>OX421494.1:31824277-32509277 GCA_949126835.1 Anisus vortex
TGAGTAGTGTAGAGATAACTTCACGATAACAATGTGCTTTTTAAAATGACATCTTTTTTCTTCAATATATGCATATATGATAGTGAGTAGAGAGATGTAGTTGTTTTGATCATTTAGAAACATTTCATGGTAAAAAATATTAGGAATGGGCTCCGTGCAAAAGATGTTAAAGAATGAGATTAACAGATGTTTGACTTACCAGGTGATGACGATAATGGAGATGAAACTGTAGTAGAATTACCTGGGGAGATAATTGAGCGTTAGGAAATTGATCGATATTTCTGTCCACCTAATTATATTTTTATCTCTCTATTTATCTACCGGTATCACTCTCTTTAATATAAATATATATAATAATATATATAAAACTTGAATATATATATATATATATATATAAAATAATAATATATATAAATCTTGAAATGAAGCCATTTTTCCCATAACTTTCCCAACCCTTAATAACCCTGAAGCTTGTTGTATATTTATATTTGGACATAGTGTCATTATTTCTTTGGTCGCAAGCTTATTTAGTGTATTTTGTTTGTAAGTATTTCTACTTTATATTATTTAGTCAAATCACTATCGCATCTAGCAAGACACACAAATATATGTGTACATGTTTAAATGTATGCAATCAAAGTGGATTTTCATTAAATACTGATATATTCCAATATTGGACTGCCGTGCATTATCAATAACTTTTATATAACTTTGTTGCCGTTTGTTTAAGGCAGGTTTTATCCAAATAAGTGAGCAACCTGTGCTAATAAAAAACCCCGTTGTGTCTCCTGCTTCTAGTGCAACAGAGATATACAAATATTATATCCCCAAGAGTGTAAAGTCGACACCATTGATGGCTATCGACACATTTGACGTCAGACTGTCTAGAAACCAAGGACTAAAGACACATTAATCGTTTCCAGCTGGCCAGAAGAGCCGCAAATAATTGAAGGCCACCCTTCCAATGAGACAGGCAGCCGATAATGTTGGAAGTGTTGATTGCCTCACAAATTGATGGCCCAAGATTTAATGTGTTTGAAAAAACTTTCCGGCGTAAAAAAAAAACAGTTTTTTCTTCTTTTAATGTGAAAACTAAGAATAGCCAACGACTCTTACCACTCGATTTAAAGAGAGATAAAGCAAACAAGAGTTTTAAATTCAGTTCTTTAATTGCTCATTTCTAATGTTGTCTGTGAAGAAAATAAAATCTAAGATATAATGTTGCTGATCTAACTGCAGAAAGAATTGCATTTGTTTTGGTTTAGAAAATTTCAGCATTTACTTAGAGCATATTAATACCAACCACAAACAAAGTATAAGAATTTCTTGGTTTGTTTTATAACATTTTGTTTACTAATCTGTGAAGTTTATGTGTATAATTCTACAGATGGATTACAGCTTCCAAACTAAAATATTTACAGGTGCCAACAGAGAACGACGGACTGATTCGCCACTAATGCTGATCTGTCTATGTAGACAAGTTTTGATCGAGTGTCATGACTCCACGCCAAGTCTTAAAGTTTGGTCAAGTTTTAAGGTTCCACGCCAAGCTATAAAGTTGGCCAATTACAAGGCTCCACACCAAACTATAAAGTTTGGTCAAGTTTCAAGGCTTCACGTCAAGCTATAAAGTTTGGCCTATTACAAGGTTCCACGCCAAGCTATAAAGTTTGATCACGTGTCAAGGCCTCACGTCAAGCTATAAAGTTTGGTCAAGTTTCAAGGCTTTACGCCAAGCTATAAAGTTTGGTCAAGTTTCAAGGCCTCACGTCAAGCTATAAGGTTTGGTCAAGTTTCAAGGCCTCACGTCAAGCTATAAAGTTTGGTCAAGTTTCAAGGCTTTACGCCAAGCTATAAAGTTTGGTCAAGTTTCAAGGCCTCACGCCAAGCTATAAAGTTTGGTCAAGTCTCAAGGCTTTACGCCAAGCTATAAAGTTTGGTCAAGTTTCAAGGCCTCACGTCAAGCTATAAAGTTTGGTCAAGTTTCAAGGCCTCACGTCAAGCTATAAGTCTGGTCAAGTTTCAAAGCCTCACGTCAAGCTATAAAGTTTGGTCAAGTTTCAAGGCTTTACGCCAAGCTATAAAGTTTGGTCAAGTTTCAAGGCCTCACGTCAAGCTATAAAGTTTGGTCAAGTTTCAAAGATACAGGCTAAGCTAGGAAGTTTAATTGAATATCAAGGCTCTAAAGCCGATCTAAAATGTTTGTTCTATTCTTATAAGGCCCATGGCCCAAGTAGGACGTTTTACTTAGTCAGTCAAGAATGAAGGATGAGTTTAGAAAGGTTCAGACGTTCAGTGTAGACTCTATGATCAGTTTATAGAAAGGTTCAGACGTTCAGTGTAGACTCTATGGTCAGTTTAGAAAGGTTCAGACGAGCCAGTCAAGACTCTATGGTCATCTTAGAAAGGTTCAGTAGACAGTCAAGAATCTATGGACAGTTTAGAAAGGTTAAAACGAGTCCGTCTAGACTCAATTGTCAATGTAGAAAGGTTCAGTAGACAGTCAAGACTCTATGGTCAGTTTAGAAAGGTTCAGTAGACAGTCAAGAATCTATGGTCAGTTTAGAAAGGTTCAGTAGACAGTCAAGAATCTATGGTCAGTTTACAAAGGTTAAAACGAGTCAGTCTAGAGTCAATTATCAACTTAGAAACGTTTAGTAGAGACTCTATGGTCAGTTCAAAATGGTTCAGTAGAGTCAGGCAGGAACCAGTAAATCTACGCCACGCTAGCCAGCTTCCGACTCATGCAGAATAAATATCCAGGGCTCACGACTGGTCAAGAAATCTTTGCCAAGCTAAAAATACGCTAAATAAGTCTATTACTAATGTGGTCAATATAGAAAGGCCTATAAGAACTTCGTGTAAATTAAAAACGCTTTAAAAGAATACATTGTAAATGTAGAAAGGTGTGCAAGACTAAATTCACCTTCAAGAAAGTTCTTCAATCTTCATGACAATGCAATATTGGTTTTACAAGATTTTGTTATTAATCTCGATATTTTAGTCTAGCTTTCTAGGTCTAAGCAATGAATATACTTATCCATCTGTAATTGTGGCTTTCTGAAAACATCTTTATTAGTTTTGAAATCAAGGCTGAAAATGTACGTATGAGCTAAATACGCAAAACTATGTAATATATGAGCTAAACATGTCCAACTATGCAATATATGAGCTGAACATGTCCAATTATGCAATATATTAGCTAACTTGTCAGTCTATGTATTGTGAGCTAAATGTTTAAACGTTAAAATGCCTATGTTTGTTATATTTGAAATAAATAGTCCTATGGCTAATTAAGTCATGTATAAGCTAACCAAGGCTTATTAAGTCATTTATGAGCTGAATATAATAAGTTATGTTATTGATGGGATAAATGATGCTAAATTGCAGTACAGCGTTTCTCTGTTCCAGTTGCCAACTCTAAAATGTGTTTAATGGCTACTAACGTAAAGCGAGATGCTACTGATTGTCTCGAATGACTCTATGATTGTCACGCAAACACTTGTTTAAATGTCAAATTTAAGTTAAATGTAGAAGGGTCAGTTTATTGCTTTTATTAAACCTTTTACATGAATGAAAATCTCTACACGTATAAAATGGATATAGATCACAGTTTATCTAGTCTTTTTTCTTCGTGTTGTTTTAATTCTAATATTTTTTATTTTATTTGCATTCATAACAAAGATATTGTGTGTCTCTGGGGGGGGGGGGGCTTGTAGATGTCCAATGTGTTATTTAAGATTGACCAAATATGACTCATGGGCATAGGGCAGTGACGTAACAGTGGATTGTGCAGGATGTGCAATGATCAAGGGCTCAGTAGTCAAGGGGACATTTTTCCTTTTTTAGACATAAATAGGGCCCCAGTGAATCCCGCCACAAGAGCCCATACACAACTTGCTATGCCATTGGCACTAGACTTCTAAGCTTGTAGCTTTGGGCAATACATACGGCCTTAGTCATGGTTAAGTAGATATTACAGAGAAAAATAACTTACCTATATAGTGGACAAGTAAACCAACACTGACCGCAGCCATTACGACCAGAAAGACGATCAGGATCAGGATCACCCGTGACCGCTTCCGGTGTGCCCGGAACACAATGTCATTTCTCAGCGGCGGCGACACGGGCAGGGAGTGCATGTAATCGTTGGTCACGTGACAGGCATCCACGTGGCAGTTGGTGCTGTATCCCCGGCCCTCCATTCCGTCCTCGAAGAAATCGGCCCCGTAGTCTCCGGGCTTCCCCGTTCGGCCGGGCCCATTCTGCGTGGTGTAGGCCCTGGAGTCCTCCTGGTCAAAGATGGGGTTGTCATAGCAAGCCTGTAGAAGATTAACACGCTCGTCGCCAGCTTTACCACGTAAAATTCTCAGCGGAATTTCCCGCAAGACTCTAGAATTCATTGCTAAACTAAAATGTTATGGACAGAGGTCAGTTCATAGCTTACAGCTATAACGTTGAGGTATGGACAGAGGTCACTTCATAGCTAATAGCTTTAACGTTGATGTATGGATATAGGTCAGATTAACTAGTAAAGAACAGATGGCTGGAATAGTAGGTCCAATTCACAGAATTAGAATAGAGTGATAGAAAAAGTGTTCATTAAATATCGTTCACAGTTAAACCGTTAATAAACTATCAGCATCACTATGCGTTTTTGTATGCAACGAGTCTCTTTAAAATTGTGTATTTTCATAGCACACACTATGTATTAAGTTCTACATTAAATATTCGTTTACAACGCCATTGCGTTTTAATCTACACAGAAAAACATTTTGGCTAAGCATAACACAGAAGTGTTCAATCAAATACATGCTGACCTAAGTGTTCACACAACGTTCTCTTACTTACATAGTAGTTTCTATTTATCTACATATAATGTCCACCAAAGTACATATAATGTGCACTCAGGTAGATAATATGTTAAATCAAGTACATATAACGTCCACTAAAGTACATTCAACGTCCATACAAAGTATTTTGCAGTACTTTTTTTTTTCGCTGTGTTTATATCTGACAGGCAAAGGGCGAGAGGGAACGCAGGTAGCAGGCGCCGCCCATGCAGAAAGGAACCAAGAGAAGAGAGCCAGAAGTAAGGTGAAGAGCACAGGCAGCGGGAGGAGGGGCTTAAGGACGGACGAATGTCATATATATAATATGTGTATGTATCTGGCTGTGTCTCTTTGGCTATGCCCCTGTATTTTACTGTCTGTCCATTTATCTAATTGTGTCTATGTACTTGGATGTGTGTCTATGTACTTGGATGTGTGTCTATGTACTTGGATGTGTGTCTATGTACTTGGATGTGTGTCTATGTACTTGGATGTGTGTCTATGTACTTGGATGTGTGTCTATGTACTTGGATGTGTGTCTATGTACTTGGATGTGTGTCTCTGTACTTGGATGTGTGTCTATGTACTTGGATGTGTGTCTATGTACTTGGATGTGTGTTGTGTCTATGTACTTGGATGTGTGTCTATGTACTTGGATGTGTGTCTATGTACTTGGATGTGTGTCTATGTACTTGGATGTGTGTCTATGTACTTGGATGTGTGTCTATGTATTTGACTATATATGTGTATAGATCTCAGTCTACTTGCATTTAAAACTATAGGTATCGGTAAATCATCCTTTGTAAATATTAGTGTCTATCAGAGTATATATAAACATGAATCGATACAAAACAGTATCTGTGTTTATCTTTATTTATTTATTTTTTTGTGTTTGTTTGTTTGTTTGTGCTTCTATTGATGCCAACGACCGTGAAAAAACAAGTTTAACCAATCAGCTAATTGTTTCCATTTTGGAACCGATTCAAAATACAGTAGAGAAATGATAATAAAAAACACGTCTAAATGAATGTCCGGATATTAAAGACTCTCTCTCTCTCTCTCTTTTAATATCTCTCTCTCTCTCTCTGTATCTCTCTGCTATTTATTATGAAACATTGCATACGATGTTATGAAAGTTTTCAATAAATACACAAATAGCGATTAGCGCTGATAGGCTGAAGGTAAATTAAATAATTAAAAAACAACAAGAAATTTTAATACTTCCTTTACAAAAATACATTCTTCATTCAGACATGTTGCTATATTGGTCATTTTGACTTCAAGTTTACAGACGACCTGCCTGTGTGAGAGGAAAGTAATGAACTACACCAATAATCTGTTCATCAACATAACTTTAGATTGTAGCCCTGTTCTTACATAAACATTCACTCTATAGCTATCTACTGTTGTGTTGTATAGTGATAAATGCACTCAGAGCTTACAATGTTTATTGGCAGCGCACCATAAATAAACTTATTATGATTAATATTTTAGATTAATTTTACGTGCTTTTTTATTACTTATTAGTAACAAAAAACGTTTTCGATAAAATGTCTTCTAATGTTTAAACCATGCGGTCGGCAACCTTTTGATAATAGTGTGCCGAAGTATAATTTCCAATTCATTCAGCGTGTCAATAGTCTAAAAGTCATCCTGCTATTTTATTTGTAGAAGAGACTTGAATTGCCTTTTTGGGGGTCATCAGCGTGCCAATGAAAGTCGCTCCACGTGCCAAGTTCGTAGGTTGCCGAACCCATGTTTAAACTATTTATTTGCTATCGTTTTACAAAGTATTAGTGTGACTTCTTTAAAGTGACAGTTTGACTGTGTGCCGACTATAATTTAGTGAATATTACAAAATATTACAAAATATACACCCCAGCGGTTAGTTATTGTTTAAATTTTCATGTGCTACAAATTCTTAATATATCATATGTTTCAACTAGATGAACGTAGTCTAAAAAAAAAGTCAGTATCATGGGTTTTGAACCTTATGCTCTGCTTTCATATAAAATTAAAATTCATGGGTTTCATACAGAACTATGACCGCTATTAAGTATTCACAGCAGCAACCCCAGTTCTGTGTGGGCTTTCGATTTCCTCCGAACCAGATCACTCGTGAGCGTGGAGCTGTCATGACAGATGACAGGTGTAAGAGCCTGCCTGTCGCATTGCCTAGTTGCATTTCTAGATGGCACGTGCGACAGGAGATTATGGAGTTGATATCTCAGGACCCAATTAGTGCCAGTAGTCTCGAAAAGAAAACAACCATTAGCCTCACTATTTACGACTTACTAAGTTTGACTAAATTGAACAAAAATAAATACATTATATACATTGAAATGTATATTTCAATATATGGGACTGTTATGATGAACAAATACAAAACTAAACGTTTATTGCAATTATTTATAACAACAACAAAATTGTTATAAAAAAAGACAAATATTTTTGTATGGACTTTTGGAATGCTTGCCACATATTCTCCTAGTATGCCGTGGCCAGTAAAACTTGTGGATTCTACTTTAATGGTCCAACGGACAAGTGCCGCCCCGGCTGGTCAAGCGTAAAACAAAGAGCGATTCTGCAACAGTGTTCTCCTGCATCGGCTCCATTGGCTCCCCGTAAGAGCCAGAATTGAATAAAAAGTTGCAATACTTTGCCATCATTGCATAATGATGAGATGTCGTCCTATCTCAAGGAACTAATCAAACCCTATGTTCCGCAAAGAAAACTCCTTTCTGCGGACTCTCTGACGACCGTTGGTCTGAGAGCCTTCTCAAATCTGGCCCGAAAGTATCGAATCTTTTTCCCATTCAACTGAGGCAGACACGTTCTATCGTCACTTTTAAAAAGAACTTGAAAACACATTATTTTAATATTTACCCTCGTTTAATTTTTTTTAGACCCCTACTGTTTTATTTTTATATTGGGTCAGTTAATGCTAAATTAATTAGCTTCGTCCCATGTTTGTAAAGTTTTAATATTATTAATTCGCTTTAAAATATATCCGTCTTAGCCTAGATAATTTTACCCGTGTTTTCGGTTGTTTGTTGCTCAATATTAAATGCTCTCTGAGCTTACATTATGTTTGTTGGCAGCACTATACAAATAACATTGTTATTATTAATTGGTCTGAAAGGATTAAAATGTATTAAGAGATAGTGTAGAAATTTGATAGAAACAATGAAATGTTTTATGTATTAGCCAAATACATACAGACAGTTGTATTAAAACTGAACGGGTGATTTGTCTCTGCTAAACGCAGCAATATAATAATCACTGTTGCTCAGACATATGGAATCGAAGCAAAAAAAAAAAAAAAAAAGACAATAAGTGCTTCCATACCAAAAAATGCAAAACTTGCTAACCTATAAAATAGTGGTTGATCTAATGACTACTGGTTTTACACGTGCCCTTAGAGCTTACATAAAAACCTCATGAAAAAATTTAAAGGCATTTAGCCGTGAACACAATCCCATAGTATGCTGCTAAGCACAATTTATAAAAAAATTAAGTTAAAAACACAACCTGGATTAGGATATAATGTTTCTACCAATAATTACATCAATATACAGTACGAAAATGGTGAGTAAGACCTAAATAATTACAAACGCGTAAAAAGAAGATGCAACAAGTAGGCTAAGTTAACAAAAATAACTGTATTAGATAAGAGACTTACTTTAAAAAAAACTGTATTAGATAAAAGACTTACTTTAAAATAACTGTATTAGATAAGAGACTTACTTTAAAAAAAACTGTATTAGATAAAAGACTTACTTTAAAATAACTGTATTAGATAAAAGACTTACTTTAAAATAACTGTATTAGATAAAAGACTTACTTTAAAATAACTGTATTAGATAAAAGACTTACTTTAAAATAACTGTATTAGATAAAAGACTTACTTTAAAATAACTGTATTAGATAAAAGACTTACTTTAAAATAACTGTATTAGATAAAAGACTTACTTTAAAATAACTGTATTAGATAAAAGACTTACTTTAAAATAACTGTATTAGATAAAAGACTTACTTTAAAATAACTGTATTAGATAAAAGACTTACTTTAAAATAACTGTATTAGATAAAAGACTTACTTTAAAATAACTGTATTAGATAAAAGACTTACTTTAAAATAACTGTATTAGATAAAAGACTTACTTTAAAATTGTATTAGATAAAAGACTTACTTTAAAATAACTGTATTAGATAAAAGACTTACTTTAAACACTCTCAGATCCAACAGTCTCTCTTTTTTAATAACTTTGGTCAGCAAGAAATGGCGTGCCGACATATTTCACAAACAAATCAACGCACGTCTTGAAACGAGAATTTTTCCCGCCTAAAACATTAGGCGCCAATACAGGACTGAAGGGCAGATCATCCTGAGTTACCGCCTCTTGGATAATGAATAATAGGAACACAGCGGTTGTAGCAGTAAAAAAGAACTAATTTAAAATCAAAACAAACAATGTTTGGATGTAGAAGAGATGAACAGATCCGATCCAAACACTTCTGTTTTTAAAAAGCAAGGAACTGGAAGGTCGGGATGTTGATTGGAATCTATTGTGGCCGACCTGGCGTGTCATTAATGAAGATTATATTGACCGCACAGAAAATCTAGTCGATAAACAAAGTATTAAAAGAAAATCAGAAAGAAGAAAAAAAAAGGAATCAGGAAAATAAAAACTGTTGTTTCTCCCCCCCCCCCCCCCCCCCGTCCTGTGGTGTGTTTTTCTCCAAGGTTTCTGATCGGATCGCAAAAAGGAAAGGAGGGGGGGGGGGCGTCCACGCGAATACGCACGATGACGTCACTGGTGACATCACAGGACACAGCCGACATCTTGTCAAGAGGAGATCTTAGCCAATGAAAATACAATTAGGGCGCACCGGATGTGAGGTTAAGCATCTTTCTAAGTAAGAAGAAGTCTGGGGGGTGGGGGTGTGGGAAGGAGGGAGAGGGAGGTATTAGGGAGTAGGAGAGAAGAGGTACACTTGACGAGGATCAGGTCAGTGAATGACACGAGGACCACTGGTCACAATTAGAGAGGGAGGGGGGGGAGGAGGCTATTCAGGGAGAGAGGTTGAAAAGAGTGACAAGGGAGACGGCAAAGGGTCGGCAATGAAAGAAATGTAGGGTGAGCTCTTGGGAGTTACAGTTCTTTGAACATCTTCAATAGAAGAACGTACAATAGTGGCAGTGTAAGAATTAATTGTATTTCATTTTACTTTGTCAACTCTTATTGTCAAGCATTACATGCACAGTATCACAATAATGTTCAATTTTTTATTTTTTTTAAAAAGTGGTCAAAATTGTATTGGTGCTTTATATTTTAACACGTCACAAGATTGCATTGTAAATAAAATAGAACGGACAGTTACACATTGTAACGCTGTGCATTTTATGGGCAGTTGTCGGATTAATTAGTTCAGTTTTTGTGTTTGTCTAGAACTCCCATAGACCGTTTTGATGAATTGTCAGGTTTGAAAGCCATTCCATGATTTCACTGAAGCATTACAAAAAGAACCCAGGGTTATTGCCCTTTGGACGTTGTTTATTTATGTTGCGTGTTCGTTGTTTTGTCTGCGTCTATGTAAGAATAGCATCGCATAGGATCTCATAATCTTATTTTACGAGACAGCGTCTCCGTTTCTACATTTCTCGATGTGTCAGATAAACAATAACTTTCTAGTAAGAATAAAATACTGAGTACGTTAGGACGTTGTCTAGTGTTAATAAACTGAGCCTATGATAGTATTAATGCTGGGGTATATAACAGTCTTAATTTTACTGTCTTTAAAAGTATTATACGTGTATATAATAGTAATACACTGTGAGTATAATAATATAAATGTAGTACTGGTATAGATAACACCATTGATACTGGAGAATGAAATATTAATCAAACTTGTCTATATCATTATATTATTGATACTGGAGAATGAAATAGTAATCAAACTTGTCTATATCATTATATTATTGATACTGGAGAATGAAATAGTAATCAAACTTGTCTATATCATTATATTATTGATACTGGAGAATGAAATAGTAATCAAACTTGTCTATATCATTATATTATTGATACTGGAGAATGAAATAGTAATCAAACTTGTCTATATCATTATATTATTGATACTGGAGAATGAAATAGTAATCAAACTTGTCTATATAATTATATTATTGATACTGGAGAATGAAATAGTAATCAAACTTGTCTATATCATTATATTATTGATACTGGAGAATGAAATAGTAATCAAACTTGTCTATATCATTATATTATTGATACTGGAGATTGAAATAGTAATCAAACTTGTCTATATCATTATATTATTGATACTGGAGAATGAAATAGTAATCAAACTTGTCTATATCATTATATTATTGATACTGGAGAATGAAATAGTAATCAAACTTGTCTATATCATTATATTATTGATACTGGAGAATGAAATAGTAATCAAACTTGTCTATATCATTATATTATTGATACTGGAGAATGAAATAGTAATCAAACTTGTCTATATCATTATATTATTGATACTGGAGAATGAAATAGCAATCAAACTTGTCTATATCATTATATTATTGATACTGGAGATTGAAATAGTAATCAAACTTGTCTATATCATTATATTATTGATACTGGAGAATGAAATAGTAATTAAACTTATCTATATCATTATATTATTAATACTGGAGAATGAAATAGTAATCAAACTTGTCTATATCATTATATTATTGATACTGGAGAATGAAATAGTAATCAAACTTGTCTATATCATTATATTATTGATACTGGAGAATGAAATAGTAATCAAACTTGTCTATATCATTATAGTATTGATACTGGAGAATGAAATAGTAATCAAACTTGTCTATATCATTATATTATTGATACTGGAGAATGAAATAGTAATCAAACTTGTCTATATCATTATATTATTGATACTGGAGAATGAAATAGTAATCAAACTTGTCTATATCATTATATTATTGATACTGGAGAATGAAATAGTAATCAAACTTGTCTATATCATTATATTCTTAATACTGGAGAATGAAATAGTAATCAAACTTGTCTATATCATTATATTATTGATACTGGAGAATGAAATAGTAATCAAACTTGTCTATATCATTATATTATTGATACTGGAGAATGAAATAGTAATCAAACTTGTCTATATCATTATATTATTGATACTGGAGAATGAAATAGTAATCAAACTTGTCTATATCATTATATTATTGATACTGGAGAATGAAATAGTAATCAAACTTGTCTATATCATTATATTATTGATACTGGAGAATGAAATAGTAATCAAACTTGTCTATATCATTATATTATTGATACTGGAGAATGAAATAGTAATCAAACTTGTCTATATCATTATATTATTGATACTGGAGAATGAAATAGTAATCAAACTTGTCTATATCATTATATTATTGATACTGGAGAATGAAATAGTAATCAAACTTGTCTATATCATTATATTATTGATACTGGAGAATGAAATAGTAATCAAACTTGTCTATATCATTATATTATTGATACTGGAGAATGAAATAGTAATCAAACTTGTCTATATCATTATATTATTGATACTGAAGAATGAAATAGTAATCAAACTTGTCTATATCATTATATTATTGATACTGGAGAATGAAATAGTAATCAAACTTGTCTATATCATTATATTATTGATACTGGAGAATGAAATAGTAATCAAACTTGTCTATATCATTATATTATTGATACTGGAGAATGAAATAGTAATCAAACTTGTCTATATCATTATATTATTGATACTGGAGAATGAAATAGTAATCAAACTTGTCTATATCATTATATTATTGATACTGGAGAATGAAATAGTAATCAAACTTGTCTATATCATTATATTATTGATACTGGAGAATGAAATAGTAATCAAACTTGTCTATATCATTATATTATTGATACTGAAGAATGAAATAGTAATCAAACTTGTCTATATCATTATATTATTGATACTGGAGAATGAAATAGTAATCAAACTTGTCTATATCATTATATTATTGATACTGGAGAATGAAATAGTAATCAAACTTGTCTATATCATTATATTATTGATACTGGAGAATGAAATAGTAATCAAACTTGTCTATATCATTATATTATTGATACTGGAGAATGAAATAGTAATCAAACTTGTCTATATCATTATATTATTGATACTGGAGAATGAAATAGTAATCAAACTTGTCTATATCATTATATTATTGATACTGGAGAATGAAATAGTAATCAAACTTATCTATATCATTATATTATTAATACTGGAGAATGAAATAGTAATCAAACTTGTCTATATCATTATATTATTGATGCTAGTCTATATGATAGTATTAAGAGTGTTGTATCTATCAGTGTAAAAACAGGTGTGTAAAAAAATTTACGAAATCTTGCATATAATGCTGCATATATTGTGTATATATTGTGTATATAATTGTGTATATATTGTGTATATATTGTGTATATATTGTGTATATATTGTGTATATATTGTGTATATATTGTGTATATATTGTGTATATATTGTGCATATATTGTGTATATATTGTGTATATATTGTGTATATATTGTGTATATATTGTGTATAAATTGTGTATATATTGTGTGAGTTTAAAGGGGTAAAGAGAGTAAATCCGTGTTTTAAATAGGAAACACTAAAATTTGAATTTAAGAAAAACAATTCGCGCCAACAGAATTTACTATAATAACAGCCAAATTTCCGAACTTTCCCAAACTTTAGGTCATTTCCTTAAACTTTCTTAACCTCGAAAAGGGCAAATCAGTTTTCCTAAACGTTCACAAAATTTCCCAACCCATATGAACCCTGGGACATTCATGAAAAGTTTGACTAGAGCCGATTCTTAAATAGAGCGAAATTGATTCTGTATCTTTAAAAAAAAATACGATGGTACACTAAGTACATTACTACATAAGCATCCATAGTAAAAGTAAAGAAAGATGGACAAGAGATAGATGGTATGTTAGCTTATGTGTTATACACACGCCCTTTCTATACAATAATACAAACAATCATTGCGCCCTATGTTTTATCCCTGGTTCTTACAGCTGGATAACAGTTAAATAATTTTGAGATAGAGATAGATGAAGAGATAAAAAAAAGTAATTAGATGAATGAGTTAGGTAGGAAGATTAAAAGAAAGGAAAAATAAGTTTTTAATACAAAGGTCTTAAAAGAACGGACTAGAAACAAGTTTCGAAAGAGAGTACCAGAGAGTGATTGAGAGAGAGTGAGAGAGAGAGAGAGAGAGAGAGAAAGAGAGAGAGAGAGAAAGAGAGAGAGAGACAGAGAGAGAAAGTAAAGAGTTAATCATAAGTATAAATGGAAAGAGAGAACGAAAGTGCAGAATAAAACGAGAAGTAAAAGATTGATATAGAGAGTAATATAGGAAATATCATATGAACAAAGAAAGAAAAGATATAAAATGGGAATAAGAGAGTAAGTGATAAAAAGAGTTAGAGAGAAAAAGAGTTAGAATATATATATAGGAGAAAGATAGAAATAGAGTAAAAGAAAAGGTAATTGGAGATATAGAAATAGAGAGCAATATTTCTACTGCAAGTTGAGCACTGAGTGAAACGAATGATTTTTCTGTCAGTAACGTAGAGGTGACTGACATGAATAAAATATCTATTTATAGTTTGTTCTTCTCTTTAGTAATACTTCTTTTTTTTTGTTGTTTAGAATAGTTTAGAACTTTAAAAATAGTGGTCTTCTGACTACATACAATTAATAGGCCTAAAGCTGACTATATAATATATAGTACAATGGGCGGCTGGATAGCAAAGTCGACAGTGAGCTCGTTCCACAAGTTCGATCTATTTGGGTTCGACCCATGGCGCAGACAATAAGAAATAACAAACAAAATCAACCGCCGACTTGGTGAAAGGAATAAAATAAATAGTAGATAAATAGTTTTACACTAACAGTTTAGAGCAGGGGTTGGCAACCTAAGACACGCGTGCCACATTTGGCACCAGGGCCGGTGCTAGGCCACTGCAATCTATGCGGCCGCAGTGGGCCCCGCACTTTCATAGGCCCCGCGCTAATCCAATGGTGATAGTATTTTGCGTCCTTGGCTGATATATTATGTGTCAGCAGACACGATCTATTGTGTCTAATGTCGCCTACTTGGAAAACAAAAAAAGCTCCTATGTAGATGAAGGGTTTGACCAGTGGCAAACTGTACCACAAGGCTTGCAGAACATGAAAAATCGCATGGGCATTTAGACGCCATGACTAGTTGCTGTGAAGCTGGAGCAAGAATAAGTAAATAAAAAACAGGCATTGACAAGATTCACCAGGAGATGCTTTATTCTGAGACTAAACGTTGGAATCAAGTTTTTCAAAGACTAGTGGCGATTGTACAATTTCTATCGGAGCGCAATTTAGCTTTCAGAGCGTGCATTGAAAGAGTTGGAGAAGTAATGGGAATTTCCTGGATCTAGTAGAATTACTTGCAAAGTTTGATCCAGTAATGGGGAAACATCTTCGATGTGTTACCAATGCAGAAATTCATGATCATTACCTCGGGAAAAAGATTCAAAACGAGCTCATTACTGTAGTAGCTGATGCTGTTGTGAATGGTATCCTTCGAGAGATCAAGAATGCAAAGTATTTTTTCAGTAATATTGGATTGTACTCCAGACATAAGTCACAAAGAGCAGATGTCATTAACTATCTGGTATGTATCAGATGGAAGAGCCTGTGGTTGTACATGAACGTTTTTTCAAGTTTCTTCCTGTAGAAAGTACTACTGGATATGACCTATGCGATGTACTTGTGAATGAGCTGGAAAAGTTTGAATTAAATGTTCAAAATATTCGTGGTCAAGGGTATGATAATGGTGCCAACATTAAAGGCGTCCAGTCTGGAGTTCAAAAACGGCTTTTAAATATTAACAGCAGAGCATTTTTTACTCCATGTTCGTGTCATAATTACATTCTGGTTGTAGCAGCCATGGTCAAAACTCCCCTGTACGTAAAATAATAAACTATTCCTAGCTATTCCGAGAATTTGAGGTCGGTACAAGAGTGGATTCCTAGAATAGTCTAAGCTTAGCACCTCACACAAACCTCGCAGAGCGCGAGAGAGCTCTGGCGCTATAACTGACATAAGGAAAAACACTTTTTACGTTATTGAATGAGGAGAACTGACTGTTGAAGCTGATGTTTCTGAATGACATAGCGACACGTTTCAGTTTTTCAATTAGAGAATAGTATTCCAGACAAGGCGTTTATTCGTTGATACAAACTAACTATAGGCCTATATAAAATAGGTTTTACGCTCATCTTCGCTAATTAAATATAAAACTAAGTAATTTTCAACAAATGTATTTATTTGACCCCTTTAATAAATATAAGAAACTTATTTACTGGCATTGTTGTAATTATTGTTAAAAAGAGAAACTCCTTAAATGAACAAACAATTAATGCAGGAAATGTTGTTGTTTTTTTACAACGGTTTAACGTAAATTAACTGTTTACCTTTGATTAAATATCATAATGCTGGGTTTGTATAAATAAATAAAATTAGTCAGTAATATTAGTTATATGACATTGTTGGGCATCACTATGAATCAAATTTGGAAATTTTATTTAAATTAAAGGGAGATAATCAACCCGTTTACTTTGCGCTTATATGTCTGATATGTGTTTTTATTTTAATTTTATAAAAGAATGAATGACTTACAATGTTTAAGTACCTACAGTAAAAAGATAGTTGAAAATCATATAATTATTATATGACATAAGAATTTATATATACATTTTTAAACGTTAGATTAACTACCCAGTTTGTATGATTACTACATATTTAATCTGCCTTAACTATAATATTTGCGATAATTTCGATAAAGCTAAAATTAAAAAATATCTAAATTCAACAATTAAATGATAAAATTAGACACAAATAAACCATAAATGTGAAAGTTTAGTATTTACATTAAATAAAATTTTTATAATTATTTGAAATGTAATTAAATAGGATGATAATCACAAACACGTTATTAATTTTTTTTTACATTAAATTAAACTTGAAACGCTTTAACAATTTATTTTTATACATCTCTTACGCTTTTGGCAATAGAAAAATAATGTATAACAGAGCAGGTTGCTTTCAGGGCTATTGGCACGCTGAATGCTTTAGAAATCTTAGTTTGAAATCTAAGTATTGTTTACGATGGTCTTGGTTTAGCACACTATTAGCAAAAAGTTGTCGACCCCTGGTATAGAGTATAGAGTTTAGAGTATTTGAATAGTTTCGAGTATATAAATAGCTTAGAGTATTTAGTAAACAAAATATTATTTCAATGATCAGCGTCTGATGGATTAGGGCGGCCATCACAACGCCTGGCTGTTGAAGCCTACTATTTTAAATTGGTCTGACGTATGCTCGAAGGGTCGCTGTGAACTTACAGATACTTTAGGGTACAAGAACATGATATCGACGCTGAGCCACGCATATCATCTGATCACAAGACACAAACTGAGTAAACATGTGAAGCAATCAATGAAACTCGATATAACTAATGAGAGTAACACGATGCAGACATCGCCTACAGTCTTAGAGAATTCAACACCTTCACTCGATGTTAATATTCACTTTGACACTCAATGTGCAACGTGTGAAAGATCCAGTTTATCACTAATAGTGTGAGTTGTTGTGAGCTTAGAAGTAAATTTAAAAAAAAGGAACATAACAACATGTTGGAATATGCAAGATATACATAAAATTCGCGAGTAAGAGTGAGGAGAAAACAGAGAGAGAGAGAGAGAGAGAGAGAGAGAGAGAGAGAGAGAGAGAGAGAGAGAGAGAGAGAGAGAGAGAGGAGTAAAGAAAAACGTAAGTAGCGAAAGAGTAAGGAAAAAAAACATTGAGAGTGAGCAAAAGTGAGCGGTCATGGGTAGAGAAAAAGTGTAGCGAAAATGGGGAGAGAGATAGAGATCGAATGAGGGCTGACGAGAATGAAAAACGAAGAGACACAGAGAGCTAAAAAGAGTGAAGGAATAAAGACGATATAGAAAGAAGGAAAGATAGACGGAGATAAATAAAGTGATGGAATTAGGTAGATATTGAAAAACTTGGGGAAATGGAGAGAAAGAGTGATTGTTAATCCAAGAAAGAGTAGAAGTTTAGAGAAAACTGTTTGAGAGATAGAGAGAAAATGAGTGAGAAAAAAGAGAGTGCGAAAGAGTGAGGAGAAAATTGCGAAATAAAGAGTGATTGAAAAACGGAGAGAGAAAAAGTGAGTGAAAAAACGGAGAAAGAAAAGGAGTGATAGTTGAAAACGTAGAGAGAGTGAAGAGGAAATCAAGATAGAAAAGAGTCAGGTTAAAATGGAGGGAGTAATAGAAGGAGGGTATAAATACCAACTTGCCTCCACAAACCAGCAATAATTTGATACAGTGGCAAAAATCTAAACACAATGACGACAGTTTAAACACAATGACGACAGTCTAAACACAGTGAAGACAGTCTAAACACAATGACGACAGTCTAAGCACAATGACGACAGTCTAAGCACAATGACGACAGTCTAAACACAATGACGACAGTCTAAACACAATGACGACAGTCTAAACACAGTGACGACAGTCTAAACACAATGACGACAGTCTAAACACAATGACGACAGTCTAAGCACAATGACGACAGTCTAAACACAATGACGACAGTCTAAGCACAATGACGACAGTCTAAACACAATGACGACAGTCTAAGCACAATGACGACAGTCTAAGCACGGCGACAGTCTCAACACAATGGAGACAGTGTAAAAACAATAACGACAGTCTAAGCACGGCGACAGTCTAAGCACAATGACGACAGTCTAAGCACAGTGACGACAGTCTAAACACAATGACGACAGTCTAAACACAATGACGACAGTCTAAGCACAATGACGACAGTCTAAACACAATGATGACAGTCTAAGCACAATGACGACAGTCTAAGCACGGCGACAGTCTAAGCACAATGACGACAGTCTAAGCACGGCGACAGTCTAAGCACAATGACGACAGTCTAAGCACAGTGACGACAGTCTAAACACAATGACGACAGTCTAAGCACAATGACGACAGTCTAAACACAATGACGACAGTCTAAGCACAATGACGACAGTCTAAGCACGGCGACAGTCTAAGCACAATAACGACAGACTAAGCACGGCGACAGTCTAAGCACAATGACGACAGTCTAAGCACGGCGACAGTCTAAGCACAACGGCGATCGTTTAAACACAACGACAGTCTAAATACAATGACTACAGTCTAAACACGACGACAGTCTAAATAAGACTACAGTCTAAATACAATGACGACAGTCTGCACACAATGACGACAGTCTCATTACAATGACGACAGCCTTAACACAGCGACGACAGTCTAAACACAATGACAACCGTCTAAACAAGACGACAGTCTTAACACGACGACAGCCTAAACACGACGACAGTCTAAACACAATGGTCACTAATCATACAAATGGATGAGACTCATTCTATCACTTCAGTTAATATGAGAGGTTTTTTTTATATCTCGTTCTATAGACCAGCCAATGATTGCCTTCGTTACGTTCAATAAAAGTCACCAAATGATTGGTTGAAGACAGAAGTAGAAAGTTATTACCCAATGGGTTTTTCAGCAGACAGAGAATTTTTTTTATTTTTTTTATTCACAAGTGGTCATCAAATTTTGAGGGAATTTTTTTCTATAAAGGTCAGAAAACGTTAAATTCTCTTGTTTAAAGAAAAAAACGCATTGTTACTAGGAGAGAGAGAGAGGGGGGGGAGATAGAGAGAGAGAGAGAGAAGTAGATAGATAGAGAGAAGGAGAGAGAGGAAGAAAGAGAAAAAGCTTCTGAGAATATCATAGATATGGAAAATAATACAAATGGACAAGTGAAGACCATTGGTCACATGTAGAAGTACCTTGGAAGAAGAAGTGAAAACCAGGACAACTGCCGGGCATGAAATTAGTTGTCTCTCTCGGAGAGATCTGGAGGAGTTACCAGAAAGAACGATTCAACGTTTTGGTAGGTAAGCCATATTTCAGAAGCGTTTCTCCCCCGAATGAACATAACATAAACTTAAAATAAATGAAGACCTGCCTTTTTCCAATCTAAATTTAGTAGGAGTCGGAGTCGGAGTCGGTGCATTTTTTGCCGACTCCGACTCCGACTCCAGGTACCCAAATTTCCTCCGACTCCGACTCCTCGACTCCGACTCCACAGCCCTGACATAAACAACATAAAAACAACTGAAACTTTTCAGGAATAACAAAAACAAAGAAAAAACGGTCGAAACTGCCCAGACGGAATCAAAAGAAAAGAAAGGATTCGAGATGGTGTTAAAAAATTATCAAAAGTCGCGCCCGACGAATATCTCTCTGGAAACAAAGGAACTAAAAGCGACACACTGGCTCCAGCAGCTATGACAGCTCAAGAAGTAGATCCTGAGTCTATAGAAAACTGATCACTTTAACAGACTCTCATACTTCAGAATACAGGTGACATATTAAGAGTAAGACTTGGTGCAATCATTGACACTATGGATATTGATATGGAATATCTAACCCAAAATACCTTTTTTTAGATATACCTGTAACACCTTGAGCTAGAACTTGCTCTACTTGAGTTCGGTTTTTGGACTCTCGGGTCTCAAAAGATGAAAAGACGAAACTAGACTTTATTTCAGAGCAAAAAAAGTAGGTAAAAAAAATCGTGAAATTGATAGACACTGGATGGTTTACTCACCGAATCTGTTTGGCATTCTTTGCCAATGTTCTGATACTTGAAGTGCATTTCTATACCCATCGACCTCAAAGCTCGTGAAGTAAGTGAACCGCCTATACGCTCCCATTAAGAGAACACCGGTGGGCGTGCGAGTCCGAGATTTCCGTGACTCGGTGGGGAGGAAGAAATGTGCGCAACAATCTGTCTCGCCAAGCCCGGTGCCTTGATGACAAGACCTTTTAGTCTGGTAGTTACAGGGCAACTGTGCAGGTATACGAGAAATGCCGCCTAGTTAATGAGCCAAGAGAAATTCCACAGAAGGTAAAAAGTATAGTACAAGTGCCTGTGGAGACCGTACCCTAATGAACGTATGGTCAGGAAGGATCGTCTGTTGTTTAAGAGCCAAAAAAGATTACTTGGAGTGATCTAAAATTTGGTTGCAAAAAATTTTACTAAAGGCACCCATACAATTAAAACATAAAGTGGCGAAAGTCACACAAAAAAGCAGAGGTAGCATTTTTTTCCTACGATATTCCCTTTGTTTAATGTTTAGACTTTTAACAACAGTAATGAAAGTTATACTCTACTATTGAAAACAGTTGAATCAATTAAATTGATCTATCTTTGAGATCTGTAACAGAAAACGGCAATGCGGTGAATCGATTTATACAATCCAGCCAATACCTGGTGCGATTGCTGAAGATTAAAAAAAAAAAGTTATTTTAGTATTAAACTTGAGTTTGTTGATAACTATAGGTCAGTGGTGTTATGGTCAATCGTACGACAGAGCATATTGTAGGCCTACAATGTCGGGTGAAAATATCAGGTCGTTAAACAAAGGTTATAGAGACTGTTCTCAAGGCGCTGATAAATTAAAATTTAATTATAATTGACACCGTAAGTTTGTATAGTGAAAATTGTTCCTGGAATTCTATAAAAGCTTTACATTTACTTAGACCAACTTTCAATACGCAATCGTATAAAAAACAACTTTCGTGTTAATTCTAAAAAGACTTGTAGAAACTAGATGGACATTCAAGAAATCATCAGTAGGTGCAGTTTTGAAGAATGTATAAATACACACAAGAAATAATTAAGGATAATCAACATAAAATTAAATAATTAAAACTTTTTATTTTTGGTAAGTGGGGCCTTTTTATTATGTGCCGTGCCAAAACTTGGCTACGCACTATCATGTTTTAATTTTTTTTCAACAAAGTACAGTATACCATAGCTCGAATCTACGTCTAATTAATTCTAATTAATCACAGTTCTAGACACTGTACATATCGCTCATGTATTAGACAATATATTCATGTAAGAGCTTCTAGACACCATACACATCATTTATTATTTTCATATCTTATCTTATACATTACAGACGCCCCTTGTATAAAGTGACTCATATTGCTTCCAACGCACATCCGTGATATGAATCTAGTCCTATAGTATTAGACAACATACTTATGTGACAGCCTCAAGTAGTCAATAAACTTTTAAGAGTGATTCAATATCTTTGTCAAGTTACGAGTCGTACTTTTTTTTTTACAGTAAAGAAAAAAAAAGAAAAAAAAAGGAAAGAAACTGGAGTTCACAAATTAAAAAATAAAAAATGTTTCTGCCAGAAATATGAAAAATTTGAAAACAACAACAAACAACAACAAGAGAAGAGTCGCATATATAAGTGTAAACTATATTACAAAAGTGATAGATATCTGTGATTGACAACATGTCATTGTTTTATTTTAGACCAGAGAATGTGTTTAAAAGAAGAGCAGACATTGATATAGCGTAAGGCTTTATTCATTAAGCAAATTACAACTGACTCATGTGTGCCACAAATTACAACTGACTCATGTGTGCCACAAATTACAACTGACTCATGTGTGCCACAAATTACAACTAACTCATGTGTGCCACAAATTACAACTAACTCATGTGTGCCACAAATTACAACTGACTCATGTGTGTCACAAATTACTACTGACTCATGTGTGCCACAAATTACAACTAACTCATGTGTGCCACAAATTACAACTGACTCATGTGTGCCACAAATTACAACTGACTCATGTGTGCCACAAATTACAACTGACTCATGTGTGCCACAAATTACAACTGACTCATGTGTGCCACAAATTACAACTGACTCATGTGTGCCACAAATTACAACTGACTCATGTGTGCCACAAATTACAACTGACTCATGTGTGCCACAAATTACAACTGACTCATGTGTGCCACAAATTACAACTGACTCATGTGTGCCACAAATTACAACTGACTCATGTGTGCCACAAATTACAACTGACTCATGTGTGCCACAAATTACAACTGACTCATGTGTGCCACAAATTACAACTGACTCATGTGTGCCACAAATTACAACTGACTCATGTGTGCCACAAATTACAACTGACTCATGTGTGCCACAAATTACAACTGACTCATGTGTGCCACAAATTACAACTGACTCATGTGTGCCACAAATTACAACTGACTCATGTGTGCCACAAATTACAACTGACTCATGTGTGCCACAAATTACAACTGACTCATGTGTGCCACAAATTACAACTGACTCATGTGTGCCACAAATTACAACTGACTCATGTGTGCCACAAATTACAACTGACTCATGTGTGCCACAAATTACAACTGACTCATGTGTGCCACAAATTACAACTGACTCATGTGTGCCACAAATTACAACTGACTCATGTGTGCCACAAATTACAACTGACTCATGTGTGCCACAAATTACAACTGACTCATGTGTGCCACAAATTACAACTGACTCATGTGTGCCACAAATTACAACTGACTCATGTGTGCCACAAATTACAACTGACTCATGTGTGCCACAAATTACAACTGACTCATGTGTGCCACAAATTACAACTGACTCATGTGTGCCACAAATTACAACTGACTCATGTGTGCCACAAATTACAACTAACTCATGTGTGCCACAAATTACAACTGACTCATGTGTGCCACAAATTACAACTGACTCATGTGTGCCACAAATTACAACTGACTCATGTGTGTCACAAATTACAACTGACTCATGTGTGTCACAAATTACAACTAACTCATGTGTGCCACAAATTACAACTAACTCATGTGTGCCACAAATTACAACTAACTCATGTGTGCCACAAATTACAACTAACTCATGTGTGCCACAAATTACAACTGACTCATGTGTGCCACAAATTACAACTAACTCATGTGTGCCACAAATTACAACTGACTCATGTGTGTCACAAATTACAACTGACTCATGTGTGTCACAAATTACAACTAACTCATGTGTGCCACAAATTACAACTGACTCATGTGTGCCACAAAATAAAGACTTCATTATATCAATACATGCAGTTTTACGAATTTTTCAACACACACTCATACATTGAATATGTCAAAATGAATTTATAGCTCCTGTTCAAGTTATTAATAATATGACTTCCCGACTAGAGGACGTTTTAACTATTATTCAAACAGTTTCACTTAAAGTTTAATCAGGGTCCTGCTCTCAGTATGCAGGGGAAATAAACAATGTTTCTATCATTTAAATGAAATTAATAATTCGACCTTTTTGAGATAAAGTAAACAAAAAGCCGCCTAAACGTTGCTCACTAATATTGAAATGATACACCAGTCAAACTTCTGCTAGCATGTAACCAGAAATCATATTCGCCACCAAAAACAAAATTTACAAAAATATTTAAAAAACAAAAGAGAATGAAAAAAAAGAAAGAAGAATATTTAGTAAGGGGAGACAATAACATTTTCTTCTTTTTTTTTTAACAAAGGGAAGCAAATTTTGGGGGCAAGACAAACTGAAAATATTGTTGTTTTGTGTATGTGTGTATATTATGTAGGCCTGTGTTGTATGTTTGTGCATTGGTGTTAGTGCGTGTTTAAGAGTGTAGAAATGAACGTAAGTAATATCATAAATAATAATAGTGAAAACGATAGTAAAACCGATTTTATCAGAAAGTTACTGAATTTACAAAATAGGATCTTGTTGGGTTAAATAACAATAACAATTAATGCTGAAAGGTAGAAAAAGAATGTTTTTTTTTTAATTTATGGTCTAAAGCCAAACAAATATTGTCTACATAGTAAGGACTGCTCTATGTTTTAGCATTATCCTTCAACGTTTAATAAACTTATATATTTAAAGTGATACAAGCAATGCAAAAGACAAAAAAGAAAATTCATCAATGGCTCACCGCATACACATATACACAGACATATAAACACAGACACATTTGTCACACGTTTCATACACAGATTCATACACGTACATACTACAACTACAACACACAATCATACGTATATATATATATATCATATATACATATAGTGGTAATGGTAATGGTAATTTATATAGCGCTTCTATCCATGCGCTTCTATCATATGTACAAATATATTAGATTAAAGGGGACAATTATTGAGCGTCAACTATTTAGACTCACACTTTTTTTACAGACTCATAGAGTCGAAATCTTTCATCCAAAATAAAGACCAAACAATCTTACATCGACAATCCGGCATGTTCAATCTCTGATTGAATTATTATCAAATTATATTAAATTGAATGATAATTAATTACCGGGGCAAAAAAACTTAAAAATAAATTAAACAACCAAAAGACGAGAGAAATTTTAATTAGTATCTATTTTACCTCGCGGTCATCCGTCTTAATCTTTATGCAAACCTTAACTCAATTATAAAATTAATTCCATTTATTAACCTTTATTAAATAAATGAATGACTCAATTTTTTATTTTGTTTCATTGCCGACTTCTATTTCCCAAATATTTGTTGAATGCTAGACATGCACAAAATAACCATGCAAATGACATTGTGTACTTTTCTAAAACTTTTTTTTTCCGGGAATATAATAAATAAATCGGCTGGTCAATCTAATACAATTTGTTTAATTATCATTAGAGGCTTATCTCGTACCACTCGATATAAAAACGTACGGTTTTTCACGCAGCCTAAGTTGATCATAAACAAAATTGAATACAGAATTACATAAAGCAAAGAAATGTTATCGCACAAAGTGATATAAACATGAGAAACTATCCCACAACTCCACAAAGAATACAAGAATATTCAACGTGACAGTCCCCAGAGATCGAGACAAAGTGCCCTCGACTTGTCCCCGGTGTCTACGTATTCTTTTTTCCCTCTTCATTGAATGGGTTTTTTTTTTCCTTGTCAAAGCTCTATTTTCCTGTATAGAGACTACGGTGTACCGTTTGTATCATATATTTGTAAAACAACCGGAGAAACAAGCAGTATTTTCATTTTAAATAGTCTGTTTTAAATTAGTGAATGTTTTTTTTTTCCTTCAAAATATATAAGTTATAATTGATTTGGAGTTGCTGCCTTATGATCCACGGGGAGCGATAAAGAATAAGAGATTGATTTTGAAGTGTAAGATTCGGACAAAAGATGAATGGGTCTAATTGATAATCTTTAAAATAAAATCTTAAGCCATCTATAAAACAAGGAAGTTTATTATGAGAACTGTTTCCCCTAGATATATTTCTCCCCACGTAGAATCATATTATTGAATGTTAGTTTTGTAAGATAAGGTTTAAGAAAGTGTCAGTTTGGCGTCTATCCAAACTTTGGCACCTCCGTCCCCTGCCTTAATGTAATAATAAGTTGCCAACTCAAATGTTATAGCTACCCACACTTTTTATGTGAATGACGTCACAAGCTTTTGTTGTAATTTCTAAACTCGAACGGGGGTGGGGGGGGGGGGGGCGGCGGCGTTTAAAGATATTTTTATTCCTAAGTGACTTAACCAGTGTCTCACGCGCGTTCTTCCTATAAGAATATCTTTACCTTGTATATTACTGACGCTCCTTCTATAAAAAAGATAATTGTGTCCATCGCTTATCCACGGTCTGAGTCAAGTATTTCATTTTTATTAGTGAATTCTTAAACGATTTTCCTGTGTTTTTTCCGCCATTCCATTCCATACCCGGATGCCATTCAGGAAGAAATGCTACTTATATGCATTTGTTCTCGCATATGGGATAAGACATGTGCTTTTGTTCTAATCTTTATCTGAGCATTGTAACAGATTGTTATTTATTTCGTTGTATTTTTATATTAGAATTTAATATGATTTTATAGTACATGATGTTGCCTGCACATTGGAATTGTGAGTTTGTGGTTATAATAAAAATAAAAGTACTTTGTATTTAGTGTTATAATAACAATAAAAGTACTTTGTATTTAGTGTTATAATAACAATAAAAGTACTTTGTATTTAATGTTATGATAACAATAAAAGTACTTTGTATTTAATGTTATGATAACAATAAAAGTACTTTGTATTTAGTGTTATAATAAAAATAAAAGTACTTTGTATTTAGTGTTATAATAACAATAAAAGTACTTTGTATTTAATGTTATAATAACAATAAAAGTACTTTGTATTTAATGTTATAATAACAATAAAAGTACTTTGTATTTAGTGTTATAATAACAATAAAAGTACTTTGTATTTAGTGTTATAATAAAATAAAAGTATTTTGTATTTAGTGTTATAATAAAAATAAAAGTACTTTGTATTTAGTGTTATAATAAAATAAAAGTGCTTTGTATTTAGTGTTATAATAACAATAAAAGTACTTTGTATTTAATGTTATAATAACAATAAAAGTACTTTGTATTTAGTGTTATAATAAAAATAAAAGTACTTTGTATTTAGTAATATAATAACAATTAAAGTACTTTGTATTTAGTTATAATAAAAATAAAGTGCTTTGTATTTAGTGATATAATAACAATAAAAGTACTTTGTATTTAGTGTTATTATAAAAATAAAGTGCTTTGTATTTAGTGTTACAACTACAATAAAAGTACTTTGTATTTAGTTTTATAATAACAATGAAAGTACTTTGTATTTAGTTTTATAATAACAATAAAAGTACTTAGTATTTAGTGTTGAGGCAAGTGACTCTTGACTTCTTCATTCCACAGTTTAGCAGCTTTTACACTGGGGTTTCATTTGATAACATTTTTAAAATAAAGCACTATAGACCGCGTACTTATAATAAAACAACATCAGTTTTTCAACACCTTCTCACCCCTATAAGTCCAAACATGTTACATGAGCATAACTAGGAGTGGTGTGTATGGTGTGGCCGCCCAAGGCGCTTAAGTTTAGATTGCCCCAAACTGATGCTTTCGTAACCCAGACACCTTTCAGTCAACTAATAAATGAAAACTAACAGTCTCAAAAGACGTGAATTTTGACCCCAGCTCCAGGCGCCACTGTATATATATATATATATATATATATATATATATATATATATATATATATATATATATACATAAATTTCATCCTCTTTAGTTCACTATATGCCTGTGGGAAAATTTCATTTATAGCAAAGTGCATCTTGAGGTTCATACTGAGAGCCTCAATAAATTTCAGTGATATCGAACAAATTTCCTGGACCCCTTGAGATCGCCTCGTGTAGATGCATTATGAGATGGCCGAAAAGAGAGAGAGAGAAGAGAAGGAGATGGTCAGAGAGATATAGAGAGTTTCTGAGAGATAGAAATAAGGGAACCAAGAAGAGAGAGATAATGTCATATATAAAAAAATCTTGAAACAATAATTATCTAATTAATCTCTGCCCTATGATGATTTTGACTTTTGTTTTGGTCTAAACTAAACTATTTGTAGGTAAAATATGACTATTAAACTAAGTCCTATTCTTCAAAATGCTGAAGTTGAAGTAGACCTATAAAGTTTAAAGAGTGCTGGAATCATCCATCAGATCAAACACTGTTTCAGAATGTCTTATCTAGCAGACGACGGAAATGCAAGCAAGACACAAAATCAGCGGCATTTGTTGACCAGCTGACAAAAATGTAAATTATTCATTGAAAATACCGGAAGTCATGCGTAGCTAAGGACGCTTAACGCCGTGACGTCAACACGTCCGCAGCTTTCTCCGTTGGACAATTTATATGCAAATTGAGCAGGGAAGACAGGGAATATGGAATTTTCTTGTAACTTTTTTTTTTGTTATTTCCGTGGGATTAGGTGAACTTTGACCTCGCAAAGGAACGGGCCACTTCAAAATTGGATTCATGATGAACAAAAATAGCTGCAGAATTTAATTTAAACAAAATATAACAATATATAAAGGCGTTGATGTTTCGCTTTCAATTTTAGCACGATCGACAGCTTATTTTATTTTTTATACAATCAGATATAATAGTGTCTACTTTCTCAATAAGAAATATTTTAACACATAATATAGGCCTACTTATAGAAACGTTTAGTTTGAATCAAGAAATCACTCATTCTACCAACAGTAACCAATTAATTGTAGTTATTTGTATTTCAATAGGAAAAGTATGATTTGTAATAACTTATAACGCTGTAATGAGAGGGTTAGAATGGGGGGGGGGGGTAAATAATAGAATAGAGATTATCAATAGAGATTATCAATAGAGATTATCAATAGAGATTATCAATAGAGATTATCAATAGAGATTATCAATAGAGATTATCAACATCTTAGAACAGTGAGCCGGCATCAATTATAAGAGAAGGAAAGCGGCAAAAGCTGCAAAAAGGTGTCAGCAACGGCTGAATAGCGTAGGGGCCGTCAACTCCTGACGGTAGCTTTGGTATAGTGAGAAGTTCTTTTTCCCCGTGCCGGTATAGCTGTATAGCTTATTGTCTATTTTCCCGGGTTTGGTTACCGGGAACTACGGCGGTTCCTTAGGGGAGGTTGATGGCGGTTCTCGGGTTCTCTGGGTTCATAGTTGTCGGGCAGGCACGTCGGTGCGGTGTCTCAGGTGACGATCTGGCGGTTGGGGTGGCGAATCTGGCTGCTGGTGTACCTGGGGTGACGATCTGGCGGTTGGGGTGGCGAATCTGGCGTAACGGGTGACGCAGGTGGCGTAGGGCGACGAATCTGGCTGCTGGTGTATCTGGGGTGACGTAGATTGCTTAGAGTGGCGAATCTGACGTAATGGGTGCCTTGGTTGGCGTTGGGGTGACGAGTCTGGTTTCTGGCGTGTTTGGGGTGGCGCAGGTGGCGTGGGGTGACGAGTTTGGCTCAGTGGGGTGACTTGGCTTGCGTTTGAGGTGGCGGATCTGTTTGCTGCTTAGAGTCTTCGTGTTGTAGAGAGATGAGCCCCCAATCCAGGGTCGGTTTCAGTAACGGCGTGGTCCTCGGGTTGATTGCTGTTGTTAGTGCACTGAAAGGCTTGAGTTCAGGATCCCGCGGCGAGGTCCCCACTTTGTCAGGATGTGTTTAGGATTAGGACATCAACCTGGCAGAAGTTGGACGATGAGAGGGGTGCGGAGTCGTAGGTGAGTGGGGTAGTAGTGGCAGGTCGTCGTGGGGTATGAGTTACCGTGACTGGAATCGCCATGGAATAATTATTATGTCCCTCTTGGCTCGTTAGATATTATGACGGACACAACAGATAGTTCTAAGTAGGCAAATGAATCGTTGGTTAAGTTCAGGTGTTTATTATCATTTCAATTCTTCACTCAATGACAAGATACATATATGAATTTGCACAGGCTTCAGTTAACACTCAACACATGGTACTGCTAGGTTATCCAACATTAGGCAAACGTAGCTGTGTTCATGAAAATACTTATACTGGCAAAATATCTATCTATACACATGCAGGCGGTATATCCTATGGAACGAACTGAATAAGTGGAGGCTAGAATCGAACAACCTTCTCCACCTAACGCTTGAGCCGAAGTGCCCTGAAACTAGTTAAGCGCACTTTCGTGGATTTTAGTCACGTGATCAGTGGTCAATTTGATTGGATAGCTACATTAGTTTAGAATTACATATGTTCTGGTTGGCTGGTTTGAAATATACTTGCATAGAGGATTGACTATTGGGGGAAATATTAGGGGTGGGTCCCAGGGGCGGAGGGGGGGGTGTAGACGTATACGGAGATACAATGGATAAGATAATGACTTATCTCCCTTGATGTACCTGTGTCTATTGGTTCTGGTCGAGCTCAGCCCCAGGCGCTTACATATGTGCGAGACGCTTCGCTCCAGATGTCACTACGACGAGTGGATCAATGGCTTGACCACGGGCGCTGAGTAGAGGACGAAGAGGGGAGATAATGAAAAAGGTTTATAAGTGGGTGCGGGGTGTCTACAGGTGGGTGGGTGTTTTACGTGTATGCTGAGTTTAGCAAAATAAATGAGTAGTTACTATCAAAATACAACATGAATCATAATTGACAGCATAATAGAATATATATATACATACATTAAAGAATACACTCACATACAATCACACATACAAATAGTGTAATACGAAATTGGCTGAATCAAGTAGCAACTCTGAATTCGGGAATGAAAGAGTGTAGAGAGGGTTAAAGAACAGGTGAAGAAGGGGGTGGTTGGGGTGTTCCTATTGCGTGAGAGAGGGAGGAGGTAATAGCTTCAGCTACTCTCATCCTATCTAATCTAAACTCTACGCTAACCTATGGTTCTATACTACTATCTACGCTATAATCTATCTATGAGCGCTAAGAGTCACGATCTCAGTCCAAAATCGTGACAGTCTCCTTTCCATATGCTAAGATTTCATTTGATCCATAATCCCGAAGTGTAGATTCTAGGTTTAAATATTTAGATATTCCATATGCTTGTTTTCCCTGTTCCCAGATTCCATTAGCTTGTTTTCCCTGTTCCCAGATTCCATATGCTTGTTTTCCATGTTCCCAGATTCCATATGCTTGTTTTTCATGTTCCCAGATTCCATATGCTTGTTTTCCATGTTCCCAGATTCCATATGCTTGTTTTCCCTGTTCCCAGATTCCATATGTTTGTTTTTCATGTTCCCAGATTCCATTAGCTTGTTTTCCCTGTTCCCAGATTCCATATGCTTGTTTTTCATGTTCCCAGATTCCATATGCTTGTTTTCCCTGTTCCCAGATTCCATATGCTTGTTTTCCCTGTTCCCAGATTCCATATGTTTGTTTTTCATGTTCCCAGATTCCATATGCTTGTTTTCCCTGTTCCCAGATTCCATATGCTTGTTTTTCATGTTCCCAGATTCCATATGCTTGTTTTCCATGTTCCCAGATTCCATATGCTTGTTTTCCCTGTTCCCAGATTCCATATGTTTGTTTTTCATGTTCCCATATTCCAAATGCTTGTTTTCCCTGTTCCCAGATTCCATATGCTTGTTTACCATGTTCCCAGATTCCATATGCTTTTTTCCCATGTTCCCAGATTCCGTATGCTTGTTTTCCATGTTCCCAGATTCCATATGCTTGTTTTCCATGTTCCCAGATTCCATTTGCTTGTTTTCCCTGTTCCCAGATTCCATATGCTTGTTTTCCATGTTCCCAGATTCCAGATGCTTGTTTTCCATGTTCCCAGATTCCATATGCTTGTTTTCCATGTTCCCAGATTCCATTTGCTTGTTTTCCCATGTTCCCAGATTCCGTATGCTTGTTTTCCATGTTCCCAGATTCCATTTGCTTGTTTTCCCTGTTCCCAGATTCCATATGCTTGTTTTCCATGTTCCCAGATTCCAGATGCTTGTTTTCCATGTTCCCAGATTCCATATGCTTGTTTTCCATGTTCCCAGATTCCATATGCTTGTTTTCCATGTTCCCAGATTCCATATGCTTGTTTTCAATGTTCTCAGATTCCATATACTTGTTTTCCATGTTCCCAACGTCCAAACGCTAGGTTTCCATATTCTCGTAGTCCAAACCCTTTTTTTTAAATATTGTTTCTTTAAATATATACCAACTAGCCCATCAGACTTTCTAAGGGCGATAACAAAAAAAAAACTAAACCTAACAAAATTTAAAGAAAAAGGAAAGAAGAAGAAATACAAAACTTCAAATAACAACTTAATAAAGTTACAATAAATTGCATAGCCTTAACACCCACATAAAACACCACTAGGGTCATCGCCTCTGAATTTCTATTGAAAAATATTCTTAAGATAATCAATTATAACAAACAGCGTTCTTGTTTTGTGTGATTGTTATCAGTTGATAATAAAAATGAGTACCCATTGGTAACATTGGCTTTTACGTCAGTTAATAAACCCCACACGTCGATAATTAATTAGGATTTGTTAAAAGAAATAAGACTAGAAACCAATGTTGGCTAATAATGTTGACGATAGACTAAGCAAGCTGAGCCAAGAGAGAGCCAATCTATTTCCTTCAGACGTCTGTAGACAGATTTTTGATTAATATTTATTTTACTATCTGAATGTTATTATAATATGCCGAAGACAAAAAATAATAGCTATAAAGATTTCCAATATTCGTTTAGAAATTATATGTTCCCTTTTTCACTATTATAGGTCAGTCCATATATGACGTCATGAATCTAAGTATAAGAGAAGGGGCTTACACTGTGTGTTATTGACGCCATGAATCTAAGTATAAGAGAAGGGGCTTACACTGTGTTATTGACGCCATGAATCTAAGTATAAGAGAAGGGGCTCACACTGTGTTATTGACGCCATGAATCTAAGTATAAGAGAAGGGGCTTACACTGTGTTATTGACGCCATGAATCTAAGTATAAGAGAAGGGGCTCACACTGTGTGTTATTGACGCCATGAATCTAAGTATAAGAGAAGGGGCTCACACTGTGTTATTGACGCCATGAATCTAAGTTTAAGAGAAGGGGCTCACACTGTGTGTTATTGACGCCATGAATCTAAGTATAAGAGAAGGGGCTCACACTGTGTTATTGACGCCATGAATCTAAGTTTCAAGAGAAGGGGCTCACACTGTGTGTTATTGACGCCATGAATCTAAGTATAAGAGAAGGGGCTCATACTGTGTTATTGACGCCATGAATCTAAGTTTAAGAGAAGGGGCTCACACTGTGTTATTGACGCCATGAATCTAAGTTTAAGAGAAGGGGCTCACACTGTGTGTTATTGACGCCATGAATCTAAGTATAAGAGAAAGGGCTCACACTTTGTTATTGACGCCATGAATCTAAGTATAAGAGAAGGGGCTCACACTGTGTGTTATTGACGCCATGAATCTAAGTATAAGAGAAGGGGCTCACACTGTGTGTTATTGACGCCATGAATCTAAGTATAAGAGAAGGGGCTCACACTGTGTGTTATTGACGCCATGAATCTAAGTTTAAGAGAAGGGGCTCACACTGTGTGTTATTGACGCCATGAATCTAAGTATAAGAGAAGGGGCTCACACTGTGTGTTATGATATGCAAATAGTGAGAAAGGGCGGGGGTCTGTGATATGACAGTTTTTTTTTCTTAAATAATGAAATAGAATTGCACAATTCATTTTTGTAAAACTTCTCCATTCATTATCTTATGATATTCCATTAAATTACTCGCGCAAAAAAAAAAAAAAAAGTTAAGGGGTTAGGGTGCGGTTAATTTAAACATTGAAAAAAAATATTGTTTGCAAAATTGACTTAAAATAAAATCATAGTAATGAGAGAAAGATTTTAAGTTTTTTAAAAATGATCGACTATACAAAATCAGCAAACTAAATAAAGTAAATAACCAAAAATTCTGAATTATCAGTTATTTATTTTTTTATACAACAAAAGAATACATGAATTTAATGTGTTTATCAATCAATACCGTAAATAAAAACTACCTTTTATTCCTTGTTACATATCAACTCAAGTTATTACCCTCTTCCAATTTTACCAAATATCACACAATTGATGTTGTTTGGTATTTGGTTTTGTTTCTGATTGGTTTGAAATAAAAAAAAATTGATAAAAAATCACAATCAGTCAAAATCATTAACGATTTTTTTTCTCTCACGACAGACAACTCTTTCATTACCCGTTGCACGCACAGTGAGGGGGGGGGGGGAGAAATCTTTGGGCAAAGGGAGAGAACAAGTAAAAAAGAGAAGAAGAACAAGTCAGTCATTGTAAGTCAATGTTACATCGAAATAGTTTCCCTTACTTTAAAATAGGACGGAAAATGATAGGCAAAGTTTTTTACTTGTCAGTTCGAACGTTATTTTAAAAATAACATGTAGGTCTAAATTTTTGCCAAACAGAAAACCGTGTATAAAAAAAAACTATTGTGAAAATCTTTTGCTAAATATTGATAAGGATATGGCCTAGGTCTAGTCTATATGAATGTAGTTAACGTATATAAAACGTTTTAGAATATACCATTTTTTTTACTTGTATTGATTCTATACATTAGCGTTTCCTTTAGTTATTTCTATTCTTTACGACCGACCTACTGACGTCACCTAAACTAGACCTCTGATATTCATGTCACCTAAACTAGACCTACTGATATTCACGTCACCTAAACTAGACCTACTGATATTCACGTCACCTAAACTAGACCTACTGATATTCACGGCACCTAAACTAGACCTACTGATATACACGTAACCTAAACTAGACCTACTGATATTCACGTCACCTAAATTAGACCAGCTGATTGTCACGTCACCTAAACTAGACCTTCTGATATTCACGTCACCTAAACTAGACCTACTTATATTCACGTCACCTAAACTAGACCTTTTAATATTCACGTCACCTAGACAAGACCTATTGATATTCATGTCATCTATACTAGACCTACTGATGTTCACGTCACCTAAACTAGACCTACTGATATTCACGTCACCTAAACTAGACCTACTGATATTCACGTCACCTAAACTAGACCTACTGATATTCACGTCACCTAAACTAGACCTACTAATATTCACGTTACCTAATTAGACCTGCTAATATTCACGTCACCTAAACTAGACCTACTAATATTCACGTCACCTAAACTAGACCTACTGATATTCACGTCACCTAAACTAGACCTTCTGACGTTCACGTCCCCTAAAATACACCTCCTGACATTCACGTCACCTAAACTAGACATTCTGACAATCACGTCACCTAAAATAGACTTTCTGACATTCACGTCACCTAAAATAGACTTTATGACACTCACGTTACCTAAACTAGACCTAATGACACTCACGTCACCTAAAATAGACCTAATGACACTCACGTTACCTAAACTAGACCTTATGACACTCACGTCACCTAAAATAGACCTAATGCCACTCACGTTACCTAAACTAGACCTAATGATATTCACATCACCTGTATTAGGCCTATAGATAATCACGTCATCTGACCTAGATTTTGAACATTGTGAGTGTGTTATGGTTCATTGTACGTATAGCGTTAATTTAGGATCATTTAGAAATTATGGGTTCAAATTAATACGGTAATTACTTTAAGCGACAAATAGGTAGACATTTTAAAATTAATGTAATGAATAAGCTTAATTAAGATCGTATAAATGTACTCGGTAAATACAGACGATTGTCTGCTGAAGGAGTTGAACGCCATTTGCATAGTGTGCGTGTCAACAATCGGTCTATTGACACGCATGTGTCTAAACCTAGACGTATATATAACCCTGCTTAAGGGATCATACTTATTGATTAACTAAACAAAACGAATTCAGAAGATAACTGCCACTAGATATAATTATTGTCTTTAAGTTCTTTACCTTTTGAGTTTTCAACTGGCGGACAGCGGGCCACATTCGGACCCGCAAAGACTACTTTTTTGCAGAATCTTTTTTGGAATACAAAATATTTTTTTTGGTGTAACTTTTTTATTTTTACCTTTTGCTCAAAGAGGTAAAATTGGACCACACGTGGTAATTTGGGAAAATGCTCTTCAGAAATAAAAAAAATAATAATTTTGGATTTAAAAACTAAATCTAGTCAAATAGGAACTGTTGTTATAGAACTAAACACACAGGGCATTTGTTAAATAATGAAAATGATTTTATAATCAGAATCCGGATGATGAAGTACAATTCAAATCAGTCTTATTGATAGTAGCGTGTCTAGAATGGGGGGCGGGGGTGTGGGGGGGGGGTAGGCTTTGTGCAGCCTTTCGATGGCGGACCTCTTCCATAAAAAAATACTGTTAAATAGAATATCTTTTGTCGTTTACCCTGGGGTTTCACTCTAAGGCCTGTCTAGCTCTGTTGTTATCTTTCCTGAGGGTGTGTCCAATCCATCTCCACTTCCTTTCCATTATTTGTTGTTCTACTGTTCTTTGTCCACACCTCTCCCACAGCTTGGAGTGTCCTACCTTGTCGAACCATTTTATTTTCAGTATATTTATTAGGCATCTGTTAACAAAGGTCTGGAGTCTATTTTTTGTTATCTCTGTTGTTCGCCGTGTTTCGGACCAATAAAGTAGGACCGTTTTAACGTTTGTGTTAAGGATCCTTACTTTAGTTTTGACAGAGATTTATGTAGATCTCCAAACCTGTTTCAGGTTGGCAAAAGCCTGTTCGACGTTCGATGTCCTCGTCTGCTCCTCCTGATACACTGACCACACTCCCAAGGTATACAAAGTGATCCACTTGGTCTAAGCTTTGGTTTGCTACTTGCATGTCGCCATCTTATTGGTGACATAGAGGAAGACCCAAGCAAACATGGTGACGAAGCATATTTGATGAAACCGGAAGAACTGGAAAGAGCTGGGAAGAATTGAAGCGACTGACAAGAGACCGTGGATAGTGGCGTGCTTTGACTGAGGCCCTATGTTCCACAAGGATCCCAAAGGAAAGATGATGATAATAAGAACATCTTTAGAATTATTTCTGACGTTGTTATATTTTTTTTACGGCTTCAGCCAGATTAACTTTAATTAATGTAGAACTAGATTTAAGGTTGATTTGATTACCCTACATTCTATATTGACTACATTATAAAAATGAAAGGACTCATTGATTCCGTTCGCTGCCAGGTGATCAACTATCTTCACTGACCAGTGGCGTAACTAGGGACAGTGGCGCCTGGGGCAGGGTGCCTATTTTGGCAGTTAGTTTTCATTAAAGTTAACGTACACTTTGAAATTTATTGTACTCGATAACAAGGCAACTAATTTTTTTCAAGTAGTCTTTATTTTTAATAAATATTTTTGTATAAGTGTCTATGTACTCGATAACAAGGCAACACATTTTTGTCAAGTAGTCTTTTTTTTCTAAATAAATATTTTTGTATAAGTGTCTATGTAGTGCCTATTTAGACTTTGGTCATGGGGAGGCGTCCTACCTTCTCCATCCCCCCTTAGGTTATGTTATTGCACTTACCATTGCCACGCCACTGATTAGTGAGAGTAGGAAAAACTCTTGGGATTTGATTATTAACGTCCAATGATTTCCCTAGCTATTAACCGGACGTTGTTCGTTTGTTGTTGTTTTATTGATTAGTTCGTCAATAATAATAAAAGGCAGTAAAATATTATTTTCTTGTTGTTCCGATTGTTGTTTTTGTTTAAGTTTGGAAATACGCTAAACGCAATTATGCGGTGAAATGTGAAGTTGCGATATGGAAATTTCGATTAAACATCTGTCCAGGGAGATTGAGAACAGCGGTGAGCAGCAACAAACATTATAAAATGGGGGTGACGGCTAAGCTGACATCTCGACTAGCGTTTCTCATGGACGAGAAAGTAGTCTAGGTAGGGTGGTCAGCCGACAATGTTACTTTAAGGCGTAGTAATATTTATATTAGTATATTAGCATTACATTTAACCCTTGTCCTACTGTTAATAGGTTTAACTCCTGCTGACTTAGACTTAAATCGTAACATGCCCAAAACCAGTAGTAGAGCTAATAGATTAGTCAAGATTCTAGAGTAGAGAAACACGTGCGTAGAACAGCAGGTCTAGAGGGACTTTATTTAATAGACTGTGTAAACTTAACTTCATTAGATCTATTTCGTAATACTTTGATTTGTGCACCTGTGGTTTTGATTGAGTAAGTTTACTGCATTGAATGAAAAGACAGTGAGATTTAAAAAACAATTTGCTACTTGGAAAGTCGATACTTGAACAATACGTTACTGGTAAACCCAATTCATTATATTAAATTAACATTTTTTTTAAATGTATTTGGCACGTGCTCACCTAATTGTAATATAAAACAACCTTAATTCAATGATTTATTTTATACTTTCTGGGTATAATTATAGTGTAACACTTTATGGATCAGAAAAAAAAAACACACTGAATATTTTACTTTCGAGCTTTCTTTTTTTTTCATATTATGGTGCATGTAACAATTATCTGGGCTGACTGACTGGGTAAGAGGATACGCTAACCACTCAGCTAGGGAGGGCGCATGCAGTAAGAAAGAAAGATCGTAAAAGTAAAAAAAAATAAATGAAGCAATAAGGTCACGTGACTTTAAATTAAACCAATGAGAGCCGGAAGACACAAACATCGTACTTTACACACACACACACACACATTTATATATATATATATAGATAGATATATATACACATAGAGAAAGAGAGAGAGAGAGCGTGAGAGAGATATTATATAGTCTATTACAGGGGTGGGCAACCTTTTCCTAACAGTGTGCCAAACTAGGATTTCTAAATCATTCAGCGTGCCAAAAGCTAAAAGTCAACCTGATCTATTATACTTTAAAAAAATAAATAAATTCATAGGACAATTAATTTAACTCCGGAGCATGACCAAGGCAAAAAGCAAAGATTATTTATAGAGAAAATCGTTAAAGCGTTTGTTGTTTTCAGCTCTCTGGAATATATTGGCAATGTCGATAAGTGGAATAGATACATAGTAATCATACAAATTGGGTAGTTAATGTAAAGTTTGAAAGTATACATATAAATTCTTTCATCATATAATATGTATATAATTTTCAAATACTTTTTACGGTTTTGATCATTTCAAAGTTATAAATTGTAAGTTATTTATTCCTTTTTAAAATAAAAAAAAGAAACATAGAAATATAAGGTTAAAAAAACGGGTTAACTATCTCCCTTGAATTAAAAAAACGTTTCCACATTTGATTCAATAGTGATGCCAAAAAAGTTCTGTTTTTTAGTATAACAAATATTACTGAGTAATTATTATTTCTTTATATGAATCCAAACATCATGGTATTTATGGCCAGATTTAATTATTAAAGGATTACAATAATTTACGTTTAACAGTTATAAATAAACATTTCCTGCATTAATTGTTTGTACATTTAACCTTAAGTAGTTTATCTATTAAACATTGATAATTACAGAAATTAAATAATATAGTGCTATTAAATAAGTCTCTTATATTTATTAAATTAATAATATAAATATTTTTTTAGAATTACTTATATGTATGTTTAATTAAAGAAGATGAGCATAAAAACTATTTTAAATGTAATTAGTCTGTATCAATTAATGAGCAGTCCAGTGTAGGTAGCCTCTTTGTATGCTTAAAACAGCTTTCGTGTGCGATAAAAATCTGTTCACAAGTGTAAGTTGAGCCAAAAGCTGAAAGTAAAAGAGCGAATGCATAGCAGTTGAGAATAGCAGATGACTTTCCTAAGCAGTATCCTTCCAGATTTTTTCGGCAAAAGAGCATATTAAAATTTGGATGCCCATTTTAATGTTTAAAATTCAACTTGCTGCATTTTAAAATCGCCAATATTCCTCCACTTAAAAATGATCTACATCTAAGATGTAGTAAGATCAAGCCAGTCAGTCTTGATGTGGTATGAAAAAATGAGTCCATCAATTTGAAAGTCTGGTCTTTGTTTAGAAAACTCCGATTTGAGTGCTTTGATGTACTTCTAATAAAAGCCCTACTATCTATCTTAATAAATGCCTAAATTGATTTCACGGCAAGATATGTCCAGTTTTAATGCAAATTCATTCCAGTGGTCCTTGTAAATGCAAGCTCTGTTCAATGTCAATCAGAAAAATAGCATTCAACACTAATTTTTGCCTCATTCAGAACCGGACAAAGTTTTTTTTTTCAAATCAATAAAAAGACTTCTTGGAGGTCTCTCGCGTGCCATTAAAAATCGCTCTGCGTGCCAGGTTTGGCACGCGTGCCTTAGGTTGCCGACCCCTGGTCTAGTATATAGTGTAATGTAATTACAAATACACTTTTCCTCTTTTTTATAAAAACGCACTTGGCAATCGAGAAACGATTGAAATGTTTTATGCGTCTCTCTCTGTGTCTCTTTCTCTATCTCTTCTCTTTTTTGTCTCTCTGCCTAAATCTCTCTCTCCTCCTAGCGTACGTGCCAGTGCTTAAAATTCGACGTGAGCTTAAGTTCTGGTTAAAATTTGTTTCTATTGTTTAAGTTATTCAATTTAAAAAATAAATCAGGAAATATAAACGCATCCAAGAACTGTTCACAATTTTCTATAAGTTCCAACTTATTTAGACTGTAAAATTATTTTCTACTTCTTATACAATGATAAAGTGTAAGAGTTAATTACATATTACACAGTTCACTAAACGAAATACAAAATAATTGTCCTAACTGTCTATCAATAAATTAATCCAACGAACATTATGAATTGAATGAACCATCTAGTTAGAGGTAATTGCCCTAACAATCTCCCTCTGCCAACAACAATTTTATCAAGTTAATAAACACATAACCGCTATGTTTTAGATTAAAGGCTTATCTCTACATTTCTACATGACACTTTCTAATGAGGTTTCCCTGTTTTTTTTTACGTTTGAATTTCTGGGTTAATAGTTTGACAGATTATCCCTATGGTAATTGACATTTTTATTTTAAGGCCTGTAAAACGAAATAATATAGTAAGTATTTTAACGTCAAGAAAATAGTATTGATCTAGATTCTAGGACAGTGTTGAATTCATAAGTAGGGAGAGGTGGGTAATTCGTACCCCCTAAGGGAAAAAATTAACAATAATAAAACTAACAGTAGAAAAAGGTTTATTTGTACGTTAAAACAATTATTGGTGACAAAAGAATGAAAATACATGATCTGAACGTTTTATTATGAAAACAAAAAGCACAATTAATAAAATTTAAAAAAAGACCAAGTGGTACGAATTGCCCTCACCAGCGTTCAATTCGTACCACTAGGGAGGGTAATAAGTACCAAAAGAAATGAAGAAAAAATATTGTTTGTAAGGTTGACATTTATAATTTGTGGTCTCTATATATATATCTCATTTGTATTTAATAACTAATTCACAAGTATAATTATTCAGTGAAGGTTTATTGGAAGGCTGATTCAGAGCATGCAGGATGTACCTATGGGAGGCTGATTCAGAGCATGCAGGATGTACCTATGCTGTACATATAAAACATTAAATTCCTATTCCTATTATATGTATTCCTTGATGTTCTCACCGTACCAGTACCCGGTACCATTGCAAAACTTTATTTTTTTTTGCCTCCAGACCTTTTGTCTTTTTTTCTAGCGCAGTCTCGGTACTTCTGCACTAATTGTAACGTAATTAGCACCGGTACATATTACCCTCCAAAGCGAGGTACGATTTAGACGACTCAGACGTAACATTGTCTATTGCTGCTATGTTTTTATCGGCAATAGAAAACAGACCTAAATCTATTTATTAATGAAGCAGACTGGATAGTCAGCACACTCAACAAAATATAAATACGCTATGTTTAACCAGACCTACGTAGTACGACTAGAGGCACTTGTAAAAAATAACATCAAGTAGTGTAAACACATATAACGTCAGCCTACCGTTTTATTTTCTTGTCCATGTCCACCATTGTTCTATGGCAGTCAAAACTAATGTGCTGGCATGTGTAAACGGGCTTAAATGTATATTACAACCAGTCAAACTAGGTAAAACGGCATAGGTACGAATTACCCACCTCTCCCCCTAGAATCCTGTCCGACCAAATTGATCCATGCGGCAGGTGACGCGTTCACTCGTTTATATCATTTTGCATTCATATTTGGTAGCAAAAGGGGCACGTTGGCCGAGCGGCAGCGCGTTCGACTGGGTTTGAATCCTGGTGGAAGCTGGGATTTTTTTCCCGGGACCTGAGGGTGTTCCTGAGTCTACCCAGCTCTGATGGGTAAAGGCGACTGGGCATTGTGCTGGCCACACATCCCCTAGTATGTCATGCCCACAGAAACTGGTGAACGCTGTATTTACCAGCCCTATGATCAGTTTGGTCCAAAAGGTGGTTTTAGTTTACTTTTTTATATTTGGCAGAAATAGATGTGCAAGCGTTGACAGGCAGCCTGCCCCTCTCCCAAACTCTTCCAGAAAATCCACTTTTGTTTCCAGAACCGACAATTTTATAATAATTTTTTTTTGCTGGCACTCCATTTTATAGTGTTTAAAATTGTGATGTCTTTGGCTTTCCTTGAAGTGTAGTGTTATTTTTGTGAACTTGATTTTTGAGGCTAATTAGGCCCACTTCTTTTGCTGACTGCAATTTTGTTTGTTCGGGAAATAGAATTTAGACAAATTTTATTAATATAATTTTAATTTTAACAATTTGGGTCTCTTGATAATTAGATAAAACATTAGTTTTTAAATAGTTTACACTAAAATTGTGCACCAGTTCAGAAATGACACCACCGCTACCTTAAACTATTTGCCCAAATACCTTACACTAAGTTCGGCAACCAAAGGCACACGTGCCATACTTGGCACGCAGAGCCATTTTCAGTGGCGCGCGAGTGACAACCAAAAAAAGACAATTCAAGTTTCTTCTACAAGAAATTATGTGGTAGAGCAAAATGGATTTTAATCTTTAGGCGTGCTGATTGAATTAGAAATCTTACTTCGGTACACTATTATCAAACGTTTGCAGACCTCTGCCTTACACTATTGTCCGTGCACTATTTGCCCCCTACGCCCCTCTCAACACTGCAATTCTGGCTACTCTACCATAGATTTATTAATATACAGGGTGGGCCAATAAAATGTTACCACTTTTTAATCATACACAAGTTTTCAAAACTCAAGGGCCGAATAACATAATGATGAGGTTTGGTTAGGGCCCAGAATCTTATCTTATCATATTAACATGTACATTGAGGTGGAAATTTGCTTCATCGCTGAAAACAATCAGGTCCAACAAAACGGGGAGATCTTCAATGCGTTGACTGATGTTTCTACAAAAGGTTAGTCTCTTTTCTGTATTTGCTGCTGTCTGAGCTTGCAAAATCTGAACTCTGTAGGGAAAAAGATGAAGGTCTGTGTTCAGTATTCGTCTAATGGTGGTCACACGTCCTGTTTCCCTGAACTTCTGCAGAAGACGTCTGATTTTTTCCCGGAAAGTCAATTGTGAATCGTCGCTGTGTGCGATTTAAATTCCAAATATGCTTCCACGATCTTCACTCTCTCCTCCACAATATATTGCTTCCACGATCTTCACTCTCTCCTCCACAATATATTGCTTCCACGATCTTCACTCTCTCCTCCACAATATATTGCTTCCACGATCTTCACTCTCTCCTCCACAATATATTGCTCCCACGATCTTCACTCTCTCCTCCACAATATATTGCTCCCACGATCTTCACTCTCTCCGAGGCGAGAATGAAACAAAAATCTGCGTAATTTTGAAAATTGTAAGAATATAAAAAGTGGTAACATTTTATTGTCCCACCCTTATATGACTCTACTGTTAATAGAAAAATCTAGCTCGTCCTTGACTTAGCACACACACACAAAATACACCAAAACACACACACACAGTCCGGCGAACGTGACGATTATCTAGATGAGAATGGGTCAAGTGGGGAGGGGGGGGGGACGAAAAAATCTTACTGGGGAATTGTTTTGTGACGGTCGGTCATGTAGTCTTTTCCAATCTTACATCATTGATGACGTCAAATACAATCCACGGCCATAAAAACACCCAAGGGCAAGCACTGTTAACTGTAAGAAATTCAATTCTCTAACTTGATGTCATGTACGACTGCCACCATTGATTTGACATTGTTTGACGTCAAATTCCAAGACATTTGTTTTTCTTTTAACTGCTGACCTGTTAATAACCTTTAAAAACATTTCTTACATCTTCTTACACTATCAACAGTGAACACGTGACCGTTGTTTATCCAAACATTGAATCCACATTTAATCTAACCTTACATTCAGTTTATGGGATGCACTTTAGGCCCAACGATACCTTAACGTAACAACGGCTTTTTATCAGGATGCGCTGACGTTCCCGGGGGCGATTGGGGGACGGTGAAGGGCAAGTGCGCGGTACAAACGTACCAGATATAATTTGAGCACCTCGGCTATTTAAATATATTATTAGTTTTTTAATGAAATGTGATGTAATCGCTGTTAAATATCTAATCTGCTAATATTATTGATATTTTGATCTCAGTTTTAATTAGATGTTCTTTAATGCATTTAAGGATCTAAACAACGGCCTTATACTATTGTTAAGCGGAATAGATACGTAGTAATCATACGAACTGTGTAGTTAATGTAATGTTTGAAAATATACATAGGCCTATAAATTCTTTAGTCATATAATATTTATATAATTTTCAAATACTTTTTACAGTTTGATCAGTTATAAATTGTAAGCCTCTTATTTTTTATAAAGAAAAAAAATTTGAAATATTAGCTCAAATGAAACGGGTTAATTATCCACCTTAATTTTTAAAAAGTTTGCACATTTGATTCAATAGTGATGCCAAACAAGGTCTGTTTTGTAAAAAAACATATTATTATATTACTGACTAATTATTATTTCTTTATATAAATTCAACATTATGGCATTCATAACATGATTTAATTATAAGAGGATTAAAATAATTTACGTTAAACAGTTGTCAATAAACATTTCCTGCATTAATTGTCTGTCCATTTATTAAGGAGTTTACATATTAAACATTAATAATTACAGAAATTACATAATATAGTTTAAATATAGTGCTACTAAAAAAGTCTCTTATTTTTATAAATTGATTTCACGGCAAGATATCTCCAGTTTCAATGCAAATCCATTCAAGTGGTCCTTGTAAATGCAAGTTCCACTCACTGAAATGTGACAGAAACATCGGCTTCAACAGTCAGTTTTCCTCATTCAGAACCGGAAAATGTTGCTGTTTTTATTAATAAAAAACACTTCTTGGAGGTCACTCGCGTGCCATTAAAATCGCTCTGCGCGCCAAGTTTGGCACGCGTGCTTTTGGTCGACGACCCCTGATTTAGAGTAGGCCTACATTATGAGATTTTCTAAAGACATCACAATTTCTTTATAACTGGATGAGTCCACGCTACCAGACAATCAAGCTTTACTTTTAGCTTACTTTATAACTGGATGAGTCCACGCTACCAGACAATCAAGCTTTACTTGTAGCTTACTTTATAACTGGATGAGTCCACGCTACCAGACAATCAAGCTTTACTTTTAGCTTACTTTATAACTGGATGAGTCCACGCTACCAGACAATCAAGCTTTACTTTTAGCTTACTTTATAACTGGATGAGTCCACGCTACCAGACAATCAAGCTTTACTTTTAGCTTACTTTATAACTGGATGAGTCCACGCTACCAGACAATCAAGCTTTACTTTTAGCTTACTTTATAACTGGATGAGTCCACGCTACCAGACAATCAAGCTTTACTTTTAGCTTACTTTATAACTGGATGAGTCCACGCTACCAGACAATCAAGCTTTACTTTTAGCTTACTTTATAACTGGATGAGTCCACGCTACCAGACAATCAAGCTTTACTTTTAGCTTACTTTATAACTGGATGAGTCCACGCTACCAGACAATCAAACTTTACTTTTAGATGACGTTTATTTGATTTTTGTAAAAAAGAAAAATTTTCTAATTTAAAAAAATATATATAAAAAAAATATATTAGACTACTTGTACTAGAAAATCTTTTTATGCAAAAGAAATTCCTCCAGTGGCGATGGTATGGCGTATCTTGGAAATATGTTGTAGCTTTAAAAAAAGTAGTCTGTTCCAGATGTATTGGCTGTCTATTGTGTGACAACATTTAGTTACTAAGTCTTGGTGATTGTCTGTATCGTTCACTACACTATTACAGCAGTTCACAAATAAGTAATGCATTCAATAATTTGTTTAGACAGCTTTGCATTGATACCTTAAATTAATTTATTATTCTTTTATTATTATTATCTGTATTAGGCCAACTATTATTGTCTCGATATATTTTTTTTATTGTTTGCCAATTTTATAATTTTCTTTTTATGTCTTTCTCTATGCCTTTATTGCGTATTTATTGTTCTTAATGTCTGTACTATGTGGTAAAATAAATATTGTTTATTGACGAGGAATACAAGCGATGACTACTGCACACAGAGGTGTGTTGATTAGCAAAAGTTGACCTTTTAACCAAAATGTATGAGACTTGGAGTCGGTGCTCGAGTTTTTGAAAAGCAAATGCGATTCTTTGGGAGAAAATCAATCAGTTTCTCTAGCTCTGTGAGTTTCGGCTACAATTTTTTATTGCATTCCTATCACCCTCTTTTGTGGAAAGTGGATTTTATGCTAGTACCAATTGGTTGTAAAAAGAAAAACAAGACAAGCTGCAAATTGTGAATCGTGGAGACCTAAGGCATTTTCAACCAAAATTGAAACAAATACAGACAAACTACTAGCAAAACACCAGGCAAATAATTCACATTAATATTCTTTTTTAAGCCTCTTGTTTAGGTAATTTTTTTAAAATCTATTAATTCTTACAATATGTTTCCTTTTCAGTTTTTTTAAAGACAATAAATAACCACACAAATCTAGTCGGCCTAAAAAAAACATTGCAGAAACAATATTGAACCTTTAACTTCCAGAGGGGTGGGGAGAGTGGGTACTTAGAAAAGTTAAGGGTCGGTGATCGAAAAAAAAATGTAAAAGGGGGAGGTAAGCCGAAAAAGGTTGAGAACCTATGCTCTAAATGAATTTAAAAAAATAATTTTACAACCATCGTACGACACAATTTTACAACCCGTAGTAACTCATTTTAATTGCAAATGAACCAGCTGACATTAACAATAGTGGAAGAAAAGACACACGTGCAATTATTTAAATTGTTTAAAAAAAAAAAACTTGGCGACGGAAAAAAAAAGATTGAACAACTTCTATGTTTTTTATTTTATTCGTTCAGCTAGACAGTTGTGTCTGGTTTTTATTTTGTTTAAACGAGATGGATTATTCAAAATGTCTGCCATCATCCTCGTAGCTGACGTCTGATAGCAGTGCCGCCAATATGGAAATGAGCCTAATCGCGCACTCCGTATGCATATTCATACGCGCCAGTGATTATTTTAAAAAGTCGTTGCATGATGAAAAGATGGAAAATGAAAGGTTTGATTTCTGGGACAAATCTAAACATTTAATTTATATAGAGGATACGTTTAAGTTTTGGTATAAATCTAAACATTTAAATTATATAGAGGATATGTTTAAGTTCTGGTATAAATATAAACATTTAAATTATATAGAGGATATGTTTAAGTTCTGCATAAATCTAAACATTTAAATTATATAGAGGATATGTTTGATTTCTGGGACAACTCTAAACATTTAAATTATATAGAGGATATGTTTAAGTTCTGGTGTAAATCTTAAGAAATGCTGGTTCGACAACATAAAATATTGGACAAGGGCTGTAGTTGACTATTGACAACCGTTCAAGATAGGCAACAGTGAAGAATGTTGACTGCTGAGGTGTTCATTCGCTCCCCCCAACGACTACAACGGTCAAGAGATTGATGATGATGATAAATCTAAATATTTACGCTAATCTGTCCACATTGTTGGGCAGCATTTCTGACCAACTGAGGAAGTGGTTGGTGATAGTGTTAGAGCAGGCAAGTAAGTATTCCCCACTCCCTTTTCGAACTGATCACTTTCCGGTTTTCAAAGACAGATGACATTCCTAGCCATGTGTTATAACAGGGGTCTCCAAAATTTTCAGCCCGAGGGCCGCATTAACTATTAAACAGCAGTTCGGGGGCCGACTACACACTCGAGATCCGAATAAAAAATACTCAAAACATGGATGTTGTTTTTAATTATTTATTTAATATTATTTTATTCAGTTAATATTTAATTACAAACTGTTACACTACACATGAACACCTGTGTTAGTGGAAATGTAGATTAATTGTTTACTGGAGGCTAAAAAAAGCAGACATGTCTGGCTTTAGATTTGATGTCCCTTACATCAACTTTGACCCGAGATTATCATCGGACAAGTTTGCTCTCAAATTGTTCCTGACGTAGGTATGTTGTTCCATAAATTAAAAGGTACATTGATGCAAATGTTTTGACATTAGTAAAGTCTTGCTTGGGCAAAAACTGGTAAAAACCCCACCAGTCCTCCCTGATCTCGCATGTAAAAATGACGTGAGGAACTCAGCTGTTGTTTCAGCCATAAATACCTTGCACTGCTGAAAGTGCGTCACGTTGTTTGCCTGTAATTGTTCCAAAAACAATACAAGTTGGGATCTAAAGGCCCTTAAGTGAATGTATAGATCAAAAGCTAGATTTTCCTCTCATTGTAGTTTTAGGCTCAGAAAATGTAAATTACTAGTAGAGACTAATTTCCATACCCACTTTTCATCAGACAGTGGTGGCTGTGCCTTGCCTTTAATTTCCAGGAAGTAACATGTTTCCTTTCTTAACTTAAATACTCTGCTCGGAACTTAGCCATCTAAGTGCTGTGTAATATGGTAAATCTTGCGATTCTGTGTCTGTATCTTTCAACATGTCTCTGAACTGTCTATGGTTGAGCCCATGTGACCTTATTGAGATCACCATCTTCATCAAAGTAATCAGTACACTTCTAATGTCCAAATATTTAGCACACAAAGCTTGCTGGTGTAGAAATATTGGCTGTGGAATGTTTTTTCTCTTTACACATCTGCTTCACTTGTCCAATCAAGCCTGTCTATATGCCACTCACGTTCTTTCCTACATCAACAGTCAGGCAACTGAGGCAACTGATGTTAGTCCAGTCCAAGTTATAATCTGCAAATGTCTTTGAATACATCATGTCCAGTAACAGTGCTATACTCCGCCACTAGATGGCGTTATATCATCTCTTTGAATGTAGACGTAAGTTGAAAAAGTAAGCAGCGAATAAGGGTTTTACAATGTAGTGATCGATTGGAAAACATAACGCACTACTACCCGCCTCTATGTGAGTTCGGTAAAAACATAACGTCCACGTAGGCGGCGGCTGATCTTGGTAGGATAAAGATAAATTTCCGTAATTTTTTTCGTAACTGAAATGGTCTCCGCAGGCCGCATGAGAAGGCTTCGGGGGCCGCAGTTTGGAGACCTCTGTGTTATAAGTATCTATCTTCATAACCTGACCCTTGCCCCATGAATGCCCTAGGCATTAGCTTAAAGTATATTATCTGTGCAATCTATTATCTGTAACATTTAAGATCTGTGGCTTCAATGTGGGCCATATATAAAATATATAAACTTCAATGTTCTACTTTTGAATGAATGCACAAAACTGCATTCTTTATATCAATATAATAACAACTTTTATACTTTATAGAAATCCTTCGTTGTCAAATGTCTTTGTTGTGTAAGCCCTGACATTATTCTTCTTCACTTTAGTATTTCATGTCGTTGTTTGTTTACACTTAGCTTGCTATGTCCTTGTTTGTATGTTTACGTCAGTAGACATGTGATTGTTTGTATGTTTACATTATTAGCCATGTCATTGTTTGTATTTTTTACATAAGTAGACATGTGATTGTTTGTATGTTTACATTAGTAGCCATGTCATTGTTTGTATTTTTACATTAGTAGACATGTGATTGTTTGTATGTTTACATTAGTAGCCATGTCATTGTTTGTATTTTTAAATTAGTAGACATGTGATTGTTTGTATGTTTACATTAGTAGCCATGTCATTGTTTGTATTTTTACATTAGTAGCCATGTCATTGTTTGTATGTTTACATTAGTAGACATGTGATTGTTTGTATTTTTACATTAGTAGCCATGTCATTGTTTGTATTTTTACATTAGTAGCCATGTCATTGTTTGTATTTTTACATTAGTAGCCATGTCATTGTTTGTATGTTTACATTAGTAGCCATGTCATTGTTTGTATTTTTACATTAGTAGCCATGTCATTGTTTGTATGTTTACATTAGTAGCCATGTCATTGTTTGTATTTTTACATTAGTAGCCATGTCATTGTTTGTATGTTTACATTAGTAGCCATGTCATTGTTTGTATGTTTACATTAGTAGCCATGTCATTGTTTGTATGTTTACATTAGTAGCCATGTCATTGTTTGTATGTTTACATTAGTAGCCATGTCATTGTTTGTATGTTTACATTAGTAGCCATGTCATTGTTTGTATGTTTACATTAGTAGCCATGTCATTGTTCGTTGACCTGTGTATGCCATCTAATTAGTTGTTGTTGTTTTTACATCTGTCTGTTTTCATGTAGGCCTATATGCCATGTCATTATTAGTTAGTTAACATTTGTAAGTTATATCATTATAAAAACGTTTACAAGTAGCCTATATGTCAGTATTTGTAATGTCTTGTCGTTGTCTATTTGTTCCGCCGATTCAATGTCATGTTTACTCAAGCAAAAATACAACCAATTTGCTGTTGACTTGACCCACTTGATTAGATGCGGCCAGACAGGCCCACGGATACGTTAACCCATAGACTACCAAGGCAGAAGTAATGGAATACTTTCAAAAAAGGATAATTTACTTCAGTAACGTCCCATTGGTTGCCTTAATGTTTTTCTATGTCTTTGGGGCAAATTGTATTTCTTGAGTCTTCGGTTTCCAAGCAAAGAACATAAAAAACATCTATTTACAAAACATTTAGATTGTTGTTTTATCGTTGTTCTGGTTGTTCTTTATTTTATGTTCCAGGGCCGACTGTTTTATTTTTGTTTAGTCTACGTCATAGCTTTTTCTGCATTGAAAAAAAAAAAGAAATTTCTAGTTTTCAATTAAAGTTTCTTGGCATTTGTTCATTTTATGCAATTTCGTTGTTCTTTTTTTTTTATTTGAGAAAAAAAAAAAAAAGGGGGGGGGGTAATTTTTTTAAATAATAGGCCTACATTTACACAAAAATGGAACGGCAGATATCGCTCTAGTTGTCACTTCGCAGATTCATGTTTATAATTAAAATGTCATAATTTTTTTTATTGCTTTTTAAATTATATTTTTGTTGCTAATTTCAAGCACATTACCCTCTAAATGTAATTTATTTCAATTCATTTTTCATTCTTCTTGTGAAAATAAATGTATAATTCTTATCAATCATTCAAAGATCTAAGAAGAAAAATCTTTAAAAAAGATATTATGTTGTAATATGGAAATATATAGGATTACGTCCAGTCAAGGTTGTAAAAACAAATCCGATTAAAAAAATAAGTTGTATATATTATATTATATATACTATATATTATGTTTGTTCTCTATAGACTCGTAGGACGTTTTACGGATCGAAACAAAAAACAAAAACAAATTGTAAACGTCCTCCAAAAGAAATTTTGTTTATAGCCACTATATTGCTTCATTCGTTAAATTATTTTTTAAAATAACGTATTACTAATTATTTTAATAAACTGAAGCGCCATTAAAAAATAACGTATTACTAATTATTTTAATAAACTGAAGCGCCATTAAAAAATAACGTATTACTAATTATTTTAATAAACTGAAGCGCCATTAAAAAATAACGTATTACTAATTATTTTAATAAACTGAAGCGCCATTAAAAAATAACGTATTACTAATTATTTTAATAAACTGAAGCGCCATTAAAAAATAACGTATTACTAATTATTTTAATAAACTGAAGCGCCATTAAAAAATAACGTATTACTAATTATTTTAATAAACTGAAGCGCCATTAAAAAATAACGTATTACTAATTATTTTAATAAACTGAAGCGCCATTAAAAAATAACGTATTACTAATTATTTTAATAAACTGAAGCGCCATTAAAAAATAACGTATTACTAATTATTTTAATAAACTGAAGCGCCATTAAAAAATAACGTATTACTAATTATTTTAATAAACTGAAGCGCCATTAAAAAATAACGTATTACTAATTATTTTAATAAACTGAAGCGCCATTAAAAAATAACGTATTACTAATTATTTTAATAAACTGAAGCGCCATTAAAAAATAACGTATTACTAATTATTTTAATAAACTGAAGCGCCATTAAAAAATAACGTATTACTAATTATTTTAATAAACTGAAGCGCCATTAAAAAATAACGTATTACTAATTATTTTAATAAACTGAAGCGCCATTAAAAAATAACGTATTACTAATTATTTTAATAAACTGAAGCGCCATTAAAAAATAACGTATTACTAATTATTTTAATGAACTGAAGCGCCATTAAAAAAAAAAAATATTCCCTTTAAAAATCCTGTGTTGTTTGGTCTTTCCGGGTTTTCCCTTGCTAATTAGCTTTTATAGGGCGTTTGCAATCACGTGACAAAAAGCACGTGATTTGTGTTTACTTTCTGTAATGGTGTACACGTAATAATGGCCGCTGTATTAATAAAGTTTCATATAGGCTCGAGCTTTTTTTAAATTGTGTGTTGCGTTTTTAGTCTTATTAAGATTTAAGCTGTATTATGTATGTTAAATAAAATAGGCTATTTTATTATTATCATAGACATAGATCAAGTGGGTTCTTTATGTACACAAGTACGTCACTAAAAACCTAAGCCACGCCCACTAAGAACGCTCTATTGGTGTTGTTTTTTTTATTTTTTCTTTGTTCTTTTTCTTGACTTTTTACTTTTTATTTAAATTTTCTAACAAAACATATTGTCGTCATTCTTTTCTCCGTCAGTGTGACTGACGTACCTACTAGTTATTATAAAAAAAAAGACTACACCAGATACAAATAGTTATCTTTATTAGCCATGCATGAATAAAAACTAAAACATAAGCTAACTGATTAGTGGGTCTAGACTTCTAGACCAACCTGTGAATTAAAAACAAAGACACAGGCAGAAAGCATTATTCTAGTTGTAAAGGCGTAAGGGTGTAAGACGTAAGACAATGTTTAGATTGGACTTAACAACCAGGATAAACAAACATCTGTCTGGGCGGGAAAGTAACAGACGTGCCAATTAGTAAGAGTCAACTTGTGCTATCTATTCAGTGCAAAGATGTGCTGAAATTTGGTGGAAATTATCTGAGAAAGATTGCCACGTTTAAATTAATAGCAGAGTTCACTGGGTAAATTGGTTTAAAGTTTAAACTATACATTGTCGAGCTGCATAGAGTTTATCTGTTTACTCTATAAAGACAATTTGGCTGGGACTCCCATTCTCTCCTTCATTTTCAAAGTGAACGTATTGTAATATTCGCTCTAGGGACGGAACAACAAACGGTGCAGATTGTACAAAGTCCCGATGGTCACAGAGACCCCCAGTCCATCCTTTGAAACTTGGAATGGAACCCACATTTCGAAGCTTTGCAGAAGTCATCCTCCCTCCCTTCTCCCATCACTGTTACGCCAGTGATTCGTTCAAACATTTTTATGAAGAGTTAAAGATAAAACGATGCTGATGATAGTAAATAAAATGAAAGAATAAGGCAGCCCTAGAGAGTTCAATGCCTGGCGTGAAGAAATAACTTCATTTATACAGATTTTAATTATTAGTGAATGCATGTTTTCAAGCTGGTGATTGTATAAGATGATCTTGATGTCATTTATAAACTACGGCAGGTCTTATATAGTTTTCTATGTCAGTCTATCAAACTTATGACATCACATGTTGGAGTTTCAATGCCAGGCAATTTCACCAAATAAAATGTAATAATGAAACTAACAATAAAATATATTTACTCATTGTATGAAGGAGCAGATAGGGAAGGAATCAGAGAGAGAGAGAGAGAGAGAGAGAGAGAGAGAGAGAGAGAGAGAGAGAGAGAGAGAGAGAGAGAGAGAGAGAGAGAGAGACAGAGAGAGAGACAGAGACAGAGATAGAGCAAACGAAGGGAAGGCAGAGTGAGAAAGAGAGATAGGGGTAAACCTTTAAAACTATACAACACGGCAGTCAATACTTTGAACAGTATATTATGTTAGTGCAGGCCTGCACTACCCTATGTATAAGACTATTACATAAAGAGGGTATTGTCCAGACCATGTGACAAAGTACCGTGCTGAGTGAATGAAACAACTGTCACACACAAAACCACAAACAAATGACATATATAAACTTAGTCTTTTCAAGGACATAACTAAATATGTTCGCACTATTATAAATATCTGGATAACATTATCTGACATCACACGTGACAGTATAAAAAATACAAAGAAATTATACACAATCAATTACGAGCAGTGGGATTTATACCAAACACCCAGCCACGTTAAGGAATAACCAGACAACGGCCGTTCACACTGACACATCATGAAGTTTTAAAGCCTGTTAGACGAGCTTGACTAATGAGTTCATACGTATGTAACATCATGGCCGACCGTCTCGCAACGTCATATTTCTTCCTGGCATATTTCTTCCTGGCTAAAACCTTCCAGAGCTTATCAACATTGTTTGTCGTCTCTAGCTCTGATTGACATCTTCACTTGGAGGATTTCACGGAGAGAAAGAAAACAAGTCTTCTCCTTCATCTTCTTCCTCTTCTTTTTCCTCTTCTTCTTCTTCTTCGCCCTCTTCTTCTATACATCGATTTCTTTGTTTCTGTTCACTAAATATAATACCTGGTGTCGTTTACACCTTAAGCCTAAAAATTAAACATTAGGGACCGAGGCGTTAATGTCTGTTCTTTTCTAAACTTATGTAACACTGTTTAATTGTTATAATTCAATATTGTCAATATTTGTCAATATAACTGTACAAAGATTAAGAAAGATTGTAATTTATACAAAGTTTTATTTTATAATAATACACATATAAATCATCTAGATGCCAACTTATCTTCGATAATAGTGACAATAAGGCGTGCTATAGTCAATGTAGTAAAGTACCCTTCGACTCAAATTGATCAAAGGGCCGGTGAAGTGGCGTTCACCAATTTCAGTGGCCACGGCATACTAGGGGATGTGTGGCTAGCTGATGTCTACCTATCGGGGCTGGGTAGACCCAGGGACACCCTCGAGTCAAAGGAAAAAAAATCCTAGCCTGCACCAGGATTCGAACTCAGGACATTCGGTACGCCAGTCAAATGAGCTGCTGATCGGCCATCGCGTCAATGTAATAAATCCTAAATCGATATAATGGATTCAGTGTTATAGTGGCGAGTCTGTACATTCTATTAATCACAAGCCTGCTGACTAGCATTACGGCCAGATGTCATATTGGAGAAGACAGCTAGTTGTATTTTTTTTTCATTTGATGAATTACAGTAAACGCCCATAGAACAAATATCTGTCAAAGTAAACAAAAATAAAAAAAATAGTAATGGTAAATATCTGTCTGAGTGAAGCAGAGACAGACAAATAACGACTGACAGACTAAATATGCAGGACAAAACAATGAAATCACAGATAGCTAGGCCTAATTGAAAAAAGAACAGAAATGATTTATGAATTTTTTTTTGTTTTAGCTCAAGTAAAAGAAAATACTGATGAGTAGATTGCAGAGAAAATTATGCTCTGTCTGACTTGAGTTGAAACTGAGGCGTTCAAAATAATGTAAGCATATTGTTACATTCTTTGTAGACACACATAGTTACATAGACATAGTTACATAGACATAGTTACATAGATATAGTTACATAGATATAGTTACATAGATATAGTTACATAGATATAGTTACATAGACATAGTTACATAGATATAGTTACATAGACATAGTTACATAGACATAGTTACATAGATATAGTTACATAGATATAGTTACATAGACATAGTTACATAGATATAGTTACATAGATATAGTTACATAGATATAGTTACATAGATATAGTTACATAGACATAGTTACATAGACATAGTTACATAGATATAGTTACATAGATATAGTTACATAGATATAGTTACATATACATAGTTACATAGGCATAGTTACATAGATATAGTTACATAGATATAGTTACATAGATATAGTTACATATACATAGTTACATAGGCATAGTTACATAGATATAGTTACATAGACATAGTTACATAGACATAGATATAGTTACATAGACATAGTTACATAGATATAGTTACATAGATATAGTTACATAGATATAGTTACATAGATATAGTTACATAGATATAGTTACATAGACATAGTTACATAGATATAGTTACATAGATATAGTTACATAGATATAGTTACATAGACATAGTTATATAGATATAGTTACATAGACATAGTTACATAGATATAGTTACATAGATATAGTTACATAGATATAGTTACATAGATATAGTTACATAGATATAGTTACATAGATATAGTTACATAGATATAGTTACATAGACATAGTTACATAGATATAGTTACATAGATATAGTTACATAGATATAGTTACATAGATATAGTTACATAGATATAGTTACATAGATATAGTTACATAGACATAGTTACATAGATATAGTTACATAGACATAGTTACATAGATATAGTTACATAGACATAGTTACATAGATATAGTTACATAGACATAGTTACATAGATATAGTTACATAGACATAGTTACATAGACATAGTTACATAGATATAGTTACATAGACATAGTTACATAGATATAGTTACATAGACATAGTTACATAGATATAGTTACATAGACATAGTTACATAGACATAGTTACATAGATATAGTTACATAGACATAGTTACATAGATATAGTTACATAGATATAGTTACATGGACATAGTTACATAGATATAGTTACATAGACATAGTTACATAGATATAGTTACATAGACATAGTTACATAGATATAGTTACATAGATATAGTTACATAGACATAGTTACATAGATATAGTTACATAGACATAGTTACATAGATATAGTTACATAGACATAGTTACATAGATATAGTTACATAGACATAGTTACATAGACATAGTTACATAGACATAGATATAGTTACATAGACATAGTTACATAGATATAGTTACATAGACATAGTTCCATAGACATAGTTACATAGATATAGTTACATAGATATAGTTACATAGATATAGTTACATAGACATAGTTACATAGACATAGTTACATAGATATAGTTACATAGACATAGTTACATAGACATAGTTACATAGACATAGTTACATAGATATAGTTACATAGATATAGTTACATAGACATAGTTACATAGACATAGTTACATAGACATAGTTACATAGATATAGTTACATAGACATAGTTACATAGACATAGTTACATAGATATAGTTACATAGACATAGTTACATAGACATAGTTACATAGATATAGTTACATAGACATAGTTACATAGATATAGTTACATAGACATAGTTACATAGATATAGTTACATAGACATAGTTACATAGATATAGTTACATAGACATAGTTACATAGACATAGTTACATAGATATAGTTACATAGATATAGTTACATAGATATAGTTACATAGATATAGTTACATAGACATAGTTACATAGATATAGTTACATAGATATAGTTACATAGACATAGTTACATAGATATAGTTACATAGACATAGTTACATAGATATAGTTACATAGACATAGTTACATAGACATAGTTACATAGACATAGATATAGTTACATAGACATAGTTACATAGATATAGTTACATAGACATAGTTACATAGATATAGTTACATAGACATAGTTACATAGATATAGTTACATAGACATAGTTACATAGATATAGTTACATAGACATAGTTACATAGATATAGTTACATAGACATAGTTACATAGATATAGTTACATAGATATAGTTACATAGATATAGTTACATAGACATAGTTACATAGACATTGTTACATAGACATAGATATAGTTACATAGACATAGTTACATAGATATAGTTACATAGATATAGTTACATAGATATAGTTACATAGATATAGTTACATAGATATAGTTACATAGATATAGTTACATAGATATAGTTACATAGATATAGTTACATAGATATAGTTACATAGATATAGTTACATAGACATAGTTACATAGACATAGTTACATAGACATAGATATAGTTACATAGACATAGTTACATAGATATAGTTACATAGACATAGTTACATAGATATAGTTACATAGATATAGTTACATAGATATAGTTACATAGACATAGTTACATAGATATAGTTACATAGACATAGTTACATAGATATAGTTACATAGATATAGTTACATATACATAGTTACATAGATATAGTTACATAGATATAGTTACATAGATATAGTTACATAGATATAGTTACATATACATAGTTACATAGGCATAGTTACATAGATATAGTTACATAGTGTGACCGTTATTTTGTAGATATTATGTTAACAACTCTCAGGGAGATCACATTATACAATAATAATCAATGAACAAACTGCCGGCTTTTAGTAGAAATGAGAACTCAATATTTAATGCAATTTATGTACAAGATGAATTCAAATACATCACAGTTTATATAGCCTAGTCTAAAACACGTCTTTCCACTACCAAATTCTTAGGTCGTCTCCCTTTATCTTCAAATCTACGCTACGTTCAATCTAACTCCCACGTCATTGTTTTTATCGTAAAACGTCACTCGTTTATTCTGTACATTAACACCGGGTTAGAGATTATACAAATTATGTCCCACCAAAATAACTATATATATTTTAAATCATCACATTCCCCCATCGACCCTTTAAATTTGTCATACAAATTTCTATATAAAAAAAAATTCTTATCTCCGTCAAATAGTCTGATAAAATATATATCTCTTCAATAACTAGAACTATATGAAAAATTACAATTATCCCAATTTATATCAAAACATGTTATGCAACACAAATAACATATAACAAAACCAACGTATTCACCAATATATGTTAACCAATAACTTTCACTAATAGGTCCATAATACATATAATACATATAGGTCCATAAGGTTCCACAGTATATCCTGTCCTGTATTGATAGAATACACAAACCAATAGTATAAATATCATCAAATCCGAAAACATAACAGTTCATACTGGTCCATGTAATATCATTGCAACCTTCCTCTTCTGAACGTCCAACAATACATTCATTGAATATTTCATAGGTCCTTTGTAGATTATCCATCCTGTAGAGTTTCAACACCTTGATAAAATAGTTCCAATAATATCACAACAATAATTACAATGCATTTACCATTTAATACTTAACCACGAGCTATCTGTCTGTAATCAATATAGTGTTGAATTGTTCATAAACCCAAAAAAAAATTTATAATGTTATCAATAATGTGTTGATCTGTTGATTCCTCCATATGTTGATGACATGACCTTCATTCTGCGTTGACATTGTAAATGTACCTTAATCATGCAACGACATGACCTTGATTCTATGTTGATTATGTCAATATACCTTGATATAGCGATGACATGACCTCGATTCCATGTTGATAATGTCAATATACCTTGATATAGCGATGACAAGACCTCGATTCCATGTTGATAATGTCAATATACCTTGATATAGCGATGACATGACCTCGATTCCATGTTGATAATGTCAATATACCTTGATATAGCGATGACAAGACCTCGATTCCATGTCAGCACCATAAATGTACTCTTCATATGATGTCTTCATGGTTGCGTTTGATATGGTGTCCATAAAAACCGTTCACGATAATGTGAGGACGTGATAGAACATCTCTCACTTACAAATGGTACGTTGTGTTTGAATCACCGTGCTTCAGTTGTAGAACCATTTCTCATCCAGAACCTTTGGAAAAAAATCAATATTTCATTAACACCGTATCTATACTTTATATTTACATGAAAAATAATTTTTAACCGCGTTTCAAACTGGTGATTACGTATCAAACAACACACCTTAAACACCACATCTAGACAACAAATCAGCCAATATATTATCAACCCCAGGTATATTTTCCACAGTAAAACTGTATGCCTGCAGGATAAGTGACCATCTTGCTATTCTACTGTTGTTTAACTTGTTCTGATTTATAAAGGACAAAGGCTTATGGTCAGTCATAAGAATAAACCTTGTTCCCATCAAGTACCTTGCCAATTTAGTAATACACCAAACCACACCAAGAGCTTCCCGTTCTACTGTTGCATACCTAACCTCAGCCTCACTTAATTTCCTGCTAATATACTGAATCGGGTGTAAGACATTGTCATGATATTGTCCCAAAATTCCTCCCAAACCAACCAAACTTGCATCAGTCAAAACCACAAATCTTTTTTTAATGTCTGGTAGTCTTAATATAGGTTGTCCAGAAAAAGCAACCTTTATCCTATTTAATGCCATTTCACACTCCTGAGACCAAATTATTTTAATTGGGCTTTTCTTTTTAATAAGTTCAGTCAACGGAGCTACCATCTCTGAAAAATTAGGAATAAATTTCCTATAAAAATTACATACACCTAGAAGACTCCTCACTTCTTTTTTATTTCTTGGAATGTCAATTTTTAGAATTTTAGTAATATTCTCCTCCAATGGCTTAATGGTGTTATTGGATATCTTGTGTCCCAAAAAAGTAATTTCTTTCATGCCTATTTCTAATTTGTTAGGTTTAATTGTCAAATTATGTTTTTCTATAATTTCAAAGATATCATTAAGACTTTTTAAATGATTTTCCCAAGTATCATTAAAAACACATATGTCATCCAAATAAAATATAGTATCCTTCCTATGTCCTAAAATCATACCCATCATCCTATTAAAAGTTGCAGGAGCATTCACCAATCCAAAACTCATCACCTTCCATTGATATAACCCCAATGGAGTAACAAAACTTGTAAATGGTTTAGCTCTATCAGTTAAACCTACTTGATAGTACCCTTTAGCCATATCCAATTTAGAAAAAATAGTTGCATTAGATAGCTGAGCCATAATATCTTCAGCATTGTTCATAGGATATGGGTCAAAGAGAGTAACATTATTCAGCTTCCTATAGTCCACACACAACCTTATAGTTTTATCTTTTTTCTTAACTAATACTATTGGAGAGGCATATGCTGAATTGGATGGCTCTATCAACCCCATACTCACAAGCTCATCTATCTCTTTTTGCAAGTTATCCCTCAAATGAATAGGGATTGTGTATGGTTTTAGCCTCACCGGCTTATCATCTGTTACAATAATGTCATGTTGTATGACATTGGTCTTACCAGGCAAATCAGAAAATATACCCTTATGCCTGTGTATTATTTTTGCCATCTCATATGCCTGTTCATGTGTCAATTTCTCTAAATTCACATCTTTATATGTTTGCTGACCCTGTGTATTCACTGTTGCTATTTCTTCAATATCCTCTTTAATTTCTTCTGATATTATACTACAGCATATATTGCTTTCTACTGATTGATCATTATACTTTTTTAAATTATTAATATGAAAAACTTTAAGTTGATCCTTAATTCTTATCTCATAATCCACATTTGTGACCTTTCTAACCACATCATATGGCCCTAGCCATTCAGTAAATAGTTTGTTATTTTGATTTTTTAATTTTAGCAAAGCTTTATCTCCTGGTTCCAAGGTTCCTAGTTTCCTATCCTGATTTACTCTATTTATTTTCTTTTCCTTATTATTGTCTGAATTCTTTCTAGCCTCTTCCAAAGCAATTTCTAATTGTTGTTTCTTATTTGTAACTAACTCATAATTAGTCATTTCCCTGTTTTCACTAGTACCTACTAATGGTTCTTTGAGAATACTAAGTGGATTTCTTGGATTATTTCCATATATCAATTCAAATGGTGAAAAACCTGTACTATCATGAGTAGTTTCTCTATATGCAAATAAAATTGATGGAATTGCTAAATCCCAATTCTTTGGATCCTCATTACTGACTTTTGACAACATTTCCTTAAGAGTTTTGTTAAATCTCTCACACATTCCATTACATTGAGGATGATAGGGTGTTGTAAACTTCTGCTTTATTCCAAATGTTTCCATAAATTCCTTAGTCAATTTTGATGTAAATTGAGTTCCTCTATCTGATATTATCTCTTCAGGAAATCCAATTCTAGTAAATATTAAATATAATGCTTGCACTATATCTGTAGATTCAATTTTCTTTAATGGTACTGCCTCTGCATACCTTGAACATATATCAATCAATGTAAGGATATATCTATGTCCTCTGTTAGACATAATAGGCATCAAACCAATGATATCTATGGCTACCTTCTGAAATGGTCTAGTTGCAGTCACTCCTGTTTGTATTGGTGCTTTGGTAAAATTACTTCCAGATCCTTTCATCTGACACACTTTGCATTGTTTAACAAATCTTTTCACATCTTTTGACATTTTAGGCCAAAAGTAATGTTGTATTATTCTGTTTTTGGTTTTGCCAACTCCCATATGACCAGCCAATGGTATAGAATGAGCATTAGTCATTATTTCTGTTCTATATTTATATGGTACAACTATCTGTTCCACTTGTCTGCCATTTATGAGTATCTCTCTGACTAATAGTTGTGTATCATTTTTCACTTTGCATACACTATTTTTATTAGTATTTCCTTTCTCTGTAGATTTGAATAGTCTATTCAATGTAGTATCCTCTCTTTGTTCCTTTTTGAATTTTTCCAAATTAAAGTTTTCATTCAGTAATGATTCACTATCAACTGATGTGTCTTTTTCATTATTCACCATTGTCTGACTTTCTTCAGTATTGCTTGCTTTACATTCATTAATCACATTACATTGTGCTTGATTATTATTAAATTCCCATGCTTCTATTTCCTCTCTAGTACATTCTTTAACTGATTCAACATTTCCAATAATTAAATCAATTGGTGCATCATTTATAACATGAGCCAGTACTCTACCTGTAATATATGGTGTCCTAATATCAATGTAGGCCAACCTCAATTTAATCACTCTTCCATCAAATGATGTACAATCTGCTACCTCACCAGTGTATTGATTTGACTGAACATATTTGCTGTTTATTGCAATGACAGAGGCTCCTGTGTCACGAACTGCAAAAACTGGTATTAATCCCACATATCCTGGAAAAAACTTTATTCCTTTGCTTCTTGATAACACAGCTCCACAATGATTCCTGTTCTGATTAAATCTGGAGTTGTGATCTCTCTGTTGTGTATATCCCTGAGATCTATTATTATTATTATTGTTTCCAGCAGAATTTGACCTTCTGAAGCAATTTCTTGCTATATGTCCTTTCTTTTTACATATAAAACATGTCAATGTGTTATCTCTCCTATCTTTACAATCCTTAGTAACATGGTTATTTCTTCCGCAATTACCACACTTCATCTTGCTCCTTGATAATTGTCTTCCTCTTTGAAAATTATCATTGCCTTTAGCAAAGCATATTATATCCTGGTAATCCTCTCCTTTAGAAGTAGGTGCCATGGGATGAGCTAATTTATAGTTCCTAATCAGGTCAACTATTTCTTCTATAGTCTTGGGAGATCTCTCCTGAATGAATGCTTTGAGATTTTTATCGAGTGAATATATTGCCTTATCTCTAATAATAAAATTCTTCAGTTCCTCAAATGATTTTTCTATTTTAGCACATTTTAGCCATTTGTCCATAGCACTTGTCAATGAGTCAAAATAACTTTTTGGATCTTCTTCCTTTGATAAAGTCATTTCAAAAAATTTCTTTCTATAAGCCTCCTCTGTACTTCCAAAATGTCTTAACAATTGTTCCTTGACAGATGCATAATCTGATTGTTCCATACAAATTTTTGATGGAATATCTCCTGTAAAGGATTTTCCAAGTAGTCCAGACCAATAACATGAAGACAAATTTTGTCTCTCCATTTCCATTTCAAATTTTTTTAGAAATGTATCAATAGAACCATCCTTTTCATTAAATAATTGGAAAGTAAATCTACACATGTTATTTCTAATAGCCATTTCCTGGTCAACAACAGGTCTAGTGACTCCAATGTTTACATTTGAAGTATTATTCTTAGCCTCCAATTCTAACTTTTTTAACTGAAAAATTCTATCTTTCTCCTTTTCCTCCCTCTCTAATCTCTTTAATTCCATCTCATCAGCTCTAGCTTTTTCTTTATCAATTTGTTTTAATCTCTCTAGCTCTATCTCATCAGCTCTAGCTTTTTCTTTAGCCCTTTCTTCTCTTTCTTTATCTTTATCTTTAGCCCTTTCTAATCTTTCTAACTGCTCTCTATATTTTCTCTCCGCCCACTCATCCAATTCCTTACCAGCATATCCCAACTCCTTACCACAACTTATATAATTTGCTAATATGTCCACTGAGGACCCCTCCATTTTCAATTAATAAATATATACCTACAACAAACTAATATAATTTAAAATGGAAGCAATATTAGAATATGCATAAAATAAATAGCAATATAATAATCAATACATATAAAAATAAGAACACCACAGATAGTAGATGAGACTAGAGATTCACAAAAAATTTACTATGACAAATATATAAACAATATGATAACACTGTGCATACAAGACTATACAATCTAACATATATTATGTAATATACACTTATGAAAAGTCTTTTTCAACTAACCTGACTTACAGGGACTTTTCAATAAGTGTATACACAAAATTCCTAAAAGAAACTAATACATGCCAGTGATTTCACAAGAAAAATCTAGGCATATACTATACTACAACATAACGTATACACCAGTTTACTTATCTTAAAAAACGCGTTCCTTTTCCTTCCGTCTCCGAATCCCAGGTTCCAGACTCGAAATGATCCTCCACCACACAGGTTATTTCAGCCCAAAGTCTTCGTGTGTTCGTTAATTCATAAGTTTTACAATCCTTTCACTTTGTTGAAGTTTCTTTTTACTTCCAATTTCACTTGACTTCTGCTACTGTACTGAACTGACTTCTAGTTCTGTGACTATTCTGAAGTATTCTTCTTTTCTCGAACCATTTACTAGTTCTACGGAGATTCTTTTTTAATCTCTTCACTTGACAAACTTAGCTTGTCCTATTAACCACAGCTTCACTATTGTTTCAATAATTGTTACCACTTTCGATACTTTTAAAATGTATCCGAGACGCCTTCCAATTTTCTAGTGTCCTTTTTAACCGACTTGCTTGGTAACATACATAAACTTCCGTTTCTATCTTCATGTACACCGTTATGTACTGGTAGCGCTTATTTCCAAGACGTGCTAGGCTATACTGTTAAACCGTCAAATTTTCTTTCTCGTCGATATTTCTTCACATTTAATTTTAGTCTTCTTTTATTCGTAAGAAACGTTCATTTGCGGTATTCTTTAAGCTGTGCTTCACAATATATTGTAGGCTTTCTTTCAAATTGATTTTCAATAATATTCACCTTGATTCTCCTTCAACATTCTCCGTTGATTTTCAATATTCCACATTGGGCTTCCGAATTCACCTTGAGCTTCCGAATTTTAGTTGGGCGCCAAATAATGTGACCGTTATTTTGTAGATACTATGTTAACAACTCTCAGGGAGATCACATTATACAATAATAATCAATGAACAAACTGCCGGCTTTTAGTAGAAATGAGAACTCAATATTTAATGCAATTTATGTACAAGATGAATTCAAATACATCACAGTTTATATAGCCTAGTCTAAAACACGTCTTTCCACTACCAAATTCTTAGGTCGTCTCCCTTTATCTTCAAATCTACGCTACGTTCAATCTAACTCCCACGTCATTGTTTTTATCGTAAAACGTCACTCGTTTATTCTGTACATTAACACCGGGTTAGAGATTATACAAATTATGTCCCACCAAAATAACTATATATATTTTAAATCATCACACATAGACATAGTTACATAGACATAGATATAGTTACATAGACATAGTTACATAGACATAGTTACATAGACATAGTTACATAGACATAGTTACATAGATATAGTTACATAGATATAGTTACATAGATATAGTTACATAGATATAGTTACATAGATATAGTTACATAGATATAGTTACATAGATATAGTTACATAGATATAGTTACATAGATATAGTTACATAGATATAGTTACATAGATATAGTTACATAGATATAGTTACATAGATATAGTTACATAGACATAGACATAGTTACATAGACATAGTTACATAGACATAGTTACATAGACATAGTTACATAGATATAGTTACATAGATATAGTTACATAGATATAGTTACATAGACATAGTTACATAGACATAGTTACATAGATATAGTTACATAGACATAGTTACATAGACATAGATATAGTTACATAGACATAGTTACATAGACATAGATATAGTTACATAGACATAGTTACATAGACATAGTTACATAGACATAGTTACATAGACATAGTTACATAGATATAGTTACATAGACATAGTTACATAGACATAGATATAGTTACATAGACATAGTTACATAGACATAGTTACATAGACATAGTTACATAGACATAGTTACATAGACATAGTTACATAGACATAGTTACATAGACATAGTTACATAGATATAGTTACATAGACATAGTTACATAGACATAGTTACATAGATATAGTTACATAGACATAGTTACATAGACATAGATATAGTTACATAGACATAGTTACATAGATATAGTTACATAGACATAGTTACATAGATATAGTTACATAGACATAGTTACATAGACATAGTTACATAGACATAGATATAGTTACATAGACATAGTTACATAGATATAGTTACATAGACATAGTTACATAGACATAGTTACATAGATATAGTTACATAGATATAGTTACATAGACATAGTTACATAGACATAGTTACATAGATATAGTTACATAGACATTGACAAGTCTTAATTAGACGTGATCTTTTGAACTGGTGTGATCGTGAACTTCCGGTTCTATTTTTAAATGTTTAACAAAAAAGCACGCCATGGTTCGACAAGAAAACTCCAAGCTGTGGGAGAGGTGTGGACAAAGAACAGTAGAACAACAAATCATGGAAAGGAAGTGGAGATGGATTGGACACACCCTCAGGAAAGATAACAACAACAGAGCTAGACAGGCCTTAGAGTGGAATCCCCAGGGTAAACGGCATAGAGGAAGACCCAAGCGAACATGGAGACGAAGCATACTGGATGAAACTGAAAGAACTGGAAAGAGCTGGGAAGAATTGAAGCGACTAGCAAGAGACCGTGAAGAGTGGCGTGCTTTGACAGAGGCCCTATGTTCCACAAGGAACCCAAAGGACAGATGATGATGATGATGATGCTTTAGCTTGTTATAGACAGTGCATTTCAACCTCGACGGCTAGTTCTAGTCTTTTAGAATTATACAAAGGATACAATATTAGTTATGAGGAACCCGTTTTTAACATCAAAAGTGAGTAGGCGATAATTAATACTCAAGTGTTAATCTCATGTAGCTAATTTATAAAATAAATTAGTTAAGAGTTGCGTTTTCTTGGTTATTAAAAAAACAAAATTCGTAGATTCATAAAAACGTATAACAAAAATTCTTTTGCATTAAGCAATAAGCTTGATATTATAAAAAGGTTATTTTTCACTTCTGACTTTCACAATGCATTGTTTTCTTTTGTAAACATGTTTTGGAAATAAAAGAAATTTAATCCCCAACAAATGTTTGTACAACCAGTAACCCAGCACACAGACATGTTTCGAATAAAATGATCGAATTCGACCGGAAAATTTTTTTCTTGTGAACTTTTATGCATGCATATACGTTAAGACTTGTCAATTGTTACATAGACATAGTTACATAGACATATTTACATAGACAAAGTGACAAAGACACAGTGACAAAGACTTTGTTTTGCTATATATCAGCCCTAAGAGCGAAACATACAATCGTTGCACAAATTTCCCAAAATTAATTTAATGTCTAATATACAACAGTTCATAACTTTTACAGACAATCATGTTGTTCTCAAGTATTTGTCAATTGAATTGTTCAACCATTCTCTATTTAGTGTTACTTATGTGAATTGTTCAACCATTCACCATTGGGTCTTCGTAAAAAGTGAATTGCTTAGCCATTCCTTATTTATTGTTAGTAGAGTGAATTGTTCAACCATTTGCCATTTGTTTGTCGTAAAGTGCATTGTTCAACCATTCACCATTTGGTCGACATAATGTGAACTGTTCAACATTTAGATATTGATTCTTCATGAAGTGAATTATTTATCCATTCGCCATTCGGTATTCGTAAAGTGAATAGTTAAACCATTCACCATTCGGTATTCGTAAAGTGAATCGTTAAACCCTTCACCATTCGGTATTCGTAAAGTGAATTGTTAAACCATTCACCATTCGGTATTTGTAAAGTGAATAGTTGAACCATTCACCATTCGGTATTCGTAAAGTGAATAGTTGAATCATTCACCATTCGGTATTCGTAAAGTGAATAGTTGAACCATTCACCATTCGGTATTCGTAAAGTGAATAGTTGAACCATTCACCATTCGGTATTCGTAAATTGAATAGTTGAACCATTCACCATTCGGTATTCGTAAAGTGAATAGTTCCGCATTTCGTCAATTAGAATTTCAAAATTGAATTTCGTGGTTATTTTTTTTAGTAGGCCTATTTGTAAAGTCAACCATTCGCCATTTAGTATGAAAGTTATTCACCATTAATTGGGCCTATTCGTAAATTGAATAGCTCAGCCAATCATTTCATCATTTAATATTCGTATTTTTCTTTACTCCATACAGTTCACTAGTTGTAGGCTCAATAAGATGATAACTGCTGTATAATAAGTATTAATTTATAGCTATATTCTAAATTAAAACTTAAATACAAGTATTTCTCTATAGAAACTTGGAAAGTTAGAAGAACTAAAGCTAAGTCGAACACAACTATAATATATACAAATGAATGATACAACAAAACTCATACACACCAAAACATTGTTACAGTAATTTGATGCTAAGTCAGATTTATTATTGGCACAACCAAACCACGTGATAGGAAGGGAACCAACGCACACCAACACACACACTTTCACAAAAGAAAGAAAGAAAAAATGAAACGATATTTTCCACATAAAGCACAATGACACACAGAGAGAATGATCAATCTATTCATGGTAGGGCAGGGAGGAAACTCGGCTAGAGTAATTACCGCGGTAGTTAATGCCCTTGTTCAGATCAATATCCGAGGCCACGAAGAGCGCATTCAAAGAGAAGGCAACCCATCGCTGATAGACTGATTAGAATTTATTGTTTCTGCGCTCCGGAGCCCTGTGCTTTATCAACGATTTCACCTTATTAACTTCGTTTTTTTGTGTTATAAGTCTTGGCGGGATAGTTTGTGGCGGGTTCCAGACTCCAGACCTAAATGTTAAATGTCATCGGTCGTTTAAAGAACATTTTGTAGTTTATCGACTGGCTTGTTATATAATAGATAATTGGGTTCGAGTTGGTCGTGGTATAGATTTATTGCCAGACGATATGAGCGACAGTTAGAGAAGGATAGGAGGGGGAGACGGAGGGAGAGAGAGACGGAGGGAGAGAGAGACGGAGGGAGAGAGAGGGAGAACAGCTAATTATTACTGCAGAGGTCAAACTGTACATACATTTTATAGATTACCTATTACTGCAATGTTCAAACTGTATATTAATATTATAGATTACTGCCAAGGTCAAACTATACATAAATATTATAGATTACCTATTACTGCAATGTTCAAACTGTACATTAATATTATAGATCGCCTATTACTGCAATGTTCAAACTGTATATTAATATTATAGATTACTGCCAAGGTCAAACTATATATAAATATTAAAGATAACCTATTACCGCAGCGGTCAAACTGTACATAAATATTATAGATTACCTATTACTGCAGAATTCAAACTCTCTAAATATCATGTTAAGACCAGTCTTTCCATTGTTTACGAGAGAACAAGGGAAAGGTAGAAATGGGTATTGCGTGTTGTAATGATGGGGATGGGAAGTTTTACAAATACACACATACAAACATATATTATTATTATACAAACATTGGACCAAATACATTTTATAAAAAGTAATGCTTTATTACAAAAGTACGAGTTGGTCTTAAACAAAAGTCAGCACACGGTCAAGGGAGATTGGGGGTGGGGGACAAACTTTTGTCTGTCAATTAAAATATACATTGATTTTATTTTTGCAATGAAAGCATCTTGCTTGGTTGCTTATGTTAAGCAATATAGCTTTGGGATTCAATGGCTACGCTAAATAAATATATAGGCTAAAGTCAAATTTAGAGATAGACAGAGAGAAAGGTTTGGTAAGAGAGAAACAAATACACAGAGTGACACAGATAGATGGACAGAGAGAGAGAGAGAGAGACATAAAGAGGCGGATAGAGAGAGAGAGAAGAGAGAAGGAGTTAGGTATATCTAAGTATAATATGTAGTCATTAATTTATTGCTCAATAGATCACTATTTGTGTATGTAAATAATTCGTTCAGGCCAAATTGATCAACTGTACAAGTAAAGCAACATTCACAAGTTTCTGTGGCTCCGCCAGACACGGGGGATGTGTGGCCAGCACAATGCTTATCCGCCTTACTTACTTATCCCCAACTACTGTCAGGTACCCATCAGAGCTGGGTTGGCTCTGAGACATCTTCCAGACCAGGAAACTGAACTTAGCCTTCACAAGGATTCGAACCTGGGACCTTTGGTATGCCAGCCTAGCGCGCTGTCGCTAGGCCATGTCCCAAAATAATAAGTGTGTATAGAATGATAATTTCATAGATTACTAAACGAAAATAAATAAGAAATCACTTACCCTACAACAATAAGCAAGAACTTCCAATGGTCTGCTGCTTCTCATCTTGGCACGAGGCATTTGTGAACTTGATGTTACAGCCAATCACATCCTAGTCCACGCGACCTGGGCTCAGACTCTAGTAGCTCATTGGACAAAAACAACACGTGCTAGTGTTTTTTTGTTTTCGTTTCCCACCTTCCGTCCGTTGGGCTAATAACTTCCGGTTCCGGTTAGATATATGAATAAAAAAAAAGAACAATCACATCATCCGACTTCTGCGAGCTAGTTCTTCTATTTGGTTCTTGTTTGGACCCAGAGAGAATGTTACAGTTAGAGGACACGGTGTATTTCTGCTCACTGCAATGATAGTGGAAGTGAAAAGTTTGTTGTAAAAAAGTCGACATTATCAAGTGAATAAACATAGATGACCAACAACTTAATATCATTTAAAACACAAATCAAAATACAAGACTAGACTCAAACCACCTAAAGGAGTAAAGTACCATTCGGACCAAACTGGTCCTAAAGGAGTAGTACTCAATAATCTTCTGTATAGAAGGAGCGTCTGTGACATGCAAGATAAGCTGATATTTCCAATGGTACCTTATAAAATGAAATACAATTTTTGCTACATATTTTGGGGCTTTAGTTGATAATATTCACATTAATTATAGAAGTATCTAAATGCGTAGGGGTTTCTAATAATTTCATTTACGTTTTTTTCTTTGTAATCTTATAGAACTGTAATAAATTGATTTAAAAAATGTTGATCGTTGTTTGGCTATGATAGTAGTTCATTAATATTTTTTGACACCATAATATTTTGTACATATTTCAATAAGATACATTTTAAATGGAATTAAAGATCAATGGCGTAAAAATGTGTATTCTCAACACAAGCGTCTTATATTTATATGTGCTCTTAGGCACACTTTGTTATATAATATAATACTTTCTTTATTAGCAGATTCAATTTTTCATTTGCATACATCTCAGAAAGAATCTGTATTAAAGCTAAAGGCAGGCCCTTTGAGCGCTATGCCCAATAATTGATTGAAGAGTTGAGCAATCTTAGTATTTAATTAACAAGAGACGTCTATATCACGTGATCCCTCAGTATTGGTAGAGTGGATTGTGCAGACATTTATCAATCATTTAGTCATAATAATAAAATAAAACTTTGTCACGTTGCGAAATACCATAAATAGTCCAAACTGCACACGAATATAATGGAGGCTATGTGTCACCATAAAGTCCTGGTTATGGCTGTGTTTGAGTTATTTCCCGAGTTGTCCCTCTACGAAAATCTATTGTTGCTTTGTGAGATTGTAAAAATGCTTCCATAAAGATAACAATTTGGAATATATAAATAAAATATAAATAAAAGGCCTAAAGCATTTTGTATGTGTGTGATTGATTAGGGATATTTTATCATAAGAAATTGACGAAAGAATGTATTTAAGTTATATCGGAGTTGGCACAGAAGATCAACCAACAAGGGGAATAGAGAGAATAAAGACACAGTATTTTTGTTTTGTTTTTTTATTATAAATGTTACATCTGCCCCTTCTATACAGCAGATTATTGCTTCCTACGCTTATCTGTCTTGCATTTTGATTAGTGTTGCAAATGATGTTAAGTTACTGATTTTCCTGTTATATTTAGGTAACCCATTACATGCCAGATTCCACTCGGGAAGAAGAAGAACTTATATGCATTTGTTCTCGTATATGGGATATAAAGCGTTTGTATCCCTATGTTTTACAGGGTATTGTAATATATTGTTATTGTGTTGTATCAGTTAGAGTTTAATGCATATGTATTAAAGTTATTACTACTTTGCCCTTCTGTCCTCTAGTGTTTCTAGATTTAGTGATTTATCTATTGGTGTTACTCTTGTCAGTTGTGAATGTTCACTAGTAGCCTAATGATTCTTGTAGCACTTTTCTGGATTTGTTCAAATTTTTAAATATTTTCTTTAGTTCACGGCAGTGCCGTTGTTAGGGATTTGGGGGCCCGGGGGGCTTGGCCTCATTAGGGGCCCCTGCAATTTGACATTCGACATTATGACATTAGAAAAAATAAATTCGGACACTCCTTTGGGGGACTCCTCAAGTAGGGGCCCGGGGGGACTTTCGAATTCGGACCCCCCCCCTCCCCCTCCTCTAGCTACGCCACTGGTTCACGGGTCCCATACAGATGATGATAATTCCAGAGTCTTGGTCTAACTTAGATAGCATTTTAGTTTTATGTTCTTAATAAATGAAGTCCCTATACGCTGGTTCGTAAGGACCATTGAAATTACACTAATAGTAATACCCCGTGGTTAAGACATGCGGCAGCCGATCGTTAAAGTCCCCCATAGATAGTTCTAGAACCATCGTTAAAGTCCACCATATATAGTTCTAGAACCATCGTTAAAGTCCACCATATATAGTTCTAGAACCATCGTTTAAGTCCACCATAGATAGTTTTAGAACCCTCGTTAAAGTCCACCATATATAGTTCTAGAACCATCGTTAAAGTCCACCATAGATAGTTCTAGAACCATCGTTAAAGTCCACCATATATAGTTCTAGAACCATCGTTAAAGTCCACCATAGATAGTTCTAGAACCATCGTTAAAGTCCACCATAGATAGTTCTAGAACCATCGTTAAAAGTCCACCATAGATAGTTCGAGAAAGCTAAACTATTTTAAATATGATTCCACTACATTTGGTCTTCGTGTTTCGCTGAGTTTATTTTATCATTTATTTATGGGTTTAAAGTGTTTGAGTGGTTTAGTTCGAATTTTACTTTCGTTTCTAAATTAGAGGAAAGTTATGTAAGGAAGAGTTTAGCTGGTATAGTTTACATTTAACCACTAACATGAACGAATGCCAGTACTAAGTAATTGAAACACAACACTGTCCATATATCATATTACATCTAGCTATCTATCAGCTTACACCTGTCTATCTATCATCTTACACCTGACTATCTATCAGCTTACACCTGTCTATCTATCATCTTACACCTGACTATTTATCAGCTTACACCTGACTATCTATCATCTTACACCTGACTATCTATCAGCTTACACCTGTCTATCTATCATCTTACACCTGACTATCTATCATCTTACACCTGACTATCTATCATCTTACACCTGTCTATCTATCATCTTACACCTGTCTATCTATCATCTTACACCTGTCTATCTATCATCTTACACCTGTCTATCTATCATCTTACACCTGTCTATCTATCATCTTACACCTGTCTATCTATCATCTTACACCTGTCTATCTATCATCTTACACCTGTCTATCTATCATCTTACACCTGACTATCTATCAGCTTACACCTGTCTATCTATCATCTTACACCTGACTATCTATCATCTTACACCTGTCTATCTATCATCTTACACCTGTCTATCTATCATCTTACACCTGACTATCTTTCAGCTTACACCTGTCTATCTATCATCTTACACCTGTCTATCTATCATCTTACACCTGTCTATCTATCATCTTACACCTGACTATCTATCAGCTTACACCTGTCTATCTATCATCTTACACCTGACTATCTATCAGCTTACACCTGTCTATCTATCATCTTACACCTGACTATCTACCATCTTACACCTGACTATCTATCATCTAACACCTATTTATCATCTTACACCTGTCTGTCTATCAAACAAGCGTACCTGCGTGTCTATCTGTATCATTCTCCACAAGAATGAAAACATAAGTCTGCCTGCATTGTATATTATATAAAAATTGAGGCAGTCAAAATGAGGTTCCAAACTAAATAATGTACAGCAGATAAAGCAATCATGGCAGACAAATTCCATCAAGAAGTAAGAGATAAATACGATAGACATGACGCTGCACTGAAATATTCTATAACACGTCTATCACACACAAGATACAGACGACAAAAACAACAATCAAGCTGATAATGTAGGGGGGATCTAAGATAAAGTATCTTTGCAATAGAAGGGAAACAATATACTATCTGTTGTATGTTGTACTAAATGTTGTGTTTGCAACAATCGAGGTAAAATTAAATTATCGCATTATTAAAGTAAATGAGATATCAAACGAAGTACCTGCTGCATTGTTAAATTAGAAATAAAAATTACGGGAGCGGGGAGACTTATAAAGGGAGAGAGAGAGAGAGAGATATAGAGAGAGAAAGAGGAACACGGTCATGTGTTAGCAACAAACTCGTAATTAGATTTGTCAGAAGGAGTGCGCTTGAAATTACATAGACGTTTAATAAGCCTTGAAATAATTTAACATTTGTATTCATCCAACTTTCTAGCGAGACGGAATTTCGGTACAACATGTATAGGCTATAAAAAGGACTTACAAAGCAAAATGCCCAGAAGACAAGCAGTATGTGCCAGCATGTGTCTTAAGACTAGAATTTTGGTCCAAAATATGTATCAGAAGATAATTAAATTCCAAAATTTGTATCAAGGCGTGCATTAAAGACCTAAATGTGTATCAAGGAAAGAATTAACGCTCAAAATGTGTATTTGGACACGAATAAAAGCTGCAAATGTGTATCAAGACGAGAGGTTTAGATAAAAAAAAGTGGACATTAAATTTGAAATGTCAAGGAAATAACTTCTAGATTCCATAATATTTGCTAGAAAAAGAAACAATAAGAAAAAAACAAAAGAAAAATTCTAATATAAAACGATTTAAACTCCTGAACTATAAAACAACTTCTTTATTCACTAAATAAATAACAATGTGAACACACGTAGAATATTTATAGATTTAGTTTACACAAGTAGAATATTTATAGATTCAGTTTACTCTGTTAAGTATAGAACAAAGACATCGACTTTAAGGGGCAGACAAAAAATGCTGACAACTCAAGTTAGACAGGCCAACTTGGCACTAACGTGCAGTTAACTCAAGTTGGATTGGCTAACCGGGCACTAAAGTGCAGCCAACTCAAGTTAGATAGGCCAACTTGGCACTTAAGTGCAGCCAACCCCTGAATCAAAAATGTTGCTAAGTATAGGCTTGTAATAATGAAAATGAACATTTTTTGTTTTGCAAAGGTATAATAGAAATAGTGTTATATATATATATATATATATATATATATATATAATATGCATACATATGAAATATATATCATAAAAATATATATTTCTTTTTGCCATGATTAAAAATTTTAAGAAAGAACACCACACAAAAAGAAACGATTTTGTAAACGTTAAATTTTAAAGAAACATAAAGAAATCGCAGTCTTTATTTATCTGTTGCTGCTGTCTTATCTCCTTCTTTAACAAAGCTACACTAATCCATGTTCTGAGTCTAGTTTTGCATTTTGGTTAGTGTTTTAATGGGCCGTATTGCTGATGAGAGTTAACACCCTTGCCCCTTATACAAGTCAATCTTTTATGACTGACTTGTAAATTTACAAGTCAGTCATAAAAGATTGACTTGTATAAGGGGCAAGGGTGTTAACTCTCATCAGCAATACGGCCCATTGGTGTTAAATTACTGGTTTTCCTGGTTCAGGTAACCCATTCTATGCCCGAATGCCACTCAGGAAGAAAGCGCACGATTTATATTCATTTGTTTTTATATGTGTTTGTGTTTGCGTTTTAAGTACTTTTAAGTGATAATTTTATTCTATATTTTTCTTATTGTTATCTTAGTTTGTTTTGCCTAAATATATTTGTACAAAGCAGATGAACGATTCAAGGCTTAGAGTATAATACATATGTATGTACGTTCTATTTCATTTTTATTTAAAGGTGACACAACACAGGTGTAATGTTTACAAAAATAATCTAACAGTTGACCTTGATATCCACCAAGCCAAGACAACAACAAAAATAAAATGCCAAAAAAAGAATGAATCAAATTTCTGTACAACAATGTCAACGAAAACAAAGCTTCGTGGGAATTCTATTGGTTTAGTATTTGTGACGGCTTAGCTAAGATGTAGCCTATTATAGGAGCACTCAACATGAATGATATATTTAGACTCAACATGAATGATATATTTAGACTCAACATGAATGATATATTTAGACTCAACATGAATGATATATTTAGACTCAACATGAATGATATATTTAGACTCAACATGAATGATATATTTAGACTCAACATGAATGATATATTTAGACTCAACATGAATGATACATTTAGACTCAACATGAATGATATATTTAGACTCAACATGAATGATATATTTAGACTCAACATGAATGATATATTTAGACTCAACATGAATGATATATTTAGACTCAACATGAATGTTATATTTAGACTCAACATGAATGATATATTTAGACTCAACATGAATGATATATTTAGACTCAACATGAATGATATATTTAGACTCAACATGAATGATATATTTAGACTCAACATGAATGATATATTAAGACTCAACATGAATGATGTATTTAGACTCAACATGAATGATATATTTAGACTCAACATGAATGATATATTTAGACTCAACATGAATGATATATTTAGACTCAACATGAATGATATATTTAGACTCAACATGAATGATACATTTAGACTCAACATGAATGATATATTTAGACTCAACATGAATGATATATTTAGTTTCAACATGAATGATATATTTAGACTCAACATGAATGATATATTTAGACTCAACATGAATGATATATTTAGACTCAACATGAATGATATATTTAGACTCAACATGAATGATATATGTAGACTCAACATGAATGATATATTTAGACAAATATCTAACACTGTTGTTGTTGTTGTTCAAATTAAAAGATGAAAAGTAAAAGTACCAAAAACACTTATACAAATCTTGGATTTTGAAAAGCTAAACATAACTATAACTGTTGGCCAGAAACTTGCCAGACGTAAAGCTAATAAAGAATTAAGAGCCCGGTTTGTCTGAAATGTCAACAGAAACATCGCCTGGAGAAATGGAAATAGAAACAATTACAGAAGAGCTGGGAGATTCGGAGGATTTGGACGCAAATTCTGGGGATAAAGAACATAACCCAACAAAAAATTCACGGCACCAGGATAGAGAACAAAATATTAATATTGGCACTAGAATAGAAAAAAAACTATAAATATTGGCACTAAAACAGTCAAATAAATATAAATATTGGCGCTAGAATAGAAAAATAAATATAAATATTGGCGCTAGAATAGAAAAATAAATATAAATATTGGCGCTAGAATAGAAAAACAAATATAAATACTGGCACTAGAGCAGAAAAACAAATATAAATCTTGGCACTAAAATAGAAAAACACAACACTTTAAATATTGTCACTTTAATAGAAAAACTAATTTAAATATTGGCACTAGAATAGGAAGATAATCACTATAAGTATTAGAATTAACTCTAAATGATTGACATAGTTTATAATGCATATGAAAATGAATTAATGTTAATTAAGAATTAAGAAAGCAAACGTGTATTTGCCTGGAAAAGAAATGTAAACCACTCAACGAAAAAAGTTAAACTTGTGTAGAAATCACCGCAATGTTCCAACTTGGTTCACTAGGCTATTTATATCTTGAATTACAATTGCCAAGTATTTTAATTTGTATAAAACGAGTGCATTTATACTTAGACTCAGATGTTGTATATGTGTTTATAATTCCTTTTCTAATGCTTTCAACATCAGATCATGTGCCTATTTTAAAAGTTGTGATTTAACTTTTCCATTGCATAATGATAAGCTTATTTTAATTAAACGAGAAATATATATGTAGATTATTATTTCAATTATCCGTAAGTCTAAAAAGATACATGTTAACTACTTTTAAGATCATGAAATTAAAGGTTAGACAAGGTAATTTTTAAAACAGGTGACATTTTGAAAATGTTTATGAAGAAATAAAAGTAGTCGAGCTAGGATAACGAAGGTCAAAGTAATTATTGAGAGACATTATGCATAAATTATTGTAATTATTGTAGCAGCCGTGTCCAGTGGCCGTGTCCAATAGTCATGTCCAGTAGCTGTGTCAAATAGCCGTGTGAAGTGACCATGTCCTGTAGCTGTATCCAGTAGCTGCGCAAATAGCCGTTTCCAGTAGCTCTGCCAGTAGCCATCTCCAGTAGCTGTGTCAAGTAACCGTGTCCAGTAGCCGTGTCATGTCATATAGCTGTTTACTATAAAATATATTCTTGTTTTCTTCTGCTGCTCTTATATGAGGCAACACTCAAACGAAGCATAAAGTCAGAAGTTGAACTACACACTCATGAAGTTTATATTTTATTGCTGACATCTTGATGCAGGAAGTCTGTCACGTCTAATTATTTCATTAGCATTCAGTTATTGGTGGCTAAATGGGATTGTTCGTTCTAAACACATAAATTCTGTCTGTAGGCCTGTCCGGTTTTTATTTGATTTTTATAGCTAGTCATACTTTGGATTGAATTGTTATTTATAACTAGTGGTTATGCCCGTCAAGATGACGGAGTAACGAATGATTACAATATGTTTTGTTAAAAGAGAAAGAAAAAATAACTAACACTATTACAATAAAAACTGAACGTATCTTTCGGTATATAGTTGTTTTGTTTTTTTAATGAAAGCATTTCAAAGGGAGATCATGCCGAAATGGCGCTCAGTTCAGAACTTTAACATTCGGTGATTATCAATAGATCTAAGTTTATTTATAAAAATAAATTAACGAATTAAGCTATATTGTTTATATAATACAAATTTCTTTCGAATAATTTTTCCAATTTATACATGTAACTTTTGTGCCAATCGGTCAACCGGCCTAGGAGCCTATCGAGGACAAACATATATATATATATATATATAAATATATAAACAAAAATATAAACAAACTCACGGTAATTATGTATATTGATGATTATAATTCATTCTACCAGTTTAATGATCCAATCAGAATTCATTGTGAGTGTATTTTCAGAAGCAGAACAAGTCATTCCTCCAGGTTCACTGTCCATACGTTTCCATCAAGCACAAAATTAAATCAAAACGGGTCAAGTCTGCAGAGGTGCCACCGAGTGACATTATTACAGTGTTTTATACCAGTGGTCGGAAACCTACGCTACGTGTGCCAGACTTGGGCACGCAGAGTTATTTTCACTGCCACGCGGAAGACCCCCTCCCCCCCCCCCAAAAAAAAAGGCAATTGAAGTCTCTTTTTACAGGAAAAGAGCAGTATGACTGCAGAATGTTGGCGCGCGGAATGAGTTAGAATTCCTACTTTGGAACATTATTATCAAATAGGTTGCCGACCCCTGTTCTAGACTAGGCTCTCTTTTATGGGCGTATGTTACAAAACTGTAGGTGTCATTCCCAATCTCTCTCTCTCTCTCTCTTTCTTTCTTTGTGAGTGTGAATAACTGTGTGTGTGTGGGGGGGGGCAGATGATATTATTATCTTTTGTATAAAAGGAGAGATTGTAACACAGACGGTAAAAATCAATTAGGCGCAAAACACTTTAAATATAACCTGACTTGCGTCCTAACAGAATTCCAATACAAGATGACTTGAAGTCTACCAGGGCGTTTACGTGGATGGAGGAGAGATTGACGGACAAAGAACACAGAGTGACAGACATGACATCCGTCATACTCGTGAAATGTGGGGAGCATAAATAAGAGTTGTAAGGACCAACACAATTATTTAACAACCCGTTTTATTCATAAACTTTCCTACATCAATCCAAGCGTTCCTGGTGCAACAAAATGTTCCGAGGCACTCAAATGTTCCCAAGACACTAAATGTTCATAATGCAGACAAGTTTTCCTGAGGCACTAACAGGGTTATGTACGATAAACTGTTTCCTGGCCACAACACTGTCATGACGCATTAACATCTATTCCTGGGGCATTCAAGTTTTAAAACACTCAAATGTTAACAAGGAACTAAATTTACCCAGAGACTAAAAATTTCCCGAGGATAGTAACATTTTCTCGAGGAACACAACTTATCTTATATATTATAGACGCTCCTTCAATAAATAAGATTATTGCGTCTTACGCTCATCCGTGCTCAGAGTCTAGTCTTGCATCTTTTTTAATGTTTTAAATGATGTTTAGTTACTAATTTTCCTGGTTTGTTCAGGCAACCCATTCCATGCCCGAAAGCCACTCGGGAAGAAAGAGTACTTATATGCATTTGTTCTAGCAGAAGGGATAAGGAAAGTGTTTTGGATGGTAACATTTCCTCGAGGTATTTACATTTTTCTGAGGAACTTAAATATTGATGGGGCACTAAAAATGTCATAAGGCACTAAAATGTTACTGAGGAACAAACAAAGCACTAAAAGGTTCCAAATACACTAAAAGGTTCCAAATACACTAAAAGGTTCCAAATACACTAAAAGGTTCCAAATACACTAAAAGGTTCCAAATACACTAAAAGGTTCCAAATACACTAAATGTTCTTTAGCAGTAAACTGTTACAGAAACTTTAAATATTTCTGTGGAACTTGAGTGTTTCCCAGGCATGAGAATGTTCCGATGATATTAAAACTCCATTTTTTGTAGTGTGAGAAAGGGAACATTAAAGCAAAAAATATTTAAGAATTATTTGTATTCATCCGATGTTTCTTAAGACATACATGATGCTTCATGGTTTAAGTTAACATGAACTAAATAATGGCTCCAGATATGAACAAAACTAAATAATGGCTCCAGATATGAACAAAACTAAAGAAATATAATAATTTGATTAAAGTTAGACCAGATCTTGAAATCATTTCAGAATTACACATAAGAGCACGCGCGCACACACTCATAAACACCAATTAACAAACACACACACACAAACATACACACACAGATTCATACATACATATACACATACGAGTACTTATCTTGAACAATGTTCAGCTCAGATTCTCATGTTGTTATTGTGCGATTAGAAGGTAAGTAGGCCTACACTGCTACTGGTAATTTCGTCTGCAGTCTGCAGGTAAAAGTGTCGCAGAGGGCGAGTGCAGCTTATTTAGGGTAAACATTAGAACTACATTGTATACAAAGTTGTGAGTGTGGCAATGACTGGCAGACGACTCTCTTTTGACATTTATATGATGGATATCTTGGGTTGGAAACCAGACTTACGGAACTTCCTGTTTTGTATTTATGTAAAAATAGCTTGGTTTTCAAAATCTCACTGAGGGATCTTGTATGGAATCTATGTAAGGAATACATTCGTTTGAAATATGACTGATGGATCTTGTTGTATGGAATCTATGTAAGGAATACATTGGTCTGAAATATGACTGATGGGTCTTGTTGTATGGAATCTATGTAAGGAATACATTGGTCTGAAATATGACTGATGGGTCTTGTTGTATGGAATCTATGTAAGGAATACATTGGTCTGAAATATGACTGATGGGTCTTGTTGTATGGAATCTATGTAAGGAATACATTGGTCTGAAATATGACTGATGGGTCTTGTTGTATGGAATCTATGTAAGGAATACATTGGTCTGAAATATGACTGATGGGTCTTGTTGTATGGAATCTATGTAAGGAATACATTGGTCTGAAATATGACTGATGGGTCTTGTTGTATGGAATCTATGTAAGGAATACATTGGTTTGAAATATGACTGATGGGTCTTGTTGTATGGAATCTATGTAAGGAATACATTGGTTTGAAATATGACTGATGGGTCTTGTTGTATGGAATCTATGTAAGGAATACATTGGTTTGAAATATGACTGATGGGTCTTGTTGTATGGAATCTATGTAAGGAATACATTGGTCTGAAATATGACTGATGGGTCTTGTTGTATGGAATCTATGTAAGGAATACATTGGTCTGAAATATGACTGATGGGTCTTGTTGTATGGAATCTATGTAAGGAATACATTGGTCTGAAATATGACTGATGGGTCTTGTTGTATGGAATCTATGTAAGGAATACATTGGTTTGAAATATGACTGATGGGTCTTGTTGTATGGAATCTATGTAAGGAATATATTAGTCTGAAATATGACTGATGGGTCTTGTTGTATGGAATCTATGTAAGGAATACATTGGTTTGAAATATGACTGATGGGTCTTGTTGTATGGAATCTATGTAAGGAATACATTGGTTTGAAATATGACTGATGGGTCTTGTTGTATGAAATCTATGTAAGGAATACATTGGTTTGAAATATGACTGATGGGTCTTGTTGTATGGAATCTATGTAAGGAATACATTGGTCTGAAATATGACTGATGGGTCTTGTTGTATGGAATCTATGTAAGGAATACATTGGTCTGAAATATGACTGATGGGTCTTGTTGTATGGAATCTATGTAAGGAATACATTGGTCTGAAATATGACTGATGGGTCTTGTTGTATGGAATCTATGTAAGGAATACATTGGTCTGAAATATGACTGATGGGTCTTGTTGTATGGAATCTATGTAAGGAATACATTGGTCTGAAATATGACTGATGGGTCTTGTTGTATGGAATCTATGTAAGGAATACATTGGTTTGAAATATGACTGATGGGTCTTGTTGTATGGAATCTATGTAAGGAATACATTGGTTTGAAATATGACTGATGGGTCTTGTTGTATGGAATCTATGTAAGGAATACATTGGTTTGAAATATGACTGATGGGTCTTGTTGTATGGAATCTATGTAAGGAATACATTGGTCTGAAATATGACTGATGGGTCTTGTTGTATGGAATCTATGTAAGGAATACATTGGTCTGAAATATGACTGATGGGTCTTGTTGTATGGAATCTATGTAAGGAATACATTGGTCTGAAATATGACTGATGGGTCTTGTTGTATGGAATCTATGTAAGGAATACATTGGTTTGAAATATGACTGATGGGTCTTGTTGTATGGAATCTATGTAAGGAATATATTAGTCTGAAATATGACTGATGGGTCTTGTTGTATGGAATCTATGTAAGGAATACATTGGTTTGAAATATGACTGATGGGTCTTGTTGTATGGAATCTATGTAAGGAATACATTGGTTTGAAATATGACTGATGGGTCTTGTTGTATGGAATCTATGTAAGGAATACATTGGTTTGAAATATGACTGATGGGTCTTGTTGTATGGAATCTATGTAAGGAATACATTGGTTTGAAATATGACTGATGGGTCTTGTTGTATGGAATCTATGTAAGGAATACATTGGTTTGAAATATGACTGATGGGTCTTGTTGTATGGAATCTATGTAAGGAATACATTGGTTTGAAATATGACTGATGGGTCTTGTTGTATGGAATCTATGTAAGGAATACATTAGTCTGAAATATGACTGATGGGTCTTGTTGTATGGAATCTATGTAAGGAATACATTGGTCTGAAATATGACTGATGTGTCTTGTTGTATGGAATCTATGTAAGGAATACATTAGTCTGAAATATGACTGATGGGTCTTGTTGTATGGAATCTATGTAAGGAATACATTGGTTTGAAATATGACTGATGGGTCTTGTTGTATGGAATCTATGTAAGGAATACATTGGTCTGAAATATGACTGATGTGTCTTGTTGTATGGAATCTATGTAAGGAATACATTAGTCTGAAATATGACTGATGGGTCTTGTTGTATGGAATCTATGTAAGGAATACATTAGTCTGAAATATGACTGATGTGTCTTGTTGTATGGAATCTATGTAAGGAATACATTAGTCTGAAATATGACTGATGGGTCTTGTTGTATGGAATCTATGTAAGGAATACATTAGTTTGAAATATGACTGATGTGTCTTGTTGTATGGAATCTATGTAAGGAATACATTAGTTTGAAATATGACTGATGTGTCTTGTTGTATGGAATCTATGTAAGGAATACATTGGTCTGAAATATGACTGATGTGTCTTGTTGTATGGAATCTATGTAAGGAATACATTAGTTTGAAATATGACTGATGTGTCTTGTTGTATGGAATCTATGTAAGGAATACATTGGTCTAAAATATGACTGATGGGTCTTGTTGTATGGAATCTATGTAAGGAATACATTGGTCTGAAATATGACTGATGGGTCTTGTTGTATGGAATCTATGTAAGGAATACATTGGTCTGAAATATGACTGATGGGTCTTGTTGTATGGAATCTATGTAAGGAATACATTGGTTTGAAATATGACTGATGGGTCTTGTTGTATGGAATCTATGTAAGGAATACATTGGTTTGAAATATGACTGATGGGTCTTGTTGTATGGAATCTATGTAAGGAATACATTGGTTTGAAATATGACTGATGGGTCTTGTTGTATGGAATCTATGTAAGGAATACATTAGTCTGAAATATGACTGATGGGTCTTGTTGTATGGAATCTATGTAAGGAATACATTGGTCTGAAATATGACTGATGTGCCTTGTTGTATGGAATCTATGTAAGGAATACATTAGTCTGAAATATGACTGATGGGTCTTGTTGTATGGAATCTATGTAAGGAATACATTGGTTTGAAATATGACTGATGGGTCTTGTTGTATGGAATCTATGTAAGGAATACATTGGTCTGAAATATGACTGATGTGTCTTGTTGTATGGAATCTATGTAAGGAATACATTAGTCTGAAATATGACTGATGGGTCTTGTTGTATGGAATCTATGTAAGGAATACATTAGTCTGAAATATGACTGATGTGTCTTGTTGTATGGAATCTATGTAAGGAATACATTAGTCTGAAATATGACTGATGGGTCTTGTTGTATGGAATCTATGTAAGGAATACATTAGTTTGAAATATGACTGATGTGTCTTGTTGTATGGAATCTATGTAAGGAATACATTAGTTTGAAATATGACTGATGTGTCTTGTTGTATGGAATCTATGTAAGGAATACATTGGTTTGAAATATGACTGATGGGTCTTGTTGTATGGAATCTATGTAAGGAATACATTGGTCTGAAATATGACTGATGTGTCTTGTTGTATGGAATCTATGTAAGGAATACATTAGTCTGAAATATGACTGATGGGTCTTGTTGTATGGAATCTATGTAAGGAATACATTAGTCTGAAATATGACTGATGTGTCTTGTTGTATGGAATCTATGTAAGGAATACATTAGTCTGAAATATGACTGATGGGTCTTGTTGTATGGAATCTATGTAAGGAATACATTAGTTTGAAATATGACTGATGTGTCTTGTTGTATGGAATCTATGTAAGGAATACATTAGTTTGAAATATGACTGATGTGTCTTGTTGTATGGAATCTATGTAAGGAATACATTGGTTTGAAATATGACTGATGGGTCTTGTTGTATGGAATCTATGTAAGGAATACATTAGTTTGAAATATGACTGATGTGTCTTGTTGTATGGAATCTATGTAAGGAATACATTGGTTTGAAATATGACTGATGTGTCTTGTTGTATGGAATCTATGTAAGGAATACATTGGTTTGAAATATGACTGATGGGTCTTGTTGTATGGAATCTATGTAAGGAATACATTGGTTTGAAATATGACTGATGTGTCTTGTTGTATGGAATCTATGTAAGGAATACATTGGTTTGAAATATGACTGATGTGTCTTGTTGTATGGAATCTATGTAAGGAATACATTGGTTTGAAATATGACTGATGTGTCTTGTTGTATGGAATCTATGTAAGGAATACATTGGTTTGAAATATGACTGATGGGTCTTGTTGCATGGAATCTATGTAAGGAATACATTGGTTTGAAATATGACTGATGGGTCTTGTTGTATGGAATCTATGTAAGGAATACATTGGTTTGAAATATGACTGATGGGTCTTGTTGTATGGAATCTATGTAAGGAATACATTGGTTTGAAATATGACTGATGGGTCTTGTTGTATGGAATCTATGTAAGGAATACATTGGTTTGAAATATGACTGATGTGTCTTGTTGTATGGAATCTATGTAAGGAATACATTGGTTTGAAATATGACTGATGGGTCTTGTTGTATGGAATCTATGTAAGGAATACATTGGTTTGAAATATGACTGATGTGTCTTGTTGTATGGAATCGATATATTTGACTGCTTTTAGCACTTAACTTATATTAAAAATATTTGTTTATTAAATAACAAAATCTAAACTGTAAAGAATAGATTTTGTGCTACAAAACCGCTTTTACATATACTTACTGTAGTCAAATAACAAATAACTTTTGTATTTTCTATGACCATGTCCACGGAAACTTGCCACCCCCCCCCCCCTCCCAACAACCCGACCCTACAAAAAAAACCTGTTCATACATCATAACTCATTTTACTACTTATCACTGATAATATGTCAATTTACAATGTAGACACAAAGAATTATTCCAAAGTGAACTATCATTTTATTATTATTAAGTATGTTACGTATTATAAAAGTAACAATAAAATTTGATGTGTATCAGTACTAGCTGTTTGAATTTCACGAATAGTACATTTTTTTGTAAGCTTACTGGTGGGCCATAAAAATCCACTTGGTAGGCCGCATGCGGCCCGCGTTCCGCGTGTTTGAGACCCCTGCCCTATAGCATACTAAATTCATCATTGATTCACATTATGCTTATTTATATTCATGCAACATTTGGATATGTAGGGCCTACCCACCTAATGCCTTTATAGTTATCATTAACCACATGTTTAAACAATTATTATCAAACGTATGAGCAGTTAACGTAGTACAGGATGAAAATAATTTCTGCATAAACTGTTACCGTTCTAATTCAGGAAGATACTATTTAACTCCAAGAACAGCTCTTTACAGAAACTCTTTATGTTAGAAACAACTAGATCTAAATCTAGACTAGATCTAAATAAATGGAAATAAAATCATTCCTGACATTCAAAGCTTTCATTCCAAAATTACGTGACCAAAAATAGCATGACAGCAAAGTAGAAAGAAAATATTTACACTCATAACATTGAATTCTTGAGAACCAGCGAATAGAAATTTTTCTGTTTAATGACACAAAAATAGAATGAACTCATTCGACTTAAGCCAAAGATTGGATAATATAAAAAATAAAAGCTAAATAAAAGAATAAACATACGTGTTAAACTCATTTCTAGTCGCTGTGTAAAGATCCAGTTAAAGATGTTTATATCCTTGTAGTACACTATGAACTAAACAAGGACAAATACGCCACATTCGAAGACACTGGCGCGCGCTTTATTAAGTCTATAAACGATTCCGTACGATTGGTGCCGCTGGAAAGGTATGGTGAATCGAAGAGGTCATATTTTATATTTAAAAAAATGTTGTCAAGCTAAAGAATTCACTAGTTTAAGTTTGTGCCTTGGGTGATAAAGATTTAATATTCAAATATAATTCTTAATTCATGAGAAAATAAAAAGGAGGCTAAATTAATTATTTTGTTTCGATTTTGATTTTCTCGGCGTTTTTTTTTAAGTTATCGAATGAAAGACGTTACTTTGTTGTCTATATATTAAATTCTGTCAGACATTTCCTAAACAATAAATTACACTGACCCAGTGGGCACACCACGTCGTATCGACGGGGAAAAAAAACGTGGAAACCACGAAAAAAACGTGGAAATCACGTTTTTTTTCCAGTCGATACGACGTGGTGTGTCGGCTGGGGAATAGTTTTATTTTGAAAATATAGTCTCAGACCATGGGGCAATGGGGCAAATGAAGCAGCTAACAAGTTTCCGTAGTCACGTCATACAAAGGAATTATATGGCCAGCACAATGCCCTGCCGCTTTTACTTTTCCCCAACTAAATGTCATGTATATATCAGAGCTGGGTAAACTTAGGGACAATCGTAGACTTCACTCGAACCAGGGGCCCTCAGTACTGCAATGCAATAGCGCTACCACTTCACCGTGATGTTACAGTACTTTGTATTATTCTGCTGATGCCAGTATCAAAAATCGTTTTATATTTTTTATATTGAACATTACTGCACACAATTTCTACACTCCTAATATTGTGAATATTTTCTTTTGTTATCTAACGCTTTGTGTAGACAAGAAACTTTATCACCTCTATGTGTAAGCAGCATAATGTCCTATTCACATTGAAGCGACACCACCTGTTCAAAGCCCCCTTTTTCTATTCACTAAGTAGGACAAAGATGTGTTAATGTAGGTCTGACGTCACGAGGATCATTGTGAATGTAGATCATATCTTGATTCTGGTTGAAATGACACATACGAAGGTGGAGGAGGGGTGAGGAGGACTACATTGGAATGGGAAGTCAGCGGCGTGATCATATACGTTGTGCAGTGCACAGGGGCCTGGTGGTCATTGCTACTGGATCATGTCGGTTGTGCAGTGCACAGGGGCCCTATAGTCATTGCTACTGGATCGTGTAGATTGTGCAGTGCACAGGGGCCTTGTGGTCATTGCTACTGGATCATGTAGATTGTGCAGTGCACAGGGGCCCTATAGTCATTGCTACTGGATCGTGTAGGTTGTGCAGTGCACAGGGGCCCTATAGTCGTTGCTACTGGATCGTGTAGGTTGTGCAGTGCACAGGGGCCCTATAGTCATTGCTACTGGATGGTGTAGGTTGTGCAGTGCACAGGGGCCCTATAGACATTGCTACTGGATCGTGTAGGTTGTGCAGTGCACAGGGGCCTGGTGGTCATTGCTACTGGATCATGTCGGTTGTGCAGTGCACAGGGGCCCTATAGTCATTGCTACTGGATCGTGTAGATTGTGCAGTGCACAGGGGCCTTGTGGTCATTGCTACTGGATCATGTAGATTGTGCAGTGCACAGGGGCCCTATAGTCATTGCTACTGGATCGTGTAGGTTGTGCAGTGCACAGGGGCCCTATAGTCGTTGCTACTGGATCGTGTAGGTTGTGCAGTGCACAGGGGCCCTATAGTCATTGCTACTGGATGGTGTAGGTTGTGCAGTGCACAGGGGCCCTATAGACATTGCTACTGGATCGTGTAGGTTGTGCAGTGCACGGGGGCCTGGTGATCATTTTGGACTCCGGCAGCAAACAAAGTGAAATTTTTCATTGAGCATTAGTTTACAATGGACTGGATCCACCCTCAAAGTTCTGCACTAGATACCCCCTCCTCCTCCCAATAACTACCTTGATACGCCACTGTAGCATCCTGCTATTTGTTGGGTTATAAAAGAAACGTTCGAATGCAAAAATGTATGTTTAAACTGTAATAGAAACGGACGAAGGCATGAGGACATTAAATATTTCCGACATTCATATTTACAATTGTTATTGTCTGTCCTGCTTAAAGTTAAAAGTACATTTTAGTTTGATAAATGTTTTGTAAACATTAAAGAAGGAAACGAAAAAAACAGCCAAGTTCATAATCGAATAAAATACTCAGAAATATATATCTCAGAACAGATTCAAACATAAATGCCTTTCTTGACTACAGGGCAAGGAATGGGTTACCTGAACAAACCAGAAAAAAAAAACATAACTTGATCTCATTTGAAATCGAATAATAATTTTCTTTATCAAAGATACGTGAATAATGAGATCTAACAAAATGTAAAAGCATTAGTTAAATCACTAAATACAAAACAAGAATGTAACAATATAGTCTACTCATATAAATACACACACAAAACACCTTACTATCTCATATAAAAGGCAAATGCAGATAAGTAGTTTTTCTATCCAAGTAGTATTCGTACATGGAATGGGTTTTTATTAGACAAAGAACGAAAAATATTTAAAACACTTCTCGAAATGCAAGACCAGGGCCTATAATTCAACCAATGATACATTTAGGGCAGATAAGGAGCGTTTTTAAATTATATGACAAAGAACTCTGTTAAATATCTCAGCTAAAATTATATATGCTCATGAACTTAAAAAAAGGGAAGGTTAAAGATTAAAGCTGGATGCTTCTAATTTTATCATCAAGATATATCTATATATATATATCAATCTGAAGTTTAGCGTATCGTACTAGTCTATATGGAAATATATCAATCTGAAGTTTACTTGTCAATTGGCCTAATTGGAAATATATCAATCTGAAGTTTGGCATCTATAGATACACTCAGTTCATTTCATAGTCTGTCATATTTCAATTGATCGATAAACACAAAAACACCTAAGGACATTGGACATTTTCTTTAACAATGTGTTCGTTGTAGACACGTATAGTGAGCCTAGTCCGTGTGTGTGTGTCAGGATGTATATAAGATTGTTTTGTTGCTAATTGAAACTCGAGTTGATATTATGCACTATTAATATGAAAGAATAATTTTAATTCTGATGTTTTTGTTCCTTTTCCAAAATGTACCAAAGTTTACATTTAGATATTGGCGACATTTTATTCACAGATATTTTACGATTAGATATTCACAAAAGAAAATTGCATTTAGATAACCTATTGACAACATTTTAATTGCAATTAGATAGCCTATTGACAACATTTTAATTACAATTAGATATGACATTGTTTTTTGCCTCCATTCCTAAATGCTAATTTCTTTGAGACATGCTTTATCTACTTGTAGATTCATATATTTCTTGCTTCCATGAAACTTAATAGTTCCATTTGCTTAAATTATTAAACGTGGATAAAACTAGAAATTTTGAAAGCATAAGGAACATCTTTCATACCGTGATACCGGTATCACGACCACTCGTCTTCAGACTTTTTTGGTCTAAATAGTCTACTACACTTCGACTACTGAAAGTATGTCTACCGACATTACGTTTAGACGCTACCACGTTTAACTCGTCAAACGATACTTCGTATAACGACACTTCGTCTATTGTGTCATACAGGGGGCGCCTGCTACCTACTCTAAATTAAAATAAAAGAATTGACTTAAAGTTTATAGACGTTCCTTCTTGATTATTACGTTCACCTGCAGGGTGACAGGGATTGGTCGGCGGCAGGGCTAGGACCCGGGTCGTTTTGTTGACACTTCGGTGTACTAACCGTAGGTCCAGCCGGCCACACTATTACTAACCAATTGGGTAGCATCCTCTATATGCAATCGTCTGCTTAAAATGTCTGCCCGTACTTCTTGTAATCAAGTTTTCTGTTGTAGTTTTACTCTCTTATTTTTGTGTTTAAGTTCAATCCCTACATGAAGGAAAAAGATTTATGTGGGTCATTTATTGGATGATATTCGTAAGAGAAAGCAGCCATGACCTAACGGGTCAGTGAGCCACAAGATGAGATAACTCATGTCGTCTGTCATCACGATTCAGTCACCTTGACCTTTCCACATTGCTGTGTCCAAAAACCAACTTGTTATCTAGCTAGACTTGTCTACCTTGGTGAAATCAGCGGACTTTAAGATCTGGAAATTTTCACTTTCTGGTCCTTCTAAACTTTTTTGTGTTACAGCTTTTGTTTACCATCCATCTTTGTTTATTCGGACTTGCCAAACAAAAAAAAACATATTTTCATTTTAAAATGGCAGTAGTGTTTTTTTTAAGTTAGTGCTTCTTTTTTGTTAAGTTTTTTAAAATTTGAACAATTTTATAGCAGATTTATGTTGTTTAAGGTATGAATCATAATGAAACCATTACATAAAGTGTCTATTATTTCACGTAAACATGGAATTTTTTTTTCTACAGAGATATTTTTTAAAATTTCAAACTAGAGAAAAAGTCAAGGACACAATACGTAAAATGCTCAAACAAAACAAAATGAAAACACAAGCAGACGACTGCCCTCCTTCTCCCTCCCCTAACCATTTCCCGCCTCGTGTTAGCATTTTTGAGATTTCATCGATTCCGAATTAGGGATTTGTGATTTTGTTTGTCTGGAGAAAATACATGCCAACTAACATTTTTTATCAGCAAGTCCAGGCAAAATAAATAATTGCATAATAACGCTTAATGATTCAGCGCAAAAAGGGCACAATTGTCAAATTACATTCAGTAATAGTAATGTTTGTGTCTTTGTTGTGTTTTTTTTTTCAATTTTATGGTTCTCTTCTTGTCTGCAGTCTCCACCAATGTCTCCACTTTCTATTATTATTATTATTGGAATTATAACTCTAGGTTTTGTTTGAATGATTAGTTTTAAGAAATATAAAAAGGAAAATACAAAATCTTTAGCGATAATTTTTTTTGGTCTTAATTTTACGTTTTCTTAACGTTTCCAACTTGTATAACAGAATCGATGTAAGTGATTATTATGGTCTTGAGTTTTGGGAGAACAACAAATAATGTAGATCATATTTCCAAAGGGAGATAATACGTAGAACTTATTTAGTGGTACAACCATACATATTATCTATGGTAAAATAAACAAACTCAAAAATAATAATTCTAGAATGTAAGTAATAATGACTTTTTAAATTTTACATTCAGTGAGCAATTCAAATAAATGCTCTTGTTTAATGATTGGCGTTCAGCCATGGAATGGGTTAACTGAAGTTATATATATATTGTCATGAATTGGTAAATCTAATATATCGAAACACACATTACATATTCCCCCTCTCTTTTTCTCCCTATACAAGATTTTGTGGGCGGGGCTTAGTTTTCCACTTCCTCGACGTTTAGAACGAAGTCGAAAGATTCTAGGTAATGTTGGGATTCCGTGTTGACCTCAAATTCTCGGAGTGGCTGGGAATGGCTTATTATTTCTGCATAGGGAAGTTCCTATCATTTTTGTAATGAGTTTTGTGATGATACCATTGTTTTCACCCCTCCTAGTAATGGGACTGTCCCCTGCACCACCTGAATAGTATTTAATGATTTGTTTGTCTGAAAGGCAGTGAGTTTCGAGTTAATTTCTTTTGAGGACGCTTGTGTTTGCACTATTTTATTCTAACTGAACATATAGTATTGTAAACAACACAATAGAATAGTAACTTGACGAGGAAGCTTCAGTGTAAATGTTGTTGATAATTTAATTCAGGTGATATGTCCAAATATATACAATATAAATATTAATATTTACCTACTACTCTAACGCCAAGGAAAGGAACTGTTAGAACGCAAATCCTGAGTTTGTGCCCAGGACTATAAGGAGAGTTCGTGTAATACTGAAACATAAATAATAATAACTAAAGTCTACCCTAGGACCAACGAGAATTATCAGCGATATCTACACGGCTCTGGCCACAAGGGGATTGTGGACGTAACAATATGTATATATAGCACATTTGTGTATGAAAATATGATAAAGCTTTATATATTAAGAAATAATAGGCCTACATTTCTCCGTTCACTTTCTATCAATGTTTGATCAACATGTTATCATCCAATCAACAGTTGCTTTTTTAAAGTATGTTAGATCTATATGTAAACTCCATGTCGATCATGTTTATAAGTATAAAACAAAAAAGCTAAACAGCTTAGTTCTGAGAAAACTGAAACAAAAAACTACAACATTGAGACTGAGTTGGCGCCATGTTGATCAGTTGAGGCAAGATTTCCATACCAAGACAAGTATTTACATTTGATAGAATATATGATAATTCTTGGTACTGTTCCTTCAAGTGGGACAACCAGATGTATTATCTTTCATACAGTGAAACGAAAAGAACACACACACACACACATATACACTCACACACACTCTCTCTCACACACATACTCACACACAGACACACACACACACTCATGCTGGCTATTGATTGGTTCATGCAGCTTTATAGTCTGACGTAACATCCGGTTCGGCAGGAAGACAAAGGGGGTAGAATGGCATGATGGTTATTAAATTGACATAGTGTTTTGTTAGAGCACAGTTAAACCAATATAATAAGGGGCCGTTCATAGAGGATGTCACGCAAGGGTTTAAAAAAAATGCGAAGTGTCTATTTTCTGTGGCGATGAGGAGAAATACAAAAAGGTTGGGTAGGAGGTGGTTGGAATTGTGACGTTTCATAAAATGTTTTACTTAAAATCGATGTTTAAAAAACAGCAACTAAAAAGCATTAAACATCACATGATATAGTTCAGTGAAATTAATACTACACTCATAGTTTTTGAAAAATGTGCCATTCTCGTTTGCAATAGTTTATTCACATTTCTAACATTGTAAACTCTTTTCTATTTCAAGCAATACTTTTGTTATTTATTGGAAAGAGGGATCAGCCCATTAGCACACTGTAGCTGATTGTCATTAGCCTATACGGTTAGGTGGTTTAACCCTTACAGTCCCGGGCGCGTATATAGCGGGACTGAAGGTATGCATGGGAAAGTAGGTCGGTACGGGAAGGGTTAAAACACCAATCATATACATATATATCTATAACTTACTCTTTCTCTCTCTCTCTTTCTTTCTCTCTCTCTTTCGTTGTTTGTACACATAGTCAGTTTCACGTGGTTTATATTTTATATCGTGGTACCCACGCTCCATTAATCTCTTCTGAAACTTTAAGGCACTCAGCTGGTTCTAGTTACTCAAGCAGAGTTTCCCAAACTTTGATGTTCGTGTTCCGATTATCTGTATACTTTTACTTTGTTCCCTACTAACATGTTCAACTCATAAACTGACCAACACGTAGGCCTAACATATTACAGATATAGAAGTCTGTTGTTTTTATTTGGTACCGGGATATATTTAATCTAGTGTCGACACTCGATGGCTGTAGCTGAAAACCTCGATCAACTATAATAAAAAAAACTCCGCTTGGTGGGAGGGGGGGGGCTATCCTGTTATAGGTCTATCCTATCATAGACATATCCTATTATAGGCCTATCCTGATAAATTTATATCCTGTCAAAGGTCTATCCAGCTTTAGGCCTGTCATGTTATAGGTCTAGGTCTATCCTGTTTTAGGCCTATCACTAGTTCATTACTACAACTCGAAAATCTGACCTGGATTTTGAGCTTTTCCAATTTCTTCTTTCAGCCCTGTAATTTGGCTTTCGTTGCCCGGTACCCGGCAACTACCCGGCATTAGAGAAGCCGCTTTTTTAAGGAATGACTAACCATAGGCCTTCTAGTCTCTGCCATTGCTTCTTCAAGGCATGACTAACCATATAGTTTAAAATAGACCCTCTTATCTCTGCCAATGTTTTTTTTTAAATTATATTTCATTTATTGTTCACTGTGTTTGACCAAAGTGTTATTTACATTTATGTAAAGAGATATTGTTTGGATTGAGTCCAAATTTTGAACAATGAAAATCTATTTAGGCCCAAACACCAGCAAGGGTTTCTCCAATTTAATTCTTATATGAACTAACAGTGATATATATACGTTGTCTCTTGCTTGACATGTGCACTTGAATCTCTTGTGACGTAATGAAAATTGTCACTCGTGTGTACCTTCACTGCGACCCTAACCCTGTATCATTCAGTGCATTGCTTCATTACCTGTGATTCTCATGTTTAGGCTATAGGCATACTTTGTGACAAACCTACATGTCAATTGCCTAAACCAGGGGTCGGCAAACTTTTGCTAACAGTGTGCCAAACAAGGATTTCTAAATCATTCAGCGTGCCAACAGCCTAAACGTCAACCTGCTCTATTATACTTTAAAAAAATATTTTTATAGGAAAAAAAAAGGCTAAAGGCTAAGGAGATTTATAGAAAAAATCGTTAAAGCGATTTATATTTAATACACAATAACGTGTTTGTGATCATTCTTTTTATTAGCATTCATATCAAATACAATATTTTATTACTAAACTTTCACATATATGGTAATTATTGTCTAAACATTATCATATAATCATTTAGAGATGGGTCGCTCACTAAAGAACTTATCGTCTGATCAGGGTCTTTTAAAGGAACGGATCCGAAAGCCGATCACTGCCAAAAAGACCCGGATCAGTGTTTGACCCGGGTCAGATCCGAATCCACAGATCTCGCCTCACCCCGTTCTGCATTTCCGTTTACTAGGTTTACGCAGTTCACTTTGGATCCGGGTCAGGATCCACAGTCACCGCCTCTCTCACGTTAACTCTCTTGCGTATGTGACGAATGCGAATGATCGCTTATTTGCTACCAATTGTAAATAATGTTGATGATACAATTTTTGCAATATTATTAGCCAATATGATTACAGTATTTTACATTTGCCCTTTTAATTGTACTTGTTATGTGAAAAAAAAAATTATAGCTTAAATTAAAAACAAAGTTTAATTAGAATTAGTTTATTAGCCTATAACTAGATAATTGAGAAAAAATTATATTTCTTTATTAAATGCCAACATATTACTTGGATTACAAGTTTAACTATGATGTCCTTTTTTTTTTTCCAAAAATGTTTATTCATGAAAAATTGCATTTACATTACCAAAATTATTATTTACACAGAGAAAAGGGATAGGAGACATTTATTGCATTTTTACAATTCCAAAGAGATAGAAGACAGCAGAGAATATTTAAATACTTAGTTTACATGCACAATCTCATATATTTTTACACGAAGAAAAGGAAATAGAAGAACAGTTCATACACATTTAAGGGGATAGAAGACAAAATGTTTTACAAGACAAAGAGTTTTCTAACTAACCTTAAATTTAAATTCATTCATTCTTTTTTATTTGACATTCTTGCTTAGCATCCATACATATTTAAATTAATTTAAACATATAATAAACGTAACCATCCATTATTAACTGTGAGATATTTAAAACAACATAATATGGAGAAAAATAAACCAAAGTTTGGTAGAAATTATGTACATCTAGCTTCAATTGTTATATCCCTTTCGGAGTATATAGTTAATGTCAACCAACAAGCGCGGTCTTAAATGTATATATATAAAAAAACAAAGAAAGGGTCACAGATGACAAAGGAAAATGAAACACCCATAGAAGACGGGTGACGAAAGGTGTCATTCACGGGTAATCTCACAACGGGAACCTTTAATTTTCTTTCGCATTATGAAGATGGTTATGCTATCGTCAAGCGGAATTGATACATAGTAATTATACAAACTGGGTAGTTAATGTAATGTTTTAATATTTACATATAAATTATTTAATCATATAATATTTATATCATTTTCAAATACTTTTTACAGTAAGATCCTTTAGAAATTATAAATTGTTAGCAATTTATTCTTTTATGAAAGAAAAACAAAGAAATATATTACAACATATTAGTGGAAAAAAAAACGGGTTAATTATCTCCCTTTAATTAAAAGACCGTTTCCATATTCGATTCAATAGTGATGCAAAAAAAGTTATGTTTTGCAATGTAACAAATATTACTGACTAGTTATTATTGCTTTATATATTCATTACAAGATTTAATTATTAGTGGATTAAAATAATTTACGTTAAACAGTTGTAAATAAACATTTCCTGCATTAATTGTTGGTCCATTTTATGAGTTTATTACAGAAATTACATAATATAGTTCTATTAAATAAGTTTCTTATATTTATTAAATTAATAATACAAAGAAATTTGTTTAAAGAAGATGAATATAAAATTCTTTTAAATGTAATTAGTCTGTATCCATTAATGTGCGCCTTGTCTTGAATGCTCTTCGCTAATTGTATAATGTCAGATACATATTTAGTCACATCGGAGTGGTCAAATGTGTGTGACCTCTTTGTATGTTTAAAAAAGCTTTCATGTTGGAGAAACTCTGTTCACAAGTGTAAGTTGAACCAAAAGCTAAAACTAGAGCGAATGCCTTGCAGTTGAGAATAGCAGATGACTTTCCTAAGCAGCTTTCTTCCATATTTTTTACGCAAATGGGCACATTTGGACGCCTATTTTTTATGTTTAAAATGTATCTTTAAAATCGCCAATATTCCTCCACTTAAAAAAGATCTACATCTAAGATGTAGTAAGATCAAGCCAGTCAGTCTTGATGTGGTATGAAAAAATGTGTCCATCCATTTGAAAGTCTTGCCTTTGTTTAGAAAACTCCGCTTTGAGTACTTCGATATACTTCTGATAAAACCCGACTATAAATCTTAATGTCTGCCTTAATCTAGGGACGTACATGTAGTTAAATGTTGGATGTTTCTCGCGTGCCATTGAAAATCGCCCTGCGTGCCAAGTTTGGCGCACGTCTTGGGTTGCCGACCCCTGGCCTAAGCTAACATATATTATAGGATTGGCCCCCCTCCTCCTTCAAAAAAAGTACAAGGATTTAAAAATTATTTTCTATTTATATTTATTAGTGTCTTTTTTTTTAATGAATGAATGAAGTCTTAATGAGGCGTGACCTTTTCAGATGGAAGAGATCATGAACTTCCGGTGACATTTCCCGCCATTTTCGTAAACTTTAAACTTGCTTTTGCTGGTGTTTGACAATTGATTTCAACCTCGACGGCCTGTTCTGGTCTTTAGAAATATACAAAGGCTACAAGATTAGTTATGGGGAATCCGTTTTTAACATCAAAAGTGAGTAGGCCATAATTAATACTCAAAGTGTTAAAATTAGTCGCGTTCAGTTAAATTTAGCTTTGTTTATAAAATTAGTCAAGAGTTGCGTGTCTTGGTTATTAAAAAACAGAATGCGTTGATTCATAAAAACAAATAACGACAATTCTTTTGCATTAAGCAATAAGTTTTAAATTATAAATAGGTGATTCTTCACTTCTGACTTTCACAATGCATCGTTTTCTTTTGGAAACATCTTTTGGAAACAAAATAAAATGTAATCCTCTACAGCTTTTCTTACAACCAGTATCGCAGAACACAAACATGTTTCGAAGCAAATGATCGAATGGGACCGGAAATGTTTTTCTCTTTGACATTTTATGCATGCATAATCGTTAAGACTTGTCAATATAGTTATTAGTAAATATTTCTAGCCTTCACTTTATTAAATATTTAACAGCAATTCTAAAAAAAATGTGTGATTGTTTTGAACAGCTGCCTACTGTGTCAGTGCTGTTATTTCTTAAAACTTTTTTTTGAGAATAACTAGACATCTAGACATTTTCACTCTTAGAAAATCATGAAGGAGAATTTGAAATATTTTTTATTACATCTTTATATTTCAACTATCGATAATTAAATCAAATGCTAATCTTTCAATGAGTCTTATATAATGTGAAAATTGTGCACCAGTTCAAAATTTGCCTTCCCCCAATACTGTGCAATATACTCCTCTTCGCCCCCATCCTCACTTCCCACAATCCCACCCCTTTTTTTTGCTTTCACCGTTCATTCACTGACCTATAATAAAGTAATAATATACAACAAATTATAAAAATGACCACACAATTTTCCTGACATTTAACTTTGGCTGTAGCTAAAATCGAGTTTAAATATTACAAAATATCTAATGTGAACAATATATAGCCTACAAGTAAACTTGTATTAGTGTGTAGGTCTAAATGCTATGACTAATTGACAAAGACATCCTGAAAACTAGGACAAGGTTATTGTTGATCTTTGGTCTGCACTTGTGCTAGTAATATCTTTATTTCTATTAGAGCTTCATTCATCACTAACTTAGATACTTCATAGTCTACAAATATTTTTATAAAGTCTAAATTTAATTTATCGGCATCCGGGCAAAATAGCGACTGCCAAAACAGCGACTGTCATTTGAGCGACTTACACAATAGCGATTGTTTTAAAACACATCAACAACGTTAGAAATGAATTTAAAAAAAAAAAAATTCGATTAGCTACATAATACGTACATGATTTTAAAAAGAAGATTTAAAACATACTACATGATTTAAAAAGAAGATTTAAAACATACTACATGATTTAAAAAGAAGATTCAAAACAGAATGCATGATTTAAAAAGAAGATTTAAAACATAATACATGATTTCAAATGAAGATTTAAAACAGAATACATGATTTAAAAAGAAGATTTAAAACATAATACATGATTTAAAAAGAAGATTTAAAACAGACTACATGATTTAAAAAGAAGTTTTAAAACATAATACATGATTTAAAAAGAAGATTTAAAACAGACTACATGATCTAAAAAGAAGATTTAAAACAGACTACATGATTTAAAAAAAGATTTAAAACATAATACATGATTTAAAAAGGAAATTTAAAACAGAATAGAAAAAGACCAAGGTTAGTCAAATCATGACACGTTAATTTCTAAATTGTGAGCAAGGGCTCGAAGGAATTGTAGTAAATCATACTGATCTCTTTCTTGCTGTACAGCAATGATTCTTGTGTTCATTGTCACGTATTTTTTCATTCGCTGAGTAAGGTCTCTGTCTTGTAGCAGCTGGGTACGATTTGTCCGTTGAAGGGCTTCCTCCCGTCTTAGAGCTTCGATAAATCTGAAGATGGAAGGATGATGAGTTTCAGCTGATCCCTGAAAAGCATTGTGCCAACTTTCGAGTCTAGTCTGCCACCAGTTCATCAAAGGCATCGCTCACTTCATCCACAGGTAGAAAGGCAAGAGCAAGGAGCATTTTCAATGTCATTCGAACATTTTCCTCTTGTACATATAACCGTTGTAGTCCGTTTTCCTGAATCTTTCTCCAGAGCGATTGTCCCAAGTGAAAGTAACAGCCGTAAATGTGCGTTTGAGGAAATGCTTCAATGAGTGCAGCTTTAGAAGCTAGTTCATAGTCGATCTGTACACTTCTTGGAGCGAGTTCAGGTTTCAATGATTTGATTTCAGTCCACATTCGAGAGTATGTGACGTGTTGCTTATTTGGAAGCAAAACAAAAACGCAGGGAAGCACATTGTTCCGTATCAAAGCATGCACAGTGTATACTTGATAGAATAGGTTTGGTGATACGTTGAATGTGCCAGCACACATCCAATGTTCGGAGTCGTGCAAGGTTTGAAGAAACTGATCTGTGCTGAAAATAAGCATCCCATTAACATCTCCACGCCCACTGTCATAGAGCAGGAATCTACGCTGGTCTGTAGTTTGACTCAGTTGATCGGGTATCAACAGTTCTCCAACAGTAGCAGGAGCAGGGGGGGGGGGTTGTTATCTGTTGCTTTTCTTTTCCGTCTGAAGATCTGACGCAGATTTGTGGAAGAACCAACAGCTGCTGCAACTTCTTCATTAACATCGGCGATTGCATCCTGCACAATTCTTCGAGGTGGATCCCGTGTTGTGAGCATTAACTGCGGGAGTTTTGGGCCTAGTGGACGTAATAATCTTCTATCTAAAAAGGAACGTCTGTAAACGTATAAGATAATTGAGCGTTTATAAAATTTAATGAGAACACTCTATCCACATTGCCATTGTGTCCAGTGATTCAGAAAAAAAGTTCACAAATTTTTAGTAACTCTGAAAAGCAAATTCCATTTGGGGAACTTTGAAAAAACAAACTCCACTGCTCATGCAAGAGTCTTTGAAAAAACTTTAATCATTCTTTTTTTGTACAAATGATTTGAGATTTCAAAATTGGTCAAACAATTTCATGGCAAAAAAAGTACAAGGAAATTGAATAAACTTCTCAATGTTTAGCGTAATTATCACCTTCTTAATTAATTTAACCATTTTACTTGTAAACTAGGATAAAAGTTTCCCAATATGGCTAAATAGTTCTTGAAATAGGACATTTACCTTCACTCTAAAACGTGCATCCTTTGTCTTAATATCATTGTGAGTCACTAACGTATATTACATCGCCTGTTAAATTTTGTAACAATAAAGCTGTTACATAGGTAAATTTGAATGTGTGTTTGCAAGGGGAAGTGAGGTTGGGAAAGAGAAGATCGATGGACAATTAATCTAACAACACATTAGATAACACAACCTAATTCATAACCCTTTTACTGCTAAAAACTCCGGTGTTTTGCTTTACTCGTCCCATCCACTTATTGACAGTAAAAAAAACATGAAAATAAAAAAAATGGGTTCTTAAAACCTTTGGCGTACAAAAACCGGACATTTTAAATATTTTTAGCATTGCCTGCCGGATGGAGGACACAGGGCTAAAAAGGACGACATGTCCTCCTTTTGCCGGACGCCTGGCAACCCTAGACTAGCATCACATTATATTATATGAGAAAATATATTGCGCATTTTCTGGAAAATTCGAAAATAGTCGCGATGTATAAGGTCTCACAAAAATGTATTTCGTTAATTCCATTAAAAAGTTAATAAAATTATTATTTCCTAGTTCGGTTTGTTAACAGTACGAAAAGGGAGGGTCTTAAAAGTCGAAATACCAACCTGATTACGTCGCCATTGTGTCGTCGCTCAAATGAGAGTCGCTATTTTGTCCAGTCGCTATTTTGTCCAGTCGCTATTTTGAAGTCGCTGTTTTGACAGTCGCTGTTTTGACAGTCGCTAGGCTGACCGATTTAACATTATTATTTCATTATTTTAACGTCTTTCCTTTTTAGAAAAACTCCTCTTTCCTATCAACTAGACTGCAGAGTTGTTCTTTCTTTTGTCCACCAGAATGCAGAGTTGTTCTTTCTTTTGTCCACCAGAATGCAGAGTTGTTCTTTCTTTTGTCCACCAGAATGCAGAGTTGTTCTTTCTTTTGTCCACCAGAATGCAGAGTTGTTCTTTCTTTTGTCCACCAGAATGCAGAGTTGTTCTTTCTTTTGTCCACCAGAATGCAGAGTTGTTTTTTCTTTTGTCCACCAGAATGCAGAGTTGTTCTTTCTTTTGTCCACCAGAATGCAGAGTTGTTTTTTCTTTTGTCCACCAGAATGCAGAGTTTTTCGTTCTCTTGCAGTCAATGCCAGACAAAGCTGATCTTGTCTTTTTCAACTCTTCTGTGGAGTAGTGTGTCGGTTATTGTAGGTTGAACGGGGCAATAATGCAAGTATGAGTTTGACACATCCAATTTGGGAGGGATCTACTGTTTTATGAGTGTGTTTGTGTGGGTAGATCTTTTAAATATATTCTGTCAATGTGATAGATGATACAAGATAAAATGTTGGGCATAGTCATTTCTTTTAAAATGCTTAGCCCAGTGTTCGTTTGTGACATGTTTAGACCAGTGTTCCCTTGTTACATGCTTAGACCAATGTTCCCTTGTGGCATGCTTAGACCAATGTTCCTTGTGAAATGCTTAGACTAGTGTTCCCTTGTGAGATGCTTAAAGCAATGTTCCCTTGTGACATACGTAACCCAATGTTCCCTTGTGGCATGCTTAGACCAATGTTCCTTGTGACATGCTTAGACTAGTGTTCCCTTGTGACATGCTTAGACTAGTGTTCCCTTGTGACATGCCTTAGACTAGTGTTCCCTAGTGACATGCCTTAGACCAATGTTCCCTTGTGACATGCTTAAACCAATGTTCCCTTGTGGCATGCCTAATTTGTGGCATGCTTAAACCAATGTTCCCTTGTGTCATGCTTAGACTAGTGTTCCCTTGTGTCATGTTTAAACCAATGTTCCCTTGTGGCATGTTTAAACTGTTTCATGCTTAAACCAATGTTCCCTTGTGTCATGCTTAAACCAATGTTCCCTTGTGTCATGCTTAAACCAATGTTCCCTTGTGTCATGCTTAGACTAGTGTTCCCTTGTGACATGTTTAAACCAATGTTCCCTTGTGACATGTTTAAACTAATGTTCCCTTGTGGCATGCTTAGACTAGTGTTCCCTTGTGACATGTTTAAACCAATGTTCCCTTGTGACATGTTTAAACTAATGTTCCCTTGTGGCATGCTTAAACCAATGTTCCCTTGTGTCATGCTTAGACTAGTGTTCCCTTGTGTCATGTTTAAACCAATGTTCCCTTGTGGCATGTTTAAACTGTTTCATGCTTAAACCAATGTTCCCTTGTGTCATGCTTAAACCAATGTTCCCTTGTGTCATGCTTAAACCAATGTTCCCTTGTGTCATGCTTAGACTAGTGTTCCCTTGTGACATGCTTAAACCAATGTTCCCTTGTGTCATGCTTAGACTAGTGTTCCCTTGTGTCATGCTTAGACTAGTGTTCCCTTGTGACATGCTTAAACCAATGTTCCCTTGTGTCATGCTTAGACTAGTGTTCCCTTGTGACATGCTTAAACCAATGTTCCCTTGTGTCATGCTTAAACCACTGTAATGTTCCCTTGTGTCATGTTTAGACCACTGTAATGTTCCCTTGTGTCCATTTGATTTTTTACTTATCCATTCTCCTTTCAATGTGTTTTTTCTTTAACATTTTTTAAGTGCATTAAATAGTGTTGCAAGTATCTGGACAATTTGTTTACCAGATATTAAAACTGGATAAATAAACTCTAGAAATGTTAGCTTATATCCCCACCATTTTCAGTAAACAAAGGCAAGATAAGACTTCATTGTTTCAATGGAATTAAACGTTTTTATTTAATAAACATGACAAAACACAAATCCATCAAGTAAAAAAAAAAAATCCGAAACATTGAACTGAAAGCAATCATGATAATACAATTTTCTATACACTAATCATACAATTGAAATAAAATCAATGGCCCCACTTAGCCTATGATTTAATCTTAATCTTGTATTTATAATTATAATCCTGTTTTCCGACAGAAATAAAATGAAGAAAAGAAACACCACCAGGTTTCCATAGCATCAAGTTAGTTAAATCTACAGGCCCAATGCTTTCCACAGCATCAAATTAAAATAAAGCTACAGGCCTAATAAAGCTACAGGCCTAATGGTTTCCATAGCATCAAGTTAGTTAAATCTACAGGCCCAATGGTTTCCAAAGCATCAAGTTAGATAAAGCTACAGGCCCAATGCTTTCCACAGCATCAAATCAAAATAAAGTTACGGGCTTAATGGTTTCCATAGCATCAAGTTAGTTAAATCTACAGGCCCAATGGTTTCCAAAGCATCAAATCAAAATAAAGCTACGGGCTTAATGGTTTCCATAGCATCAAGTTAGTTAAATCTACAGGCCTAATGGTTTCCACAGCATCAAGTTAGATAAAGCTACAGGCCTAATGGTTTCCACAGCATCAAGTTAGATAAAGCTACAGGCCTAATGGTTTTGTATGTTTCTAATTAAAACTAAATTAAATAATAAAATGGAGTCCAAGTTTAGTGTTCAATCAACAAATAAAAAAGATGTAAAAACTAAATAACAAAACAAATTAGACCCATTATTAAAATAGAAATGGAACCAACCAACACACTACAAAGCAATGAAAGGTAAAATTCAACAAAAAACTTGGTTCCACTTACAAAACATAAACTAACAATGCTATCTAAACTAACCCTAAACGACCTAAAAAGTTTCTGTTTCATCAAATAAGGTTGCTTCCAGTGTTAAAAATACTTTTTTTATGTTTTTAGACCAGCTAAAAACTGTACACATCTTCTTAAAATATTTTATACACATCTTTTTAGTGTCTACACATGACAAAGAAATATAAGTAGATTTTGGGAAGAAAAGACAACATAAAAATGTATCCAAAATGTATCCTGTCTGGGGCTTTCATATAAGTTCACTTTAAAATATGGTACATGAAAGTTTGAAAAACACAACAAACAAGACCGTTTGCTTTAATAACCCTGAAATAAAAAATTTTTAAATCACTAACATTTCATAAGTGAAGAAGAGAAACACTAACATTTCACAAGTGAAGAGAGAATCACTAACATTTCACAAGTGAAGAGAGAATCACTAACATTTCACAAGTGAATAGAGAATCACTAACATTTCACAAGTGAATAGAGAATCATAACATTTCACAAGTGAATAGAGAATCACTAACATTTCATAAGTGAAGAAGAGAAACACTAACATTTCACAAGTGAATAGAGAATCACTAACATTTCACAAGTGAATAGAGAATCACTAACATTTCACAAGTGAATAGAGAATCACTAACATTTCACAAGTGAATAGAGAATCACTAACATTTCACAAGTGAATAGAGAATCACTAACATTTCACAAGTGAATAGAGAATCACTAACATTTCACAAGTGAATAGAGAATCACTAACATTTCACAATTGAATAGAGAATCACTAACATTTCACAAGTGAATAGAGACTCAGCCCTTGGATTAAGAAATATGTACAGAAAAATATCCTATCAAAAACTATGTTTCCCATGAATTCCTGTTTAGAAAATGTTGACAATAATTGACTGTGTACTCATGAGATCATAAAATAAAATTCATTCAGTTCAATGACAATCTTTACAGCATACAGAGGAAACATGCTGACACATTTTCAAAGACCTTTTTTGTAAAAAAAATAAACAAAATGAACCTTTTGGCAGAATATATACAGCTTCGAAACACGATCAAGCATGACTGACCGGTCATAATGACCACCCATACGTTGTGTGCAGGTGTGCGATCAAGCATGACTGGCCGGTCATAATGACCACCCATACGTTGAGTGCAGGTGTGCGATCAAGCATGACTGGCCAGTCATAATCACCACCCATACATTATGTGCAGGTTTACGATCAAGCATTACTGGCCGGTCGTAATGACCACCCATACGTTATGTGCAGGTTTACAATCAAGCATTACTGGCCGGTCGTAATGACCACCCATACGTTATGTGCAGGTTTACGATCAAGCCTTACTGGCCGGTCATAATGACCACCCATACGCTATGTACAGGGCCAGTCATAATGACAACCCCATACATTATTAGCAGGTGTATGGAAACTGGACAACTGAACAGGTGAACATTCACAACACACCAGTTTGAAATAAATGACTAGCTTCTACAAAAGAAAAAAGGGGGCAAATGATTTCTTGGTAACACCAACATTTCATTCTATAATATATTTACACCAGACCCTTTTAACATAGACTGAGCCATATATGACCTCTACCATGAAAATTTAGACTTCTGATTGAAATATGTGTTTCACACATACAAGTGCTGCGAGTTAAAATGTACAGAATTTCTCAACAAAACATTAATCTTTAAGAACACATATTAAAAAAATCAATGTGTGTGGACATCTACAAAAGAAAGACTAAAAGTGTATGTCTTTAAGACTAAATGTGTGTGTCTTATGAAGAAATAGTTTGCAGTGTGTCCTAAACGGATTGTTTTGCAGAGTGTTTTATGCAGATGCAGAAAGACCAGTCAAAGATTCAAATGGTATTTGCAGTGACCCAAATAGCTTTCTTCTGTTCAGATGAAATGACTGTCTTGATCTGCATGCACATCTCTGCAAGGTTACCGGCCTGTATGACAGCTGTGGACCCCGGAATACATAGGTTAGTGGTGCAATGGACAACAAGATAAGACACTTTATTTACCAATTTAAATTTTCACTAGCTGACCATTTAATCATATTTTGTCATGTCACTAATCATTTCTATCAAGACAGTAACATTTTGACCAGTGCTTCATATTGTCACTGGTCACTTCCCACCAATACTGACTGTAACATTTTGACCAGTTCTTCATATTGTCACTGACCACCTCCACCAATACTGACTGTAATATTTTGACCAGTGCTTCACATTCTGTCACTGGTCACCTCCACCAATACTAACATTTTGACCAGTGCTTCATATTGTCACTGGTCACTTCCCACCAATACTGACTGTAACATTTTGACCAGTTCTTCATATTGTCACTGACCACTTCCACCAATGCTGACTGTAATATTTTGACCAGTGCTTCACATTCTGTCACTGGTCACTTCCACCAATACTGACTAACATTTTGACCAGTGCTTCATATTGTCACTTCCACCAATACTGACTGTAACATTTTGACCATCACTTCACATTCTGTCACTGGTCACTTTAACCAAAGACCATTATAAAAAAAAACTACCAGTACACACATTACTGCCAATAAATTATTTTCTTCTCAATACAATTTACCTGTAAAAAGCTGCTGAAATTCTTGTTCAATTTTCTGGAAATATTCAAACTGTTCTTTGGCCCATTTATTGTTTGGTCTGTCTTTTAAAAACTGTGGGTCCCTAACATCTCTACACAGAAAAAAACAAACAATGCTGTTTGGTATTTATCTTTTTAAAAACAGGAAAAGTGGCTTTATATTGGGAAAACTATCTTTTTGTGCCTACTAATAACCAAACCAATGGAAACTCTGCTGTATGCAATTCACAAAAAAAAGCTTAGGATAGAGCTGAAACATTCCAAGAATCTTTTCCAAGATTGAAAACACATATGACAAATACCCAGCACAAAAATGAACCATCAGCCCTCTGTCCCGATGAATATGTGACAAGTTAAATATAGTCAGCTGCCCCAATAATGAGCACATCAACCTTAGCCTTGCTGCTATATTTCATGCTATCATAGAAGTCTAGCACAGTCTTGATTATCTCAGGACACTAGGTATGATTGCATATTTGCCAGCCGCTTTGGAAGCAGTCAAATTTGATTCACTAGAAAATTGAAGGGGGTATATGTATGTCTTCTCTTACCCCTCATTCCCAACATTATTGCCCACAGCATTCATATATTCCATTAACAGGCTTAATAGGGGGTTTGTAACTCATCTTAAAAGACAATGAGAACATGGCAAAACAGAATAGACCAGGGAAACTATATTTACTATATCTAGACATAAGTCTTGCATAATTAAATCTAAAATTTCACCTTATCTGCTTGGCACTTTTGTGATGCACATAAATGGTAATTGGATAAATTTTAGATTGATGAAGTCTTTCTATGGCGGCAGGCTTGACACTCAATAGGCAATGGAGATTCTGAAATAATAACAACAGGACAATCAGTCAGGCAACACGTTCTACTAGTATAAGTAAAATGTGTTTACAGTGAAAGAAGTAAAGGAGCATTTACATGGTCACAGATGTCTTTGATTTCTGAAGATCTAATGCACATGTAGGTATCATCTTCCTTCCAGTAGTCCAACAATACACCTTCAGATAAAGACTTCTCTAAAGTTGCAGGGGAATAGTTCATTGCAACTGGGGGGACGAGGAAAGAAATAATTCATTAATTGCAACTGAGGGAACAAGGAAATGAAATAATTCATTATTGTAAGTAGTCCATATACTATTGTTTTGTTTTTTCATAAACACTTTATATTATACACTTTAAAAAATATTTTTTTTTCTGTATATTTTCATAAGAAACTAGGACATGTTACTATCAGATTTGTACAGAGCTTCAGTAGATCAGACAAAGAAATACTCTTAAAATCTCCAACATCAGTCTGATACTAAAATATCCAACATCAGTCTGATACTAAAATATCCAACATCAGTCTGATACTAAAATATACAACATCAGTCTGATACTAAAATATACAACATCAGTCTGATACTAAAATATAACATTAACAGCTGATTTTATTTTGTTACCTCTGAAAACAATTGTAAATTAATTTTTATTTGTTTAAATTCCTGTCACAAAAATAGCATTGTCAAGAATCTTTTAAAAATGTTATCTTTTTTTAACCCTGAGTTCATTATTTTTTTCTGGTGGCTATCATATTTTTAAAATGAATATTATATCGAATAGAATAATGAATCCTGTATGTATATTAATATAATAAACACTATAATACATCTGGAAAAGTGAAAACAACTGTCTTACTTGGCTGGCAATACTTGTATAGGTCAGGGGACTCTGACTCCAGTTTCCTTATCAAAGCTTCAGCTAATGGGGCCAATAATACAACTGGACGAGCTGTTTTAACTGAAAAAAACAAAAACATATAGTACTGTTATTATATGGGGCCAATAATACAACTGGACGAGCTGTTTTAACTGCAACAAAGAACATATAGTACAGTTAACATATGGGGCCAATAATACACCTGGACAAGCTGTTTTAACTGCAACAAAGAACATATAGTACAGTTAACATATGGGGCCAATAATACAACTTGACAAGCTGTTTTAACTGCAACAAAGAACATATCGTCACGATCATTTCACAATCGCCTAAGTCATTTTTTGGGGGTTTTGAGTTAAGAGTTGAAATGTATAGCTTAGACAGTCTTATATTATGTGGCAAATTGCCTATATCTTAAACCAATCAGAAAAAGGTTTATTTTTAATTTTTTCATTTCTGCCCAAATCCGCATTTTGACTTAGGCTTTTGACTTTATGTACATAGTAACATAGCGACTCATACCATGCCACATTTCTACAGTGATTCACTACAGAGAGAAGAGACCAACATTGAATTGAGCACGTCCTTAATTGAATGCCTGATGCAAGCATCAGAAATTGAACATGAAACTAATGAGACTATTATTGTAAATACAGTTGATGCAGATTTAGTTTCACATAAAAGTTACTTTTCTGAAAGCTTAGAAAAGGAAATCATAGATTATAGGTCTACAAGAGAAAATGAATATCCGCCATCTGAACTAGATTCTTCCCATTCTAGTTTATGTCCCATATTAGGAGTAAAGAGAAAGAAAAGCAATAACCCACAGCCACAAACTTAAAATGTAAACATAGCAAAGACAAAGAGACTTAAAGGTGAGGAGTATACCAGCAGATGAGCAGTTTTAAATGAAAAAAGAAACATGGGTAAAAAATGTGAGTCTCAATTTTACCAGAAATCAAAACTCAGAAAATGTAGCGATGTTCCAGAAGAAGAAAGAGTTTTGATTAATACATCTTTTTGGGAAATGACTTCCTGGAGTGAGAGGCAAAATGTAGTTAGAGCCATGGTAACATCTGTGTCCAAAAAAAAAAAAAAAAAAAGTACTTTGTGATGACTCTCAATATTGTCGAAAAGTTCCTGCCTATAAGGAAAAAAGATTTCTTGAGTTAGGCACAAAAGTCATTGATTTATATAATTTATATACATCAGATGCAATCTCTACTGAAAGGAGAGTACCGTAGCTGGACTAACATATTTTAAGAATACCTTTCATTCTCTTAAGATGTCAGTTTTTGTACCTCGCAAAGACCAATGTGACACTTGTATAGCTGCAAAAATGGGAAACATTACTGTAGAAGAACACCAGATTCATTTAGCTTTGAAGGATGATGCTCGAAAGCAAAAAGACCAAGATAAAGAAAGAATACTAATGGATGAAAGTGTTTCAGTTTGGACTATGGACACTCAGTCAGTACTTCTTTGTCCTCAGAGCAAAGCAAGCGCATTGTATTACAAGACAAAGTTACAGGTGCATAATTTTACAATGTATAACTTGTGCAACCGAGATGGATATTGTTATGTCTGGGATGAAACTAAAGGGGATGTTTCAAGTGAAGTATTTGCATATTTGCAATACACACATTTCCAAACTATACTGAATGAAAACAAAAACATTAAAGAACTTGTAATATGAAGCGACAGTTGTGGCTATCAAAACAAAAATGCATATTTGTCAAACATTTACTATTGTTTATCAAAAGAGACAGATATAAATGTTTATCAAAAGTACCTGGTTTCTGGTCATACAAACATGGAATGTGATGCCATGCATAGTGTTATTGAGAGAAACATTGTGAGTGATGTATACACTCCCAGAGATTTAGTTGTCATGATGCAAACTGCCAGACGAAACCCCAAACTACATTTTGTGAAGCAGATGGACTTCAATGACTTTAGAAAATTAAAAGACACTTACTTTACCAGCATTAGACCAGGTAAAAAAGTTGGTGACCCCACAGTTAGCAACCTTAGCATGCTCTGGTATCACACTGATGGCAATATAGAATACAAACTTTTTAGAGATTCTAGTGAGTGGAAGTCATTGCCTACTCGTTTCAAGAGCACCCATAATACAGTTGAATGGCTCCCTATTTATATTAACAGTAGACCTATCAACAAAAGAAAGTTTGATGATCTTCAAACTATGAAGACTATCTTACCCAAAGATGTAATACCGCAATTAGGAAACTTACAATAAAATTTTTAAATAACTAGAAAAGTTATATTAAATGCATTAAATTTTTTATTACTGGCATTAAATACCAATTAAATAAAAGCTGTAGGCCTATTCATGTGTTACTTTACTATATAATTATATTTTTATTATTAACATAAAAAAAATTATGCTGTTTTTTTTAATACAAAATTTGATCAATAATATTTTTTTTTATAAATGTATATTATATGTATTATATATTAAGTAGTACAATAAAAAAAAGCTGTATTCGCATGTTACCAACTCTTACTTTTATTATTATTATTGTGTTGTTTTCTTAGAATCACTATTGCCTTAATCATAATAAAAACTTGTTTTATTGCCTAAGTCATTTGCCTAAGTCATTTTTTTAGGATACCAATTGCCTATATCCTAGTGTGTCTTAATAGTAATACACAAATCCTTTTTAAAGATTTATATGATAGCATTTAAGTTAGAAGATGTCACAAAATGTACCAAAGTGACGTAGCAGAAGAAATACCGAAGTTATTCAGTTTTTTTTAGTTTTCTCAAAACAAGAAAAAATGACTTAGGCGATTGTGAAATGATCGTGACGATAATATAGGGCCAATAATACAACTGGACGAGCTGTTTTAACTGAAAAATACACAACATATAGTACAGTTATTATATGGGGCCAATAATACAACTGGACGAGCTGTTTTAACTGCAACAAAGAACAACAAACAACACATAATACTCTTAATACAGAAGCAAATAAATGCATGTAAATCACACAGACAGTCAATAAACCTAGTTTGTTTACTTACATTCAATTTTCTCTACCTGTGTGTACCCAAGAAGTGAGTCTGAAAAATACAAAAGGAGATAGATGTAAAATGAGCAGAAAACAAAAACAAATATATTTAAGCAAATATGAAACACCATGCACTGCCATGCAGGCTAAAATATTCTTTGACAACTTTAAAATGAGCGTACAATAGTAAATACTCTAGATAAATTTTGCTGGGGTTTTATACCTAGTGTGATGTGGATAGAAATTAAAGGTTTTATAGCACTTTGAATACTATACAGTTATGGTTCACTTCAGTTCTCCCTTTGTGTATTATATTATTTTATTGTGACTAGGGATGTTAAAACCATTTTTTTTTTCAAAATCGATTTTGGTTCTATAAAACCGGTTTAAGAACCGGAATCCCCCCCATCCCACGCAATAGCACAAGTAACAGACCGAAAAAGCCAGATTTGTGTATTTTTGTAGGTATATTTGAAAAATAGTTCAAACGTAATTAGTGTTTGCAGGGCATTCAAGGGGTTCATTTGTGTGAATACAATATGAAATACATCTGAACCAAAAAAAAAAAAAAGGATTCCTACTTGAAGTAATGATTACATTCCAACCAACAAACCAAAATCTGGTTTTGAAAATCCAAACCGGTTTTAAAACCGAAATCCGGTATTTTTGTTTTTGTTTAACATTCCTAATTGTGACAACTAAACATGCCTGGTTGTATGTAAACTCGGGCACAAATATAACAAAATGTCTATTTTGAATAAAACGCTATATTACAAAAAAGTTGCAAGTACAAAATAAAATTGTATCTTTAAGATATTTTTCTATTAATAAAAGTCTTCCATAAAATACAACACCCTACGCTAGTCCCTTGCAACCAAATCATCAGTTGTGAGGGGGGGGGGAGGAGGAAATGAGGAGCAAAGGCCCGGCATCTAAAGTAAACTGAATTTAAAACCCAAATGTACCATCCAATGAGTCTGTGTTGAAGGAGGAAATGTGGAGCAAAGGCCCGGCATCTAAAGTAAACTGAATTTAAAAACCAAATGTACCATCCAGTGAGTCTGTGTTGAAGGAGGAAATGTGGAGCAAAGGCCCGGCATCTAAAGTAAACTGAATTTAAAAACCAAATGTACCATCCAGTGAGTCTGTGTTGAAGGAGGAAATGTGGAGCAAAGGCCCGGCATCTAAAGTAAACTGAATTTAAAAACCAAATGTACCATCCAGTGAGTCTGTGTTGAAGGAAGCATCAGAGTAGGAAACAAAGTCCTGACTGTCCTTAGAATTGTTGCGCAGGTGACGCTTCCTCCTGAAGAAACTGCGCCTTGAAGACATTGAATTTCTTCTCGATCCCTTCAGCTCATCAGACTCATGAATGCTCCAGCTGTCAGAGTGACTCCTCCTGAGAGTCATTTCATCTTCAAGCCTTTAGAAAAATACATTGAATGTAATCTAGTATAAATATAAGTTGACAATGGCAATGTTTAAATCTCCATTAGAAATACATTGAATGTAATCTAGTATAAATATAAGTTGACAATGGCAATGTTTAAATCTCCATTAGAAATACATTGAATGTAATCTAGTATAAATATAAGTTGACAATGGCAATGTTTAAATCTCCATTAGAAATACATTGAATGTAATCTAGTATAAATATAAGTTGACAATGGCAATGTTTAAATCTCCATTAGAAATACATTGAATGTAATCTAGTATAAATATAAGTTGACAATGGCAATGTTTAAATCTCCATTAGAAATACATTGAATGTAATCTAGTATAAATATAAGTTGACAATGGCAATGTTTAAATCTCCATTAAAAATACATTGAATGTAATCTAGTATAAATATAAGTTGACAATGGCAATGTTTAAATCTCCATTAGAAATACATTGAATGTAATCTAGTATAAATATAAGTTGACAATGGCAATGTTTAAATCTCCATTAGAAATACATTGAATGTAATCTAGTATAAATATAAGTTGACAATGGCAATGTTTAAATCTCCATTAGAAATACATTGAATGTAATCTAGTATAAATATAAGTTGACAATGGCAATGTTTAAATCTCCATTAGAAATACATTGAATGTAATCTAGTATAAATATAAGTTGACAATGGCAATGTTTAAATCTCCATTAGAAATACATTGAATGTAATCTAGTATAAATATAAGTTGACAATGGCAATTTTTAAATCTCCATTAGAAATACATTGAATGTAATCTAGTATAAATATAAGTTGACAATGGCAATGTTTAAATCTCCATTAGAAATACATTGAATGTAATCTAGTATAAATATAAGTTGACAATGGCAATGTTTACATCTCCATTAAAAATACATTGAATGTAATCTAGTATAAATATAAGTTGACAATGGCAATGTTTACATCTCCATTAGAAATACATTGAATGTAATCTAGTATAAATATAAGTTGACAATGGCAATGTTTAAATCTCCATTAGAAATACATTGAATGTAATCTAGTATAAATATAAGTTGACAATGGCAATGTTTAAATCTCCATTAGAAATACATTGAATGTAATCTAGTATAAATATAAGTTGACAATGGCAATGTTTAAATCTCCATTAGAAATACATTGAATGTAATCTAGTATAAATATAAGTTGACAATGGCAATGTTTAAATCTCCATTAGAAATACATTGAATGTAATCTAGTATAAATATAAGTTGACAATGGCAATGTTTAAATCTCCATTAGAAATACATTGAATGTAATCTAGTATAAATATAAGTTGACAATGGCAATGTTTAAATCTCCATTAGAAATACATTGAATGTAATCTAGTATAAATATAAGTTGACAATGGCAATGTTTAAATCTCCATTAGAAATACATTGAATGTAATCTAGTATAAATATAAGTTGACAATGGCAATGTTTAAATCTCCATTAGAAATACATTGAATGTAATCTAGTATAAATATAAGTTGACAATGGCAATGTTTAAATCTCCATTAGAAATACATTGAATGTAATCTAGTATAAATATAAGTTGACAATGGCAATGTTTAAATCTCCATTAGAAATACATTGAATGTAATCTAGTATAAATATAAGTTGACAATGGCAATGTTTAAATCTCCATTAGAAATACATTGAATGTAATCTAGTATAAATATAAGTTGACAATGGCAATGTTTAAATCTCCATTAGAAATACATTGAATGTAATCTAGTATAAATATAAGTTGACAATGGCAATGTTTAAATCTCCATTAGAAATACATTGAATGTAATCTAGTATAAATATAAGTTGACAATGGCAATGTTTAAATCTCCATTAGAAATACATTGAATGTAATCTAGTATAAATATAAGTTGACAATGGCTATGTTTAAATCTCCATTAGAAATACATTGAATGTAATCTAGTATAAATATAAGTTGACAATGGCAATGTTTAAATCTTCATTAGAAATACATTGAATGTAATAAAGTGAAAATATAAGTTGACATTGTCAATGTTTAAATCTATGTTCCAAGTGGCAGTATTAAACCAATATTGTTTTGCATTCTTCAATGATTCTTCACCATGATTCTTTGGCCAATAATATATTAATGTTGGAGTGTATATTAAGATAGTGAAAATAAATCCATTATAGTTACAAACAATGAAATGAAATGCAAATTAAGAAACAGTAGTGACTAGAACATGTAAAAGATGAACTGTGAACACACAGAGCTTGTCCAGCACAAACATGTCATTTACCTGATTCTACTTGGGATGACACCGGATTTGAGCTTGGTCCCATGTTCATTGACTAGCCATGCATACCAGGATCCTAGGTGTCCATTGTATAAGCTGTTATCAACATACAAGACATCATCCTTGTGGAAGGACAAGTTCTCCTCCGTCTCACTTGGACGATCGAAATTGGCACGAACGTAGAAGCTGTCACAGGGCATTGTTTGAATTTTCTTAAACTCTGCAAGCAGACAAAAGAACATTTAAACTAATAGGAAATAGCTAAGTAATTGAGAAAAAAACAGTAAAAAATAACAGCAAAATAATAAATAAAAAAAAACAGGAAAAAAACAGCAAATATAACAGGAGAAATAACTGCAGATGAGGCTATCAAAACACTAAACTTGATAACTATATATAAAAGAAAACTTACTGGCAAAATTGTAAAAGACACAGATCTGCATGGATGCACAAGGGATGTTTAATTCCATCATTGCCTTCTCTGCTGTAATAGCACGGAAGTCAACAGAGTTATACTGTAAGAGAGAAACAGTTCAATTAGATTTAATCTGGTGATTTATACACAAGTCAACAGAGTTATACTGTAAGAGAGAAACAGTTCAATTAGATTTAATATGGTGATTTATACACAAGTCAACAGAGTTATACTGTAAGAGAGAAACAGTTCAATTAGATTTAATCTGGTGATTTATACACAAGTCAACATAGTTATACTGTAAGAGAGAAACAGTTCAATTAGATTTAATCTGGTGATTTATACACAAGTCAACATAGTTATACTGTAAGAGAGAAACAGTTCAATTAGATTTAATATGGTGATTTATACACAAGTCAACAGAGTTATACTGTAAGAGAGAAACAGTTCAATTAGATTTAATCTGGTGATTTATACACAAGTCTACAGAGTTATACTGGAAGAGAGAAACAGTTCAATTAGATTTAATCTGGTGATTTATACACAAGTCTACAGAGTTATACTGGAAGAGAGAAACAGTTCAATTAGATTTAATATGGTGATTTATACACAAGTCTACAGAGTTATACTGTAAGAGACAAACAGTTCAATTAGATTTAATATGGTGATTTATACACAAGTCAACAGAGTTATACTGGAAGAGAGAAACAGTTCAATTAGATTTAATATGGTGATTTATACACAAGTCTACAGAGTTATACTGGAAGAGACAAACAGTTCAATTAGATTTAATCTGGTGATTTATACACAAGTCAACAGAGTTATACTGCAAGAGTCAAACAGTTAAATTAGATTTATTATGATGATTTATACACAAGTCACAATATTGTGCAAGTCTGAAAAAATAAATTCATATGGCAAAGTAAATCATGTTTAGTTTTATGTGGTAACCTTCAAATAAGCTATGTCAAGTTCCATATGGTTTGTTAAGAGAAAACAAAATACACTACCTCTAAAAGCTGATCTCCTCTTTGCAGCAAATTGGCTCCATCAACGAAACAATTTGCAAAGACTTCATCAATAAATATTCCAACTGCATTTCCACCTTTGAATGAGAATCCGGGACCCATCATATTTGGGTTGCTTTTCTTGAGAATTATTGAACGTCTGATATCTACATTATCTCCAAAACTGAACAAAAAAAAAAAAAAAAAACAGATATGTAACATGAGGTAAATAATTTCATTGAAGTTTTAGTGTCAAAGGCAAGGTCAACCAACACTGCACTAGTGAACTAATAGAAACAACATACCCAGCAACCCTGCTCTTTGTTGGACTTTGCTGACTCTTAGCTGTGGATTTCTCATTGGTAGGTTGCATGGAATGACTAGGTGAAGTGGTCAAAGAGGAAGAATTGATGGAAGTCACACTGCTGGATACATCTTGTTGATCTGTATATTCTAATACACATACAAAGAAACAAGAGAACACGCCATCAATATTGATCTATTACACATTTGAATTTTTTTTTCATTTCATTGAGATAAGTTATTAAATAAAAAATTTGATTCTTGACCTTGACCTTTCACTTAAATTCTTGGACATTTTTTAAATGATCAAATTAGACAGAATTTGTTTTTAAGCTAGCATGCTGAGTAAAGTATTCATTTCAGACCCAATAGGTCCATATGGCTAGTGAAGTTACATTTGTGTTTCAATGGCAGTTGCATACAAGGGAATTGTGTGAACCACACAATGACTCACACATATCCAGCACAATGTCTAGCTGCCTTTACGTTTTGTCACATAATGACTCATAGACATCCTCCCTGAGAAAAAACACTGACGTGTAACCTGGACTTAAGTCTAGAAAATGACAATCCACTTTGATTAGACCAGCTGGTCCCATTCAAAGTGTTGAACATGTCCAGCCTTCAACTAGTTTGATGAATAAACAAACAGTGATGGGAGAAGTTCAAATGTACTTACTTTCTGGATTATATTGGACTTTGATAATTAAATTGTCTCCACATTGTCTCAACACAGTCACTGCATGGTCGTAGTTGGCATTTCTCATGTTGATACCACACACCTGGTTGTACACACAATATATGGAAAGATCAGATCATACATGTAACACTAAACAAGACATAACATACTATTCACTATTTAGCACAGTGTAGCACTACTTAACACATAGATTAAGAAGAGAATTGAACTGTCACCTCCAGCAACTGATCCCCAATGACAAGTCCCGCTTGGGCTGCCAGGCTGTTCTCATTCACAGAGGATACGAAAATGCCCCCTAGTGGCCCTCGCTGAATTTTGAACCCCACTGGCTTGGAGCTCTTCTCAAAGGTTATGTCCCTTGTCTCATGATGGTTGGGCCTGTCAATGAACATTTACAGCATGTTTCAGTTTACATACAGGAGAAATTTAACTCTACACTCTGTGTACCTTTGTGACAATTCATGTAAATAAAGTCTCACGGAGAATTTTACAAAGTTTGCTATCTACTAATGACCAAAAAAGAAACTTCTTTCAAACATTCAAAAGGTAAAAGTTTAAAACCAATCAGATTAAACCAACTAAATAAAACCCTTCTTCATGACATCCAATCAGAATGCTTACATTTTCCTCCTATATATATATTCATCACTTGGTGCTGCTCCGTTATATTTGACTGAATCTCTAACATGGAACATGGGAGAACTTGGACTACTTCTGTTGGACACTGTATGAAACACAAGAATAAAATAGTATGTTACATTCGTATCTAGAGAAACACAGTTCTTGTTATAAAGTTAAAAAAACAACTGAAGGCTTTTACCTAAAATTTGACAAAATTTGACACAAGTTCTAATTGCAAAAAAAACCTAAACAAATGACTCTCAATTTCCTATACCTATTTCTGCTGAGCCAGATTTAATACTTGTTGTTGAAGGGATACGAAATTTATCAAACACAGTGTCACGTTTATTGAAAGCTGCTTGGCGAGGGTCTTCCTCAATGAAATTTCTGCTGTGTGGTGAGCTTCCAGAGTAACGAGGAGGGTAGAAGTCTTCATTTAGAGTCGGGGTGAAGCGATCCAAAGTGCTGTAGCTCTGGAAGACAAATGGTCAGGTTCAAAATAAAGAGATATTTTAACATCATTCTAATGAGTAGTGCATTACATCAGTACATTTTACACTAGTAACATAACAAATTTATATCAACATTCTCTGAATCTTATATATTACAGAATGAATCTTTCTAGACAGAAGTTTATTTGATCCTACTCTTAACCATGGCATATTTCAAATCTTGCATTTTGATTAGTTTTAAAAGATGTTAAGTTTCAGATTTTCCTGGTTTGTTCAGGCAACCCTTTCTAAGCCGATCTGGAAGACTGAGAATTTATATATTGACTAATATAATAATGAATGCAGTTTTTATTGATATTTTCTACTAAAGCATTAAAAGTGCAAAGAAATTAATGTCAATTGATTTTTCTTTTAAAAGGTAAATAAAGCTAATAAGTTAATTTAGTTACATTTTACAGCTGATAGTTAAACGGATAAAAAAATTTGTAAGTTTATTTGCAAAATGTAATTATAAAAATAAAAAACAAATAAATAAATAAATAATTCTCTTTTTTTGGTGGCTAAAACTTCTGTGTGCCATCAAAATTAATACTGGGGTTTCTTTCTTATTCTACACTTGCCCACAAAAATAATGTTTTATATTTTTCCTATTATACAGTATAATTGTCTGGATAATATTAAATGCTGTAAACTGGCATTCAAAAGCATGCACATTTTATTTGGTATGTAATCTCTATATAGCCAAGAAGCTTTTTGGTCATGACTGATTGTGTGAATCTATAGAACAAAGATAGAAATATTTCATCACTGTACTTTTTGTGAAGGACTGGGGGAATTGTAGTGCTCAGCTGGGACTCCATGGAAAGACAATTGTCTCTCAGGCTCTATATCAGCTGGACCAATGACAGGGAATGTTCCATTTGGTGATGAGAGTGCAGTGTGCTGATTGGTTGACACTTGTGGAGAAGAGCTGTGGATGAATTTGAAATATTTAAATTTTCAACCAATTCGCAAAACACAGACAAAACATGTTTTGTAAGTCTGGTGAAGTAATATGATAAATCATAAAAACATAAAATTGTTTTATGTGAGAAATGTAGTTAATCATTTCACTTGATGGAAAAAAAAGGTATGCGTACAAATAAGTACAAAATAATGAATATTATAAAATAAACCATATGTGATGCAACCCCACAGAATGGTACTGAAGTCGGCAAAGTGAGATATTTAGTTTAAGGTGTTTAACTATTTGTAAAGCTAATACATTTATCTATACAGTGGAGAAAATATTTATAAAATCGATTAAATAGTTCAAAAGTTATTCAAAATTATATAAGTAAAGGTAAAGAGAGTTGTTTTGGAGAAAAATGAAAAAGAAAACACTACCAATTTTTAACAGTTTAGCATTGTAACAGATAATTAAATATTACCAGCATGAACAAATATTAACCAATCGCCATGAAATTAGGCAAATACTTTCATAATGAGTCAATACACAAGCTGTTGAGGTTTTTAAGATTTTAAATAATATTTCGATAACTTTAACTTAAAAATAATTTTATCTTTAGAAGATATTTTGTTTGATTTTATACAAAAGCTGCATAAAAACACATTTTTTAAAATCTTGCAAAAAGAATTTTAGTTTGAAAATTTCACAACTATAAGTTTTTCAACATTACAAATCAATAATAACCTTAAAAATGACCTAGGACTCAATTTAGACATTATTTTGCATTTATTGAAAAATCAGTTTTACCGACTTCCCTACCGGTTGGTGGGGTTGCATCATATATGAATATATTTATTTAAATGTCAAAATTATTCAGAGTTTAGAACAGTAATTTGATTGATTACTGAAACTATTTAGACTAAGATGTGACTCACATAAAGAATGAGAACATAATAATGACAACTCTATTTTGAACACATTCAATAAAAGGTTTAGAAAGATTTATATGAAAGGTACTCACATGGTTGAGACAGGGTGATACTGGTGATAATTTGGTGGATACCCCATTGGTGAACTCATTCTCTTCCGGTCATAGATGTCACTGGCATAGTCTGTCACTTTAATGAACTGACTGACCTCTAGAGATGCAGGCCTGTTGTACGGCGGTGGGCTTGAGAAAAGTTGTGACGACCCGCTGGAGGAGTTCACTCCCATGTAATATTGCGAAGGGGTGGAGAAGCTTGTGTTTGGGCTGTTCAGCCGCTGGTTGGTCCCGGCAAGAGTTTGTACATTTATATGTCCTGGCAATGACTCTGGAGTTACACGGCCTGGTGGCCAATTGATGGCTGACGGGGTCTGCCAGTGCTTTTCTGATTTGTAAGGAGTGGAAATTGGTCGACGGGGTTTAACCTTTAGAAATAAAGTTAACAAATTATTAGAATATAATCCAAGATCATAACATTTTTTAAAAAAGGCCATAAAGTATCAGGTCTTCCAACCGAAATAATAATTATCTCAGAAACAAGTGAGTTAAATTTCAGTTCCAAGACCCTCTAGACAGCAACACTCTAGAATTAAAAACTTAATTAACATTTTAAGGAGATAGGATATATTGGGCTCAGATTGCCATTTATGAAACTCCTGTTTGAATCCATGTCAACTTTATGTTTTTTTCCTGGGTCTGGGCAGTGTCTCTGATTAAATTGTCTTTTTTTGCTTGTGTGTATTGCAAACACAGAATTTCAACAGCTCTTATTATTGTTTGCATATTTTATATTAACTTATATTATAATTTAAATTGGGCCTAAGTTTAATTTATGTAAATTCTAATTCAACAAATGTGGAAAATTCACAATATTTTTTTAATATGATTGATGTGGTTGTTTTTTAACTAAGTATTCTGTGTAGGCTCAATAAAACTATACAAAATGGATCGCATGGAAGTGACATCACAAAAGTATGTAAGACAATGAAATTAAAACATTGTGATAATAAAAGCCTTTTGATGTTATTGAAATAATAAAAAATCAATAAATGTATAAAAGGCCAAGGCATTTAGTACCATGACCTAATTAATTACTCAACAAGGAACCAGAAAAAGATTGACCTAAAAAGGAACGTAAGAAGTATTCAGGAATACTGCTTACCAAATTTAAACCAAACTAACATTAAAGATTTACTTTATTCTCTGTATTTAGCATTTTTACAACAAAAATATCAGTCCCTCAAAGCAGCATTTTTACAACAAAAATATCAGTCCCTCAAAGCAGCATTTTTACAACAAAAATATCAGTCCCTCAAAGTAGCATTCTTAAAACAAAAATATCAGTCCCTCAAAGTCTAGCAAAGTTTGACCCAACCATCACACTGTAAGTTGGGTATCAAAAGTATAATGTCATGGCCAAAGCCGTAACAAGGCCAGTCCTAAAGCTTGAACAATCAAGACAATTCAAAACTTATAAGTCAAAATTATAAAAAAAATACTTTGAGCTGCTAGGAACAAAAGTCAAGGTTTTAAACTTAAAGAGATTGTGCCATGTGGAAATGCTTTACTGCCTAAATTGAAATGACAAATTTACAGCAGAATAACCATTTGGAATATTAGTATAGCAAAAAATTGAGTGTATCATAAGCTAAACAATTTTTAAATGATAAACTGGGCAAAGTACAATAAAATTAAGCCATTACAAAATAATATACATATTCATCGTTTTGCTTCTATTCCTTTTTACATTAAAATAATATACTTTATATTACTTTCATCAAATCTAGAATGATTTCCCTTTAAATAACATCTGGATTTTTTTGTTTATATTTTTTTTCATTGAGAAAAAGGAATTTGTATGGGTTATTTAAAATGTGTGTGTGCAACTGTGTGGTGGGTAGTGATCATGAATTTTGAGAGATGGCTTTATATATTTTTTTTAAAAGAAATATTTGTTTGCAATTGTAAGAAAAAACTGATATATTTCAGGAAAACTACATGTTTTATTTATTTGGGAATATATTTATTTTTAGTGTGAGCTTTGGCAAGAGTCTCAATTAAGAAGGTGGGTTTTAATTTGATAAAAAAAATATTTTTAAAAATTACTATTCGTGATAAATTTTAGCATGAATTTATTTTCTTAGTAAAAAGCATTCTTTTTCCATAAAATCAATACCAAACTTAACATTTTCTGATTAAAAGCCAAGGTTTGAAGATAACATTAGAAATGTTAGAAAAGTTAAAAAATAATTGATAATTCCGCTAGAGACAGGTCAACATTTCCAGCTACAAAGAGATAATTCCTTAACATTTGTTAAATTGTAATTATTATGTAACTCTGTATTCTTGAAAAAGTTTTCTATAAACAGACTAAAAAACAAAAACTTGTGTCAAGTCAATGTTTTACTGTTTAGAACTAATTTTGTTTGAGAGATCAACTTACTGGTTGAGTTTTTGGAGGCCCCTGCACTCTGTGAGGAGTTGTTTCAAATCTAAAATCTTGAGGCGCTGCAGGACCAACAGGTTGAATGTTTGTTTGATACGGGGAAACTAAACTGTTTCTATTTCCTGCTCCAGGTTTATTTAATGGACCTGATCCATACGTTGCTGCCGGTGATGGTTTGGCAAACACTGGTGGGCCACGACTAGGTATAACACTGGACTGGGATGAGTTGCTGGGACCATGGGTGATCCCCACTGAGAAATGGGATGAGCTCTTCGCACTCACTGGAATGGTGAATGATGCTGTGTGAGGCAACGGACTGGTGAGGACTGGGGCTACATTATGTACAGAATATGACGGGACTGATATAGTGGAAGGGCTGGTGGGGGAGAAGGCTGAAGGTGCCACAGATGTGGAGAAGCCAGGGCCAGAGGGCTTGGCTGTGTCAAAGACTTGTGGGCTGGGATGAACATCATACGGAGAGTTATCAGAATAGAACACATCCTTGATGCTGGGCCTTTCCTTCACAGGCCTATGACCAGGAGCGAATATAACAGTCGGTGGTCCAGATGAGTTTTGAATCTGTTGACCCCTTGTTTTAGGCCAGGTCCCACTGTTACTGTCAAAGTCCAGTTCACCTTTACGTGATGTTCTAGAAGTCCTGTTGTCAATGGCATTGGCGTTTATCTTGGACAGCACGCTGTTGTTGTTGGGGAACTCGGCAATGACATTTTCAGCACTATGTAAATGTATCCGAGTGCCGTTGTCCTCAACTAATTTATGGAAGGATTTCCCGTGATCGTGTAGCAAGTGAGAATCATCCTCTTCTTTCTCCTTTTTCTCAGCAAGCTCTTTCTCGTGACTCTTGTGGCGAGACTTTAAAAACTTTTCAACTTTCTCCTTGGCCCTGTCCAGCATTGGCAGGCTGTGCCTGACCTTGTCGTGTTCCTGGCTGCGCATGGCCTTGCGTGGGCTGGGACCAGGGCTGTCCAAGCTGTCTGTCTGCGACCCACTGCTGCGCACAATTTTGCTGCTTTCGACACTGGGTGCTTCCCAGGAGCTGCTGCGTACGGCCAGGGTGTCGGATTTGCTCATGTTGGAGGAGACTGCTATGTTTTCAGGAAGTGGTGAGCTGATGCCAATAAACGTGGGTGTTGGCGAGGAGCCAGCGGAGCTGAGGGGAGACTTTTGCCTCATAACATCTAAAACAAGAGAGTCTGTGGATGTCTCAAGGATCCTCATGGCATCACTGGCTGATAATCCATCTGATGGAGTGTTATTGATCTGAAAACAACAAAGGATTATCTCAGTAAAGACTCATGTATTGTAATTTAATAGTAAATCTATGAATATCATAGTTAATCTTTAATTAAGTGAATAATAGACCTTACACTAATAATTCTGTCTCCTATACAGGGCAACATTCCATATTTAGCCACTAGTCCTCCCGGGCAGATTCGACTTATATAAAGTCCTTGTTCAATCTGAATACCTGGATCTAGGATATAAAGATTAAAAGTTAATATCTGATCTATTTTAGTCACTAATAATTGGTTTTCTAATTCAAACTAAGCATATTCTAAAACAACAAAAAAAAAACACTATAAGAAAACAACTTATTTAAAGGGCTGCATTCAAAACAAAAGGTATAAGCTATAGTGAGAGTTGTACAAGAGGCTACCTTTCTGACAGGCTAAAACAATCTGCACAGGTTGCCAGATTCTAGCATGACTTGATTTGCGTCTTCTCACCAGCTACACAGCAAGGGATAAAACACATCTCAATGAGCTTTATTAATACCAATTAACTTTATCATAAGAAAAAACAAAAATATACACTTTTCTATTCTCAAAGGGTGAATTGGGGAAAATGTACTAATTCAGCCAAATACAAATAGGAATGGGAGCATTTAAATAAATATTTCTTTCTATATTATTGAATTCGATTACTTGCTTATGTAGTTGTTACATTATTGGGAGATTTGTTAAAGGTCTAGAGACAATCGTAAAGTAAAGTAAAGAATCCCATCAGCCTATATTGATCCATAGGGGCTGGTGAAGCAGCATTCACCAGATTCTGTGACCATGTCATACGAGGGGATTATGTGGCCAAAGCTTGGTAAACTCTGGGACACCCTCCAGACCCGAGGAAAAATCCTAGCCTTCACCAGGATTTGAACCCGAGACCTTTGGTATGCCAGTGCACGCTCCCGCTCGGCCACCATGCCCATTAGAGACAATGGGGCATAAATAAAAATAAGAATAGGATAAGAATAAACTATTTTCATTGCTATTTAATAACTCTTGAGGCTTGTAAAATCTACTTATACATTAAATTAAAATATTATTTTTTTACAGCTAAATGCTGCATATTCAACTATGACAGCAAAGAATCAACTTTAAATAAATGGATGAAACTAGAAAAGCCTTCCCAATTGACTTACCAAATTGATAGGACCTGCAGTCTTCCAGATGGCTTGCAGGGCAGACCTTTTCTCTATGTTGATAGTCTCCAGACTATTGATTCTCAGGATGGTGTCATTCACACGAAGTTTACCCTCGGCCAGACCACCCTTGGTCACATGACTAACTATCAAAGACGGGTCATTGTGAAACTGAGGGTCATCTTTTCCCCCAAGAATTTCAAAGCCAACTTCACCATCATCATTAGTTTCCTAATGTTTTAATAAAAAAAAAAATGAAAGCAGCAGTTCAATACACTGAACAAGTACAATTGGGTTTTTCAATGATACAAAAAAGGTGAAAGTTAGAGTTAAGATGAGTAAAACTTCAAGTTACCAGCTCTATAGATATCTCCACTGTTTCACTTCCTAGATCCTGCAAATCAGCATCAATAGCAGAGTCTCTACTATGATTGTGTCCAATGTAATGCAACTGTTGGCGTCTTGTGTCTTTCTCTACAATGGCTTCATATCTACTCCTAAACAAAAATATTAACTTATAGGTTTTAAAGAACAATATAGACAAAAGATTTAAAATGAAGCCATTTAAGGAGTCCATAAATTAACTATAGATCTAATTTAAAGAACAATATAGACAAAAGATTTAAAATGTAGCCATTTAAGGAATCCATAAATTAACTATAGATCTAATTTAAAGAACAATATAGACAAAAGATTTAAAATGTAGCCATTTAAGAAGTCCATAAGTTAACTATAGATCTAATTTAAAGAACAATATAGACAAAAGATTTAAAATGTAGCCATTTAAGGAGTCCATAAGTTAACTATAGATCTAATTTAAAGAACAATATAGACAAAAGATTTAAAATGTAGCCATTTAAGGAGTCCATAAGTTAACTAAAGATCTAATTTAAAGAACAATATAGACAAAAGATTTAAAATGTAGCCATTTAAGGAGTCCATAAGTTAACTATAGATCTAATTTAAAGAACAATATAGACAAAAGATTTAAAATGTAGCCATTTAAGGAGTCCATAAGTTAACTATAGATCTAATTTAAAGAACAATATAGACAAAAGATTTAAAATGTAGCCATTTAAGGAGTCCATAAGTTAACTATAGATCTAATTTAAAGAACAATATAGACAAAAGATTAAAAATGTAGCCATTTAAGAAGTCCATAAATTAACTATAGATCTAATTTAAAGAACAATATAGACAAAAGATTTAAAATGTAGCCATTTAAGGAGTCCATAAGTTAACTATAGATCTAATTTAAAGAACAATATAGACAAAAGATTTAAAATGTAGCCATTTAAGGAGTCCATAAGTTAACTATAGATCTAATTTAAAGAACAATATAGACAAAAGATTTAAAATGTAGCCATTTAAGTAGTCCATAAGTTAACTATAGATCTAATTTAAAGAACAATATAGACAAAAGATTTAAAATGTAGCCATTTAAGGAGTCCATAAGTTAACTATAGATCTAATTTAAAGAACAATATAGACAAAAGATTTAAAATGTAGCCATTTAAGGAGTCCATAAGTTAACTATAGATCTAATTTAAAGAACAATATAGACAAAAGATTTAAAATGTAGCCATTTAAGGAGTCCATAAGTTAACTATAGATCTAATTTAAAGAACAATATAGACAAAAGATTTAAAATGTAGCCATTTAAGGAGTTCATAAGTTAACTATAGATCTAATTTAAAGAACAATATAGACAAAAGATTTAAAATGTAGCCATTTAAGGAGTCCATAAGTTAACTATAGATCTAATTTAAAGAACAATATAGACAAAAGATTTAAAATGTAGCCATTTAAGAAGTCCATAAGTTAACTATAGATCTAATTTAAAGAACAATATAGACAAAAGATTTAAAATGTAGCCATTTAAGAAGTCCATAAGTTAACTATAGATCTAATTTAAAGAACAATATAGACAAAAGATTTAAAATGTAGCCATTTAAGGAGTCCATAAGTAAACTATAGATCTAATTTAAAGAACAATATAGACAAAAGATTTAAAATGTAGCCATTTAAGGAGTCCATAAGTTAACTATAGATCTAATTTAAAGAACAATATAGACAAAAGATTTAAAAAGTAGCCATTTAAGGAGTCCATAAGTTAACTATAGATCTAATTTAAAGAACAATATAGACAAAAGATTTAAAATGTAGCCATTTAAGAAGTCCATAAATTAACTATAGATCTAATTTAAAGAACAATATAGACAAAAGATTTCAAATGTAACCATTTAAGGAGTCCATAAGTTAACTATAGATCTAAGTAGAATCCAATGATTAAAAATAAAACAAGTTTTTAAAAAATGAACCAACTTGATCTCTTTTAATTCCTTGATAGCATCATTCTTCTGTCTCTTAAACTCATCAGAATCCCGCAAGGCTTGTGCCAGGTCACTGACAGCATGATCTCTGTCCCTCCTCAGGTTATCACACAGTGTTCTAATACTTTCCCTCTCCTGCACTATCTTGTCCCTCTCACTGAAGGCCTTGTCTCGGTTTTTATTGGCATTTTCAGCTTCCTGCTCCGCACCTATAAACAGAGATTCCATTTAGCTAAAGTCAATATCATAACCAAAACCAAAATTACAAAAACTGTAAAAAAAAAATGTAGAAAAACTTGCATATATGTATTAAAAAAAACCCGTTTAGTCTTACTTTCAAGATCAATTTTTAATTTCTCCAGCTGTTTTTTCAGGTTTTCAGATTCCTTGACAATGCTGTCCATATCCTCTGCCCTTTCCTTCTCAAAGGTGTCTTTGAAAATGTGCTCCATTTGTTCAATCTCCTTGCGGGCAATGTCTCTTTGTTTCTGAATCTCCAGCCTTTCCATTTTTAAACCCTAAACAACAAGAGAATAAATAAGCATTCACAAACGAGATACAACAGTAATTTTTGACCATATTTTATTCATTTGAATTGCTAAAATTTTATATTCTGTCTTCCCCCCCCCCCCCCCCCCCCCAGGATTTTAATTTTTTGATGTAAGGTTTAGAAAAGATGACAAAAAACAAATTTTGAGCTTTCAGCGTGAAAACTCTTATTGTGACTGATGATATTAAAAACTACAGGATTTTGTTATCAATTTCAAAGATGATAATTAAAATGTGCAAACATGTATTCAATACAGTTAACATTCCCAAATATTCTCAGTTTCTGAGACTATGTTGGACTATGGGAGCAAGTAAAAAAGCGTTCACAAGTTCCTGAAGTCACATCATATAAAAGATTGTGAGTCTTTATCTCAACTAATGTTGGGTAGCCATCAGAGCTTGAAGGTGTCAGACTGAGACAGAGGAGACAGAGCAGGACACTAATAAAACTTTTTATTCCATCAATATGTCTGTCATAAAAAAAAGGGCTGGCTAACCTGATTGATTCCACTGATGTCATTTCTTTCTCTCCTGTATTTATCTCTTTCAGATAATATATTGGCCATGTCTCTCCTTATTGCTTCTAGCTCCATTTCCTTTTCTTTCTTATCACTGGTCAAGATCTCAGCATGTTTAGCCACCGCATTTAGTTTGTCCTGCAGCTGTTCAATTTCCTGCAAGTAACAAAATATCCTGTGAGTGTCATAAGGTCAGATTCCGAGTGCGTAATAAGGTCAGATGAAATACCTCGTGTGTAATAAGGTCAAATGATTTACCTTGCATGTGATAAGGTCATATAAAGTACCTTGGGTGTAAAAAGGTCATATGTGATGCAACCCCACGGAATGGTACTGAAGTCGGCAAAATAGGATATTTAGTTTTAAGTGTTGAATTAAAGCTAATTCATTTATCTACATGTTGGTGAAAAAATCTTTAAAATCCATTAATTAGTTCAAAAGTTATTCAAAATTACATAAGTAAAGGTAAGGGAAGTCCTTTTGGAGAAAAATGAAAAAGAAAACAGTACCGATTTTTAAAAATTTAGCATTGCAACAGATAATTAATTATTTTCAGGACGAACAAATATTAACCAATCGTCATGAAATTTAATAAACATAATTATAATGCATTAATACACAAGCCGTTAAAGTTTTAAATGTTTTAGGTAACATTTATTACATTTTTAAACAATTTAATTTTTAGAGGACATTTTGCGTGATTTTATACAAAATCTGCAAAAAAACACAATTTTGAGTAATTTCTAAAAATCATTTTAGCTTGAAAATTTCACAGCTATAAGTTAAGGCATTCAACATTACAAATCAATAATAATCTAAAAAACGACCTAGGACCCTTTTCTTTACATTTTTTGCATTTATTGAAAAATCAGTTTTACCGACATCCGTACCGGTTCGTGGGGTCGCGGCACATATGAGATAACATGTGGGTGAAAATGTCCAATGAAATACCTTATGTACAAAAAAGGTAATATAAAATATCTTCTATATGAAAAGGTCTAAAATACCTTATGTACTGTGTCTCTTTCTGACATAACAAGGGCATATTCCTTCACAGCAGCATCTTTCTCATTTCTCAGAGCCTCATAGTTCTTCTTCAGCTCAGCATGCTTGGAAAATGTCTGGTTGAAGTCTTTACAGTAGTCATCCCTCTGTTTGATGACCAGGGCTAGCTTCTCTTTCACCTGACCGTAGTTGATCAAGGTCTGAAACAAAATGCATTGTAAATTTATTGTCTTTAGAATGATAAAAATAAACATAACCCAGAGTTTCCAACAATTCAAGGGTCAAGATTCTTGTCTTCTGCAATAAAAGCAAAACTACCAGGATGAAATAAAAAAAGGGTAAGATCTGGGTTAATAATAGTGATGTACAAGCAAGTGGTGACTTAAAACTGGGATGTGAGCTGGTCGCAGGTAAAATAAAAGGAAAATATTTTTTTCCACAAGTAAAGTTCATCAGCTTAACCAGGGTTTAACCTGAAGTTATATATGATATAATTTATGTATATCAACCTATGTGCTTATGTAGACATTAATTTTTGTCTAGGTTTAATTTAAAAAAAAAGAAACATAGGGAATGGTACCCGCAGTCACATGCACTACTCTGCTTCTCCCAGCGGCGGAATTCCTCTCGGATCATCGTCGTGGCTCACTTGTATACCTGCCCGGTAGTACAAAACCCAGACTATAGGTCTGGACATCCAGGCACCTTTGGGTAGCCTGCCCCAGCCCGGGGGTGGGGGGCTAACCTCGGGGCACAAGAAACCTGTCTCACCGGACTTTTGAGCCAATGAGGGGGAATTTTAGACAAAACGAACAACCTGAAAATCTGCCCTGCCTCAAGTGTATCAACCGGTTCAGCATTGTGGTTCTCAGAAAGAAACAGTAGTTCTAGTTACCTGGTTCCACTCTCTAATAGCATTAGTACACTGCTGCTTCAAGCCATTTCTCTCTAAGGACAGCGCTTCATATTTATTCTGCAGTTCATTCAACTGGCCGTGGAAACTGGAGTTCTCTACCGCAATGGCTTCCAGCCTGCTCAGTGCTGTACCGTGTGAGCCCATCAACTCTGAATACTTTTCCCGCAGCACATCATAGTCCTTGTGCATGCTCTCGTATTTATCCAGAAGTGAGGCGTACATTTCTCCCATGCTGTCATTGGAACTGCATTCACTGGCCACCTAAGAAATTAATAAAAACAAAATGTTTAACCTGATGGTAACAAATAATTCTTTTTGTCAACAACTTCCCAACCTTCATTTGACCAAATGTTTGTGTTTAATAAGCATTCAGGATGTAGAATGAGTGTGCCAATAGTAGCCAATAGCTGTTAAAGGTGAATCAAGTAACTGAGTCATACAGACAAACTAATATCATTTGAAAGGACTTTGACATAAATAATAATGTACACATGCCAGACATACATTAAATACATTAAAAGCAACTGACTATTGAAATTAAGATTACAAACAAAACTATGAGAAAATTACAGAATTATTGTCAATTATTTTTCTGATAGACATGTTTTTAAAAAAATTACACCCTAATATTCTCATAGGTGACTATTTTATCATCAATACTGGTAGGCTAGGTACTGGTAATTATTTCACACTTAACAATATTCACGTGTTAGTCAAAAATTACTATTCCACACAAAACTGCAGTAATTGGTAAATGTATATAAGAAAAAAATCTATTATATATATATATACTTTATCAATTAAAAATTGTGTGTGTTTAAATTAGGAACAGGGTAATCTTGACCTAAAAGAGTAATATCAACTGGTAAAAATATGTGTGCCTGGTACTGTAATGGTTAATATTCAAGTTAAATCTAAATGCAATATTTTTAAAAACCTAGTTAACAGGAATTATTATACATTTTATAAAAAAAACGAGAGTTACCTTTCTTTGCTGATGTCTCAATTCTGATAATTCATGTTTGTCCTCAACCCTCTGTTTTCTCAATCCAGACAGTTCATCCAGAAGTTGATTCTTCTCTGCCAACAGTTCAGTCTGCTGAGCTTTCAAAGCATGAATTTCAGCAGTGGCCTTGTTTAGACACTGGGATTCTGATTGGTACATGCCTCGTAATTGTTTGGCCTCTTTTGTTACCTGGAAGAAGAAACAAAAAAAATGGTAGACAAGAATTTATTAAAAAAATTGTTTGTAAACTAACATTTCAACTTTGCAATAAATTTGAACACATTACAAATGATCATTTTAAACCCATTCCAGGAGCCACCTGTAGAGGCTTGCTAAAAGGGTTTTTTTGTGAAAAGCCAGCATATGTGTGCATATTTAAGTTAATCTTTCACACTAAAAAAGTGAAGCATGTAAGGACACATACATTATATAATATGCTTCAAAATGTATTTATTCATCACAACATTAGATAAGCATTATTAAATTATTAAATGAAAACTTCAACAATTTAAAAAAAAACTTCGGGGGATAATTTAGTCTATGTAGATATTACTGTTGGACCAACATTATAACATTTGCGAAAATGTGTCTGTGAGTGTGTGTGGAAGTGGTGGTTGGGGAGGGGGGGGGGGGTTAGCCTAGATCTCCAATAGTGAAAATACCATAAAAATCAAGTATTTTTTTTAGTTTAAAACAATTATTTCTAATATGGAGCTTGACATGTGGATTGCCATCCCAGACGCCTCTGTTTCTAATCTGGGTTAAACATTATGTTGTTGTTTTTTGCCTGGAAAATGTCCTTGAGACTACCCAGCTGTGATGGGTGACCAACATAACTTAAAGTAAAATAAAATATATTATGGCTCTGCATTGAGTCAGCCAACTATCATGGCAACTAGTGAACTTGGCTTCACTAGCCCCACAGAGCTACATAGTTTGAAATTAATAATGTGCTTTACTTTACATTGCAAAGTATAACAATAAAAAAATAATGTGCTTAACTTTACATTGCAAAGTATAACAATAAAAAAAATGTGCTTTACTTTACATTGCAAAGTATAACAAAAAAAAATAATGTGCTTAACTTTACATTGCAAAGTATAACAATAAAAAAAATGTGCTTTACTTTACATTGCAAAGTATAACAAAAAAAAATAATGTGCTTAACTTTACATAGCAAAGTATAACAATAAAAAAAATGTGCTTTACTTTACATTGCAAAGTATAACAAAAAAAAATAATGTGCTTAACTTTACATTGCAAAGTATAACAAAAAAAATAATGTGCTTTACTTTACATTGCAAAGTATAACAATAAAAAAAATGTGCTTTACTTTACATTGCAAAGTATAAAAAAAAAAAATAATGTGCTTAACTTTACATTGCAAAGTATAACAAAAAAAATAATGTGCTTACTTTACATTGCAAAGTATAACAAAAAAAATGTGCTTTACTTTACATTGCAAAGTATAACAAAAAAAATAATGTGCTTAACTTTACATTGCAAAGTATAACAAAAAAAATAATGTGCTTTACTTTACATTGCAAAGTATAACAAAAAAAATAATGTGCTTTACTTTACATTGCAAAGTATAACAAAAAAAATAATGTGCTTTACTTTACATTGCAAAGTATAACAAAAACAAAATGTGCTTTACTTTACATTGCAAAGTATAAAAATAAAAATAATGTGCTTTACTTAACATTGTAAAGTATAACAATAAAAATAATGTAAAAAATAAATATTCATTAAAATTAATTACTCAGTTACATATTTACATGCGGTATTCAAAGCATTATCCAAAAAATCATCAACCATTACATCTTTTGACTTTGCCATTAAATTAATGAATCCGATACTAATTAAAATTAACACAATTTACTCGTATAAGAGAGTATATGCTTATATATATATAATGTAAGTTCAGTATAAAAGAGTTCATTTTTATCAAATTTCAATGATGCAATTACAAAAAGTTTATATATTTTTGGTACTTCCACTTATATATAGCTCAGTGCCATACAGTACACCTACCTATATTTAAAAGTCCGCATTTTCTCCCATTTTTTCATCTCCATTTTAATTGCTTGAGCACTTATAACTCAGTGTATATATATATATATATATATATATATATATATATATATATATATATATATATATAATAAATATATAAATAAATAAATAAATAAATATGAGACTTATATAGCGCATATCCCGTTCCTGTTGGGAACAGTTCTATGCGCTGCTGTAAACATAGTGCTGCCTGCTGGCGCAAATACGTTTACAGGCCCAAAACTCCTGCAGGGTGACAGGGATCCGCCGGTGGCAGGGATCGAACCCGCGACCTGTCCGATGGTTTTTGGTTGACAGTCCGGTGTGCTAACCACTAGACCAGCCGGCTTCACAAAAAATGAACTCTTTTATACTGAACTTACATTATATATATTATAGATACATTATTAAACATTAATACATGTGAACCTTTTAACATGTTATTTTTGGATTCTGTTGTTTTCTGCTAAAACAAGCTAATTGAATTTATTTTGTTTAAAATTTGTTTCTTGTAAAAACATTACATTTTCTCACCAATAATTTCTAAATTTGTTTTTTTATTTGCTCTAGTATGCATATATATAATTGACAACCTCATGAATTCATTCTATTTGTATACTGTCAAAGAATTTACAAGTCTTTATCAATGCACATTCTATTTGATAGAAATGTTTTCGGTACATTGTTACTTATTGTATAACATACACCACACAAGTAAAAATAGTGATACCCATTGGACTGAAATTTAAACTTCACAAAATTGTCTTTTTCCCTATTGTGACATCTATATTTGTATTCTCCTAAAAAAAACATTACAAATAAATTAACACATTGTTATATTTTTTTTATTTGTACCCTTTTTTTTTTTATATTACTAACATAAGATAAATTGAGTAAGAAAAGATCATTGAATTACTATTAAAGGCTTCAACAGGTTTACAACACTGAATTAAAAAAACCACTCACAAACTCTCAAACTAATGTTGGGGAAAAATTGCATCTACATGGCATGCAGGAATTCTTCTTTTGTAGAAGATTATAAAAAGGTTTACAAAATCTAAAAATAAAGATGACTGCAACTTGAGTTATTGATTTTTGTGTATGTGTGAGAAAGAGAGAGAGGGTGAGGCTGGAAGGGGGTGAGGAAGAGAGTGAATGTGTATAATGAGATTTCTGCTGACCTAGTCAGTTAGTTTATTTCTCACTAATACTTAGAACAGACTTTTATGAAACTGACCTGGTCGTAGCGATCTTTCATTGTCATCATCTCATCATTTTGCTGCTTAAGTACTTGCAGCTCCTTGAACGCCCTCTCAAACTGCTTGAAGAACCAGTCGTAGGTTTTATCTGGGTATCCGTGCTTGGGCAGGGCGTCACACAGTGAGGCAAGGCTTGGGGAAGTGTTGTCTTTACTTACTGACATGGGGCTCAGGTGTTCCCTGTCAAAAACATCAAACATACCAAAAACATTTTTATTCCTTTTGAAAAGTAATTTCATCATTTATGACAAATACTGTTATTAAATAAAAATAATGTAACAATAAGCAATAGTTGTTTCCTGTAACAGTATAACCATCAATTGTTTTTTTAATTGAATGCTTTTAATTTAACATATATTAGTTTCATTAATTTAGAGGGTTTTTGCAAAAATCATGGGATGTAACGATCTAGTTGTCAAGAGTTAGAATTGCTATCGGTGGTTTTGGGTTTGAATTCAGTGTAAAAGGCCAGCTTTTTTATTTTCACCAGGTCTGAAGTGTGCCTCGGAGTCTACCCAACTCTAATGGGTGCCCAACAACCTAGGTAAGGGGCTATAATTGTGTTGGCCACACAATCTCCATGTATGATATAAACTGGTGAACACTGTTACCCTAGCCCCCATGAACCAACATGGCCTGAAAGGGTTAAAATCATGAATTTATTTTATATTATTGAAATATTTGTTGTATGCAGTTGTAACTTATCAACAACAATAGTTATCAGCTATTAGTTGTTTTAACTTTATTTTTCAAATATGTCCGCGATAAATGTATAAACCATGATCAAAATTTAAAACAATCTGTCGATAAATGTATAAACCATGATCAAAATTTAAAACAATCTTAGGATTCCTATATACAATACTATTACTATACTAAAAAAATACTTTATTAGTATTATTATATTAAATGGTTATTAATTATTATATATAATTACGGGAGTTTGTTAATATGTTTATATAAATATTTATGTTTGTTCGCTTCAGGCTCCTAAGTCTTTGACTAATCGGGACAAAAGTTAAATGTATAAATTGGAAACGTCCTCCAAAAGAGAATTTTATTTTATCACTTATAATCATGAATGTGTTAATTTAAAAAATCCAAAATGTCATATCCAACTATGCAAATAAATATAACCATACATAACAAATGGTAATTTCCGTTCATTTACTATGTTGAAAGGGAGATTCACTATGTTGAACACGAGGGTCTTATTGGTTTTTCCCAATTATGTTGTTTTTTTTCAATGTGGTGATACCCTTTTTAAAAGTTACGCACCGCAATTTGGCTTGGAGAGTTTGAATGGCGTACTTTAAATACTAGCGAATGACGTAATGTCTATCAAATCATTTCATTTCTTTTTTCATTATAGATGTTTGCATTATCCTATTAAGTAAAAGTAATCAAATGTTTTAATTATTGAATGGATTCTTATCGCTATTGAGAACATCCTTTAATAGGCGGCTTTATATACTCTATAAATTAAATGATACGAATTATGATTACTTTTAAATACCAGAAACTTGACAGCAAAAATGTTTGTTCATGTGCGACCGGACACAATGTAAAATAACAAAAACTAAATACCAAAAGAAACAAAACATTATCAACACTGTTTTATTGATATAATAAGAACAAAAATTAAATACCGAAAAAAATCGTTCTTAGTTAAGATTTTATTGTATTGAAATATTATTTTCTAGATTTTTTTATTTTTTACCTTTTTATTGTTTGGTATTTGTGTTTTTTTTTTTCTTTTAGTTAGTATATTATTGTTAATTTAAAATTATTAATAACAAGTCAAGTCAACATAACTGTTTGCTACTTTTAAATACCAGAAGCTTGCCACCAACAATTCTTATGCATATGCCAGGGTCAGGGCGACCAGAAACAATTAAAAAGAACAAAAAATATATACCAAAGAAACGTTCTCACTTCAGTATTTATTGTAATAGTCTTTTTTCTTTCTCTCTTAATAAGACACAATGTAGTCATTAGTTTCTCCATCATTTTGACGGGCATAACCACTAGTCCAAACATAATTATGCAGTCATATTTTGCATGTTAAATAAATGTAAATGAATTCGTACCGTGAAGTTGGAAAACTGCTACTCATGGTGCTGTTAGGATCATACTGATGAGAAGGGATGATTTTAGTCATTTTAGACCGAAGCTCAGGTCTGGAGTCTGGTTAGAACATTAAGAAATGTGCAATGATTACACTTAGAATACTTAATCAAAACTTCATTGTTTCATGTTGATCTGATTGTCCGATATCAATAATGGTTGCTTGATGAAGTATTACAAGGATTTGTCTATCTAATAGGGATAAATAAATAGATGTGCATGTCCTTGCGCAGAAACATTGAGATATTGAAAATTAGAAACATTGTATTTGATCATTTGATGTACCATGTAAGACTAAACGAAATCTAATCAAAATGAAGAAAAAAAAACAATTAAAAATGACAGAAAGTTATTTTTTCCTCACTCAGGTAAAAAAATATAATATTACTAATATAACTACTACAAAACCATTTTGTACCAATGCATTATAGTATTTTGGTTTTTTAAATAAATAAAAATCCAATTGTTTTATATAGGAGTGTGTAAATATATTGTTTTCGTACCAAAACCGATTAGCATTTATAGAAATCTGATTTTGTTTTTGTCTAGTTTTGTCCTTTATACCAAAATTGCCTATTGAAGAAAACATTCCCTGCCACAAGCCTGGAAAAGCTAATAGGGTGGTGTTTATATTATATCAAAAGCCATAGGTAATCTATTTCCAAATCACTAAACTGATGATCAATATATTTCAATTATTGTTAAACATCCCTTATTACATATGTACATTACTGACCTGTACTGATCTGTCCTCGGCTAACATCATCTTCTGAATCTGATGTTATAGATGTTGAACAAGACTCGGCTGATTGATAAATACAAATAATCAATCTTAGTGACAGACAAACATATCATTAATAATTTAGTATCTAATATTTACGTAAAATAATGTAAATGCTTTACAAAACAGGAATGTTAAAGAACTTCTCAGAAATCTATATTTAAAAAGAGTACACTGTCCAAAAATTCATTTGACTATAAGATGATAATGGGAGCATGGTGGCCGAGCGGCAGCGCGTTTGGCTGGTGTACCGAAGGTTCTGGGTTCAAATCCTGGTGAAGGCTAGGATTTGTTCCAGAATCTGGAGGGTGTCCCTGAGTCTACCCAGCTCTGATGGATATCTGACTTTAGTTGTGGTAAAGTAAAGGTGGCTGGTCATTGTACTGGCCACACAATCCCCTAGTATGCCCAGACCACAGAAACTGGTGAACGCTGTTTCACTGGCCCTATGGATCAATTTGGTCCAACAGGATACTTTTGTACACGATTATAATAATACAATTAGTAAACTTGCTAGCAGTTTAATTCATGATGGCAATCCCTTTCTAGAAATATAATGATGGGAGTACATATTTGAAATGCTTGATTTTTTTTAAAGTATCACATCATTGTTTAAACTACATAAATATTAAATCACCTTGCTGACTTCCACGACTTATAGAAAAAGGTGGCTCTGAGAAAATGGAGGACAGTTGTTGTTGATAGACATTCTGCAACACCAAGTATAAGCTTTGGAGAGCCGCAGTGTCCTTGGATAATATGATGTCCAGGAGTTTACCAACTTTGGCTGGCTTGTTGGTCAAGCTCTCAATATGTGAAATCTCTTCATCACTGAGCACATGATCTTGTTGAAGTTGAGGGTAAAGCTTTTCAGCATCCACAATCAGCTCCAAGTTAGAGCGGTTCAGTTCGATGACATCACGAAAATCCATACCTGGAGAAACTTATGTCTTGGCAAGGTGCTTGCTTGATGCAGCATAAAACTAAAATATTACCCAAAAAAATATTACAAAAGCTGTTTTGTGGAAATCATGTGGAAATCACATGAAAATAAATAACATTTTATATTCTCCAAGAAAATTATAGAGAAGAATATGCTCAAAACAAGAGATTTATAATTGCCTATGATTTTGTTATACATTTTTTAGTTTTATTAGATGCAATTAATTATCAGGTTAATAATTAATTTCTGGGCCTGATTCTCTTAAGATTTGTAACATAAGTATGATAAGGCATGGCTCCATAAGAAGATGTGTAGCCTGGATGTGCAATGTTCACTTTGCTTTCAGCATTTGTTATTAAAGCTTTAACCCATCAAAATTAAACAGAAAATATCAAGCAGCCTAAGACTGATGTGACAAAGCAGTAAGCAAAACTCATTCTTTAATGTACTAGCCATAGACATATAACAACTCATTCTGTGATGTACTAGCAATAGATATAGAACTATAACAACTCTTTCTCTGTGATGTTATACTAGCAATAGACATATAACAACTCATTCTGTGATGTACTAGCAATAGATATAAAACTATAACAACTCATTCTATGATGTACAAGCAATAGATATAGAACTATAACAACTCATTCTGTGATGTACTAGCAATAGATATAGAACTATAACAACTCATTCTATGATGTACTAGCAATAGATATAGAACTATAACAACTCATTCTATGATGCTACATTGTACAAGCAATAGATATAGAACTATAACAACTCATTCTGTGATGTACTAGCAATAGATATAGAACTATAACAACTCATTCTGTGATGTACTACCAATAGACATATAACAACTCATTCTGTGATGTACTAGCAATAGATATTGAACTATAACAACTCATTCTGTGATGTACTACCAATAGACATATAACAACTCATTCTGCGATGTACTAGCAATAGATATAGAACTATAACAACCCATTCTGCGATGTACTAGTATTAGATAACTCATTCTGCATCCAGGCGAGCATTTTGAGATAAAATATTAACCTGAATTTAGCTAAGTTAGATGTCTCTAGTATAGAAAATTGTATGGTAACTCAAATCAGCTAGATTTTACTTTATATATCATAGGCACCTATGTTAGTATAACTATAAGAGATAAAAATGTTAGTATTGTATAGAGTCAGAAAGTTGTATAATAATAACCTGATCATGAAAAACATTTTATGCAGTGCAGCTATAGATTATACAATAAATTGAATAGGCCTAATTAATAGTGGCTTTAGGTCTTCATTTACATCAGTATGTAATTAGCAAGAATATTGAATAATTGCATTGGAAATTCCCCTATGATTTACGATATCCTAATGCCTTATAATCAGCTACATTATTTTTATCATGACATGATCAAGAGCTCAGATTATAAGTCAATAAAAGGGAGTATATACATTTATACATATATATTATGTAAAAATTACTAAAAATTTGGTGGCAATATAAGGTCCCAGTCGATGAAGTGCTACTCAGGGCCGGCGTGTCCAACATTCACACTCAGCTGCTGAAAATCTCTGGTGCAATGGGCTGGCCACCTAGTAAGAATGCCAGATAATTATAGACGCAGAAGAAGCTTCTGTTTGGCGAGCTGGAACATGGTAAAAGAAGAACAAGTGGCCGAAATGAGATGGCCTGAAATCTACCATGAGAAAAAACTATATTATATGTAGACCCAGACAGTTGGGAAACGCTAGCAGCCAAATGAAATTTGGTGTACACTTGGCAGAAAGAAACAGAATTTCCATGACTGAACAAAAACAATATTTCCATGACTGAACAAAAAGATCAAAAAGATAGGACAAGACAATCTGCAAAGTAGCCTACTGCCAAATGCCACATCATTTGAGTGTGATACTTGTAAAAGGACATTCAGGGAGAGGTGGTCATCCTCTGAAATCAGGGATGAACAACTTACACATAGTATAAATATTTAAATATAGGCTATTATAAAATTTTAAGAAAGTCTAAAAGGACTCGACTAGGACTAGGCCTATGCTAGGCATATATCCTCTTCTCGCATATATGTTTTTTTAATTAAATAAAAATTTAATAAAATTATTTCATAAGTCTGCCTTGGCCTGGTTTAAACTTTTACTTCAAAATTAGAATGTCATTTGTACAAATTGTAAATTATTTAATATTTAGCCTACTCTAAAGTCTAAATGAACTAGCTAGGTTAACTAGGCCTAAATTAAATGTAAAAATTCACCCTCAGAAACCCTGTGTGCCTGTGTTTGAGTTTGAACTGTTCTGAACTTTTACTTCTATAAGTCTACTAAGTCTAGATTAGTCTATTATGTATAGCACGGTATAGCCAAATTTTCATAATTTTATAATATATTAATAATATAATAATATTATTATAATATTAATACTAATAGTCAGTAATAGCCTAGGTATATTCTATATGCCTAGACCTATATTAAAATTATGAATAAAAAATAGGAAAATATAGAATATAATTTTAAAATATAGGAACATAGTATTGTATATATTTATATTATAATATATAAATATAGATTATAAAATAAGTCTAATAATAAGATAATTTTGTATAGGCTAAACGGCTAAACTCAACTCTCAACTGCTAAACAAAAATAAGAACAAGAGTCAAGAGACCTACTATATTCAAAAAAATAGAAGCGAGGTACATATAAGCATCATAATATTTTCCTGCATGTCATAATATTTATTTTCCATTTACTGATTGCCATTTCAAAATGTGCAATCATTTCACTGTTCGTTGGAATTGTCTGAAGATTCCCGACAATAACAATCGGACAGAAATGTGTCCGCCATATTGGATAGGGAAGTTCGTTCCATTTTCCAATTATGGAAGCATTGAGCCCGACCTTGAAGAACAATTTTATAAAGTATTTATCTATTTTAATCAGTCTTTCCTTAAGCCGATATAATATAGAGCTTTTTAACTCTAATAAGATTTATGCGTATCTAAAAATATAGAGATTTAGAGCTTTATGGTAATCGAATAATTTCTAACAATTAGGGAATCCCCTGGAAACTTCCGGGAAAGCACTGTGGAGGGGTGGGTTGATGAAAGAAAACAATAATTTTAAGCCCCAAGAAATAATATTTTAGTTTTAGCCATAAAAGTTTTTTTTTCCGTTTCAATATTGTATTTCAAGAGATTAAGTTACTCCACGCTTATTCATGTCGAGACCGCTAGGCTTATTATGCAGTGATTAGCCTATGTCCTATGTGGTGGATGAAGTGTAGATAGTTAGTTTCCATCAGGGGGTGGGTGTGGCTTTGTTAGAGGGAATTGCAAATGGGTGTTACCCAAATTTGCACCGATCAAGATACAACGAAGCGTAAGATTATTGAACAAAATCTTGTGAACTAGCGGTGTAGAAGTGAATTGCGAGCAAATATATTTTGTTTACGAGCAATAACTCTTTATTTCTTTTTTTTAGCTAGGCCTATATTATTGGCCTACGCGTCTCCTATATAGGTCTAGGCCTATAGTAAATAATTTCCCCCGATAGTCATATAATAGCTAGAATAGACCTTTTGCTAATAGTGTACCAAACTAGGATTTCGAAATTAATTAGCGTGCCAACAGCCTAAAAGTCAATAGGCTACTAATATTAATAATATTATTATCTCGGGTGGGGGATGTCCTTTTTTTATTATTTGTAGTTTGATCTCAGCATAACTGAAATTTCCGTTACTATAATATATATTTTTTTTTTTTTCAAAAAATGTTTATTCATGAAAAATTGCATTTACATTACCAAAATTATTATTTTACACAGAGAGAAAAAGGATAGGAGACATTTATTGCATTTTTACAATTCCAAAGAGATAGAAGACAGCAGAGAATATTTAAATACTTAGTTTACCTTCACAATCTCATATATTTTACACGAAGAAAAGGAAATAGAAGAACAGTTCATACACATTTAAGGGGATAGAAGACAAAATGTTTTACGAGACAAAGAGTTTTCTAACTAACTTTAAATTTAAATTCATTCATTCTTTTTATTTGACATTCATGCCTAGCATCCGTACATATTTAAATTAATTTAAACATATAATAAACGTAACCATCCATTATTAACTGTGAGTTATTTAAAACAACATAATATGGAGAAAAATAAACCAAAATTTTGGTAGAAATTATGTAGTCATAATATAATACTATTAAGTGGAATAGATGCGTATAGTAATCATACAAACTGTGTAGTTAAGGTAATGTTTAAAAATATACATATAGATTTTTTTGGCGTAGCATATTTATATCATTTTAAAATTCTTTTAACAATTTGATCATTTCAAATATATAAATTGTAAGCCATTTATTCTTTTATAAAAGAAAAATTAAGAAACATATTTAAAATATTAGCGCAAATAAAATGCGTTAATGATCTCCCTTTAATTAAAAAAAAAGGTTTTCCACATTTGATATTTTTGACATAGTGATGCCAAACAAGTTATGTTTTGTAAGATAAATAATATTTACTGACTAATTTTTATTTCTTTATAAGGGTAAGTTGAACCAAAAGCTAAAAGTAGAAGAGCGAATGCCTATCAGTTGAGAATAGCACATTACTTTCCCAAGCTAATCAGCTTCCCTCCAGATTTTTTTCCGCAAATGGGCACATTTGGATGCCCATTTTTGAAATGTTTAAAATTCAACTTGCTGCATTTTAAAATCGCTTATATCCACCCACTTGAAAAAAGATCAACCTCTAAGAAGGTTGTAGTAAGATCAAGCTAGTGAGGCTTGATGAGGTATGAGTCCATGCATTTGAAAGTCTTGCCTTTGGTTAGAAAACTCCGCTTTGGTACTTTTGAAAAAAGCCCTAACTATCTGTCTAAATAAGCTTACATGCCTTAATATAGCGATGTACATGTAGTTAAATGTTTTAAAATTTATTTCACAGCAAGATAAGCCCAGTTTCAATTCAAATCCATTCAAGTGGTCCTTGTAAATGCAAGTTCAACTCACTGAAATGTGTCGCTATGTCATTCAGAAACATCGGCTTCAGTGGCGTAGCTAGGGGACGGGGAGGGAGGGGTCCGAATTCGAAAGTTCCCCCGGGCCCCTACTTGAGGGGGGCCCCCAAAGGAGTGTCCGAATTGTTTTTTTCTCATGTCATAATGTCGAATGTCAAAATGCAGGGGCCCCTAAAGAGGCCAAGCCCCCCCCCCCCCGGGCCCCAGAATCCCTAGCAACGGCACTGATCGGCTTCAACAGTCAGTTTTCCTTATTCAGAACCGAAAAATGTTGTTGTTTTTTTATCTTGGGGGTCTCTCGCGTGCCATTGAAACCGCTCGTTGCTGATCCCTGAATTGGAACATCACAAAATCAGTGAAATCAATTTCAAAACATTTAACCCTTCCCGTACCGACCTACTTCTATCTATGCTGCCTTCAGTTTCGCTATATACGCGCCCGGGACTGTAAGGGTTAACTATATGTACATCCCTATATTAGGGCATATATTAAGATAGACGGTGGGACTTTTTCAGAAGTACACCCAAGCACTCAAAGCGGAGTTTCCTAATTAAAGCCTAGACTTTCAATTGATGGACTCATTTTTTCATACCATATCAAGCCTAACTGGTTTGATATTATTACAACCTTTTTAAATGTAGATGGTTTTTTTTAAGTATAGGGATATTGGCGATTTTAAAATGCTATAAATTCAATTTTAAACATTTAAAAAATGGGCTTCCAAATGTGCCCATTTGCGGGAAAAATTTGGAAGGAAGCTGCTTAGGAAAGTCATCTGTTAATCCTCTAATAATTAAACCTTGTAATGAATACCATAATGTTGAATTTATATAAAGGAATAATAATTAGTCAGTAATATTTGATATATTACAAAACCTAACTTTTTTTGGAATAAAAAAATTTAATCGGGTTTTATTGTAGCATTATGTCATCATAAGTAAGCTTATGTGCCGTTATTTTACAAATGGTGCGGAGAGAACTACCTGATATTGAACATCACAAAAACGAAAGAAATGATTGTAGACTTCCGGAAGGAGAAACACAAGCTGACTGATTTGCACATAAACAACCAAATAATAGATCAAGTCTCGCAATATAAATATCTTGGCGTCACTATTACTGACAAACTGACTTGGTCTGACCACTGCCAAAGCCTCTGTAAGAAATTGCACCAACGACTTTTCTGTCTTAATAAACTAAAAATATTTCACATAGAGGAAACCATTATGAATCTCTTTTACTCGGCGACTGTTGGTAGCATCATAACCTTTGCAATCACCTGCTGGTATGGTAATACCACCACATTGAACAAACATCGGATAGACCGCCTAATAAACAAAGCCTCTCGTACTACACAGACAGAATTACCATCTCTTGCGGATATTTTCAGTTCAAGGTGCCTGTCTATGATTGATAAAATCCTCCAAGATCATGCACACCCGCTTCATGATAGTTACATAATATCTAGTCGAAGTGGTCGGCTTCTTTCTATAAGGGCAAGAACAGAGAGATTTAAGAACTCTTTTGTTCCACTGTCAGTGAGACTCTTTCAAAAGAATCATCTTTCAGCCAGGAAATACAATGGCTCAATAGCTGACTCCTAAAAAATAGGCCTACTTTTTTTTCTTGTATGATAATTAATGGTATGATAGTGTGCGTGAATGTCTAATGTGTTTGTGTACAAATGGTTCTTTAATATTGTTTTAGCTATGCTGAAAGACGGAATTTATGTAATCAAGTCAATTTTCCATTCATTTGGATCAATAAAGCAATCTTATCTTATCTTATCTTATCTTAATTATAACATCCTAATAAAACACCATTTCTCTTTTTTTTCAAATTATGATTGCTATATGATGGTTTAATTAGGCGAAAAAAAACCTTAGGCCCTACTTATTAAGGAGGCTGAAATATTTCACATTGTATGTAACTTTTGAATAGGCTATATTATTCATTATAAGGGCCTACTGTATCGTAACTTGTCTCCATCAGAGCCAGAGCTTATCAAAAGATTATCTCCAGTACATATCAGCAATAATTATACTCTCTGTCTAGTCCACAATAGATTGTTATGCTAGTTATGCCATACTCCCACGTGTGCAATATCAGCGCCCAGTTTCAACCAAGGGGCTTGTGTGTTGGTGGTAGAAGCACAGAGATGCAGCGGAGAGGGTGGGGGGGAGGGGAGCAGGCGGCACGCTGGGGAGAATAAATGGGTTCTAATTGGACAGCAATTTTCGATCGGCTAGATTGAAGCGCGAGCAGATTTACATTCAACTGGTCTGCTGACCTGGCCACTGACCTCCCCACTCTCCACCCCTCTCCCCCAGAGGGCGCTGTAAAGGCAACACTGACCTATGTTTATTAAACTGTGATCCCCGAGATATTGGACGTAAGACAACTATATTGGTCAAAGAGTTTACATACGCACACATACAAAAAGTGTGTTGTTTTTTGTTTGTGTCTATATTGATGACGTGTATCGAGTGCTTGATCTGTTTAGATACAGCAACCGATCAAATAGCCACCAGCACTAGATCTACAGCATATTACGTTAAAGAATAGGCCAACACATTTAATTAATACATACATTGTAAAATTGTTTATTATTTTTAAAAAATAGATGATTTGCCTAATTAAAAAAGAAAGTAATTAAATATAAACTACCCATGTAGACTATTTACTATTTAAAGCCAACACAGACACGTAAGTCTTAATCTGTAAGAGATGAAGGGAGGAAAAGTGGAAGATTGGCGCAAGTTAAAACAAGGGAAATAATCATTGTAAAGAAAAGAGGTCTTCATTTTATTGTGTACATGTTCGTGGCAAGTCATTTTTTCAAGTCAAGAAAACTGCATTATTTCTTTCAAGCCTAGTTGTACAGAATTTGTTTTAAAAACAATTTTACAAATTATTGTTTGGTCCAGTTGTTACAATATTTAGACTTCTACTAGACCTACTTTCAAGCCTAGTTGTACAGAATTTGTTTTAAAAACAATTTTACAAATTATTGTTTGGTCCAGTTGTTACAATATTTAGACTTCTACTAGACCTACTTTCAAGCCTAGTTGTACAGAATTTGTTTTAAAAACAATTTTACAAATTATTGTTTGGTCCAGTTGTTACAATATTTAGACTTCTAGTAGACCTACTAGACAATACTATGAATTTTATTTATTTGTCAACTTTGTATTTTTGAATTTTACGAGTTTTTTTTTAACAACCTATTTCTTTATAGATATTAGACTATTCCCATTTCTTTTAGTGGAATTTAAAAAAAACAAAACAAAATAGACTAACAATAATTGTATATTTACTTCTATGTTCTGATAACCATCACTGAATATTTTGGGGAAAAAAGTTCACACTGAACGTTGTTCACGCGATCGCCGAATGATCATCTATTTTGGAGTTCACAAATCAACGTCATAAGGGTCAAGTTTTAATGTACACTTTTGTTATAAAATAATATAGAAATATACTTTTTCAGTATTGGGATAACTCTAATAAAATCTAATAAACCTAGAATATTTTTGTTTAATTGAATTACAATTTGTTTATTTCAATTAATAATATTTAAAAAAAAAGGTTTTTCTTCATTGTAGTTTATATAATTTTTTTTTAATCTGCAGTTTACAGAGGCGTGTTTTATTTTCCCCAGGGCAACGGCGAGGAATTTAGTTTGTTATTGATAAAAGGTTAAAGTATTTCTTTTTTTTCTTCTCTACCGGGGTATGATAAAAAAATACAGTAAAACTTTGTTGCAATAAATGGATGTTTGCTGAGCTTTCCTATATAAAAAAAAAACAACAACGGCGTAGCCAAGAAAGGTGGTGGTGGTGGGGGGGGGGGGGGGGCTACGTGCCCCTTCCCGTAAAATTAATCCAATTTAGCCATGGTTTCTCTCTCCAAAACAAAAATGTTTTAAATATTCTTATTAAAAAGATAATAATTCTATCAACAGCAACATTATATTTTTAAATAGAATATCTGTTTACATTATCTGTTTACATTATCTGTTTACATTATTTGTTTACATTATCTGTTTACATTATCTGTTTACATTATCTGTTTACATTATTTGTTTACATTATCTGTTTACATTATTTGTTTACATTATCTGTTTACATTATCTGTTTACAATATCTGTTTACATTATCTGTTTACATTATCTGTTTACATTATCTGTTTACACTATCTGTTTACGTTATCTGTTTACGTTATCTGTTTACATTATCTGTTTACATTATCTGTTTACATTATCTGTTTACATTATCTGTTTACGTTATCTGTTTACGTTATCTGTTTACGTTATCTGTTTACGTTATCTGTTTACATTGTCTGTTTACGTTATCTGTTTACATTATCTGTTTACATTATCTGTTTACATTATCTGTTTACATTATCTGTTTACATTATCTGTTTACATTATCTGTTTACATTATCTGTTTACATTATCTGTTTACATTATTTGTTTACATTATTTATTATTATAAAACTTTAATATTTTTTTTAATTTTTAAATTGCATACATTGTAATACATTTTGTTTTCTATAGAAATATTGTTATTTAACATGCTACGTTATTGTTTTGACAGGCTTTCGAATGTGTCAGTGACTTTGTTATTAATTAAACGTAATTCCTGAAAATAAAAAGATCTACTTCATTTGTTTGTCACCTTTCTTTGTCTTCAGAAAATAAGAATTTGAAATTTGAAAATATTTAATGACTCTTTTTTAATTTTTAAGTTTCGCACATTGATGATTAGGCTACATGAAATATTCGTTTCAAGAAAATAATTTAAGATAATTTAGTGCACGAGTTCAGAATTGATTGCTAAAATCCCCCACTATCTTGCAACTACGCCAAATAACCTTGTACTATTTGCCCCACTACCTTGCACTATTTAACTACCTCTACTAACATTGTACTATTTGCCTCACTACCTTGCACTATTTAACTACCTCTACTAACATTGTACTATTTGCCCCACTACCTTGCACTATTTAACTACCTCTACTAACATTGTACTATTTGCCCCACTACCTTGCACTATTTAACTACCTCTACTAACATTAGTAACATTGTACTATTTGCCCCACTACCTTGCACTATTTAACTACCTCTACTAACATTAGTAACATTGTACTATTTGCCCCACTACCTTGCACTATTTAACTACCTCTACTAACATTGTACTATTTGCCCCACTACCTTGCACTATTTAACTACCTCTACTAACATTGTACTATTTGCCCCACTACCTTGCACTATTTAACTACCTATACTAACATTGCACTATTTGCCTCACTACCTTGTAACTCACCACAACTCCCTGCCAAGCTCATTGCACCACCCTATAGTAAATAATATCTCGTTTTAAAATCAAGGTTGATTTCTGAAACAACATATTAATTTCATAACTCAGGTCATAATGATTACCCCCCCCCCCCTTTTTTTTTCCTCTTCAAGCCAAAAAAAAAAGGGTGAGATTTGCCTTTAAAAAAACAACATAATTATAAAATTTGTATAGGATATATTTTAGTTCTTATAATCTCGTATACGTTTACAGACGTTCCTTCTAGATAGAAGATTATTACATCCACTATAGGCCCAAAACTCCTGCAGGGCGACAGGGATCCGTAGGTGGCAGGGATAGAACCCGCGACCTGTCAGTAGGTTTTTGGTTGACAGTCCGGTGATCTAACCGCTGGACCAGCCGGCTTCGTAGTGTAAATCTGTTCTCAAAGCGCCGTTAATGAGAAGTTATCTTTGAGAAAAAAAAAATAAACCTTGGAAGTTTACAGTTAACGTCAGTTTCATTTACATGCCAACAATACTTGTTTTGTTTCATTTTGGCAATGCAAGGGGCCTGCGTGGGGCCTAGGTTTTTATTTTTATTTAACGATCTCACTTTCTTCTAATATCGATGCCGAAAAAAACAACACCAGTTTTTACGAGAAACATTAATTATGAGACTTGTTAGAAGAAGGAAATCATGTTATTTTTAGACCAGTCATGTCAATGTCTGTCAGAGCTGCAAGCGAAGAGCGCAGTTTCTCGAAATAATTGGAGACTTTTCTAATGCTATTATTACGTTTTACTATGCGGTGTAGGAGATGTTTTATGGACATCCACGGAAACAGAAAGGCATGCGCAGAATAATTATTGTCTACTACAGAGAAGGGGAGGGTTAGGGACTGAACGTCAATATTAAATGTTGCAGCTGCTGTTTTTTTATGGAAGGTTTTCTTGTCCGCCATATTCAACTTTCTTTAAGTCGTGGTGTGTTTGTTTTTGTTTGCTTTTCGTTAACAAATAGAGAAACAGTAACTATTATAGTTTTGTAATTAAATTATAGTTTGTAAACAAGACTAATAAGACATTTTTTAGAACACTACATGTAAAGCCCATGAATATGATACAAATCGTCAAACGAGTATTCAACAATTATTTCAAGCAAATCTATCTATAGCTAAATGATGTATTTATTAATTAATTAAAAAAGCACTATAAAAAAGCTGTTTTTATAATTCTGTTTTATTTATCAAGAAGTAGAGTACTCTGGTGATCAACACAAAATTTCAACACTGCTGCTAAATCACTTACAAAATAATTGTCTAACGTTGTTGGCAAAGACACACAAAAAAAGGAAAAAGGAAAGACAGAAATGTAGTAAAAAGAACGTACTTAGTATGTCTGTAAGATGGATGCGATTGAATGGTTTTGTTCATTGTATCAGTTGAAAGTACATGGCAATGCTGTGTTAAATGGTAGGCTATCTTGAAGCGTGTATGTGATTCAGCTGATGATGAATAAAAATATGTCTAGTCTGGTATACCAATTTAATTTCGAATAGGACTGATGACAAGTTATGTTTTTAATTTTTCACTTTAAATGTTATATTGAAAAATCATATATTTAAAAACAAAATAAAGTGTTAAAGTCTGGAATTTTGTAATGTGTCAAACTAAACGTTATTAAAACTGTGTCCCAAATCTTTGTCTAAAATTTCTTTAAAAAAAAAAGTATTATGACATGGTTCGTTAAGGCCTATTAATCCACCGCCAGTGAGGGTAAATAGGCCCTTTTATAATCTATTAAATAAAATAGTCAAAACGTATATATACTATAACTAAAATTATAAACACACCCACACATAATAGTCGGCCTATATTTACATGGAGAAATAAAGTTAAGCAGCAATCAAACATTATTTTTTATAAAAGCTATAGGCCTATTTTAAGACAATGAAGACTAAAAGAGTTACGTGGACACTAATACCCACAACCTCAAGTACCTTAGATACAATATTAGGTTTCCCTATAGTTTAGGGGGGAAATAATGCAACGGTTCAGAATTAATCAGCTTTTGTTTAGGGGGGAAATAATGCAACGGTTCAGAATTAATCAGCTTTTGTTTAGGGGGGGGGGAAATAATGCAACGGTTCATAATTAATCAGCTTTTGTTTAGGGGGAAATGATGCAACGGTTCAGAATTAATCAGCTTTTGTTTAGGGGGTAAATAATGCAACGGTTCAGTATTAATCAGCTTTTGTTTAGGGGGAAATAATGCAACGGTTCAGAATTAATCAGCTTTTGTTTAGGGGGGAAATAATGCAACGGTTCAGAATTAATCAGCTTTTGTTTAGGGGGGAAATAATGCAACGGTTCAGAATTAATCAGCTTTTTTCCTCCTACCATGAACTATTTTCACCCACACCCCTAATGTCTACTACCCCCCTTCCCACAACGCAAGTTGTACTATTACTTCCACCCCCAACCTGACCCAAACAATGACAACATATGACCCCCCCCCCCCCTGATGTTCTACGTTAAATTTTTTATCCTTTTATATTCAGTTGTTTTTTTCAGCAATGTCTTTTTAGTGGTCCAACCAGTCTAGAACATTCCACAGTTCAGGAAGCAGATCGTAAAAAAAATAAAATTGGCCTGGTTGTTAAGCATTCCACTTGCCACAAGTACAGTCAAAAGTCATTAGTGGTAGCGTGAGGACATGACTTCATCATGCAAATACGTCATCAGTCAAGACACTAACCTCTATAACAAATTCAATGTTCCTGTACTAAGATTTTTTTCTTGAATTAAACTTATGCCGAAATAAAAATTATGTAGGTTTTACGTAACCAGTAAACTAGAATGCATTATATTCTTGGACACTCAAAGAAAAGTTATTGATGTAAAAGTTTATGATAATTTATCCTGACTAAAAAAATTACCATGAAAAAGTTCACTGGAGCTGCAAGTCCAATAATATACATGTACTGAATTGTCTGAGTTTTGTGTTTACTAAATTATCCTCTCCTACACTTATCTATATATTATCAAAGACTGTAATATCATGAACCGCTTGCTTTAATACTGTGCCGTTGCTATGGATTTGGGGGCCCGGGGGGGTTGGCCTCTTTAGGGGCCCCTGCATTTTGACATTTGACATTATGACATTATGAGAAAATAAATAATTCGGACACTCATTTGGGGGCCCCCCTCAAGTAGGGGCTCGGGGGGACATTCGAATTTGGACCCCCCTCCCCCTCCCCTAGCTACGCCACTGCTTTAATATTTATATTTGATTACTCGAATGACTTCTTTTCGGAATTCCCGTTTCCATTTTGTACTGTGCACTTCCGTTTTATTTAATAGCTATGATTTTTTCAATGAAATACTAAAATTAAATCGAAAGTTGTATACAGCGGAAACATTTAGGCAAACGTAGGAACGTGGGAGTCATATTAGACAGCGTTATTGGATGCGCACGGAAAAAGAACATGTAAGCTCTAAAAATAGAGCGACCGGCCCATCTTATTATAGTCTTTGATATTATCCAATCAATTGTATTAACTATGAATATTTAATATGCACTGAATATTTAGTATCTACTCAATATTTACAACCGTTATAATCAATGAATAAACGTCTAGTTAAATATTTCGCTTCACGGCCATACCTCTATACATTTCTCGTTAATAGTGGTTGGTAGTGAAAATGCTAAGGATGATTTACTGTTAAACAGCAAACACCCAACTCATTATTTGACTGCTGGGGTTTAATATAACGATAAGATAGGAATATCACACACACATATGATATGTATAATACATACATATACATATTTATATAGGCTATATGCATATTTACCACTTTTATTGGAATATAGTACATTTATTTTATTTCAATTGTGGGCAAAACCATTTTTCACGTTGGTAACGTTCCAATGGAATTTACCGACACTAAGATAAGTGCAGTTTGTGCTATGAAACTGTGTTACCTTAAAGGCCAAAGGCCATAACATGACGTCAAGGAAACAACATTTGACCTCTCTACTTGAAGTGCATGTGGACAAAAGGATAATTAATTGTGAGAGTTCCTTTTTTTCCCGCCGTTTTGCATGTGAAGGTCAAACTATATAGACGTAATAATGTGTATGGTGATGTCTTCATGAGCTAATACAATTACTAGAACCATATTTGCACCTCACTTCTCCAGACTGAGAATACGAACCGAGATTACTCAGGACTCAGAACGAATATGCTTGTGCTACGCGCCGTGCAGCCAAGTCACCTAATAGTTTAACTTTCCAATCCACTCTAAACTCCTGCAAGGCAAGACAGTCTCTTCTGCTTCTCTTCCATTTCAACACCGCGAATCCAGGTGGGGCCTTAACCTTCCATATTATAATTTAAGAATCGAGGCTACCACTTAGTGTATTATATTATATTATAACTCTCTGGTGTCTCCACATAGGTCTATATGCATAGATATAAATAAACGAGAGTATTGTAAAAAGAAGAAAATTATTGCGCCAAGTTCTAGCTCTTTACTCACATCTTTCTCGTGTTGGCTGCAGTGAAGTTTTGGTGACTTCACTTTACATATATGGGACTGGCGTACCGAAGGTCCTGGGTTCAAATGCTAGTGAAGGCTGGGATTTGTTCCCGGTTCTGTAGGGTGTCCCCCGAGTCTACCCAGTCCTGATGGGTACCTGACTTATGTTGGGCGTTGTGCTGGCTACACAATCCCATAGTGCTTCACTGCCTTATGGATCTATCTGGTCCGACGTGATACTTTAACTTTGCAGATAAACGCAAAAACATACCTACTTATAAACAGACACATATACAAATACACACATAATGAACACATACATCTAGAAGCACATACACTTATATAAATACACAAATACATAAATACACAGACTTACTAACATAATACATAAAAGCACGCACAAATATGCAAAGAAACCCGCACATAAAGAAACAAGCCCAGTTCTCATCCTAAATGATCAAGTTCAAGAATGCTTCTTTTATTACCCAGAGAGAATCAGCAGATCATTATAATCAAAACTCTTTGAAATGGAGAAGACCTAGATACAAAAAAATGTAAAGTAAGTTGTTTCAAAACTTATGACATGATCACATTTTCTCATCATAGACTCATTATTGTACATAATCACTTTACCTATGTGTTGGCATGTTTTGTTCTGTTCAATAACTGGAAAGAAAATCTATTTGAACTTTCTATTAATTTTTCCTGGAATGTGAATCTTAAGGTTACCTTGTTTCTTCTTATATTACCTTGAGTTTATGTTCCTTAGTTTACTGGGAAAAAAATATAAGTGTGTGTGTGTGTGAGTGTAATATGTTGGTGCATGTGTGCTTCTATAGCCTATGAGTTAAAATTTATTGTAGGTAGATGTCTAATAGATATTTAATAAAAAAAATAAAAATAAAACGAGTGCATGTTAAAAAAATAACAACGTGTTATCTGTAAATTATTAAAGTTAAATTGATTTAGAATTTAATTAACTATGAAATTCAATAGAGCGTTCTCAGTAGGCGGAGCTTAAGTTTTTTTGTGTACATTTAGTGACGTATTTGTGTAAATATAGAACCCACTTGAGGTACAAACATAACGTGGTGAAAGTAAATTACTTCTTTATCATGCAAAATTCACATCTGAATATTGGCTATCCTACTCAAAAATAAGGAGGTAAATAGTAGTACTGTAGATTAATTGATTAATGTGATTAGGCTAGGGCCGGCTAGACCTATTTACACTTTCAATTTCACTTTATAGGCCTACACTTTTAATGTTTCGTAGGCTAGGCTACGATGTCAAGTGATATTGTTGGTGAATAGGCTATCTAGTCAAGTCACTATTAGGCTCACATCGTCTATGATCTATGTCTATGATAATAATAAAATAGCCTATTTTATTTAACATACATAATACAGCTTAAATCTTAATAAGACTTAAAACACAACAATCATTTAAAAAAAGCTCGAGCCTATATGGAACTTTATTAATACAGCGGCCATATTTAATTGTACACCATTACTCAAAGTAAACACAAATCACGTGCTTTTTGTCACGGGATTGCAAACGCCCTATATGTTGGCAACATTTCATTGGGGCAGATCCTTAAAGATGTAAGTAGAACTTATTATTTACTGCCAACTATAGTTTTAAAAAATGCAATTTCACCCGTATTAGGCCACATTGACGAGAACATATCAGAATCTGTCTTACTTAAAAAGTTCTGATTGAATAACTTGAGTAAATCGAACAATACTAAATGCACATATAAAAAATTCATTTTAAGGTTTACTAAGTCACGTTATAATTTTCAAGTTGGGCCCTATTAAATTGATGCTCTTAATAAATTCCTATCGAACAATACCAAAAACTATAATAAGAAGGACCGCTTGCTCTATTTTTAGAGCTTATATGTTCTTTTTTTCCCGTGCGCAGCCAATAAGGCTGCCTTAAATGACTTCTACCCACCTTACGTTTGCCTAAATGTTTTTTCAATTGAGAAAATCATAGCGAATTACTGAACCGGAAGTCTAGAGGACGAAGGGCGATCGGAAATTCCGAAACTAAGTGTTCAAAGTTTTCAAATAGCAGGAAAATCAAAGCGAGCGGTCCATCTTATAATAGTCTTTGACAATACTAATAACACATGTAGGCCTACCAATACATAGAAACACACAAATATCCATTAATGAGTGTTTTTTTTACAATATAGCTTTTATCAAATTCTGACATTGACTAAAGTCTAAACAGTGCTTAGTTTACAATTGACCATTAGTAGTTGTTTTTACCTGTTTCCTAAGCTGCTTGTTAGGCACATTTCTGGTCTCCGTGTACAGATTTCCAGTTGATTATAAGCTGTGTTAAGATTGAAGATATTATAGCTGTTGTTATGGAATTTAAAACAAGATATAGTTGTTATTAGCCTATATAATTATATAGAATTATTATATCCGTAATATTGCATGTAATTAAAATAGCAATAAACAGTATATAGATATATGCATGCAGAGATATTAATATACACTATACATACAAGGTAGATGCCATGTAAATTAAATTTGACACTTATTGGCAATTTAAATAATATTAATCTATCTCATAGGTTCTCAACCTTTTTCGGCTCACCGCCCCCTTTTACAACTTTTTTCCGCTCACCGCCCCCCCCCCCAAATTACTTTTAGCGCCCACTCCTCCCCCTTCCGCCCATCTGGACTATAGTTTCCGCAATTTTTTTAGGCGGACTAGACTTTTTGTGTGATTAATTATCTTCAAAAAAACTGAAAAGGAAACATATTGTAAGAATTAATAGATCAAAAAATTGCCTTAACAAAAGGTTTAAATAAATCAATATTAATGCGAATCGTTTGCCTGGTGTGTTGCTAGCAATTTGTCTATTTTTGTTTCAATTTTGACCTTAGGTCTAATAATCAGTAATATTGTTATTTTACAAAACAGAACTTGTTCGGCATCACTATTGAATCCAATGTGTAAACATTTTTTGTTAAAGGGAGATAATTAGCCCGTTTTATTTGAGGTAATTTATCTTTTTTTTTTCTTTTATAAAAAATAAATGGCTTACAATTTATAACTTCGAAATTATGAAACTGTAAAAAGTATTTGAAAATTATATAAATAATTATATACATATTATATGACTAAAGAATCTATATGTATATTTTTAAACACCACAATATTTACTCAATTTGTATGATTACAACTTATCTATACAGCTTAACCAGTATTAGTGCTTGCACCGTAAACTTTTTAAAATACATTAAGGACATCTCGGTTAAACTGAGAAACAAAATATCATTATTATTAGCAGATGTTAGGACCCCAGTGATCGGTCAACAGGGTTGTCAATCCGGTGAACCAACGGCGGGACCAGCCGGCCGCACACTATATTTGCCAAATTCAGACCCCTAATTCATCGAAAAGTCACTGCGAGTCCCTATTTCTTATTAATATAATAATATGTAGGCATACTGTTGTGGGATAACAGATAGTTAGCAGCACTTGCGTTTACATCACATTTCATCATACAAAAATTATTCGATTCAAATAGCTGAGGTGTTAAAATATATCAGGTACGTTTGTACTGCCCACATGCCCTTCACCGCCCCCCAATCGCCTCCGGGAATGTCAGCGCCCCCTTAAAGATTTTCACCGCCCCCCTGGGGGCGATATCGCCCCCCCCCCCCGTTGAGAACCTATGATCTATCTGATTGATCTGAAAAATTCAAATGGATTTGTGTGTTGTTATGTGCCAATTATTCTCAAGTCCAGTGGTGGCTTAGTTGTTTATCTCAGTAATAGCCTTATTGCTAAGCCCAGCAGTTGTCTTATTGTTCACTCCAGCTGTTGTCTTAATGTTTAGCCCAGCTGTTGTTTTATTGTTCACTCCAGCTGTTGTATTATTGTTGAGCCCAGCTATAGTCTAATTGTTTAGTCCAGCTGTAGTATTATTGTTTAGTCCAGCTGTAGTATTATTGTTTAGTCCAGCTGTAGTATTATTGTTTAGTCCAGCTGTAGTATTATTGTTTAGTCCAGCTGTAGTATTATTGTTTAGTCCAGCTATAGTCTTATTGTTTAGTCCAGCTGTAGTATTATTGTTTAGTCCAGCTGTAGTATTATTGTTTAGTCCAGCTGTAGTATTATTGTTTAGTCCAGCTATAGTCTTATTTTTTAGTCCAGTAGTAGCCTCATAGTTCAGTCTAGTGCTGATCTAGTTCTTATGATTAGCAGTTGCCTTAATGTTCAGTCAAGTGGTAACCTCAGTGTTTAGTCCATTGTCGGATTCATTGATCAACCAAGAAATGTTTAGGTTTAATTTAACAGGATATGTCGATGAGAAAAAAAAACATGCAATCATGTTATTTATAATGTAAACTTAATCAATTAAATACACATTCAAGAGTTTTTGATGTGGGGAATAATTTTAAAGGAACAGAAAATTCCTGGCAGTCAAACCAAGAGACCAGACTTTCTCAGTCTTTAGTCTACTGGCGTATAAAATTGGAATAAAAATGCGGTTTACTTAAGAATGCTTTTCATTCTGTAAAGAAGTCCATAAACTAGGAAATGCACAGGTACAATTTAAGCAGAAAAAAAAGAAAAAGCACGTATTAATTTTAGTGGTTTGGATCTGAGGGATTTTGACTTTTAATCAGCAGCATAATAAAAACTTACAAACGTAATGGTAAAGTTATATATGGTGAACTCCATCGTAACTGGCGCAGCGTTTAGAAAAGAAACATTAAGCTTATTTTAAAGTTTCAAACAAAGCAACAATGGAAATTCCATCACAGATTAAAAATACACTTCACTCCATAATAAGTTTTAGTCTACTCACATTTGAAAAGAGGGGTGGGGCATGAAGGTGGTTATCTGAAACGCTGTATTGAAATATTCTAGTATATCTTGTTAGCCTTGGTCTGGTAAATTATAATACACTCCACGGCCCTGTGTACTCCAATATACATAAATAACAGTGTTTTAAAGCAGTCGATCATGTAACATTGACCACGGCAAAGTAAGCTATTATTGATTAGATGCACACAAAAAAATAATATTTAAAATTATATACAATTTTTGAAAACAATTGACCAGAAGACAACATGTTTTTTTCATTTGTCACGTGACACAATACTGGAAGAAAATAAGATGTACTAAAAATAACTTCGTGTCTTAATTTATGAACTATAAATATATAATTTCACCATGTTTAGGAAATTTAAAGTTTGGATGTTGTGTCAATTTTTATGTAGAATTGACGACAATTTTTGGTGCTACAACAAAATAAAATATTGATAGGGTTAATGGAAACATGATATGTGTGAAATCATGTTGTCATGACATATTTACATTAGATTATTATTCACCATTTTGAGAATCGTTCAAAGTAAACTTCGTACAATAAATAATTGAATTATTTGATTTATCAACAAATCCTTACGTCTCTTTAGTATGTAAGCATTTGGTATTTGTTGGATCATGTCCAGGAAGTAGGCCTGACAGTGCACGGAACTCTGGTGCGGTGCTGGGTAGTGCAGGCGATAGAGATGCCAGATCCAGAGATTGTAGGAGGAACAGCAGGAGGGCAAAAAGAGGGAACGAGAGAGAGGGAGAGACGAAGAGAGAGAGAGAGATGGGGGAGGGGGGGGGGGGTTAAGAGGGGAAAGAGAGAAAGTGAAAGTGATCAGACGATCCATTAGTTAGTCATGTTTTTAGTACAATTTTAAAATAATTTTGTCTTCAATTTCAGACCGAGATCAAGAGGCTAAGTGAAGAGTATGTTCATGTTTATGTGTATGTATGTATATGTGTGTGTATCTATATGTATATGTAGTGTATGTGTGTTTTTTTATGTATGTATGTGTGCGTGTGTTTTTGTGAGCACGGATGTATCAAACAATATATATACATTGAGGCTGTACCATTGTCTATAAATATATGATTTAACTAATTCTAAAACTTGCTGATAGTTTCTATGCTGTATTTCAGTGTAATAGGATGCTTTTATATTTAGGAAAAGTTTTTTTTTATCAAGGGAAAGAATATCTAGGAAACTAACAACCCTATCGACATGAAGAAACTATGATTTATTTCAACACCACAAGAACTTTGATAAAACATTGTTCCGTTTATGAAAGTTGCTGCAACAAGATGGGACACACTTTCTGAACAATTTTGTGTGTGCATTTTGTATATAATGAATTTTTTTAAATGTCATTAAAAGCTCTGTAGGGGCCACACTAAAAGACTAGGAATATGGTGTTGTGGTTCACGGGCCGCCTGCTGCACACCCTTGTTCTAAAACTTTTAATGCCTCTGAACCATGGTGGAAATATGTAATGCTGGCAATAAAGTAATTACATTTCTATATGATGAACACTTGATATTCTTTAACTGATACATTTTCAAATGAGCTTATTGTTATTTTTTTGTTATAATATAACAAAACAACTAACAAGTCGAACAAAGTAGTAAATGTTATCAGAGTTTTATTTTGAGTTATCGGACATAGAAACTTGATTGACAGAAAACCATTTTTGAAAACATTGAATGTGTGAATTGTCAACACGATAACACCTTACGTCATACACAATGTGCAGCTTAAAAATTCACATCATACGCAATTTACAGCACTCAATTTACAGTCTGTAAAGTACGCCATATACGCCGGGAATTTACAACATGCAATTTACATGGCACAATATGAGATTCACGGCATTAAATATTATTATTTTTTTTACAATATACAAAATGAAATTAACAATGACAAAATATATTCAGCTTACAGGAAATTGAAAGCAGTCATAGATACCAGGTTTATTGCCTTTGTGCCAAATGGTTGACAATGAAACACATTAATGGCTCATACATTATCGGGTAGCATTCAAGAGCTTTAAGACGGAATATTTTACAGTTGCAAAGTAGACAACGACGTAGAATATCTCAGTGTGGTGTGGTGGTCCAGCAGTAAAGCGTTAGATTGCGTTTTCCTAATGTGTAATGTTTAGATCCTTGCAAAAAAAAAACCGCTGCCTGGAATTTTTTTTTTATCCCTGACGATGTGCACGAACATATCTTATCCCACTTCTGTACCCACTTCGCTGGCGAAGGGTGCAACCCACAGATACGCTTACATTAAGAGAACACCGGTGGGCTAACGTATAGGGTCCTAGGATCATTGAACATCCGAGCGGCTTAGATACTCGGCGGGGAGGAAGCAATGAACGCAACAGCCGGTCTCAATCCCCCGCACTGATGCCTGGATGTCGAGGCCTATAGTCTGGAGTTTGTGCTACCGGGTGACAGTGCAGATATACAAGCGAGGCACTATGTTAACGGTCGAAAGGGAATTCCGCGGGTGTGGAGAGAAGTGTAGCGCATGTACTGCGGATACAGTACTCTATGTTACGCGGCGTGGGGTGGCACGCCACGAGACAGGATCTTGGTGTGCACCCCATTGATCCACCCCTTGGCATTGTTACGCTCTGGACGTAAGAACCAGAAGGCGTCTCCGGAATTTTTTGAGACACGTATAAATAGATGAATACCCCAATAGTTATTGGCAGTTGGTTAAACAAGCCATATAAACGGAACTTAACTTACTAAAGTGTGTAATTTACTTCAATTTGATATTTGTGAAATAGACATCTTTTCTTATATATTACAGACACTCGTTCTATAAAGAAGATTATTGCGTCCTACGCTCATCCGTGGTCCGAGTCTAGTCTTGCATCTTTATTAATGTTTTTATATGATGTACTATTTTTCCTGGTTCGGTTAAGGCAACCCAGTCCATGCCCGAATGCCACTCGAGAAGAAAGAGTAACCTTCTTATATGCATTTTTTCTCGCATGAATAATATCAAAGACTGACTGTTTTAATTGAGCATTATGTAAGGATATCAACAAGAGCACTTACATTTTGCTCTCATTAGTGTGTTATAAATTTAAAGTAAAGATTTGTATACAAATGACTCTATAAACAAATTGTATTTAAAACACAGACGTGTAAAAGACCAGCTTTATAGAGAACAAAAATGATAAAAATATTTTCTTAATATTATAATATGTATATTGTTTGTTTTCATCAACATTTAGAAATAAATTATATCACATATTTCATAATACAAAAGAAATAATTATAATATGTTCAACACAAGTCAAATAATTTTTTTTAAGCTTTGACAGCATTTTACGCCATACAGTAACACCAAGAAAAAATATTGCAAAATGAAATAAGCTATGCATAGCTATGCTATGAAATAAGCTAAGACATAAGACGTTAAATAAAATCCATTTTATAAATATTGTCAAATAAAAGGTTTTTGTAACAACATTTTAACTTTCATTTTCTGTTTCGGAAACATCAAATAATGAGAAAATAATAACAGGTTAAGATAAATAAAAAGACGAATTTCGTTTGAGAACTATTTCATGAAACTTGTTGACTGAATCCACAATACTTGAGATTGTGGAAAACTTGATTTATTGTTTGCGAAATGAAAAATATTAGATCTATTTGAATTCATTCTGAGACAAGCAATTCATTATCAATATAAAAATATATTTTTTCTTAAATGTTACACGTTTTTGTATATTTGAATAAGTGCAAGTGAATGTGTGTTTGAGCATGTTTGGTATCTATATGTGTAAATGTATGTGTATGTATTTATGTGTACAATTCTATCAGTTTAAGTGCTAATGGTTGAGTGTTTGTGCTTGTTTGTGAGGGTTTATGTAAGGGTCTGTGTTAGCGTTTGTTTGTGTGTGTGTGTGTGTGGTTTGTTTGTGTGGTTGTGTGGGGGTTGTGTATGTATTTGTTTAATTTTTTTCGTCCATACTTTAGAAGATACAAAAAATAAATCATGTAGTTGTAAACATAAATGAATGTGATGATCCATTGAATTCATCCACCGGATAAGTACCATGACTTAGTCAAAGACAAGCTCTAAGATAATGCAAATGTATGTCCATTATATAATTTGATAATACATTTTAAAATAAATAGGCATACATGTATCCAGGTTTGGAAATGTATAATTTCGAGATTTTAATAAATGTGTTTAAATAGTAAATAGTGTGTTAGAGTTTTATCGTAACATTTTTTTTTCTATTTTTAAAGTATTTTAGCATTTTTTTTTAGGTTAGATTGCATTTTTTATATGTTTTATAGATTTATATCTAAGACAACACAAATTCATTAAAAAAAATACTAAAATACTTTTCAAAAGACTAGATTTAAACCAAGACTAAAGGTAAGACGCAATGATCGTTAGATAATAATTTAGTGTCTGCATATGCCTACTTTTTAAATGTTTATAAAGAATTGACAAGTCAAGGCAATCTATTTTAAGGCTGTTTTGTTTCTCTGTTCACATCTCAAACGTTTCATGTTTGTTGTTGATTAGTAGCTGCCGCAATCATTGAATTAAATAACAAAGTACTGGAGAGATGTATGGTATTGAGTATGATGAAAGTACTGAAGAGATGTATGGTATTGAGTATGATGAAAGTACTGGAGAGATGTATGGTATTGAATAAGATGAAAGTACTGGAGAGATGTATTGTATTGAGTATGATGAAAGTACTGGAGAGATGTATGATATTGAGTATGATGAAAGTACCGGAGAGATGTATGGTATTGAGTATGATGAAAGTACTGGAGAGATGTATGGTATTGAGTATGATGAAAGTACTGGAGAGATGTATGGTATTGAGTATGATGAAAGTAGTGGAGAGATGTATGGTATTGAGTATGATGAAAGTACTGGAGAGATGTATGGTATTGAGTATGATGAAAGTAGTGGAGAGATGTATGGTATTGAGTATGATGAAAGTAGTGGAGAGATGTATGGTATTGAGTATGATGAAAGTAGTGGAGAGATGTATGGTATTGAGTATGATGAAAGTAGTGGAGAGATGTATGGTATTGAGTATGATGAAAGTAGTGGAGAGATGTATGGTATTGAGTATGATGAAAGTACCGGAGATATGTATGGTATTGAGTATGATGAAAGTACTGGAGATATATATGATATTGAGTATGATGAAAGTACTGGAGAGATGTATGGTATTGAGTATGATGAAAGTACTGGAGAGATGTATTGTATTGAGTATGATGAAAGTACTGGAGATATGTATGATATTGAGTATGATGAAAGTACCGGAGAGATGTATGGTATTGAGTATGATGAAAGTACTGGAGATATGTATGATATTGAGTATGATGAAAGTACCGGAGAGATGTATGGTATTGAGTATGATGAAAGTACTGGAGAGATGTATGGTATTGAGTATGATTAAAGTACTGGAGAGATGTATGATATTGAGTATGATGAAAGTACTTTAGAGATGTATTGTATTGAGTATGATGAAAGTACCGGAGAGATGTATGGTATTGAGTATGATGAAAGTACTGGAGATATGTATGATATTGAGTATGATGAAAGTACCGGAGAGATGTATGGTATTGAGTATGATGAAAGTACTGGAGAGATGTATGGTATTGAGTATGATTAAAGTACTGGAGAGATGTATGATATTGAGTAGGATGAAAGTACTGGAGAGATGTATGGTATTGAGTATGATGAAAGTACTGGAGATATGTATGATATTGAGTATGATGAAAGTACTGGAGAGATGTATGGTATTGAGTATGATGAAAGTACTGGAGAGATGTATTGTATTGAGTATGATGAAAGTACTGGAGATATGTATGATATTGAGTATGATGAAAGTACCGGAGAGATGTATGGTATTGAGTATGATGAAAGTACTGTAGATATGTATGATATTGAGTATGATGAAAGTACCGGAGAGATGTATGGTATTGAGTATGATGAAAGTACTGGAGAGATGTATGGTATTGAGTATGATTAAAGTACTGGAGAGATGTATGATATTGAGTATGATGAAAGAGACTTAATAACGGTATTGAATATGAGGAATCAATAACAAAAACATCTCATACAATATACACGAAGAAAAGGATCCACTGTTGTGTTTCATAGAACGTACTTTAATAATGGATAAATGGCTAATTAAGTGCATCATATTGTTGACCGCTTTCAGCATTTCGCTGTTGGTTCTATGAAGCCGTGCGTCACATTTTAAAAATCATCGTTTGCTTGGGTAAGTGTCCAGATCTAAACTCCTTCATCATAAGCAATAAATAGAGCGGCTGGAAAACGTCAGAAAGTCTGGCCAGCCAGCAACGTCGTCCACTAAATCTCCGGGAAAAATAACATAGGAAGAAGAAAAAAATATATTGACGAAAATATCTCCACGCAATAGAGAGACACTAGCCGGCATAAATATTGCATCCACTGTCTCTTTTATACCTTATCAAATGGTGATCTATGTTGGAAGTTTGTGTGTGTGTGTGTGTGTGGACGCATTTGGTTTAGATAATATGGTGAGAGAGAAATAATAGAGATTGGAAAGTGATGAGGTTGGGAAAGGAGGAACCCAGAGAACTGTTCACTCGCAAGTGGTCAATTTACAGGTCACCTGCATCTATTTCTGGGAGCGGGTAGAGTAGGATGGACTCACGACGGCGGTCGGCGATTTTTTTATGGAACTGCTCGGTGGGCGAGTGTGATGACGTGGGCGAGTTTGACGTCAGCGAGCACGTGACGGTGACGTCGTCGCTGGAGGACGTCTGCTGCCCGTCGCTGGCGTTGGACGTCATGGCGTACGAGCTGACCCCGGGGCAGCGGCCGCCCTGGTGACGCCGGGCCTTGTGGTGGTGGCGGCGCTGCTGGCGCACGTGGTGCAGGTGGCAGCAGTGACCGCACGAGCCGTTGCTGTTGCTCTCGAGCCCTTCAAGTTCAAGGCCGTCTCTGTAAAAGTCGTTCATTTTTGCGTGACTTCGGCCCCTCGGTTTGTCCCTGTCCTTTCTGAAATCTATGTGCACTTTGCTACCATTCCTGCACGTGCTTTGTCTGCTCATTAAACTGTTTGGACTTTTTCTCGTGGAACTGAACCGTTTATTGTACATGGAGTCATTGGTTGACACGCTTAACTTTCTGCTGGCCAGTCTTTTGAAGCATATACAAAATGGAAACCAAATATAACATAGACTTGCCAAATCAGCCTGTAATAAAAGATAAAATAAATAATTAAGACCAGAATAAAAAGCAATTTATTCTATACCAAAAAAGATAACAATGAATAAATTCCAACAGTCAAAAGGTTATTTCAATTAAACATAGTAAAGTAAATAATGTAATTCTATCGGGTTACAAATCCAAACCATTATAGCGGGACAATGGTAAATACGAATGTAGAACAATGATAAAATAGAATTTAGTTCAATGCTAAAATACAAACTAGAACAATGCTAAATATAATTTAGAAAAATGCTAAAATGGAATGTAGAACAATGGTAAATTAGAAAAAAGAACAATGCTGAAATAGACAATGAAGGGAGAGGAAATAGAACAAAGCTTGAATAGAACAAAGAACAATTCTGTAATATAAAGTAGGCCAATGATGAGATATAATATAAAAAAAAACAACTCAAATATATTGTAGAACCAAAGACTATAATAAGGCTCTATTTTTTAGAGCTTATAATTATGTTCTTTTTCCGTGCGCATCAAACAACGCTGTCTTAAATGACTTCTACGCTCCTACGCTCCTACGTTTGGCTAAATGTTTTCGCTGTATACAACTTTCGATTTTAATTTAAAAAAAATTCATTGAGAAAATCATAAAAATTAAATAAAATGGAAGTATATAGTGCAATAGGGAATAGGGAATTCCGAAAAGAAGTCACTCGAGTCATCAAATAGCAGAAATATTATAGCAAGTGGTCCATCTTATTATAGTCTTTAGTAGAACAATCCAGAACATAGAACGTAGAAGAACGCTAAATGGCCTTTTTTTTTCTTGAGAACAAAATACAACTAGCTCAACAGGATGGCGTCCAGTAAGCAGTATGCAGTAAGCAGTACGCAGTAAGCAGTGCGGAGCGGACATTGTAATATATTGGAACCGTGACAGACGTTTGCAAAGTGCCAGTCCTTTGAAATGAATGGAATAATGGTGGCAGTTTGAGAGTGCACTTATTGACTCAAGTTCCACAACTCTCGTATGTCTGGTTTGACAAACTCGGTTATTTTAGGACAAGAAAGAATGAAAAGTTTTCCGAGGGTTAACACCCCCACAGGAATTCGTATTTTAAAAAAAGTTACAATCATATCATATCATATATATATATAAATCTCAAAAGGAATATGTATGTATGTGGCTGGCTGGCTGGCTGGCTGGCTGGGTATGTACATACCGCATAATCTTTTTAAATACTGGACATAAAAACGTGAAATTTGCTACAAAAATTCCTTGCGTTACGGCGGTGAACACTGTCAAGGTTTTAAAAAAAATAAAATGACCGCAGTGGTCAGTTTGGTCAAAAAACGCGAATAAAACGACATATTTTGGGTTCATGTTAAAATTGCCGTTCCAACTTTTTATAGTTTTTCGATCGATCGCGCTAAAAAAATTAAAAAAAGGATGGCGTTGAGATTTTTTCAGGATGACGTCATCAAAGTTTGCGCAGAGATAGCTAGCCGGCTTTTCGTTATGACGTCATCAAATTTTGCGTATTCATTTAAAATTAACTTTGCTTCAATGTTTGCTAATGTATTTTATGAATGAATAGAACTAAATATATTCACGTTTTAATTCGTGTCGTATACGAAATATAAACTTTTGTAGTTGTTGCGTGCAATCTCATTATAACTGCTTGAGTAGTAAGAGTGTATGTAAACATAACTTTTAGCTTTTTCAATTCGTTTGAAGCGGGCGTATACGCATTAAAATCTTTCTAGCGGGAAATATTTCACGTTTCAATTCTTTTCTAGAGGGCAATATTTCACGTTTCAATTCGTTTCTAGCGGGCAATATTTCACGTTGCAGTTCGTTTCGGTTGTAGCGGGCGTACAAAATGTCATTCACATTTAAATTTGTGACGTATACATCGATAAACTTTTTAACGGGTGGGGTTTTATTAATTGCCGTATATATTAACTGTGAAGCGGGAAATCTCATTATAACTTTAGGCTTATCGCCTTGGTAACAACCATTGTTTAAATTACCGGGCAAGGTTTAAATTACCGGGTAATGTTTATAATACCGGGCAATGTTTAAATTACCGGGCAATGTTTAAATTACCGGGCAATGTTTATAATACCGGGCAATGTTTAAATTACCGGGCATTGTTTAAATTACCGGGCAATGTTTAAATTACCGGGCAATGTTTAATTTGCCGGGCAATGTTCAAATTGCCGGAACTAACTTTTTAAAGTTTTAATTCGTGTCGTATACGTTTTATAAACATTATTTCATATGGGTTTCATTTGTTATTGTTTTACATGTTGAATAGAAAATTTAATTCTAAGTTTGCTTCCAAATCAACAATAAATAAATAAATAGCAAATAAACGAAAACAACACAACATAGGTCTGCCACTTAATGTTTGTCGTAAAAAAATATATCAAACAATCATTAAAAAAAAAAAGTACTGTCGAATGTCCTTTATCAATGAATAGAACAAAATATATTCATGTTTTAATTTGCGTCGTAATTTATAGCGGGCAATTTTGTAATTGTTATAATGGGTGATGAGTAATGATTTTAACGGGTAATTCATGTTGTAGCGGGCAAATAAAAAATTACCTCACGTTTAAATTCGTGTCGTAGGTCATGCGGGCAATCTCATTATAACTGCCTGAGTAGTTAGAGTGTATGTAAACATAACTTTTAGCCGGTTCGGAGGACCGGGCACATAACGGCTTGTATATATATAAATCTCAAAAGGAATATGTATGTATGTGGCTGGCTGGCTGGCTGGCTGGCTGGGTATGTACATACCGCATAATCTTTTTAAATACTGGACATAAAAACGTGAAATTTGCTACAAAAATTCCTTGCGTTACGGCGGTGAACACTGTCAAGGTTTTAAAAAAAATAAAATGACCGCAGTGGTCAGTTTGGTCAAAAAACGCGAATAAAACGACATATTTTGGGTTCATGTTAAAATTGCCGTTCCAACTTTTTATAGTTTTTCGATCGATCGCGCTAAAAAAATTAAAAAAAGGATGGCGTTGAGATTTTTTCAGGATGACGTCATCAAAGTTTGCGCAGAGATAGCTAGCCGGCTTTTCGTTATGACGTCATCAAATTTTGCGTATTCATTTAAAATTAACTTTGCTTCAATGTTTGCTAATGTATTTTATGAATGAATAGAACTAAATATATTCACGTTTTAATTCGTGTCGTATACGAAATATAAACTTTTGTAGTTGTTGCGTGCAATCTCATTATAACTGCTTGAGTAGTAAGAGTGTATGTAAACATAACTTTTAGCTTTTTCAATTCGTTTGAAGCGGGCGTATACGCATTAAAATCTTTCTAGCGGGAAATATTTCACGTTTCAATTCTTTTCTAGAGGGCAATATTTCACGTTTCAATTCGTTTCTAGCGGGCAATATTTCACGTTGCAAATCGTTTCGGTTGTAGCGGGCGTACAAAATGTCATTCACATTTAAATTTGTGACGTATACATCGATAAACTTTTTAACGGGTGGGGTTTTATTAATTGCCGTATATATTAACTGTGAAGCGGGAAATCTCATTATAACTTTAGGCTTATCGCCTTGGTAACAACCATTGTTTAAATTACCGGGCAAGGTTTAAATTACCGGGTAATGTTTATAATACCGGGCAATGTTTAAATTACCGGGCAATGTTTAAATTACCGGGCAATGTTTATAATACCGGGCAATGTTTAAATTACCGGGCATTGTTTAAATTACCGGGCAATGTTTAAATTACCGGGCAATGTTTAATTTGCCGGGCAATGTTCAAATTGCCGGAACTAACTTTTTAAAGTTTTAATTCGTGTCGTATACGTTTTATAAACATTATTTCATATGGGTTTCATTTGTTATTGTTTTACATGTTGAATAGAAAATTTAATTCTAAGTTTGCTTCCAAATCAACAATAAATAAATAAATAGCAAATAAACGAAAACAACACAACATAGGTCTGCCACTTAATGTTTGTCGTAAAAAAATATATCAAACAATCATTACAAAAAAAAAGTACTGTCGAATGTCCTTTATCAATGAATAGAACAAAATATATTCATGTTTTAATTTGCGTCGTAATTTATAGCGGGCAATTTTGTAATTGTTATAATGGGTGATGAGTAATGATTTTAACGGGTAATTCATGTTGTAGCGGGCAAATAAAAAATTACCTCACGTTTAAATTCGTGTCGTAGGTCATGCGGGCAATCTCATTATAACTGCCTGAGTAGTTAGAGTGTATGTAAACATAACTTTTAGCCGGTTCGGAGGACCGGGCACATAACGGCTTGTAATAAAATAATAAATAAACATTACACTTACACTATTTATTTATCTTAAGTAAAGTACCCTTCGGACCGAATTGATCATAGGGCCGGGTGAAGCAGCGTTCACCAGTTTCTCTGCCCACGGCATTCTAAGGGATGTGTGGTCAGCACAATGTCCAACCGCATTTACTTTATCCCAACTAATGTCAGGTACCCATCAGAGCTGGGTAGACTCAGGGACACCCTCCAGTCCCGGGAACAAAACTTATACTTCACCAGGATTCCATCCCAGTACGCCAGCCAATAATTTATACAATTATTTGAATGATAAATATGTATATATGTTCTACAGGTTATAAGTAACCAGCCAATCATCTTGAATTCAATTCTCTAAGCTTTAAGTTGTCAGTAAATCATCAGCGTTAATTTATAATTCATCTTTTAATATCAAGCCCTCTAGCTTTGTAGCTAAGAACATCGTAAAAAACTAAACTCTATAATAATGTTGGTAAATATTTTAAAGCAACAGCAACCACTTACCCTGAAACTTTCATTGGTAAACCCATAGATGATTGGGTTAGCGCAGGAATTGGACATTGCCAACCAGAAGGCCAAATAATATATGACAGTGAAGAGCCGTCTCTCGGTCTCTGATTGGTTCTCCAAGAGATGTGGGTTGAAGTCAATGACCAGGAAAAACGTGTGTAGTGGCAACCAGCACAACCCAAACATTATTACAACCAGAACCAGCATTTTAATTATCTGAAATAAATAGAGAATAGTATGGTTTGGTTTGGTTACATTTAGGAATAGAGGTTTGGTTACATTTTGGAAAATAGTTTGGTTACATTTAGGAAAGTAGTTTGGTTTTATTTAGGAAAGAAATTTGGTTACATTTAATAACAAGTGTTTATTAACATTGCTACCTCCCAGCTCTTTCGTCTGTTCCTTTTTTAACTGCTAAAAAAAATGGAAGTTATTGTGTAGGTCTATGACTAACAGGATTGATTTTCTATTGATGCTGTAATCACATTTTGAATCAGATTGCGTTGGCATTAAGATAGTAATATTAGTCAGAGCTTCTAAATTTGGAAAGTTTTGAAAATGACACTAATTGCTTAAGATCTAAATTGTACAAGGCAGATAATACCAAGCTTAAAATGTTACAATTTTTATACTGGATTTAGGTTTACTTGGTGCTGGAATAAGAAATAGTACATCTTTTTATTAATGTCAAAGATTGTGTGATTATGTACACAGTAATCTGTGGACTCTGTGGATCGACTTTCAAAGCCAGGTTTTATGACTATATATTAGTATACATCATCACCATTTTGAAGATTGCTTATAACTGTGCTTATAATTTCAATATTCAACTTCTATAATCAACAATATACGATAGACATTCCTAGAGTCACAAGACTCTCCTCATCTTATAATATTAAAAGAATAGGAAAAAGTCTTGCTTAAACATATATTATGACCTTTTAGAACGTCTCAATATAGCTTTTTGACATTTTTACTTCTTGGACTCAAGTTTTTGGTATTGACATTTCAGAGGTGTAATCTGATACATAGTCTATGCTGGTGTAAGGGCGTAATGTATGTAATTACAAACCCCTTTTGAAGGAAAGAATTAGAAGTAGATAGGGCTAATACGACAATGAGGAAGATTGGATTATATTTATACTGGATAAATAACGATTAAACCTTGCATATAGCTTCGGTAATACATTCAAAGCCGAAATAGATACATGCTATATTGTATTGCTTGATAATCGATAGTAGTGTCAGCAATAAAGACGGTCTTGGAAGGGGGGGGGAGCACTTCAAGGTTTAAACATATTCAATAGCCTTTTATCAGCTTCCTGCATTCAACTTACTACATTCAACTCTTTTTATTCAACTGCCTACTTTTTTTTCATTTTTATTCAAGCCTACTATCAACTGCTTACATTCGACTCATTTTATTCAACTGCCTACTATTAACTACCTACATTCAACTCTTTTTATTCAACTGCCTACTATCAACTGCCTACATTCAACTATTTTTATTCAAATGCCTACATTCAACTCTTTTTATTCAACTGCCTACTATCAACTGCCTACATTCGACTCTTTTTATTCAACTGCCTAATATCAACTGCCTACACTAATCTCTTTTTATTCAACTGCCTACATTCAACTCTTTTTATTCAACTGCCTACTATCAACTGCCTACACTCAACTCTTTTTATTCAACTGCCTACTATTAACTACCTACATTCAACTCTTTTTATTCAACTGCCTACTATCAACTGCCTACACTCAACTCTTTTTATTCAACTGCGTACTATCAACTGCCTACATTCGACTCTTTTTATTCAACTGCCTACTATCAACTGCCTACATTCAACTCTTTTTCTTCAACTGCCTACTATCAACTGCCTACATTCAACTCTTTTTCTTCAACTGCCTACTATGAAATGTTTACATTAAACTAATAATTTTTGTATTCTTTACTATTTACTGTTTATTTTGTTGAACTTCCAATTTTTTGTTTTTTGTTTTTTTGAGAATTTTGTTTCTAATCTTTTTGTTTATAACATCAAAAAGCCTAAACCGAGTTGCGTTAAATAGCAATATTAAAACTAGGAATACTATGTTAGGTAAGACTTAAGCAATTGACAGTGTCGAATAAAGAAGGACCACCCTTTCATGTAAAACCTTAAAAAATTGAACAGGCTTTCACAAAACCTCTTTTAGAGTTGTCTCCTTTCTCCCTGTTGCCCCCCTCCCCCCTTTTCCACCATACAAACTAAAAACCCTACACCACATCTGCCTCTGGTCAGTCTTAATAAGTAATATTTTAATGTGCATAGATGAGTGTATCTGTGTGTGTATGTGTGTGTGTATGTGTGTGTATGTGTGTGTGTGTGTGTGTGTATGTTTGTGTCTGTGCGAAGATTTGATCAGGACTTCGGGACAAGAGAAACGGAAGACAGTCAAACAAATGCTAATAGCCTTCACATCTGAATGGATACATACATATAAAAAGATGGAGATGGAGCGTTCTGATACTAGCCCTTGTCTAGCACAATGCTCTGTGACAAGTTCAATGGAACCAGTTTTTGACCTGGTCACTTTGGAGGGCTGTATTTTTTGCAGCCAACTTGTTTTTTTTCTTCTTCTTTACTTCTTTTTACATTGGGATCAAACACTAAAGTAATTACATTGAGTAGCTACGCATAAGGCAAAAAGAGGCCCCAAAAAATGTGTGTGGGGTGGGGGACATTTAACGCATACATTTTATAGCTTCGGCATAAAGATATACATATGCTAACGCAGACACATACTAGCTACATACAAACACATACACCATACACATAGTCACAGACACTCATATATATTATATAGGTCATTAACAGCAAATGAAATTACACAACGACCTAAATTCTTGAATTCACAATATATGTAAGATATTACGTGGATATTATGTGGATATTATGTGGATATTATGCGAATATTATGTGGGAATTATGTGGATTAAGATTGTGCCGTTTGTTTTCTCCATAAATTGCGTGAGGACATTAACTCTTACCCAAAGATTGGAAAGGTTTCAGATTTCTCTCCCTTGGTAATTTCTAGGATGTTGCCGCGACTGATCTCCCCTTTAGAAACTTGTTTCCAAATATAGACACCACGTGATATTGCATCGGATATTTTTTTGCCTGATGACCCACCCGTCTGATATGTGAAACACGGCTTTAGAGTATCTGACTTACAGGGATTGTATAAAAAGAACGAGTGCTGTCCGATCCATATAATGGTCATAGATTGCCCACTATGTCCAGTCAATGGCAAATATTCTCCTTTTGTGTGTAGGTACAGTAAAAATCAGTAATCAATAGATTGGGTTTTTATAATCATTTTTTTTCAATCTTGTCAAAGAAACCAACAACAGTTCTGCTTAAAGTCTTGCGTAATAATCAGGGGCGTAAGGGTGAAGGTGGGGTTTAATGAGGCAGGTTCTTTTAGGATCCTTTTCTGTTATATAGATACCCCAGGGCCAAATTGTAATGCTCGGTTTGCAACGCTTTGATCAAAGTTTTTGTGTGTTGAGGAATCAGACTTGAATCTCATGTTAGTATTTAAGTCTTTGTATCTGTGGGGTTTTTTATAATGAGAATTTATATCTGTTAAATCTTTGATTTTTATACTTCCAAAATAGACATCTACATGTAAATACAATTTTTTTTTAAAGGAAATTGAGTTTAGATAAATTTTCATAAATTCTCTTTCTTCCTGAGTGGAACGTTGGCACAAGGAATGGGTTGCCTAAACAGGCGAAAAAAGAAAATCTTCAAATCAATTTACTTATTTATCCGCATGCAAGATTATATTATAACCCAGTGGTCGGATTAGAACCATGCAGACTAAAAGTATCGTTTAGGACACAACTCATTTATTCCTTTTGATTGGCTCGTAGAGTGGGGCCAATGTTTACTACTATAATCATCATCATCAATCCCATGACCGTTGTGGTCGTTGGGGGGGGGGGGAGTAAATGTACACCTCAGCAGTCACTTTCTCCATTTTTGCCTATCTTGAGCGGTTGTCAATAGTTGAGTAGGCCTACTATAATACACAAAGATTAAAATTTGTTCTCTTTGAAAAGAAAATAGACTTCTTAAGAAATTTACTTTTTTTTCTCCATATTCTCTTAGACCGGTGTTTCTTGGGATGCACTCGTATGCCAAGGTAAAGTCTATTTTGCTTAGTTTAATGACATAGCTAAATGCTGAGTGTCTAGTTAGACTAAAACTGATATCTCCGGACAAAACATTTTTCTCTTCCAATATTTGGCTCTTAGGTGTTGATTTTTTTTTTAAACGCCCACCTCTTCCCCCCCCCTCACACACACACAAACACTTTTTGTAGACGAAACTTATATGCAATTGTGTTTTAATTTTAATTCCTTATATTTAGATGTTGTCCACAATTAATAAGGCAATGGTTGACTACCCCCCCCCCTCCCTTTTTTTTTCACAATAGTTAACATCACCGCTGTATAACGCTTTCTATAGTGAAGTAAACACTAGAGTCCTTGACCCTCTATATATAATTTAACTGAAAATTACAATGATGTCATTGTTTTAAAATATTTCACCCAGGTATTGAATGAAAACATTATACTCTCAAACCCCAACGGATTATCTTATCAAATGATTTCGTTTAACTTCATAAAACTTTCTGACGAGAGTCAATACGTCTTTATTTTTTCGTTTATAACTACTAAAGAAGGTATACAATCACTACGTCATTCAAGTTTCAATGTTTATTTTCATTTATATGCTTAATTACGTGCCTTTATACTTCGTTTTTTTCTTCTTCTTATATTTTGGGTGACAACTGGCAAACACTTCAGATGGCGAATGCGAAACACAAATAAATATAAACCAAATAATTGTATTGACTTCGATTTAATCTCTCTTACAGTGGTTGGAGTGCGTTTCTCTTTATAAAATAGAGTTAATACATTTGTTTTCATTATCAGTGATATTTTTGTTTCGCAAACCTATTTTTTTTCCACTATATTTAACTTCGCTTCTGTATTTTAGCTTACTATGTGAGTAACAAAGAGAAAATATTCAGAAGGTTAAATAAAAAAATACAATCATAAATTATACGGAACACTTTGTTTTGAAAAGCAGTTTAATATAATAAAACTCAAACTAAAAGCTTTACCACAACATATAGACTGTTGTGTGAAATGAAAAAATATAAAACTATATTATATTAATTTAAATCTTTACAGGAAATATTTCTTTATTCCAATAGCTATAAATTAACATGTGAAATATATATATATAAATATTATGTATTCTAGCATAAATATATAAATATATAGGCTATATATCATATCATATATATATATATATATATAAATCTCAAAAGGAATATGTGGCTGGCTGGGTATGTACATACCGCATAATCTTTTTAAATACTGGACATAAAAACGTGAAATTTGCTACAAATATTCTTTGCGTTACGGCGGTGAACACTGTCAAGGTTTTAAAAAAATTAAAATGACCGCAGTGGTCAGTTTGGTCAAAAAACGCGAATAAAACGACATATTTTGGGTTCATGTTAAAATTGCCGTTCCAACTTTTTATAGTTTTTCGATCGATCGCGCTAAAAAAATAAAAAAAAGGATGGCGTTGAGATTTTTTTCAGGATGACGTCATCAAAGTTTGCGCAGAGATAGCTAGCCGGCTTTTCGTTATGACGTCATCAAATTTTGCGTATTCATTTAAAATTAACTTTGCTTCAACCTTTGCTAATGTACTTTATGAATGAATAGAACAAAATATATTCACGTTTTAATTTGCGTCGTAATTTATAGCGGGATATTTTTAAATTGTTATAATGGGTAATGATTAATGGTTTGAATGGGTATCTTACGTTGTATCTGGGAAATACAAAATTCCTTCACGTTTTTATTCGTGTTGTATGTGTCCACAGAATAGGTATAAAACAGAATGCGCAATCGCATTTTATTTCTGTTTTGGGCAGTAATACCGACGCCATACTAAGCCTATTTAAACGCAGTGGTCCTGGTTACACTCTATATTTATGCTTATTTAGCCTACAACGTCCTTTTCTTCAAATCTACAAGTTTGAACACCCAAAGCTAATAGTTCAGGCAAAATGTGCATAAACGGTTGTGTAATAAACTACAACAATGATGCGAAAACGACTGATTATCGTAAAAAAAAACATGTCAAACTGCATGGCTTTCCTGACTCCATAAAGGATAAACAACGGCATAAACAACCTCATATTAACTCATTATGAATTATATGCCTATTTCCCTTCATAATTTTAAAAGTTTATTTTGGTTTAAAAAGTATATATTTATGTACCGGTAGCCGTAGCAATTTAGTTACCGGTACCGAGCTACGTCTAAGCCATTTTTTTTCAAATCAGTACCGGGTAATAAATATTTTTACATCATATTGGCCTAATCCTATAATGTTGAAAACAAAATGGGTAATTAAGTCAAATTTATATAAAAGTAAGCCTATAATGAAAGATAATGTAGGCCCTATATATATTGTATATATTTATGGCAGACGTAGATATCCTTTCTCATTTTATTATAGTAGCGTCTCTATCGACCGCTGCATTGCGGAAAATGGTAACTTTCAGTGACTGCGTATATAGAGATTGTGCATTCTGTTCTATACCTATTCTGTGTATACGTCTTATAAACTTTGTAGCGGGAAATTTTTCAATTGCCAGGCAATGTTTAAATTGTCGAGCTCAACGTTTTAAAGTTTTAATTTGTATCGTATACGTCTTATAAACTATGTAGCGGGAAATTTTTATATTGCCGGGCAATGTTTGAATTTGCCAGACCAACTTTTTAAAGTTTTAATTCATGTCGTATACGTTGTATAAACTATGATTCATATCGGTTTCAGTTGTTATTGTTTTTCCTGTTGAATTTAAAATTTAATTTTAAGTTTGCTTCCAAAGCAACAATAAATAAATAGCAAATATCACCAACAAAAAAACACACAAAAAAAAAAATATTGATCTACGACTAATGTTGTAGAAAAAAAAAATCAAACAATCATTTTTGAATTAACAGTACTTTTTAAAAGACATGTGAGTTCTATTTTACAGAAAGAGTTTAATTACCCAATAAACTCACAAAATTCGATCATAGTGGTCATACTTTGAGCAAGAAATAAAAAAAAATTATTATTATTTGTTTTTCCTTTTTAGTTGTATATTGAATTGGTGTATAATAAAGTGTGCAAAACAAAAATAAATTTAAAAAATACTGACCACAAAAAAAAAAACATACTACTTTATGTATGTTGCGAAAACAAAACTAAAAAACTATAATGTGTCAAGCATATTCTAAAAAAAAGCCCGTTCGAAGAATCGGGCACATAACGGCTTGTATATATATAAATCTCAAAAGGAATATGTATGTATGTGGCTGGCTGGCTGGCTGGGTATGTACATACCGCATAATCTTTTTAAATACTGGACATAAAAACGTGAAATTTGCTACAAATATTCTTTGCGTTACGGCGGTGAACACTGTCAAGGTTTTAAAAAAATTAAAATGACCGCAGTGGTCAGTTTGGTCAAAAAACGTGAAAAAAACACAACTTTTGATTCACATTGTCTTTGCCAGTACAACTTTTTATAGTTTTTCGTCACAAAGTTAGAAAAAAAAAGGATGCGCTGAGATTATTTTTATGACGTCATCAATCTTTGCGCATGGATTTTATAGCAATGAAGGGACATTTTTCATTCACGTTTAAATTGACGTCATCAAACTATGTGCATGGATTTTATTATCTCAACTCAATGACGGGAACAAATTTTCTTCATGTTTAAATTGTCTACGTGCCGTAAACAACATAAATTCTTTACACTACCAATACTGTAGTTGATTTTCTTAATCTATCACTACTTTAATACTTTACACTGTGAATACATGACTTAAAGCTAATTAATAATTTAAAACTTTACAAGCATAGGACAAAGCAAATAGATTTAGCATTTTTTTTTCTGTTTCGGGAAGTAATACCGACGCCTTACTAAGCTTATTTAAACGCAGTGGTCCTGGTTACACTCTATATTTAAGCTTATAATTATATGGCGTCATCAAATTTTGCGTATTTATGCGTTTAAGAAGGGAACAAAATTTTGTTTTAATTTGCGTCGTTATTTGTGGAATGCAATATTTAAATGGTATAAGTTACCGGAAAATACTTTATCCCCGCTTAAGACTATTGTTTATAACTCCATGGGTTATTTTATCCAGTTCCGAGAACTGGGCACCTTTAGGCTTATCGCCTAGGTAACGGCCATTGTTTAAATTACCGGGCAATGTTTAAATTACCGGGCAATGTTTATAATACCGGGCAATGTTTATAATACCGGGCAATGTTTAAATTACCGGGCAATGTTTAAATTACCGGGCAATGTTTAAATTACCGGGCAATGTTTATATTACCGGGCAATGTTTAATTTGCCGGGCAATGTTCAAATTGCCGGAACTAAAATTTTAAAGTTTTAATTCGTGTCGTATATGTTTTATAAACATTATTTCATATGGGTTTCAATTGTTATTGTTTTACATGTTGAATAGAAAATTTAATTCTAAGTTTGCTTCCAAAGCAACAATAAATAAATAAATAGCAAATAAACAAAAACAACACAACATAGGTCTGCGACTTAATGTTTGTCGTAAAAAAAATATATCAAACAATCATTAAAAAAAATAAAAGTACTGTCGAATGTTCTTTATCAATGAATAGAACAAAATATATTCATGTTTTAATTTGCGTCGTAATTTATAGCGGGCAATTTTGTAATTGTTATAATGGGTGGTGAGTAATGATTCTAACATGTAATTCATGTTGTAGCGGGCAAATAAAAAATTACCTCACGTTTGAATTCGTGTCGTAGGTCATGCGGGCAATCTCATTATAACTGCCTGAGTAGTTAGAGTGTATGTAAACATAACTTTTAGCCGGTTCGGAGGACCGGGCACATACCGGCTTCTATATATATAAATCTCAAAAGGAATATGTGGCTGGCTGGGTATGTACATACCGCATAATCTTTTTAAATACTGGACATAAAAACGTGAAATTTGCTACAAATATTCTTTGCGTTACGGCGGTGAACACTGTCAAGGTTTTAAAGAAATTTAAATGACCGCAGTGGTCAGTTCGGTCAAAAAACGCGAATAAAACGACATATTTTGGGTTCATGTTGAATTTGCCGTTCCAACTTTTTATAGTTTTTCGATCGATCGCGCTAAGAAAATATAAAAAAGGATGGCGTTGAGATTTTTTTCAGGATGACGTCATCAAAGTTTGCGCAGAGATAGCTGGTTGTCTTTTTTTTATGGCGTCATCGAATTTTGCGTATTCATTTTAATTAACTTTGCTTCAACCTTTGCTAATGTACTTTATGAATGAATAGAACAAAATATATTCACGTTTTAATTTGCGTCGTAATTTATAGCGGGATATTTTTAAATTGTTATAATGGGTAATGATTAATGGTTTTAATGATATCTTACGTTGTATCTGGCAAATAAAAAATTCCTTCACGTTTTTATTCGTGTTGTATATGTCCACAGAATAGGTATAAAACAGAATGCGCAATTTCGAACACCCAAAGCTAATATTTCAGGCAAAATGTGCATAAACGGTGGTGTAATAAACTACAACAATGATGCGAAAACGACTGATTATCGTAAAAAAGAGCATGTCAAACTGCATGGCTTTCCTGACTCCAAAAAGAATAAACAACAGCATAAACAACCTCATATTAACTCATTATGAATTATATGCCTATTTCCCTTCATAATTTTAAAAGTTTATTTTGGTTTAAAAAGTATATATATTTATGTACCGGTAGCCGTAGCAATTTAGTTACCGGTACCGAGCTACGTCTAAGCCATTTTTTTTTCAAATCAGTACCGGGTAATAAATATTTTTACATCATATTGGCCTAATCATATAATGTTCAAAACAAAATGGGTAATTAAGTCAAATTTATATAAAAGTAAGCCTATAATGAAAGATAATGTAGGCCCTATATATATTGTATATATTTATGGCAGACGTAGATATCCTTTCACATTTTACTATAGTAGCGTCTCTAGCGACCGCTGCATTGCGGAAAATGGTAACTTTTAGTGACTGCGTATATAGGGATTGTGCATTCTGTTCTATACCTATTCTGTGTATACGTCTTATAAACTTTGTAGCGGGAAATTTTTCAATTGATGGGAAAATGTTTAAATTGCCGAGCTCAACGTTTTAAAGTTTTAATTTGTATCGTATACGTCTTATAAACTATGTAGCGGGAAATTTTTATATTGCCGGGCAATGTTTAAATTTGCCGGACCAACTTTTAAAAGTTTTAATTAATGTCGTATACGTTGTATAAACTATGATTCATATCGGTTTCAGTTGTTATTGTTTTTCCTGTTGAATTTAAAATTTAATTCTAAGTTTGCTTCCAAAGCAACAATAAATAAATAGCAAATAACACCAACAAAAACAAAAAAAAAAGCAAAAATAAATAAATATTGATCTACGACTAATGTTGTAGCAAAAAAATATATCAAACAATCATTTTCGAATTAACAGTACTTTTTAAAAGACATGTGAGTTCTGTTTTACAGAAAGAGTTTAATTACCCAATTATCTCACAAAATTCGATCATAGTGGTCATACTTTGAGCAAGAAATAAAAAAAAATTATTTGTTTTTCCTTTTTAGTTGTATATTGAATTGGTGTATAATAAAGTGTGCAAAACAGAAATAAATTTAAAAAATACTGACCACAAACAAAAAAAACATACTACTTTATGTATGTTGCAAAAACAAAACTAAAAAACTATAATGTGTCAAGCATATTCTAAAAAAAAAGCCCGTTCGAAGAATCGGGCACATATCGGCTTGTATATATATAAGTCTAGCAAAGTTTGAGTACAAAATAGATTAGAAAGGAGCCACTTAACAAAGTAAAAAAAAAAGTCTTTAAATAGAAACTGCGTGATTTAGCATCGAATGAAAGTCTTTCAGATTTGTTTAAAGCCAAGAGGGCAAAAAATGGGGACCAAAAAAAAAATCATTAGTCACTTTGGCATCGTATCAAGTTTGTGAGGTCATTAGCTGCTTTCTTTACGGAAGTAAGTGAGAGACCAGGTCCAGCTAAATAGATAGAATGGCACAATTGGAAGGCCGGTTACTACTTTTGTCCCCAGTGCCTGGTCTGAAGGAATTTCATCCCACGACTTACGATATATCTATTTATGGCGGGCTTTTCTCTCCCCCCCCCCCTGTAGCACTAAATAAGGACTTTTTGGGGCTTGGGCGTCATTGTTGGTGCGGTTGGTGGGTGAGATTACCAAACGCAGTTAGTGTCACCATTTCTTTACCAATATAACCTCTTTTAAATACTTGTGTATTTTTATTAATACAAAGCAGTGATATATATATGGGAATTATTTGCCAGGAAATAAGGCAATAATTGGTCTGCAGACTGACCTACACAAACTAAATAATATTTTTAGTTTTGAGATATGAGAGTATGTGTCAAATGGTTGGTCAACAGGCAAGGACATTCAGAATAGTATTTATTCTAGTACTGTAATGCTTCTTATAAATAAAACATGCCTGTTTAAGCTACAGTTAAAAATTGTATAAACCACAATCAACAAAAAGCTATTTTATTTATTACTTTCTACTCAAGACATTTAGGAAGGTAATTTTAAAAAAAAATTTGTTATGGGGTAAAAAAAAGTCTTCTTTTTTTAACAAAAAGCTAAATTGCACGGTGATGCCCTTGAATTTACAATCTTTTTTTTTAAATAATTTTAATTGAAATACATTTTTTTGAAAAAAGAAAAGGAATAGACTAACTGGATAATCGAACCTGGGTGGACAGCATGGCGATCCGATACGTTATCCATTCAGATAGCGATGACACATGCGCTCAGTAAAATTGCAAAGATATAATATATGGCAATAAGGTCATGTGTCTTTAACTAAACAATTAGATTTTTTTAATACACACACACAGAGCTTTTTATTTATATGGAAACATGCTCTAACTAGATATACACTTTAGGCTGATTTTCGGAAGGAAAGTATATTGAAAGATTTTTAAAAATATCTATGTCAGTGAAGAACATCAAAGGCAATGGTATCGTTTTCATAAAGTAAATCCGATCCAGGTACACTTAATTTGTGAGTGAGATCGTGAGTGGCGATGCACTGGCCTATATTTAATGGGAGAACATTCATTAGGAAAGGGGAAAACCCGATTATATCTATAGATCGAAATATCAAATTAAAAGTGCACTCAATTATTGTAATTTACCGTAACACAACAGTCTTATTTCCCAGTTGCGAAGTCAGGATTTTTTGTGTGTGTAGGGCGAGGGCTAAAATTTCGTGTGACAAACATTTACCCATTGTTGTTTTGTTTTTCTGAGAATATAGCACAGTTTCTGTTATAAAGAAATATATGGGGCACGCTGTCCGAGCGGCAGCGCGTTCAACTAGCGTTCCGAAGGATCTGGGTTCGAATCCTGAGGGTGTCTCTGAGTCTACCCAGCTCTGATGGGTACCTGACCTTCGTTGGGGTAAAGTAAAGGCGGCTGGGCATTATGCTTGCCATACATCCCCTAGAATGCCGTGGCAACAGAAACTGGTGAACGCTTCTTCACCAGCCCTATGATCAGTTTGGTCCGAATGGTACCTTACTTACTCTGTTATAAATATACTCTAATCGTACAAAAATGTGTTTCAAAAATGTCAAAAATGGCTTAGCGTTCCCAGCCCTAAACCACGTCCCTGTTATTTAATCAAACCTTGATTCTCACACAACTGTATGATGTAAAACTTTACACGTTAAAATTAACTTTGTAATCAGGAAAATGTCTCTACTGGCTCTCTGGGATGAAGTGCATTAATCACTAAATTATGTCCCTTACATACGGATGTGAATTAGCATTGAGACTGAACATCAATTTTAAAAACATTTAACTGCATGCAAAACCCTTTATTAAGGCATAAAGGCATATATTAAGCTAGATAGTTGGGCTTCATAGTATGCTGCTTCATACCTTCAAGAATTGATATCAAAGCACGCGCCATCAAGGGAACTGCCATTACAGTTCATTAATAATATGGATGGACACAAAAAGAAGTACCTGGAAGTGTGTTCATTTGAATTTGTGACGCATTCTATATGGAGACTGAGCCAAAAGAGTCTCTTGGCTAGAGACTGTGTGCAGTGGCGTATTTAGGCATGTTCCACATGTTCCATTGGAACAGAGGCCTTCACAAAAAGAGGCCCCCTCACACCAAAAAAAATTTTTTGTGACATCCCCATTCTTTCGTTGAAAATTCATTTATTCCCCTACAATTTTAAGCGCTCCATACAATTTTATGATTTTACAGAATTTAACTTGAATTAGCGTCACTTTTCTGAGGTTTATGGAAGGCAGGGGCGAGGCCACCAGGGGCCCACACATACATTTGAGAACAGGGCCCCCACAATTCTACATACGGTCCTGGCTGTGTGCCTTACATAAATACAGCTGCCAATGCATTTTATTCCAAGAGCGCCTTGAGCATGGAAACAAGCGTTATATAAATAACTATTAATATTATTAATGAAAAATGTCTATAAAGTTCTTCCCCATGGGGAATAGAACCAAAGCCTCCAACATTACAGACGGGGCGCCCTAACAATCGACTACGGAAGACAAACGTCTGAATAAAATCTAAAAAAAATTAATGATAGACATTGTAAGCTATTTTATATGAAACATTGTTCTTTTATTTATTATTTTATTGTAAGCTATTTTATAGGAAACATTGTTCTTTTATTTATTATTTTATTGTAAGCTATTTTAATTATTTTCTGTATAATAATCTCTAAGCGATATGTCTGATGTATGACGTGGTTGTTAGCGAAGGAAGTGACGTCAGAGTCTTGTTTTGTTGTCTGGGAATGAATGACGTATTGTTGTTTCTTTATAATCGCAAACATTTTGGTCCTTTGAGTGTTTAATATTAAAACAATGTCAAAGATTAGAGTGTTTTCGGTTGCCTTTAATTATTGAAACAATTTAATTCCAACATTACACTCTTAATCTCAGGGTCGTGGGTTCGAGACCCGCTTTGGGTAACAAACCCGGGAGACGGGTGTTCGATTCTCAGCCATGGATATACTCTAGTCACTAGTCCAAACTTTTTGTTAAATAAAAAGACATGCTTTTTTTAATCCGATTGCGGATTACAATATTTATTTTAAATTACTTTAAGTGTATTCAGTAAATAAAAATAATAATTGTGTTTTATTAATACAACTTTATGTTCATAGTATGTTTTTATTTGTAGCTATTTGGCTTTTTGTTGAATAAAAATACTTATTTTAAATTACTTTCCTAAATGTTTTCAGTAAATAATAATTATATTTATAAAATTATTAGAACTATAGCTTTCTGTTCATTGTATTATGATTTTTTTTTATCGGTTACTTATACTGTCCTCATACAGGCCTATTTAATTTTCTCCGGGCAACGCCGGAATATATTTCGTTAGATAGATAAACAATTATCGTAGGGAAAAAAATGCCTCCCACCATGGGCTAAGCCACTGCTTAGAGTTTCTATAAACAAAACCAATTGTTGTTCAGTGTATTAGTTTTGTAATAACAAACTAACACAATTATACAAACAAATAATAAGTATTTAAAACAATAATTTAATTTATGGTAGGCAATGTGTTGTAGTATCTTAGTACTAGCACCTTAGTCTGAAAAAAAAAATACACTTTACACTAATTGTATATTATCATTTCAAAGTACTTTTGTTCATTTTCTAGGGCAGAGATGGCAACCTAAGGCGACCGTGCCAAACTTGGCACGCAGAGCGATTTTCAATGGCACGCGAGAGATCTCCAAGAGGTGTTTTTTGATTTAAAAAAAAACATTATCCGGTTCTGAATGAGGAAGACAGACTGTTAAATCCGATGTTTCTAAATGACTTAGCGACACATTTCAGTGAGTTGAACTTTCGTTTACAATGACCACTGGAATGAATTAGCATTGAGACTGAACATCAATTTTTTAAACATTTAACTGCATGCAAAACCCTTTATTAAGGCATAAAGGCATATATTAAGATTGATAGTTGGGCTTTTTCAGAAGTACATCGAGACACTCAAAGAGGAGTTTTAAAATTAAACATAAATATAAGTAATTCTAAAACAAATTTATTTGTATTTTGAATTCAATAAATATAAGAGATTTATTTAATAGCACTATATTACGTAATTTCTGTACTTATTAATGTTTAAAATATAAACTCCTTAAATAAACAAACAATAAATGCAGGAAAGATTTATTTACAACTGTTGAACGTAAATTAATTTTAATATTCTAATAATTAAATCTTGTAATAAATACCATAATGTTGGATTTATAGAAAGAAATAATAATTATCCAGTAATATTTGATATAATATTACAAAACATAACTTTTTTGGCATCACAATTGAATCAAATGTGAAAACGTATTTTAATGTAAAGGGAGATAATTAGCCCGTTTTATTTGAGCTAATATTCCTAACATGTTTTCTTTTCTTTTACAAAAAAGAATAAAAGGCTTACAATGTGTATGTTGAAATGATCAAACTTCAAAAGTATTTGAAAATTATATAAATATTATATGTCTAAAGCATTTATATGTATACTTTTGAACATCACAATATTTACCAAGATTTTTTTTTATTACCACGTATCTCTTCCGTTAAACGATAGTGCACTATAATTACTGAGAGTAATATTAGTATTAAAACAGAACAAGAGACTTCTCAGTTTAAACTGAGATGAAAATATAAACAATATTAGCAGGTGTTGGATCCTCATCTTGACTAACAAAAGATAGTGTAAAGACAATAATTACCATTAAATTTGTTTAGTAATAAGATATTGTATTTGATATAATTGAAAATAAAAAGGATGATAATTACACACACGTTAATTTTGTATTAAATATAAGACGCTGTAACGATTTTCTCTATAAATAATTAAATCTCCTTTCTTTTTGGCCTTGGTCTTGCTAGAATTGTCCTATAAAAATATTAGTTTAAAAGTATAATAGAGTGTGTGAGTGTATAATTATAATAAAAGTGGTTGACTTTTAGGATGTTGGCACGCTGAATGATTTAGAATTCTTAGTTTGGCACACTGTTAACAAAAGGTTGCCGATCCCTGGTCTAGGGTACTTGTAGACCTTTTTGCCATAGAAATGAGTCTCAAGAAACCTTGACATTTAGTTTTATGTTGTATGCTTTATACTAGACGCTAGGGTGAAAACATTTCATATTGATTACAGAAAAATTATGAAAGTTTATTAACAGCTTCTCGTTTACAAAAATAGTGACCGATTAAAAAAAATAAAAAAACATTCACAAATATTAGAAGGTTAAACTCTATTTTACTTCTGAATTTAACATAACATTTAACAAAACATAACAAACCTTCTCAATACTATTTAATCAAATAAGTAGATGATTTCACTTTAAATTAAAACAGACTTTACCTTGAAAAAACACAACGTATTGGACCGAAGGTTTTGTTCTTCAGAAAGAATAAACAAACAGACGAAGTGTGTTTATAAAATCAATCAAAGCTTGCCCTGGTTCTTCAAACAAATACACTTTAAATAACTAGATTTTATGTGGCTGGTTAAATTGAAGAACATTAACTATTGTAGGTCTTTTAACATTTCCTGTGATGTATTTAATCTTAAGAAAATAATTTTTCTGTAAACATCTAATATGCTAGCTACATTTGTAATTTTGTTGTTAACAAACACTATTTTGTTAACATATATTTTATTGACAATTTTGTTATTATCAGATTATAATAACATTTGATATTATTTGAAATGCAGTCCTGTTACAATATAATCCACCCCCCCCCCCCCCCCACACACACATGCTATATCGCTAACCTTTATTGACCTCAATGGGCCGTATTGCTGCTGAGAGTTAACACCCTTGCCCCTTTTACAAGTCAATCTTTTTTTTTATTTTATTTACTTGTAAATTACAAGTCAGTCATAAAAGATTGACTTGTAAAAGGGGCAAGGGTGTTAACTCTCATCAGCAATACGGCCCATTGTTCAGACTGAGGTGCTAGTAATTAGGTCTACCAATAATGATGCATCGACATATATTTCCGTTCAAGTGTTGATTTATAATTGTCTCAAAACTACAACCGGCCGAACCTTCCGGCTCCTACGTCCAGGGGCGTAACGAAGCTAAGGGGTGGATCAAGGTGGAGGGGGGGTACACCAAGACCCTGTCCGAGACTAGCCATACGATAGGGCGCGCAGAGTAACATAGGGTACCGCTGTCACATGTACTACACTTCTCTCCCCACCTGCGGTTCAAGTACTATCTTACGTAAAGTGAAGCTTTATATAATGATCTCCTTTCTATGGCCCTGGATAGTTAATCCTACATTATAGTTTACTGTGGTAGGTACGTTGGTGGAACACACTAGCTTATCGACCTGATTTCTTAGGATGCAACACTTTGACAAGTTATTCTATGATGTAAGTACGTTGGTGGAACCCGTTAACTTATCGACCCGATTTCTTAGGACGCAACACTTTGACAAGTTATTCTATGATGTCATACATCTGACAAGACACCATTAAAAAAACATCGTTAAAAAAACAGTTTTATTAAAATTCCAACGTTGATATCACACACACACAGACATACACACCTTCAGGGTTCGAATATACTCTAAGTAAACTATGTGAAGTTGAGATTTACCGCAAGGTAATTTAGACAGGTAAAAGAGTACTATTACCCTACTCCCCTTCCCTCCCCTACTACCAACCACCCCACCTGTCATTATCGATGGGTACGCGAGTATGCACGAAAACTACTGTAGGCAAAGTTGATGAAGTGGAGTCAGTGTAGGACAGCGATGGCGAACCTATGGCTCGCGTGCCACAGCTGGCACGCAGAGCCAATTCTGTGGGCACGCGAGCATTAACCTAAATTGTTATCTTTGTCTGAAAGAACACAAGGGATAGATATCCACAATACTGTTATGGAAGCTTTTTTTGGCTCAAGATATAAAACCACAAAAAGTTGTTTCAGTTACTATTAACGGGGCACCTTGCATGGTGGGGGACGCATCTGGTTTCATACAGTTAAAGAAGCAAAACACCCAGTCGTTCAGCTTCTCTGTATTATACACCATATGAGCTCTTTGTGTCAGGGATAGCAGCAAGAAATTAGATGATATTCTTAAAGATGTCACAAAATGGTCAATTACATCATGGCTTGTGACCTTAATTGTCTACAGTTTCACGCACGTCTTGATAAGGGCAAGGCGCAGTAGGCCTACAATACTCGTGTACAATAATGTCAGGTGGCTGAGCAGAGGACGAGTATCGGAGATATTTGTGGCATGCTTGAATGAAATTAGGATGTTTATGAATAAAAAAAAGGGCAGGATTATCCACAGCTCACTGATATGGTCTGGCTTACCAACCTCAGTAGTTGTTTGTTTAAAGATTTTACATCACACTTCAACGAACTGAATAAAAAAACTGCAAGGTTCGGGGAAAAACAACAGAAATGTTTTGTGAATCAGAAAATTTGAAAGAAAACTGTAGGTTTTTGAAAGAGACCTACAAAGTAGGCAGCTGAAATATATTTTCCAAATTTAAAAATGCATTAAAAAAAATTCTATATAAAATTTATCGACAATCCTACAAGCTATCAGGAAATCTACATGGAATTTTCTAGAATTGTGTCAGCTGCAAAAGATAATTTCAGTAATAGTTTTGAACAGTTGCGTAAGATGGAGACAAATCTCTGTTTTCTTACTTCCCCAGATAAAGCCAAATTCGAAGAAGTTGATCTTTCCTACTTATTGTGGTTAGATTTAGGAAAATCTGGAAATGGAGCTATTGGATTTCAAGAAAGCTCTATCTGGACAAAAGATGTTAATTAGTTGGGACAACAGTATGAGCTGTTTGTTTTTTTCTAAAGTAAAACCTCAGTATTTTGTTTTCATTGCTGTGTTGGCACGTTCAAAGAAATAAGTTGGTCTTGTATTGCATTTTGGAACGCGGCCTCAAAAAGGTTCACCATCACTGGTGTAGGATGTAGGCATTTATTGAAGGGGTATAGATATAGGCAACTGTTAAAATTAATGACACTGAGGGTGAGAAATGGAAAGAGATAGAGAGAGAGAGAATGGAGAGTAAAATGGACGGAAGTAAGTTAGAAAGAGGGACTATTCAAAGAATGAGAGAGGCTGACACATAACTAAGACAGTAATATAAAGAGTGTGAGAAAAAAAGCCTAAAAGAAAATGTGATGTAGCAGTCAAAGACTATCTGAAGAAAGCGAGGGAGAGAGAGAGAGAGAGAGATGGAGAAGGAAAGAAAGAAAGAGATTAAATGAAAGAATTAGGGTAAACAAATTAAGTAACATAAAAAACTACATCACTGTGCCTCCAGACATATAAAAGTAAACGAATTCCCATTCTCCAATGTTTACATTTACAGAAAGAGAAAGAGGGTTTGAGAATAAGAAATCTATCAGCCTGCCAAGCACTTGACTGTACGGGTTATCTGTGTCATTGGTTGAAGTTTGTTCAAGTTTACCCAATTTCATGTACACTGTAGTGGATCTATAACAAATACATTAACATCTAAGCAAACAGAGTCGCTACAGCCAATAAACAGCTTTATGTTAGGCTAACAAACAAAACACACACAAATAAACAAAAACAAAGACCTTACTAATAGTAATAAGAAAACTATAACTAGAAGTTAATTGTTAGCAGTGGAGGTGTTAGAATGTAATTGTGTTAGTGGGGTTAAAGGTAGTGGATATATTTATCAGCAATTTATGTTGTATGTTTTAAGTCGTTCTAGAATGTCTCAGTTGTAGATTTTCTGTTCTTGCTTTCTGTAGCTTGAAGATAATTTGTGGTTAGAGTGGTGCGCTAAAAACTCACAATTTAACATTAATTGAACGAAAGCAAATTATGACGTGTGGATGGATGTACAGAGGAAGTCACTAAGGAAATAGGTCAATTGCATTTTTTATCTAGGAGGTGTCAACATCTCGGATAGCGTATTATTTTGTATGTTAGAAAATTAATTCGCCAGTGTGACTAAATAATTGATCTGATTAAACATATACTTCAAAAACTTATTTGTAAATATGTTCGTTATTAAAGTTTTTAAAAGCTGCCATTGAGTTAAATTCCTGCTTGATGTTACGTACACATGAGAGAGTCAGTGCTAGGCACTGATCTATAAAAAGAATGGATTACGCCTTCTTAATAAATTGGTTTGAGCAAAGTGAAGAAAGGCACTGATCTATAGAAGAAAGGGAAAACTAAAAATTTCAACTGCACTTACCGATATAAACAAAATTGTGTCTAAAACTTACTGTGCCACTGATCTATAAATAGATCGGAACGGAATCTATGTTGCTGCCATTTTACACAATATGCAAATGGATTGTTGCTGTCAAGCCTCTGACTTCTTATTAATAAAATAAAACTAACAATAATACGATCAAAAGAAAATACCAAACAATAAAAAAAGTTAATAATAAAAAAAGTAGACAGCAATATTTCGCAGTACGGAAAAACCCGGTCCCGAACACACACTAAATTTGAAAGCATTTCAATGGGACATCATTTGGAAACATCGCCCATTGTATAACTTTCACATACGGTAATTAGTAATAGGTCTAAGTTTATTTAAAAAAATTAATTAACGAATTAAGCAATATTGTTAAAAAAATAAAACTTTATTTTAGAGGACGTTTCCAATTTATACATTTAACTTTAAACCCGATAAGTCAAACGGCTTAGAATAATATAGAGCAGAAACAAACATCTAAATAAATAAACAAACTCACGGTAATTATATATATTGATCAGTGACAGTATAAACAAAATGGCGTAAATTTCCTCAAGAATGTTACTTTCGAGCCTAATCCATTCTTTTTAGAGATCAGTGGTGCTAGGGCAGGATGGAAATGATAGTGTGAATATGTAAATAAATTTTAAAAACGTAACAGTTTCAAATATAGCTGCTTTACCACGATGTTTCAATACAGGGGTCTATTGTCTACAGCAGGGGGGGGGGGGTGGGGGGGGGGGGCAAATGCGGCTGCGAGACTTCAGATCCCGTTGGTCTCAAGAGTGCCCACTCCAGACCTATACACGTTTGAAATATTTATTTTCTATTTCCTACAACTTTATGCTATTTTTAATCGGCTAATTTACCTGATACATAAGAAAGAAATATAATTTGAATGCGTGTATTTGACTATATATCTATAAATAGAATTTGAATGCGTGTAATTGACTATATATCTATAAATAGAATTTGAATGCGTGTATTTGAGTATATATATCTGTAAATAGAATTTGAATGCGTGTATTTGACTATATATCGATAAATAGAATGTGAATACGTGTATTTGACTATATATCTATAAATAGAATTTGAATGCGTGTATTTGACTATATATCTATAAATAGAATTTGAATGCGTGTATTTGACTATATATCTATAAATAGAATTTGAATGCGTGTATTTGACTATATATCTATAATATAAAAAGTAGACTGTGTGTGTTGATTCCGGTCCCCAATGGTTAATTTAAAGACACGTGACCTTATTGTCTCATATTCTACTTTTCCCTAGCTAAGTGGTTAGCGTATTTCACTGCCAAGCGGGCGGCATGGATTCGATTCCGCACTGATGGCTTTCTTTTAAACTTTCAACTTAAAAAAAAAATTCCAATAATATTAATCTAGGCCTACTTTTGTTTTAAGAATTGTAAATAATTTCAGGACTTAGACCTTTCCAGAAAGTTTTCAGTTAGTAAAACCTAAAAATGCGGGAAACAGGTGTTCGATTCTTAACCACAGGGTTAGTCCTTTTTGTTAAATAAAAAGACATGCTTTATCTCAACCCGATTACTATATTTATTTTAAATTACCTACCTAAATGTTTTTAGTAAATAATAATAATATTTTCAAAATTATTAGTTCTAGATCTGTAGCTTTCTGTTCATTGGAGTTTATGAAATTTTTATCTGTAGCTTATACAGGCCTGTTTAATTTCCCCACGAGCAACGCCGGGTAATTTAGCTTGTATATATATATATGCCTAAACAGGTGGGTGTGAAGGGGTGTGGCTCTGATGCCAACCTCTGTTCTATAGCATTACAATAGTTAGCCTGCGTTAGTGTCTAGTCTATTATGTAACATATCTAAAGTTACTGTATCAGGTAATATTCAGATGCCCAAAGCCTCATCCTAAATATGGCTATGGGCATACATGGACAAGAAGGATTGACCAGACGAATTTCTCCGAGTAGCGAATTAGGAATGACTTTTGTGTGTGTGAATAATCTAACATTACCCTCTCCCCCCCCCCCCCCTCCTCTCTTTAGCCTGTTCCGTAATGCGCTCATTTACACCAATAGCTGTAGTTATGACATTTAACGTAAAATATTAGTCAATGTATTCAAAAATGAGATTTATTGAAATGTAATTCTTTTATTTCTTCTAATGTGTAACTAACTATATGTGGGCTCATTATTAGCCGAGGCGAATTGGCCGTATTGCTGCTGAGAGTTAACACCCTTGCCCCTTATACAAGTCAATCTTTTATGACTGACTTGTAAATTACAAGTCAGTCATAAAAGATTGACTTGTAAAAAGGGCAAGGGTGTTAACTCTCAGCAGCAATACGGCCCATTGTGCCGCGAAGAAACTGTACACTCATCCGAGGCGAGTTTTCAGTTAGATTCTATTCTGTAGGATAACTCTCTATAGTGTCAGTGTCACAGTTTATTATTTAGTATCAACTCCGTAGTTTGTTCATGTACTTGAGTTAACTCTATGTAACCCACACTGTGTCAGTGTGTCACAGTTTATTATTTAGTATTAACTCTCTAGTTTGTTCGTGTACTTGAGTTAACTCAATGCAACCCACACTGTGTCAGTGTGAGTCGGTATAAGATAGTTTATAACCCAGGCTTCGACTCCACCAGTTTGCCTGATTCGGTACTGAACAGCCAGTGACTTACTTGATGCTATTGAACTTAGTAGTTTATACATTTGTACTTTTGGCTTACAAAGTATTGATCAATAACTTGGACAAGATATAGTCATTATGTCAATATTCATGGCTTTTAACTAGGCTGATACGTTTTTATTTGGTTTCATTTTTTTTTAAATGAAGTAGTTTATACACTATACAAAAACTCTGAATGACACACAATGTATGGATCCGAGAACTATTGTCTACAGCAGGGGTCGGCAACCGCAGAGCGATTCGCAGTGGCAAGCGGAAGACCTCTAAAATGGGAATTCAGGTTACTTTTACAAGAAACTTACTGCCAGAACAGGTTGACGTTTAGACCGTTGGCACGCTGAATGAATTAGAAATCCTTCTTTGGAAAACTATTGTTAAAAGGTTACCGACCTCTGGTCTACGGGATTACATACTGACACAAAATATCTGGAGCTTATATATTTGTTATATTACACTCTGACACAAACTATATGGAGCTTATATATTTTTTATATTACACTCTGACACAAAATATCTGGAGCTTATATATTTGTTATATTACACTCTGACACAAAATATATGGAGCTTATATGTTTGTTATATTGGACTCTGACACAAAATATCTGGAGCTTATATATGTGTTATATTACACTCTGACACAAACTATCTGGAGCTGCTATGTTTGTTATATTAAACTCTGACACAAACTATCTGGAGCTGCTTTATTTGTTATAGTACACTCTGACAAAAATATCTGGAGCTAATATATTTGTTATATTACACTCCGACACAAACTATCTGGAGCTGCTTTATTTGTTATAGTACACTCTGACAAAAATATCTGGAGCTGAAATATTTGTTCTATTAAACTCTGACACAAACTATCTAGAGCTGAAATATTTGTTATATTAAACTCTGACAAAAATATATGAAGCTAATATATTTGTTATATTACACTCCGACACAAACTATCTGAAGCTGCTATATTTGTTATAGTACACTCGGACAAAAATATCTGGAGCTGCTATATTTGTTATATTACACTCTGATAAAAATATCTGGAGCTAATATATTTGTTATATTACACTCCGACACAAACTATCTGGAGCTGCTATATTTGTTATAGTACACTCTGACAAAAATGTCTGGAGCTGCTATATTTGTTATATTACACTCTGACACAAACTATCTGGAGCTAAACATATTTGTTATATTATACTCTGACACAAACTATCTGGAGCTAACATATTTGTTATATTACACTCTGACACAAACTATCTGGAGCTGCTATATTTGTTATAGTACACTCTGACAAAAATGTCTGGAGCTGCTATATTTGTTATATTATACTCTGACAAAAATATCTGGAGCTGATATATTTGTTATATTACACTCTGACACAAACTATCTGGAGCTAATATATTTGTTATATTACACTCTGACATAAATATCTGGAGCTAATATATTTGTTATATTACACTCTGACACAAACTATCTGGAGCTAATATATTTGTTATATTACACTCTGACAAAAATATCTGGAGCTATTATATTTGTTATATAACACTGCGATACAAAATATCTGGAGCTGTTATATTTGTTATATTACACTCCGACTACAAATCAACACGCAATTCATCCACAGCTCTGACATCCCCTTCGTTTATTGCATAGCTCCACTATAATTTGTCTTTGATTCAGGCCCAATCAATGATTGCCACAAAGCGATGACGAAAAAAAAAAGCACCAACATTTTTAGGCCCATCAAATTTGTCTAAAACCAGGACACTAACAATCAGCTGACCGATTAGTCTCTATAGACTAGATGCATTCAGTATTGTCTTGTATTTGTGCAAGTCTGGGGGGCACAATCTCAAGGTTAAGGGGAAGCAAATCTGGAAGTAAAATAAGTATAGAAAAGAAGAAAGGGGAAAGAAAAAGTTTAATCAAGTTGGCCCATAATCGACCCAGCCGTCTACATTCGCCCTGGCTTATAACGCAAATAAAATGTCTACAGCTGAGCTGTGATAAACGGAACACATAGATGACAGCATTAAGAAATGTTAAATCCACATTTCCAGACATCCTTCATCTAATGTGACAGACTCCACTATACGTTTCTACATTTGTAATGAAGCCAGGCTGACCCAGATTCCCCTTTTTTTTTCTTCATTCGGTCATTTGCCAGGAATATACAAAGAAACGTGACCCGAAATCAGATAACGAGAAAGTCTAATCGATGCAATAATTTCTCCCACACAGAAAGTCTAAACGATGCAATAATTTCTCCCACACAGAAACTCCAAATGATGCAATAATTTCTCTGGCTGTTTATAGATTGAATGGTTTAAACATGAAATCAATTTCTTACAGTTGTTTTACCTTCTTTTTTCTTTGAAGAATATTTTGAGCCGTTAAGAAAGGTCTTGAAAAATATTTGTTTTTAAATGTGTTCTTTCTTTTAAGTTGCCAATACAAAGGAAATCATAGAATATATAGGTCACATTAACTTCTCCATCTTGTTTTTCAGTAGGTCATGAATAACGGATGTTTATAATCATTATGTGAGTCTGAGACTATGGAACGAAATGCTTTAACTGTGGAGTTTTACAAACTGTTCAATTGTGGCAGAATTTGTGACAAAGCTGGTGTCAGAGCTTTTGACTGGGTTCGTGTCAGAACTTGTGTCAGAGTTTGAGACAGATTGTGTGACAAAATATGTGGTCAATTTTAACTATGTTATTATTATCTGTAACTACACAACAATATGATAATCAGGGTATAATCATTGGTATCAATTGACAAGGCAATCATTTAAAAAGTAGTCTTACCAAAGGCTAAGCAAGAAAACTATTATTTAAATTAGTCAAATTTTAATATATTTATAGCATACCTAATCGTTATAGAGAAATTCATACACATATGGATTGTCGTAGGAATTTATTAGCACACTGTATTAAGCTAACTTTACAATGAGCCAAAAGACCAGATGAATTTCTAATGGATGAATTGATACAGGATTTTCTAGTATTTTCAATGCAGTAACGAAACATATTTCAACCTCAGGCGACACGAGAAACTAATTGTCTAGCACAAAACAATTTAATGAAGGTTTAGATAGGGTAGAAATTTGGCTGCGGGGAAGGTGAAGGCTATAAAAACAATCTACACACCAATCTTTGAAAAGTACAAAAAGATGAACCTGGTCAAACACTTTAGGACATTACGAAACAAAATATTTTGAAGCGGCACGCATGTGGCCAAGTAGTTTTGTTTACTTCCCAGCATGCAACAACATGGCTGCATCCCGGAAGTACATTGTTTATATTGTATTAACGTTAGTCAAACTTTGATGTCTACTCCATTTTCTTACAAGTATTATAATTCAATATACATTTCGTTGTTCTTAAATGTTATATTTTTAATGCATACATTTTTTTAGTTTTAAACACATGTTTCTAGCAGATATAACTACAATTGAGTGCGATACATCAATATAATTAATGGAATAAATCAATAAAACCACGTGGCACTGTAGCCCCCATTACATTATGACCTATATATAAAATGCATGCACATACGCTAATAGAATTACATATCACGCATAACGTATCCTCGTCAGACAAATTTGATCAATAGTGAAGCAGCGCTCAGCAGTTTCCGTGGCCACGGCATACTAGGGGGATTCTGTGGTCAGCACATGCCGAGTCGTCTTTACTTTGCACAAACTATTATCAGAAACCCATCAGGGAAACCCTTCCAGTTCCTGGAAAAATCCCAGCCCTCACTAGACGTTGAACCCGGGGCCTTCAACACGCTAGCTCGGCGCTGCCTCTAAGACAGCGTGTTTCATTATCATGCATAAGCAAACTGATATTCCTACATGCTCAGCTAGTCAGATAGATGACGTAATTTTCAAATTGCAACAGTCACGTGATGGGAAAGGGAAACTATATAAACTAAATTAACTTTAGAATTCAGAATTGAGAACGAGAGTGTGGCGGTGACCCATAATTAGCATATATTCAGATATTATAACGGTTTGTTCTTTATCCCTGAGTAACTCGGAAACACAGAAATTCTGAATAGGAAGTTTACGAATTGGTCCATTTTTAAATATTTGGGGGGGGGGGGGGCGGGGCACTTATTTGTCTATATATAGATTATCCTACATGTCACATTTATAGGGCGTTTGCAATCCCGTGACAAAAAGCACGTGATTTGTGTTTACTTTGAGTAATGGTGTACAATTAAATATGGCCGCTGTATTAATAAAGTTTCATATAGGCTCGAGCTTTTTTTAAATGATGTGTTGTGTTTTAAGTCTTATTAAGATTTAAGCTGTAGGCCTATTATGTATGTTAAATAAAATAGGCTATTTTATTATTATCATAGACATAGATCATAGACGATGTGAGCCTAATAGTGACTTGACTAGATAGCCTATTCACCAACAATATCACTTGACATCGTAGCCTAGCCTACGAAACATTAAAAGTGTAGGCCTATAAAGTGAAATTGAAAGTGTAAATAGGTCTAGCCGGCCCTAGCCTAATCACATTAATCAATTAATCTACAGTACTACTATTTACCTCCTTATTTTTGAGTAGGATAGCCAATATTCAGATGTGAATTTTGCATGATAAAGAAGTACTTCACTTTCACCACGTTACGTTTGTACCTCAAGTGGGTTCTATATTTACACAAATACGTCACTAAATTTACACAAAAAAACTTAAGCTCCGCCTACTGAGAACGCTCTATTACGTTCTTAAAATCGGTCTCGACGACTTGGTTAATATGAACATAAAATATTGAAGCGGTTATTATTTATGGGTTTTCAACTCGTATACATAAGTCATTTATCGGGATTTAAAATAAAAAATAAAATGGCATATTAAAAATGTTATTTTCACTTAAAGTAATTTTAGATAATCACACTATAATGGCAACTGTAGAAGATGAAAATGAGGAACTGGCGAAAAAAAACATATTACTAATACGCTAGAATGAAAAACAAATGTTCACAAATGCACCAAATCGTCAACTCGGCTATTTCCCAATTGGTTAATCTGAACCATTATAAGATGAAGATAACATATTTTAAATCATATATAGATCAATGCTTATAATGCAAAAAATATGTTTTAAGCTATATTGAAATCAACTGATGTTTAAAATTGTCTTTTCTTTAATCATAAACATAATATTTCACTTTATTTATAATTCTAACAAATCATCTTTTAAAAAAATAAAATTTCAATGTTTCTAATGACGCATCAATAAAACAGTTTTAAAATGCACATTTTCAGAAACCGAGAGTTTATTTTCAATTATTCCTATTCAGAATTTCCGAGTTGCCGAGTTTCCCAGGAGTAAAGAACATAGTATAACAAGTGTGTGCTTATAACGCTAATGGTTTATTCGTTAGGATTGACAGACTAGACTCACAAACAGCCGAAAATAGTTCGTTGGTAGTTCTGGCAGACATGTGTGTTCAATACAATACACTCTGACATTTCTGGGCTGTTTGAAACGGCGATCCACTTATTATTATAGAGAATTGTTGAATGTCTATATTTGTCAATTGTGGGAGATTGTATAACAAATAATTATTCGGTTGTCTTTATTCCTTTTTTTTTCAATGTAATTATAATATTAAAAATTGTTTAAGGTTAAGAAAAATAAATATCATATTCACCCCCCCCCCCCTCCTCCCCCAGCCATTGTTTTTTAAATCGGTGATTATTGCCCCTGATGTGATAAAATTAGTTTGGAAAAAAGTATAGGTGACTAGACTATAGTAAAGTATCCCATCAGACCAAATTATCATAGGGCCGGTGAAGCAGCGTTTACCAGTTTCTTTGGCCACGGCATTCTAGGTGACTGTGGGGCCAGCACAATGCACATCCGCCTGTACTTTCCCCCAAATAAAGTCAGGTACCCATTAGAGCTGGCTAGACTCAGGGACACCCTCCAGACCCGGGAAAAAAATCTTAGACTATAGGCAGTGCATTAATTAGCAGTATGGCGTTGTCTGATGGAGTTATTTTATTTCATACTAACAATGGTTAAGTTGTACCTTGCTCTAAGCCCCCCCCCCCTTTCCAGCCTCCAACCCCTCCTTAACAACTCAGCTAAACTTAATTCCCCACTTAAGTTCAAACTACAGACAAAAACGATTCTTTGCAACCCACACTCCATATTCTCTTTGACTCTGCGGTGACTAAATCAAATGGCTTGATTTAATGTTATATTCCTTATAACGTTTATTATGATTGTGTTGTATGAACAAATAAATCATTATCGCCAAAGTGTTAACCGGTAAAACAACTCGGATTGTGGTTGGATTAAGTCGGTACAATGGCTTGCATGGATACATGTGGCACCAGCTAATACCCAATAAAGTACAGACACTGAAGTACACATAATCGTCCGTTTAAAAAAAAAAAAAAACTATTGATCCACAGATAAAAGTGCAACAAAAACAACATCATCAAATAACGGTTCAGACATTAAATGTAACCAATACAGAAATGTTCAATTAGAACAATTAAAACAATTTGAAACGGCAAAACGTACACAGACCACAGTGGCTGATAAGTGTTCCTATTAAAATGCACCAAATGCACGCTATTGCAAGAAAACAACAACACAATTAAACAGTCCGTGTAAACTCTCAAGAGATCTATGGTTTTAATGTATAAATCCTCTATTATATTCTTATGTATTTGTAGGCCTAGGAAGAACACACGCAATGTGATCTAAAATTGATGACGTCATTTCCTCGATTAAACTAGCCTGTCTGAAAAAAAATCTAGAGGTTTTAACAAAAAACAACAATAATAAACGCTATGAAAAAAAAAACAAGAACAAACTGTTGGGGGTGGGTAAGAAAAGTATCCCGTCGGACAACATTGATCCATGGGTCCAGTGAAGCAGCGTACACCAGTTTCTGTGGCCACGGCATACTAGGGGGGTTGTGTGGCCAGCATAAATAAACTTTAAACTTTATTCCAACAAAAGTCAGGTACCCATCATTGCAGGTTAGACTCACGGACACCACACCCAGACCCGGGAACTCACCCTGGCCTTCACCAGGATTTGAACCCTGGACCTTTGGTACACCATCTGAACGCTCTGCCGCTCGACCACCGTGTTAAAAAAATATGTTGTCATCGCCAATGAGTCTAGAGTCTATAATAATATGCTATGTTTCATAGTATAACCAGAAGTGTATCTATTAGCCTTCGGTAAATGTTCCCTTTGCCACCCAGAAAAAGCAGTGAACAAATGGGAAGTTAATACAATGGAATTTAAACAAAAAAACATTTATTTTCACTGTTAGTCTTAATCGTTACTAATTGAACGCTAATAATCCGTTCTGTAGATTGTAAATCTTACACTACACATGAGACGGATTTCAAAATAAATATTAAGGAGAATCTACTAGGGGGAAATAAACCCAGACAAAAATGGTTAAAGTGCAGCAAGTCGTTGAAACAAGATTTTATCTGAACCTCTATGGCCAATGGCCAGGGCATTAATGGGGAAGGAAAAGGAGGTGGGGGTGGGGAGGGGGGTAGTTAAAAAAAACCTCCCTGTCTTTTATCTGCCTTTTTAAAACATTGGGCGATGGCTGGTTGTGTTTTTATTGAAACGTATAAGACCAACGTGTCTTGAATGCCGTCTTTATAGTTTTATCCTAGTTTTATTTTATATACTTTTCTATTTCCGAAATAGTTTCATTTATATGACTGAAATAGTTTGAATAATAATGAATATAATGTTCTAATTAACAGACGACGTAGATACTGATAGGCCTACTCAACATTTTTCGTTGACCTTGAGTCTACTAACAAAATATAAAACCTTCAGAAATAGGCAGAAAATATTATTACATCACTATTATATCACTAAATTTTTTAATTGAATCTTCCAATAAAATATTAGTCTATGAAATAAGACTTCCAATCAAATATTAGTCTATGAAATAAGACTTCCAATCAAATATTAGTCTATGAAATAAGACTTCCCAAACCCGACAATTTAAAAAAAAAACTACTAACCAATCAAACAATTTGTTTAAAAGATCACCCAATCAAACACCTAAAATAACGACGAATCAAAAACGTCATATTTCTTTTTGTTTCTATTCTTATGATCAAGGGAAACAACTGTCTGCGCAATTGTTAAAAGGTTGTTAAACAAGTTGATTTCAAGTGTACAAGTGTAGCCACTGAAACTCAATTATCTGACCAGCTGTTTATTGTGTGGTTGTGCAACAAACAACAACCACAAAAAAATAAACAGTTAGTTGTTTCAATAGTTAAATTCGGTAAAGTAAAGTGTTTGATTTTGGTTCTCTCCCTCATTAACTATTGACCTCCAGAAAAGGAACGAATTTCCACACCATACTCATTCAATAACAATCAGAGAATCGTTTATTTGCTGAAGTTTGTCCATGTGCCTACCTGTCTATGGCACATGGCGAACTCTAATAAGTAAAAGTAAAGTATCCTGCAGCGTTCACCAGTTTTTGTGGCCACGGAATACTAGGGGATTGTGTGGCCAGCACAGTGCCAAGCCGACTTTACTTTAATACAACTAAAGTTGGTACCCATCAGAGCTGGATAGACTCATGGACACCCTCCAGACCCGAGAACAAATACTAGTCTTCACCAGGATTCGAACCCAGGACCTTTGGAACGCCAGCTGAACGTGCAGCAGCTCGGCCATTGTGCCCCCATTTACAATTATATGTTAAATAACACCTACACATTCATATAATATGGGATTGCAAAAACTAAAGTCTTTCCTTAATAAAGTTAGTTCGATATAGCGATGTATTATTGGCCATATAATTAAACCTAATTATTTCATCATCGGCCTGTGTATTAGTGTCAATCAATCTTCACTTAATGATGGAGGGAAATTAAAACGTATACGCTGTCATACAACGTGATGCGGCGTCCAGCAGCTTTTTTGTTCGTGGCCACGGCATACATTGGAATTGTGTGGGGCAGCATAATGTTCAGTTGCCTTTTATTTTGTAGACTAAGAGATACGCTCCAGTCCCGAAAAACAACAACACATGGCATTAGATTTGGACTGGAACCTGAAACGTTGGGAAAGACAATCTGAATGGGACACCGCCTCTACCCAATTCCGTCCCACACACAGCAAAGAGGAAATAAAATATGTCCAGGTAATGCCAGAGTTATCCTTTATTGATATAGTTCATGAGTTTTACCCCATTTTAAAAGGCACTCTTTCTAACTCAATTTATTTTTAAAAAAACAACGATAATGATCTTCTACGATTTATTCATAACAATCCGACTCATTCATGAAATATTATAAGTAATTAACTAAATTATGTAAACATAATAACATGCTAAGTAAACTTTTAATTTACCACATCATATTTTACCAGTGTATCGATTGACGCAGATGTAAGAGTTGCGTCTTTGCTAAGCCGATGTAGATTTTCGAAACGTAATTTTACAGCCCGCCATTTTTCTTAAAGTTGATGTGACTGACTAATGCCGTTCAGTTTGGTTAATTTGTATAACTAACTGTAACTGTAAAGAGCACGGGGAGATAATCCGTGAATTTATCTTTGTATCATCTGCGATATGCGTACAATTACCCGGAAATCGTAGTATTTCAATCACTAACCATCTCGACAGCCCAAGTTGTTCAAATATATCTCTAGCGATACTTCCCAAGATTATTATTATCGATTTTTTGTCCCCACGACAAGTAATTTCTTCCAATAAACTCATAAAGTTAATGATTCGGATCGATAAACCGTTTTAAAATTATAGACTGTAGTAATAAGATAAATACCTTCATATTTATTTTGTCAATTCATAGAGAAGCCTACATTTATTTATTTTTTCTTGTTCAAATCCTCTAGAAAACGTTGATGACATTAAAAAGGAAGAGACCTCTTGCCAAGTTTAAATTTGATGCTGGATACCTGTTTTATATCTTGTATTCCATGTTAAAAACAGTGTAGAGTGTTAATAAGCGATAACAAAAAAAAACAATGAAAAAAAAGACATTGAGAAATATATAGGCCTACTGACAAATGGACAACCACAAAAATAAAGACACACATACGCACACATCCACAAGTATTCACACAGACTTACACATAAATATACCCACACACATATGCATGCAAACGCACATAGACAGACGCAGAGAACTATCTCAGCTCCTGATGCAAAGTTCTGGGTATGAGATTACAGCAGCTCGTTACTTCGTAGACACTGAAACTTGTGACTCCGTGGAAGCCATGACACTGTCTTTAATCATGTTATGTAAATACATCGTAGCCTGGCAGCAGGGGAGATAATCACACGGAAATGGGCGGAGTCCACGCTACCAAAAGACAACTCGACAAATCAGACGCTATCACTTTGACAGATCATTTAGTAGCTGCAAGACGCGCATGGAGCAATAATTGACACTGATTTAGTTGGGGACAATGGGTTGCCACACTTACACATTTCAAGCTAAACATGATTTTTTTTTTCTAAAGGTAGGGTAAATTTAATTTAAAAAGTTAGTTGGCAAGTTTGAACAACATTTTAGAGACGTGTTAGAAAAATTGTGCCGCAATATTTTCAACCAGACAAGATTTACTATCAGAACTTGGATTACTGATTGCCTAGAATTTTTTTTGTGGAAACGCATACTGAATTCGTGCGTAATAACACAACATTTTTAAAACACAGACATATATAAAATAACAGCCCAATGTACTCTTTATATATTATATATAAGCTTACATATTATAAATATTTATAACGATTTTTTAAAGAATATAAAGTTTTTTAATTTAAAACATTAGGCCCATAGTCAAAATTATAAACAGCTTTATGGAAAACCTTAGAGACAGCTTTAATGTAAAGGATTTCGATTATTTCCAGTACAAATTTTGAAAAAACGAAATACCAAAAAAAAAAAAAAAAAAAAGATGAATAGTCTATATTCTATCTCATTGTTTGACAAAAAAGTTAGCCTAAATCAATAATTGTCTGAGTAATTAACTTAGTATTATTTTATAAACTAACCTAAAGCAATAATTGATCTGTTTTATGACTTCAGTAATTATGGATTTGATTTATTTAGAAAATTTACTAATTACCAAAGACCAACACAAAAAAAATGAAGCAAAGATTAAAGAATCAATAAACGTTAAAGGTGAAACAAAACACAAACAGATTAAAACAGTAACTTTATATTTCACTGCCGGTTACCGTATTTTTACAACATACAGTACACATTTTACAATAAAACTTCAATTTCTACTTTCTGGTAAGGGAGGGAACTATTTTACGATAGTTTTTGCTTTTGGTTACCATTGAGTCAAACTATTAAAGCATTTACTTTTAACCTTTTCAGGGAAGAACGGTTTATTGGTTTACATAAAATTATTTTAAAAATTTGAAAGGGTGAGGCGCAGATGCTACGTTTCTTAAAAAGTACATTTATTGCATAACTAGTGGATACAACATTTAGCAAGCTCAAGAGTATGTAGCCTACATATACAAGGCTGAAAATATATACTTATAATAGCAACAGAAATAATTTTACAACAGTAGCAAAAGTATAAGCATCCATAGCAGCAACCCTATAAGTATTAAAGCTACAAAAATATACTTCTAAGAACACCATAAATATATGCATAATAACAACTGACGTCAAGCTAATAATAAGAACGTCTAAAGTCTAAAGGGTCTTCTTACTGGCTTTTATACCCTTATTATCTGCTATTGAGCCCATATGTCCGAACCCACCTCCTAAAGTAATAGTTACGCCTCTGAAAGTGCTCATCTAGTGTGTGTTTGTGCCGTAGTTTCAATAAACATTACAGTAATAAAAGAAATACAAAGATCTCCAATGCTCAAGCTTGTTATGTACGTGGACCCAAGGATTGGTTATATCAGAAGTAAAGAGCATCCTTAGTTTACTTTCAGGTCTCACACAGTGCTATGTACGTGGAACCAAGGGTTGGTTATATCAGAAGTAAAGAGCATCCTTAGTTTACTTTCAGGTCTCACACAGTGCTATGTACGTGGAACCAAGGGTTGGTTATATCAGAAGTAAAGAGCATCCTTAGTTTACTTTCAGGTCTCACACAGTGCTATGTACGTGGAACCAAGGGTTGGTTATATCAGAAGTAAAGAGCATCCTTAGTTTACTTTCAGGTCTCACACAGTGCTATGTACGTGGAACCAAGGGTTGGTTATATCAGAAGTAAAGAGCATCCTTAGTTTACTTTCAGGTCTCACACAGTGCTATGTACGTGGACCCCAAGGTTGGTTATATCAGAAGTAAAGAGCATCCTTAGTTTAGCTTCAGGTCTCAGTCTCACACAGTGCTATGTACGTGGAACCAAGGGTTGGTTATATCAGAAGTAAAGAGCATCCTTAGTTTAGCTTCAGGTCTCAGTCTCACACAGTGCTATGTACGTGGAACCAAGGGTTGGTTATATCAGAAGTAAAGAGCATCCTTAGTTTACTTTCAGGTCTCAGTCTCACAATCTGGGCGACGTCAACTAATTTTCCTGACTGAAGAACGACATAGTAACGTAACCACAAAGTACCCTTCGGACCAAACTGATCATAAGGTGTCGGAGCAGAGTTCACCAGTTTCTGTGGCCACGGCATACAAGGGGATGTGTGGCCATCACAATGCACAACCGCCTTTACTTTACACTAACTAATGTCGGGTAACCATCAGAGCTGGATAGACTCAGAGACACCCTCAAGTCCTGGGAAAAAATCCTATCCTCAGCCAAGAGGCGAACCAAGGACCTTTGGATCGCCAGTCAAACGCGCTGCCACTCGGCTACCGTGCCCATTTCACAGTTGAAAGGGGCTGTAAATGTGCTGATTGTGTGTTTGTTTGTTTGGGTTGTTCGTTTTTTTAAGCAGGAAACCTTAACATGAACTGATATCTTAATGTTAATTGATATCTTAAGGTTAAGTTATATCTCAAGGTTAACATTTCTTAATGTTCATTATCTTAGTGTACGCAGACATATTAATTCTAATTATTATCTTAATGTAAACTGGAATATTATTGTACATTGATATCTTAATTTTAATCATTATTGTTGTTTGTTTTTTTTAGGAGGGGGGGAGGGGGGTAATTAAAAGTGCAATCACGAACAACTCTTCTAACAAAAACTAGACATTTTGCTGTAAGTAATCTCCCCTCCCCAAAACTTATTTTGGTTAACCACGTTCCTCAATATGAGTTTTGTAAATCTAGGATTTCATTCAGTCAATTATTTCTTTGTTCAATATCAGTTTTGTAAATCTAGGATTTCATTCAGTCAATAATTTCTTTGCTCAATATGAGTTTTGTAAATCTAGGATTTCATTCAGTCAATAATTTCTTTGCTCAATATGAGTTTTGTAAATCTAGGATTTCATTCAGTCAATTATTTCTTTGCTCAATATGAGTTTTGTAAATCTAGGATTTCATTCAGTCAATTATTTCTTTGCTCAATATGAGTTTTGTAAATCTAGGATTTCATTCAGTCAATTATTTCTTTGCTCAATATGAGTTTTGTAAATCTAGGATTTCATTCAGTCAATTATTTCTTTGTTCAATATGAGTTTTGTAAATCTAGGATTTCATTCAGTCAATTATTTCTTTGCTCAATATGAGTTTTGTAAATCTAGGATTTCATTCAGTCAATTATTTCTTTGCTCAATATGAGTTTTGTAAATCTAGGATTTCATTCAGTCAATTATTTTTTTGCTCAATATGAGTTTTGTAAATCTAGGATTTCATTCAGTCAATTATTTCTTTGCTCAATATGAGTTTTGTAAATCTAGGATTTCATTCAGTCAATTATTTCTTTCCTCAATATGAGTTTTGTAAATCTAGGATTTCATTCAGTCAATTATTTCTTTGGTCTTTTAGTTTATTAAATATTCAGTCATCATATATTTATTGCGTGTTTTTTGTCTCTTCTATCATTATATATTTAATGGGTGTATGTGTTTGTATGCATCTAGATCTATGTGAGTTCTATATGAATTTGTTTTGTGCATATGTGAGTATGTGAGTGTGTGTAAGTACGCGTATGCCTATCTGTGTGTTTGTTTGTGTGCATGTGCATTATCAAAAGCGCTGCAGGCATTTCATTAGAAGTATAAGGGAAAAAAAGTCTTTGTTACAGCTAAATGAGATAATACGTTGGCGGTGAAAGAGTTAAAACTACGTCAGACCACGTGACATCCGCTCATAAAAACTCTCAAATCCGGAAATCCACAAAAAAGAAAAAAGAAATAAAATTGCTAAAAAAAAAAAGTGGACATTTTTTTTTCAGAAGAACTGTGGCTACCTACTACTGGACGCCCAAGGAGGCTCATAAAGTCTACGGGTCCGCCATAACTCATTTTGATGATGTGAAAGGCTTATTTTTATTGTGGCTTGTTATTATTTTTGTTCTCCTATAAAAGACCACAAGCTGCAGGCCAAAACATTTTTTTACAGATATTTTACCCATTGAAGATTGAGTTGGAGAAATTTCAAGGAAAATAAAAACGTTTGTTAGTGAACGTAAGCAGACAGACAGACAGACATACTTGTGGACAAACTTAATCAGAGAAAGAATGAGGAAGAGATAGATAGATAGATAGAGAGAGAGAGAGAGAGAGAGCGAAAGAGAGAGAGAGAGAATGTAATAGAAAGAAACAGCTAGGCTACAGAAAGGGTGCGAGAGAGACAAAGAGAAGTAATAAATTAAGGGCAAAGGGAGAGTGAAAAAGAGATGGAGAGACACAGAGAGAGAAAGAGAAGGTGTAAACGAGAAGAGATGGAGAAAGGTTTAGTATAAAGGGAAAAGAGGAGAAAAAGAGAATGTGACAGCAAACTAAAAGTAATGGGAGAGAATAGGAGAGAGAAATGAACACAAAAGAGAGCGAGAGAGAGAGAGTAGGAAAAGATTAACAAAATGAGAGAGTGAAAGAAAAAAGCAAACAAAATGAGAGAGTGAAAGAAAAAAGCAAACAAAAGGAGAGAAAATGGATGAGATAGAGAGAAAAAACAAAATTAACCGAAATGAGAGATTGGTAAAAAAAAAAGGGAGAAAAATGAAGAAAACAGAAGGAGAAAGAGATAAGGAAATTGACTTTAAAAAAAAAGATTTTAACATTTTTCTAAGACGCGTGTTCAAGTGGAATTGTACACAAATTTCTAAAAAAGAAAACACTTTGAGGTAAACATTAATGCCAATAGAGATGTCAGAAATTTAAAGCTAAAATCTTTACTAATAGAACATAAAAATTATATTCAATAAAAGACAGATCATATGGAAGCATGATGAAATTACTTTTTACTGAGACATAACATTGTTAAAAGAGTCTACAAATTTCAATAACTCAACGGTTTAGACAAGAGTTATCGAAAGAGACTAAGTTTAGACAAGTTTATCAATTTAATTAGTTTTACCCTGAAAAATTATTACTTTAAAATAGCAGAGTTGCTCCAAGTTTTGACAGTGTAGACTTGTAGAGGAAAGGTTTGTAATGAAGCAGTGTTTCACAAACTGTTGTTTATTTTTTCTAATCCACGAAACCCCAAAAACTAAGGCTGTTCTTTGACCGCGGGACTTCAACAATGAAACAAAACCTAAAGAAAATTTACTTTGATGGAGACATGGCAATGATTTTCACGTCAAACACATTCGATTCGTGGTTTAATCAATAACAAACACTCATTTCTTTGACATATATGGTCTATCTATTACGTTTATTAGTATTTTTTCATCACATAATAATTAATTTGGGAAAAACAATCGCCTTAAAAACGGAACATGCCTTAAAGTAGATGTCATAATATTGCGGAACCCTTGAGTTGTTTTTTATCGGAACACGCTGCACAAAATACCCACCATGTTGGGTACGATATCTTTTAAACTTTTCTAATTACAAATCAATTTGATTAGCATTTTATGTTGAAATTCAAAGATTATTTGGGACGAACTGGGCTAGGCCTAAAGGTTGACAGAATATAGAAATATGTGAAATTATCAGCATTACTCTCCAAATACATGACTTTATCAAAACGTAGCCGTAGGAATGAATGCGTTTATTGGAACTTTTCACTAACATGATAAAAAGTATGTTTGAATAAACGGGTTTCGGTTAAATAGGTGTGTGGTTTTATTGCTGGAGGTTTGTTTGACTAAATAAAACGATAAATCTACATAGTTTTGTCTTTGTACAATTAATGAAGGCCTATAAAAAAAACTTTTGTATAGAGCTGACAAAAATGCTAAGAACAAGCAAGAACACGGTTATAATCTTTAGGCTAAATAATATAAGGTTAATTAATAATCTTAAAACTGTACAAAAAATTATTCTTTTTAGTTATGCACATATTGCGTTACCTTTATAAGACTTACACATTTAACAGCTCGTGTCAAAAATATTATAAATATATAACAAATCTAGATAAATATAGATATGTGATTAGCTTTACAATATATCTTAAAAGATTTTTAGAACGTATCATTTAACAGCCTATTGAGAAAAACATATTTCAAATAATTTGTTCCACTTCATCTCTCGCGTTAGTTTTGTGTTGTGTTTGAGAACCCTTGCTGTGTGCATTATTTATGTGGCCTCGACTCAACATCGGCAACAGCGAGCGTAATTGGCGTAATCTACAGTGGACAAACCTATCTGGACAGCCTGTCATGTACAACGTGAGATCAAAACCTGGATTTATCTGCCCATCAAAAAGTGCCCCCCACGTCAAGAAATACACCTCTCTACCTGTGTTACTGATGACTCTATCGCAGAAACAAAACTTATGTATCGCTTTTGAAAAATTAAAAAAAGAATGGGAGAATGTGAGCATGCCAATGAGTACTGTAGTATCATTTTTTGTTTGGCTTCGGCACACCATAGGGATTGTGTGGCTAGTACAGTGATCATCAAACTTATTATTTGCATCAATAAATCATCAGATACAGGAACATGTGGTCTATCGGTGGCGTCCTCGAATGGTCATTCATTATGTCTTAAGTTCGAATCTAGGTCAAACGATACTTTTTTTTCCTTCGTGTCTGAATGTTGTCTCTGAGAATAACCCATGGTTGATTGGTACCAAACTTTAGCTAGGGGAAAATTCAAGGCGTCTGCGTATTGTGATGGCCACACAATCCCATAGTGAATATTTCACTAGCCCCCCCCCCCCACGCCCTATGGATCAACATGATCTAAAATAGTTCCTTTACTTACTAGCGAAATCTGATGGCAGTAGTTGCCCCTGGTTCTGGTTTACACAAATATATAAACTACATTGGCTGCCATAGACATTTAAAAAGAAAAGGGTGAATATATATATCTATATCCTACTACTGAGTTCAACATCAGTTGTAATCGATCAGAATTCAATTTTCTTCTTGGATTCACTTTGAGACAAAGATCATCCTGACCCTGACAGAAAAACCCCCCACCTCGATGAATGTTCAAACACATTAATGTAGAGATATAATGGAAGGGGAGAAAGTGAAAATGTCAGTAAACTTCCACACAAAGTCATGACAATGAGCAATATAAACATCACAGCTAAAAACGGTTTTAATTCTTTCGTTGCTTTTTAAAACATATCACTTAGAAGTTGGACTGGAATTTTTACGTAATAGTTCAAGTATAACGTAAAGAATGCATGCTTTAAAAAAATACAACTTGACTACATTTTAACTTGGTACCGTTTTTCTTATTATAGAATATAAGGCATTGGATATAGAAAGTGGAGTTTCATACATAGAAAGTAGAGTTTCATACATAGAAAGTAGAGTTTCATACATAGAAAGTAGAGTTTCATACATAGAAAGTAGAGTTTCATACATAGAAAGTAGAGTTTCATACATAGAAAGTGGAGTTTCATACATAGAAAGTAGAGTTTCATACATAGAAAGTAGAGTTTCATACATAGAAAGTAGAGTTTCATACATAGAAAGTAGAGTTTCATACATAGAAAGTGGAGTTTCATACATAGAAAGTAGAGTTTCATACATAGAAAGTAGAGTTTCATACATAGAAAGTAGAGTTTCATACATAGAAAGTAGAGTTTCATACATAGAAAGTAGAGTTTCATACATAGAAAGTAGAGTTTCATACATAGAAAGTAGAGTTTCATACATAGAAAGTAGAGTTTCATACATAGAAAGTAGAGTTTCATACATAGAAAGTAGAGTTTCATACATAGAAAGTAGAATTTCATACATAGAAAGTAGAGTTTCATACATAGAAAGTAGAGTTTCATACATAGAAAGTAGAGTTTCATACATAGAAAGTAGAGTTTCATACATAGAAAGTAGAGTTTCATACATAGAAAGTAGAGTTTCATACATAGAAAGTAGAGTTTCATACATAGAAAGTAGAGTTTCATACATAGAAAGTAGAGTTTCATACATAGAAAGTAGAGTTTCATACATAGAAAGTAGAATTTCATACATAGAAAGTAGAGTTTCATACATAGAAAGTAGAGTTTCATACATAGAAAGTAGAGTTTCATACATAGAAAGTAGAGTTTCATACATAGAAAGTAGAGTTTCATACATAGAAAGTAGAGTTTCATACATAGAAAGTAGAGTTTCATACATAGAAAGTGGAGTTTCATACATAGAAAGTAGAGTTTCATACATAGAAAGTAGAGTTTCATACATAGAAAGTAGAGTTTCATACATAGAAAGTAGAGTTTCATACATAGAAAGTAGAGTTTCATACATAGAAAGTAGAGTTTCATACATAGAAAGTAGAGTTTCATACATAGAAAGTGGAGTTTCATACATAGAAAGTAGAGTTTCATACATAGAAAGTAGAGTTTCATACATAGAAAGTGGAGTTTCATACATAGAAAGTAGAGTTTCATACATAGAAAGTAGAGTTTCATACATAGAAAGTAGAGTTTCATACATAGAAAGTAGAGTTTCATACATAGAAAGTAGAGTTTCATACATAGAAAGTAGAGTTTCATACATAGAAAGTAGAGTTTCATACATAGAAAGTAGAGTTTCATACATAGAAAGTAGAGTTTCATACATAGAAAGTAGAGTTTCATACATAGAAAGTAGAGTTTCATACATAGAAAGTAGAGTTTCATACATAGAAAGTAGAGTTTCATACATAGAAAGTAGAGTTTCATACATAGAAAGTAGAGTTTCATACATAGAAAGTAGAGTTTCATACATAGAAAGTAGAGTTTCATACATAGAAAGTGGAGTTTCATACATAGAAAGTAGAGTTTCATACATAGAAAGTAGAGTTTCATACATAGAAAGTAGAGTTTCATACATAGAAAGTAGAGTTTCATACATAGAAAGTAGAGTTTCATACATAGAAAGTAGAGTTTCATACATAGAAAGTAGAGTTTCATACATAGAAAGTAGAGTTTCATACATAGAAAGTAGAGTTTCATACATAGAAAGTAGAGTTTCATACATAGAAAGTAGAATTTCATACATAGAAAGTAGAGTTTCATACATAGAAAGTAGAGTTTCATACATAGAAAGTAGAGTTTCATACATAGAAAGTAGAGTTTCATACATAGAAAGTAGAGTTTCATACATAGAAAGTAGAGTTTCATACATAGAAAGTAGAGTTTCATACATAGAAAGTAGAGTTTCATACATAGAAAGTAGAGTTTCATACATAGAAAGTAGAGTTTCATACATAGAAAGTAGAATTTCATACATAGAAAGTAGAGTTTCATACATAGAAAGTAGAGTTTCATACATAGAAAGTAGAGTTTCATACATAGAAAGTAGAGTTTCATACATAGAAAGTAGAGTTTCATACATAGAAAGTAGAGTTTCATACATAGAAAGTAGAGTTTCATACATAGAAAGTGGAGTTTCATACATAGAAAGTAGAGTTTCATACATAGAAAGTAGAGTTTCATACATAGAAAGTAGAGTTTCATACATAGAAAGTAGAGTTTCATACATAGAAAGTAGAGTTTCATACATAGAAAGTAGAGTTTCATACATAGAAAGTAGAGTTTCATACATAGAAAGTGGAGTTTCATACATAGAAAGTAGAGTTTCATACATAGAAAGTAGAGTTTCATACATAGAAAGTGGAGTTTCATACATAGAAAGTAGAGTTTCATACATAGAAAGTAGAGTTTCATACATAGAAAGTAGAGTTTCATACATAGAAAGTAGAGTTTCATACATAGAAAGTAGAGTTTCATACATAGAAAGTAGAGTTTCATACATAGAAAGTAGAGTTTCATACATAGAAAGTAGAGTTTCATACATAGAAAGTAGAGTTTCATACATAGAAAGTAGAGTTTCATACATAGAAAGTAGAGTTTCATACATAGAAAGTAGAGTTTCATACATAGAAAGTAGAGTTTCATACATAGAAAGTAGAGTTTCATACATAGAAAGTAGAGTTTCATACATAGAAAGTAGAGTTTCATACATAGAAAGTAGAGTTTCATACATAGAAAGTAGAGTTTCATACATAGAAAGTAGAATTTCATACATAGAAAGTAGAGTTTCATACATAGAAAGTAGAATTTCATACATAGAAAGTAGAGTTTCATACATAGAAAGTAGAGTTTCATACATAGAAAGTAGAGTTTCATACATAGAAAGTAGAGTTTCATACATAGAAAGTAGAGTTTTATACATAGAAAGTAGGGTTCTAGTTTTAGTATGTGGAGCTCTAGATTTCGCAAGTATCAATATGCATAATTACCGTGAGTTTGTTTACATGTTTGTAATTTTTTAAAATTTATATGTTTGTTCGCTATAGGCTCATAGGCCGTTTAACCGATCGGCACAAAAGTTAAATGTATAAATTGGAAACATCCTCCAAAAGAAATTTTGATTATATAAACAATATTTCTAAATTCGTTAATAAATGTTTTTAAATAAACATAGACCTATTGATAATCACGGTATGTTAAAGTTCTAAACTGAGCGCCATTTCATAATGATCTCCCTTTGAAATGCTTTCAATAAAAAAAAAATTAATGAATGATACGTTCTCACTATAATTTTTATTGTAAAAGTGTTTTAATTGTAATAGTGTTAGTTATTTTTTTCTTTCTCTTTTATCCAAACACATTGAAATCATTCGTTTCTCCGTCATATTGACGGGCATAACCACTAGTGTTTAAATATTTATTCAATGTTTGTGATGTTGGAATAGTTCACTTTCTTGTCCAACAGTGTCAATAGAAAAAAATTCCTTGTCCATGTCAAGTTGGTCTTTGAGCACATAACACACACAGTCCCATAATCATACACATGTTAAACACACACAGACATAAATGCACACAAACAAATGCACGCTGATACACATTTGTAGGCACACACACATATGTAGACACAAACACACACATACATATATATATTTACAAACATTCATACGTAGGCACATACGTATGCAGACTGACTCAACCACGCCCTACCTCCAGCTGTTCTTTTCAAATCGCAGACATTTTATTTCGTAAGTCAGAACCAGTTCAAACTACTTCGATCTGCTTTCCTGGTTCAGCCTCATTAGTTCATTGATTAGTTCGTGCCAAAAAAATCACGATGAACGAGATACCAAAAAGGAAAATTGTTCGAATTAGTACAGGACTTAATGTCAAATGTTTTTATTCCATACAAAGATACTTTCATGACAAATTAGACAGATACTAGATAAACATTACCGCAGAAACAGATTTAGTACCTAGAAGAGTGAGAGAGCTAATTGATTGATGAAAAGTCAGATGGCTAGATAGATAGACAGATACGTTGTCAGATACATAGTTAGCTATCTAAATATGCATAGAGACAGTGACTGATATCTCAGGGGTGGGCACGCATGAGGTCAATTAGAACCACTATCTTGTTTCTCATACTCACTTCTGTACCCATGAGCCTCAAAACCGGCGAAGTGTGTAAACCACTGGATCCCCGAGTCAGACAAGTGGGCCAGCACATGAGACATGCTCGCCGCTTGCCTCCACCTCTGCTCATCTCTGTGCGCTTTGATGTGAGAAGGGGTAATCGCCGCGGGGTCTGGAGCAGAGGTGCTCGACCTGTTCATTCCGGCCCCAGTGGTATTGCACACCCCACCAGGGAGCTCTGGTGCCCCCGGTAGTGGGGCGTGGTGCGATGTCAGGAAGGGTATGCAATCATTGTCCTGATAAGGCTGGTTTCAAAAGGTGGTCTTGAGGAGATATTTAAAAGGGGGCATTTCCGTGTCAGACACAATCCGCTCGACCACCAACATGAATACGAGGCAGGCCCTGTATGACTCGAGTGGAGAAGCAAATATACATTCGAAAAGCAACATCCGACCACCCTGCAGGCGTACCAGCATAGGGCTAGCATTGGACAGAGATATTCTCATACGCTGCATGCACCAGATACATGGCCTGCTGTCACCACTGCATTACTCGGCTCTAAAAGAGCAATCTCGGCCAAGCTGTGGTAAGCAGTTTGACTCTTGGACGTTGTGGCACGGCACCGACCTTACAGTTTCTCATACGTTTCAAGAGTCAAACGCTAAACGTTTATTTGAATGGCCCACAATTTACCGGGGCCCACGATTTACCGGAGCCAGCGCAATTTCTCACCTAACTGCCGCCGCGAAAAACACCAGATTTGAATAAATCTCACTAAGACTGGACTCAAAGCAAGGATAAACATAGGACTTAATAATCTTCTTATTGTATAAGTGTCTGCAACATAGAAGATAGCATAAGACAAAGGAAAAGTAAAACATCATTACAATATCCAATATCACATTCTTGATGTGTCAAAATGAATACAGATTCATGTATAACTTTAACTATATTGATAGACTCGAAACTAAAATAGTTGAAATGAAATAAAAGTGTTTGTATTAATATAGAATATAGAATATAGAATATAGAATATAGAATATAGAATATAGAATATAGAATATAGAATATAGAATATAGAATATAGAATATAGAATATAGAATATAGAATATAGAATATAGAATATAGAATATAGAATATAGAATATAGAATATAGAATATAGAATATAGAATATAGAATATAGAATATAGAATATAGAATATAGAATATAGAATATAGAGTAAACGATATCTTCTATCTATCAGATACCACTGCGATAATTCTCTGTCACAACAATAAATAAATTATTTCTTTAGGACCATTATTCGAACAATATTAGGCCTACGTATGTTATATTCGTGGTTAGAAAGGTATTTGAACAGGTATTAAATTGGTATCAAATTTTACAACATACTTAAATTTATTACTTTATTATAAGACTGTTAAGTAGGCTACAACCATGAATCTTAATAAAACAAAGCTGAAGTATTTTAAACAAGTTATGTTAAAATCTAAACAACAATAACCACAAGTATTTTATTGTCACGAATGTATGTTATATTATTAAATTTGATTAAATAGACAGTAAAGGGGCACTGTCCGCTCGAGTCCAAGAAGAGGAACGGGGGGGGGGGGGAGTAATGACCTTTAAAATAATATATTTTTGTGACTACGGAATAGGAATATACATTTCTTTCTAGTGAGGCATGAGATGCTTAAACAAAGACTTCTACTTAGAAGCAATGCGTTTCATAATCTTTATTTCGAAGGTAAACATTTACAATTCCCCAACTGATAAATGTACACGGAAACGGTAAGCAAGTGTTACAGAAATGTACGACTTTTAAACATATTACAAAGAAATGGATTGTCACGGAACAGTTTAATAATTTAATAATGATAGTTCACGACAGTGTAAGCTAAACTTTTATATGACACTAGTTATGATTGGTTTATAAAAATAAATAGTCAAAATAACAAATCTCTCAACATATCTCCTTTAAGATGATATATAACCTAATGGGACACTGAGTGGGCTATTGTATTAAAAAAAATTAAAATATCCATTTTTTTAAAGGATTGTTTAAAAACAAACACTTGTTTATTAAATCAAATGTTCTAAAATATTTAGAAGCATTAAAAAAATTAAACAGTAATTATAATTGAGAAATAGATAATATATCTATTTCGATAAAACAAAGTAATTTTCACTCTGATCGACCCCCTGTTTACTAAAAAAAAAAGAAAAAAAAAAAAAAACACTTTTATCTCGGATTGTCTCCAGTGACTTAAGTACCTTTTGGTCCGAAGGGATTACATAAATAGTAGTAAATCTACATAGTAAACTTGATAATATTTCCATAACAGCAACCAATATGTTGTCTCGGATAGGGTTCTGATCACAATGAAGCTATATATATTCACACTGTAGTGAAGCATTCACTTCTTTTTTTTTTTTACTTTGCTCAGTCTTCAAGGCATAAATCTTGTTTGACTTATCAGCTAAACACCTACATTCCTGTTGAGTCTTGTGTAACAGTCACTAGTAAAGTACTAGACAGCTAGCGGTAAATAAAAAAAAAAGAAAGTACTTTACAAGTAGGCTGTTGAGGGAAGGATGTGGGGGCAAATTACTGGCTTGGAATGTGTGATTTAATAGTATTGAAGGGAAAGGTAAAGAGGGGGGGGGGGTACAAGACATTTTCTGTCAATACATCGATAAGTCTGGACAAAGATAAGTTGCTTTCGACGCAACCCCCTCCCTCCCTCCCCACCACCCCCCACACCCGGGACCGAGTCGCAACAGCTAAATAAGAATTCGACCATTTTTACGAGTAAATTGATTAGGACAACCACAACACATAAAGTGATGACGTCATTCGCTTCTTCATACGTGATTGTGTGTGAATATGAGAGTGTGTGATGGTGTATGCACACTGTATGTATGTATGTGTGTGTGTGTGTGTGTGTAGCTTGAAAATGTGATATATATTCACATCCTGTGAAAATACAAGTGCATATAAATAAAATACAAATGCTACAGCTGTATACGTAACGTCTTTAGTCTTAGGTAACATCAGGTCTGAAGAAAAATTCTCACCTAAAAATATAGATCTATGAAAGTAACATATACAGGTAATCGAGGAATATATCAACTCGATACTTGGCCTCGCTATTTTAATACCGTACAGGATTAGACCATTAGGGTCAATTTAGTGACATGTCTAGACCACAAACTTAAGAAGGCTGGAGCACAAATTCCCCCCAAAAGTTCACTTATACACAAGAAAGCACAGAAATATTTTAAGTTATGATCTTTTTTTTCTCACAAAAAAGATAAGAATTCAGAATCAGAAGGGCTGTAGCTGAGTAAAAAAAAAATAATTTGGAAGAAAGGAAGCTAACATATTCTATCATTGCAACTACAAAATAATGAGCACAGTTTTACAAACCTTGCATCCAGTTTTATTGTTTATTACCTTTGAAAGTTGATTTTCCGTGTAACCCAAGACATTACGGCTTCACCTTTAACTTTTTTATTAAGGAAATAAATGTAAGTAAAAGAAGTATCGGTAAAAGTAGTGCAAGACAGCCACAGCTCTGAGCTATTTGGGACAAAACAGGACCACTTGCCACAGTACAGAACCACTTGCCACAATACAGGACCAGTTGCCACAGTACAGAACCACTAGCCACAATACAGGACCACTCGCCACAGTACAGGACCACTTGCCACAGTACAGAACCACTTGCCACAATACAGGACCAGTTGGCACAATACAGAGACACTTGCCACAGTACAAGACCACTTGCCACAGTACAGAACCACTTGCCACAATACAGGACCAGTTGGCACAATACAGAGACATTTGCCACAGTACAAGACCACTTGCCACAGTACAGGACCACCTGACACAATACAGGACTATTGCCCACAATACAGAACTACTTTTGTGTTAAACAGAAATGCAACTTTACTTTTTTTTCTCTCTTGTAATGTTTTTGAAGCTAATACACCGAATGTAAACTTTATATTAAATTTGTAATAGTAATGAAAAAAAAATAATCCATATGATTTCTAGGGAAAAATACTTACAGTTTAAGGAAAAAATAAAACAGCAATTGTTTACTTTGTCTACTATGTCTACTTTTATTAACATAAACATAGAAACGAAAACTTTAAACATGGCGCCATTGTGAGTCTAACGAAATAGAATTGTCTAACTAACTTGACCTAAGACTTTTGTTCAATCAATTAACAGAAGCATGACAGAGCGTCAAGGCAAGTAATTCTGACCAAAGGGCCCATTGACCTCACAGTGAGTGTTGCTATTATAGAACCAGAGAAGTCTATAAGTGAATTATTTCCTGATATTTCTCATTTTTACCCTAGAACTAAGAGATACTGTAACAAAAACAACAGATATATCAAATTTCATAGTCCAATATCAAATGGTAATTATTTTTTTAATTGCAGTTTATCAGTTTTTACTCTAAATACTAAAAATTATATTTAAAAAAAAGTAATCCATTTCTCTAAAACAGAAGCTTCTACTTTAGTTTTAAAATGTTTACTAAAGTTTATATTCTAGAATAATAGCACCGTAAACCTATAGAATATGAGAGTATTTTCCTAAAATATCACAATTCTCAACTACGCTTAGGCATTACATTCAAATAATATTAGCAAATGCTTTACATTTCTGTACTGTAAACGATTAACATATTTTCCTGCAAGAAGATGTAGCGGTTTTCCTCCATTTCTTCGCGCAGACTCTAACGAGTAAATAATTTGTTGGTAAACATCAACTGGTTTAAATTAGCCAATAGCGTTACAACAGATTACAAGGTAATCTCGGTGTTTACTAATCTGTCAGTGAGACTGGCGCTACTAGAGTGGGCGTGTTTATATTAGACGATGCTGGACTAATGTTGACACATGTTCTATGGTTGCTTAATATTGACTACATTGAGGTCTATTTATGGGCTGTCCAGTTGTGACTACATTTAGGTCAGTCTAATGGTTGTTCATAAGTGACTACATTTAGGCCAGTCCAATGGTTGCCCAAAAGTGACTACATTTATGTTAGTCTAATGGGTTGTCAAAAAGGAACTATATTTAGGTCAGTCTAATGGTTGGCCAAAGGTGACTACATTTATGTTAGTCTAATTGGTTGTCGAAAAGGAACTATATTTAGGTCTATATTTAGGTCAGTCTAATGGTTGTCCAAAGGTGACTACATTTATATTAGTCTAATGGGTTGTCGAAAAGGAACTATATTTAGGTCAGTCTAATGGTTGTCGAAGGTGACTACATTTATGTTAGTCTAATGGGTTGTCGAAAAGGAACACTTGTTTATTCTACATTGACGTCATATAAATCTATTCATTGGCAGACTACATATAAATCTATTTGATTGATTGCCCTACACTAACTACGTATAAATCTATTCATTGGCAGACTACATATAAATCTATTTGATTGATTGCCCTACACTAACTACTTATAAATCTATTCATTGGCAGACTACATATAAATCTATTTGATTGATTGCCCTACACTAACTACTTATAAATCTATTCATTGGCAGACTACATATAAATCTATTTGATTGATTGCCCTACACTAACTACTTATAAATCTATTCATTGGCAGACTACATATAAATCTATTTGATTGATTGCCCTACACTAACTACTTATAAATCTATTCATTGGCTGACCTACATTAACTACAAATAGGTCAGAGCAATGGTTGTCCTATACTCATTAGATGTAATATTCTACTATACAGTAGTACTTACACATAAAGAAAGAAACTGAAATATAATGTAAACCACGAGACGAGTGAGTACAATTTGGAGACGTTGTAATGCCGGGTGAGGGGCCGGGGTGGGGGGAGAGGTTGTAATGCCGGGTGAGGGGCCGGGGGGAGAGGTTGTAATGCCGGGTGAGGGGCCGGGGGAGGTGTGAGTAGGAAAACATTGAAAGTGAAAGTGACAAGAAGACAGGTGTAGAGATAGAATCGCGTGAGACATGAGCAGGGAAAGCACCGGAGGCGCGGAGGGAGGGGGGGGAGGGAAGAAAGTGGGGAGTCTTCCGTAAAGATGGTAAGAAAAGATGAAGTACGCCTCGTACAGGTGAACATAATTGTATGAGTGGTATATATGTAAGGCACTGGTTCAGTCAGTGAGCATAAAATTGGTCGTGTAAACATTAGTACCGGTGGACGCGTTGAGTGATTGTAGTAGCTTTGAACGATTGTAGTGGGAGATGTCATTATTACGTTGAGGAGGGAGGATTACACTGGGGAGATGTCATCTTAGTGGGAAACAGTTTCACTGTTTAAAATGTGGTAAATTAATGATTCAAGAATACCATCATTTTCTAGCTCTGACGTCACGAGGTTGTATAGGTTGGGGGGGGGGGGGGGAGAGAGGGAAGGCTGTAAACAATTTTACATTGCACACTATAATTAATCCGTACTTGTTTTAGTTAAGTTATTCGTTCTATTCAAATTTGCTTTTATTCTAAAATTGTTAATAGGTCTACTGGTTGATTCGATGTAAAGTATTAGTAGACCTGGACCAGTTGTCTTACTAACAGGAATCACAACAAAATTATTTACATTCTGAAATAACATAAACACATGAGAAAAATCTTGATAATTACAACTGCGTAATTATCTTAGATGTTTAGTGGCTAAATATAGAAGTCGCCTATGGCTATGATTTCTTTTGTTTCACTTGGCCTCGACCCTGGACTATAACCACCAGACACTCACTGAAATATGCTTTATGAAAGGCTTTACTAAATACCAATATACTCATACACGTTTACCCAATACCCACTTGATACACCTTCGTTATTGGAGAAACCGTTCTAAGCTTTTTTTACACGCTATGTCTTACCGTTAGTTTGGCTGAATAACTCGAGACTCGTTGTTTGGCTGAATAACTCGAGACTCGTTGTTTGGCTGAATAACTTGAGACTCGTTGTTTGGCTGAATAACTTGAGACTCGTTGTTTGGCTGAATAACTTGAGACTCGTTGTTTGGCTGAATAACTTGAGACTCGTTGTTTGGCTGAATAACTTGAGACTCGTTGTTTGGCTGAATAACTCGAGACTCGTTGTTTGGCTGAATAACACGAGACTCGTTGTTTGGCTGAATAACTTGAGACTCGTTGTTTGGCTGAATAACACGAGACTCGTTGTTTGGCTGAATAACTTGAGACTCGTTGTTTGGCTGAATAACACGAGACTCGTTGTTGTCAAAAGTAATTGTTGTCTTTTCTTTCGTTTCCTATCCTTCTCGAACCTTTTTGTATTATTTTATTTTCATTGTTTATTTATTTTGTGTGTGTTTGTACAGCTGACGAAGACTTCTGTGTAGACATTCGGTGGCTGCAACTGATAGTGATATCGTATACATCATTTGTCGGTTTTAAAATGAAAGCATTCCTTCTACACCACGATGGTTTATAAGGCTAATAAAGTAGCGTTTAACCAGTTTAAACAACGGCATACAAGGGGTTTGTAGAGCTAGATTCGAACCGCACCTCTCCAGAGTGGGAGTATGAACCGAGATTACTCTCTGAGACTAGGAGCTCGGAGTACAAACACGCCGTGTAGCCAAGTGATCACATAGGTTCGGTGCAAACGGTTGATTGTTATTTTCAGCTCTAAGCTCTAGCAAGGAAGGGTAGACTAAAATCACATGCTTAACCCTCTCTTCTAATTCCCTGTAATTTTTACACCGTGAGTCCATTTGGGGCCTCAATAGGGCCCCTATATGACAGTGACCTGTACAAAACTGGACAACTATAGCCTGAACGATTAAATAGTTTTCGTTGCTGCCACACACCTCGGCCCTCACATTTGTCCCAGCTCTTCATTTAACGTTCTTTATCCGACGCATGAATTGATCTCAGTGCGCTCTTAAATGAGGATGGACACTCGCAGCTGGTACCAGGAATCCTGTATGACCCGTTATCCACTGCAATTGTTCTGGCGCAAACTGACATGGTTCGGTCATGTGTTACGGCACAATAGCCTGTTAAAAACAATCATCCAGGAGCACGGTGAAAGGTGGGCGTAGGAGAGGCCGTCAGCGGAGATGCTGGTTCGACAATGTAAAGCATTGGGGCTGCAGTTGACTCAACTATTGACAACCGCTCAAAATAGGCAAAAGTTGAGAAAGTTGACTGCTGAGTGTCTCCATTCGCCCCCTCCCCCCCCCCCCCCCAACGACCACGGTGGTCACGAGACTGATGATGATGATGAATACGAATAATTCTATTTGTATAACGCTGCCAACTAACATAATGTAATCTCAGAGCGCATTTAACATTGAGGAACAAACAACTAAGAACACGGATATAATTCTTTAGGTTAAAATAAAATATAGCTGATTAATAATTAAAAACTTTACAAACACAGGACAAAGCAAATACAATAAATAAGATAACAGCAAGCAAAATGCACAATGCACAGTCGCGTTAACCTTATCCAACTATTGTCAGGTACCCATCGGAACTGGCTACTCTCAGTGATAAGCTACGGACCCCAGGTAATTAGCACTGGCGTTTTCACCAGTATTCTAACTCGAGACATTCAGAAAAGCAGTGCAAGTATCTGCCTGTAGAACACTTTGTCCCATGATAGAGTTATTGATAATGTCACAACAAACTAACAAACGCCAAGGAATTTAGCTGTAAAAGATATACAATCTAGCAATAAATGCTTGAACAAAAATTGTGGAATTATTTTTTTTTTCTAAAACCTAGAGAAAAATTTTGTTTGTGGCATTCGAGATGATGGTAGAAAAAAAAAGTTCTACTCTTACAGAGGCTGTAATATTAAGCTGGATTTTTTGTTTCTCTTTGTGAAGTTTCTTTTTTTTCCGTTACAGTTTTCGCAAGTTTGTGTGGCTTTCTTAAGTCTCACACTATAACAAGTGTTTACAGACTTGTATATTTATTCCAACTATACATACTTGCATTTACATATATATTTATCTTGTTTACTAAAGATGAAGTTGTCAGATAATGGCAAGATGGAGTTACCTCAACATCATCAACAGTAATACTAAGTGGACTAAAATGGCGTAACGTCTATCTCCATAAAATTGATATCGTGAACAAAAAGAAATTCACTAAAAACAAAACATAAATAACAAAATTTTAATATTGCCAACAGGTCAAACGGGTCATCACTGGAAATATTGCGCCAGCCATCTTTAAAGGCATTACCTATATACCATCCAGGTGTAGCCGTCGTGCTGTTGTTCTTGCCCTAATTTTTTTTTACCCCTCCCTCCCTCCCCCCACCTGCTTTTCCCTTCCCCACCCATCTCAGAACACCTGCCTACACTCTTCACTCTACCTGCTTTGTCCCAATTTGAAAGAGAGAAAACAAATGTGTTTGTATCCGCACTGACAAAAATACAAAGAAAAACAAAGACATTCTGTTGTTGTCCGTACGCTGAGAAATTTAACCAGATATTGTCTTGGTGGAAAAAGTCGAGCTGAAGGACTTCGGTGCCAAGATTTTTTTTTTCAAAAAGGCAGAGTGGAAGATAAAATCAAGAACAACGTAATTTGTTAGGGAGTTATTGAACTTTATGGTCTTGTTCCATTTCTATAGTTGTTTTCTTCCAGTTCTTGTTGTCTAGTGTACATAGGGCATAGTTTCTACATTTGAAATTCTTTGACGCTGTTTCGCACTGCACTACTGCCCTTTCAATTATGTTTTTTAATTCAGGTTTTTAAGTAATTAATATATATATATATATACACACTATACGGATAGTACAAATGAGTATTTATATAGCACATCTTTCTATTTCATTGTATAAAGCATGCTCAATGCCCATAAAAAAATACATAAACAAAGTTTGTTGTCAAACAGAGATTTTTCCAAGAGGCAAGTTACCGGGTCGCATTAAGAAAGGAAAAGTTCTAAACCCATGTCAGATTAACGCGGTATATTAGGGAAAGACCTAGACCTATAGTTGTGGTCGTTTTTGGTTGTTGTATTAAAAACTTTGAACCCCATTTAAGTTTCAGTTCTTGTGTAATGACGTCAATACTTTCAAAAAATTGTGTTAACTTACATACTTGTTATATTTTTTTACATTAAGGCTAGTCAATATAATTTATGTATTAGTGGGCATGATGTCAAATATTTATAAAAAAAACGAGTCGCATTAAGAAACACATTGAAAACGCTGGTCTTATGCTCTATTGAGAGAGGCCGACAGTGCCAAATTAATTTAGGCGTGACATTCTTAGTCCCACGAGCAGCCGCCGCTGTCTCTAATTGCGTCATACTGTATCTGGGTACAAACTGCGCACCATGGAGTGTCTTGGAAACACCATTCACGTTGACCAAAAAAAAACACAACAATGGCCGGGGAAATCAAAAACCGAAATACACATCTACACACAAATAAATACACACACATACACACCAACACACACTTAAAGTGCTTGGAATTTATTACATTGTTGACATGGAGGGAGTAGGTAGCCCAAAAGATACGGTGAGACGAGTTACCTCCCGCGTAATAAGGAAATGTAGAACATTAACAACAACTAGACCAGCAAAATAAAATGAAGCAAAAAAAAAAGGCAAACAAATTATCTCGACAATTATCTCGTTTGAGCAGGCAGAGCTGATTAGTGTGTCAATAATTACAGACTAATTAAACGAGTCAAGATGACGGTAATATTATTACCTTCATATAGACTGATAATCAACAATTAACATACACGGTTGAGTTATTTTAAGATCATACCGGAAATGAACACTTCTTGTTGATTTTTTTTTTGTATCGGGCCAGTGAGCTTGTAATTTTAGTGTGTGTACATTTTGTGTGTTTCTACATTGGGCCAAAGCACTTGCAATATTGGTTTTGTGCAGTCTGTGTGTTTCTGTATTGGGCCAGTAGGGCACTCCTTCAGCTTAGGAGAGAACATTAACGCCCTCAGGCCTCCAGCCCGGGAAAGTTCACGCCTGTAGTCACCGGTACAGTCGGCTATGGTGTCTACATAGAGATCCGAACAGAGATGAAATATGGGGGCCATGCGACGGTCTCTGCAACTACGGCGCGAAGATCGAGGCCGTCACTAAGGCTCTGGAACGGATCCGCCTTCGACGTGGCCCTCGGCTCTACAACCGTTAATAGCCTCTGATGCATTATCGGTGCTTCAGGTTATTGAGAATCTGAGCAACTGGCCCACACAAATTGAGAGACTGATTGTGGCTTCAGATAAGCGAAGCCAGCGCTTTGGATACCGCGTGATTCTGAAGTTTGTCCCAGGGCGTACGGGCCTACCTGGAAACGTAAGAGTAGACCACCTTGCGAGAGCACCTCCACATTTGAGAGGGCAGGCACCACGCCATGCTCCTTTGAGAAGAGTCCGTACATTGGGAGACTGTTGAATGGAATGAGCGTTGGGAGAAGCCTGATAAATACCGATAAGCCTGGCGGCATCTGCCTGCCCTTGCCGCGCCGACCCATGGTGGCGAATAAATAGGTCTAAACAATATCTAATATCACAATCGCACTGGCCACTGCCCAATTAGGTCATATTTTGACAGGTTACGACAGGGGTCGAAAACCTATGGCTCGCGAGCCAGATGTGGCTCTATTGATGGCTGCACCTGGCTCGCAGACAAATGCATGTTCGATTATAAAAAAAATGTTTCTTAAGACTTCTTTGATCTACATATTATGTGCATGTCAATATTTCATTCTACAAATGAGCTAAAGTCTACTGCAGCTCAGCATCAGAAGTGGTAAAGGAGATAAACTCGGCTGACCTAAAAGATAGAAAATCCTGCATTCATTGCAATTAAAGGGAAATTTACTTGAATTTTTAAACATAATGTATGGCTCTTACAGAATTACTTTTCAAAATATGTGGTGTCCATGGCTCTCTCAGACAAAAAGGTTCCCGACCCATGGGTTAGGACCTAACTTCGACTCGCGGTGTCGCCACTGTTGGGAGGCGGGGGAGACAGTGGAGCACATCCTTTCGGGAGTTCCCCTCCTTTCTCGTCATCTTTCGAAAGAATGAGTCGAGTGACCCACTTTCCACAAATCTCTACGGAGATGTAGACGTGCTCAGATGCACGACCGAGTTGATACCCAGAACTCTAAGGGATTAGTAATAGCAGTAAAAGCAGAAAAATATTAGATCATTTTATTACGTATTCTCCTAACTAATGTACCTATTCATTATTGCATCAGTCAACAATGTTATCACTTAATGATTGTATCATTTATCTAAAATATCACTTAACACTTATACAATATGATGTCAGGATTGCCGATCGCAGCGATAAACGATTTTATACCATTAAAAACAACAACAACCATAAACAACTAAATAATCCATTATTCAATATTCGATTAGTGCAATAAAGACATATTGGTTCCAAGTAGAAGACTTTTGTATTTGAAGTTGGCTTTAAACACTTTGTTAAGCGTGGGAATCACAACTTGTTTTTTTTTCTTCTGTGTTCCTGTCGTTTTGATTTGTCTATCTACGAGTGATGATATAACCTTCTGTCAGTCTACATGTGACGACATATCTAGATGAGCCGGACACGAATCACGCACGGCACGGTAAGGTTCTCTCTCTCTCTCTCTTTCTCTCAAATTGTAGACCATTTCTCTCAACGTCGTCAGATTTAAAAGATTTGAACACGGGAAAGAGGAAAGTGTCTCTTTGTCTGTGTGAATGTCTCCCGTTTCCTTTAATTCTCTCTCTTTTTTTTGTTTTGTTTTTTAATCCTTCCTTTTTTATTCTCTCTATCTTTCTTTCTATCTTTATTTTTTTTTCTCTCTCTCTCTCTTTCTTCTATCCTCTCTCTACCTCTCGTATTACCAACACAGTTATCTTCCTACGTATCATTGAAAGAAAAAAAGATATAGCAACAGTTTCATCTCCCTGTCGTATGCAACAAACCCAGAACGAGGCTTTATGTTCCGGAATTTCGCATCCATCAAGAACGAGGCTCTCACGCATTGTTTAAAATTGATCCTCGGCGGTGACAAGTAAATTGTTTCTTATCGCCATTGATGGCCGGCATGGGCGAAATACGGTTCATAAAAAAAATTAGCATCCATCATTTACGCCCCCCCCCCCTTTTTTTCCCTATCAACACGAACACTTGCACTCACTCACACACACACACAAACACACACACACAAACACACATACATATACACACACACATGTGCTTTAGTTGTATTGATTCGCGATCAATGGACGGGTGCCAGTTTTTTCTTTACGCACGCTGCTGTACCGACTGAGTAGAGAAATTCTTGGAGTCGCGATCTGTCGACCTTGACTATGTGACCCCTGGTGTGAGTTGTGACTAGTAAATTATCGCCGGGCTATATCTATATCTATCTATGGGAGTGAATGGCGCCCCCACCCCCGTTTAATCCTCCTCTGTATCTCACTTGGAATCCATAAAGTTACTGAGTTCCTTTCTTTTATTTTCTTATAGACGTGTGTCATAAATTGTCATACATGATTTCACAAGTAGTAGCATAGCTTTAATAGCACCATTCTGATATCTAGCTAGAGCTATGTACGTCTATCTATGTATAATATATATTTATCCAGACCTATATTTCTATATGTATCTATATCTTTGTATTTTCTATATTTATCTAGCTAAATATTATATTTTACATCATGCTTTGTCTATATCTATTATATATTTTATTATAAGATAAGATAAGATAAGATTGCTTTATTGATCCAAATAATTGGAAATTTGACTTGATTACATAAATTCCGTCTTTCAGCATACCTAAAACAATATTAAAGAACCATTTGTACTCAAACACAATAGACATTCACGCACACTATCATTCCATTTATCTAAGGGTCCAACCGTCTAGCTATTTACATGTCTGTGTATCAACATTTCTATCAATATATTATGCCCTTATGACTAGCAGACTCTCTATCTATTTATACATTAAACTACCCATTGATTTATATGTCAGTGTGTCATTATATACATCTAACTACCTCTGCCTCTGTCCAACAATCTTATTAAAACTGCCAGTCTAAATGTCTAACTTTCTATATCAATCTATCTATCTATATCAATGTCTAATTCTTTATCTTCCCAGCTAAATGCATGTATGCAGAGAGTGTACGAGAGAAAAATGAAATGAAATCAAGAAAAAAATAACGCAAGGGCAGTAACTTGAAGAAAAGCTTGTACATGATAATTTCGAAGCTCTAGCTATGACTAATCATTCCGCTTGATAAAAACCATTAGATTCTACACCAAAGAATGAGCATAGAATTACGCCACAAATAGTTGCTGATCAAAAGCAAAATCCAGCGAAAAAAAATACAACAAAACGCTCTGTAGAAGTTTTAAAGTAATTTGTTAAACTTATCTTGTATTATTGACATCGTTGAAGACACATTTGGTCAAACAATGTAGTGGCAGTGACCACATTGCTGACCACGGCCTACTATCTATGAGAACCCGCCCATGAACTGCCTATACTGAAAATACAGTGCAAACAATAATTATGCCCGTGGCTGGAAGAATGTTATATGAATGGTTTACCGTTTTTTTTGTGTTTTTTTTTTGGAAGGAGACCCGAGGCACTAGTTTCAAACATTGATATGTTTTTAATATCTAAGATCTATTTACACATCTGGTTATTAATGGTTTTAAGAAAACATGAAAAAAACGTCTATAGTATAGTCTATAACTAGGACTTTATGAATTTGCGCACAATTGACATGCATTAATACACAGGAATGTGTACACTAGAGGGCTGTGAATGAAATCTGGTTTACAAGTCCCAAAATGTCTGATTGGGCCGTGATAAAAAGTTAAATGTCTTTCGTCAGTACAGCTCCATCCGTTTGATAACCGTTTACTTCTTTTGAGAATCAGTAATTTTGTTTTTGTTGCGCGAAACTGGTTTGCGACCCAGCACTTTGAAAAATTGTCAATCAAAGATGTCAATAAAAGTCGTGTTTTCTTAAGGTTCAAATTAAAATTATAATATAAAATTGGCAATTATCGAAAAATACAATAGCCCAGAGGTCGGCAACCTACCAGACGCGTGCCTAACTTGGCACTCAGAGCGATTTTCAATGGCACGCAGAAGATTCCCAAAAGGGCAATTCAAATCTCTTCTACAAAACATTAGGCTGTTGAAACTTTGAATACCTTAGAAATTCCACTTTGGAACACTATTATGAAAAGGTTGCCGACCCCTGCATTAGACTATGGGTTTTATTATTGTTAGTGGTCAGTCAATATGGAGTAAAACAAAAATCTCAGATGTTTGAACTGAAGGGCTCCAAGCCATCAAGCAAAGTTCTATTGACTAGTCTGCATACTTTCACCCTATGGGAGTAATTAAGGCGGAAAGAAGCGTAAATCTATAAATCACTAGTCATCGTAGTGGTTCTAAGCTCGAGCGACGAAACAGTTAATCAGCCAGTAAATATTTGCATGGATTTCAAAACATTACTTGTTTAGTTTTTGCTTCTATATCCAGTGGTGTAGCAAAAACAACTTTTATCCAATGAAGTAACAAATGCAACTATGTCTAGTGGTGTAGCAAAAACAACTTTTATCCAATGAAGTAACAAATGCAACTATGTCCAGTGATGTAGCAAAAACAACTTTTATCCAATAAAGTAACAAATGCAACTATGTCCAGTGGTGTAGCTAAAACAACTTTTATCCAATAAAGTAACAAATGCAACTATGTCCAGTGGTGTAGCAAAAACAAACTTTATCCAATGAAGTAACAAATTCAACTATGTCTAGTGATGTAGTACGTACAATTATATTCACTGATAATAACAATAATAATTCTATTTGTATAGTAAAGTACTCGTCGGACCAAATAGATCCATAGGTCTGGTGAAGCAGCGTTCATCAGTTTTTGTGGCCACGGCATACTAGGTGATTGTGTGGCCAGAACTATAGTCAGCCGCTTTTACTTTACCCCAACTAAGGTCATGTAACCATCAGAGCTGGGTGGACTCAAGGACACCCTCCAGACCCGGGGAAAAAAAATCTTAGCCTGCACCAAAATTCGAACCCTGGACCTTTGGTACGCCGGCCGAACGCGCACGGCCAGTGTGCCCCATATCTATTTGTATAGCGCTGCCCCAAAAAATTATGTAATCTCAGGTCGCATTTAACATTTATTGAGCAACAAACAACCATGAACACGGATATAATTCTCTAGGCTAAAAAAAAATATAATTATATAATTAATAATGTAAAACTTTACAAACATAGGACAAAATAAATAAATGTGGCATTAACCGACCTAATATAAAAGTAAAAAATGTCTTATAATGCTTAACGAAGGTAAATGTTGAAATAACGTGTTTTCAAGTTATTTTTTAAAAGTCACGACAGAACCTGATCGCCTGAGTTGGATGGGAAGTAGATTCCATACTTTCGTGAAAGATATTGTATCATTCATGTAAAATTATAACCAGTGATGTAGGAAGTGAAACTATTTTCTTTGATGTATAAAGTAAAACAATATCCAGTGGTGCCCAAGTAAAACTTAATTCAGTGATGTCCTAAGTGAAGCTATATCTAGTGATGTAGGAAGTGAAACTATACCTAGTGAAGTATCACTTGACTTACATTGTGAAAGTTATAAAGTAGTTCCCAACGAATCACTATTGTATCTTGATTATAATTTGGCTCAGTGAATGAATCCATTTAAGTAATACATTAAAGTATGGAACAGTTTAGACCAAAGTTTCACAAAGGCACGAGAGTTACGAATACAAAATATAATCTGGTAGCAAAAAGGTCATAAGTTAAAATCTGCACCCGATTATTATTATAAGGTACAAGCTACTTTGCCCGGCGTTGCCCGGGTGACAAAAAAAATACAGGGCTTTATAAGGTGCAGACAAAAAATTTATAAACTACACTTAAAGGAAAGCTATAAATCTTTTATTTAAATTATTATTTTTTTTACTGAAGACTTTTAGGAAAGTAATTTAAAATAAATAATGTAATGGGGTAAAAAAAATAGGCAAGTATTTTATTTAACAAAAAAAATAAATTGCCCGTAGATTTACAATGTCTTTTGTTTTGTGAAAGTTTGAAAAACAATTGTTGAAAAAAAAGTAGGCCCCTATAGTCTAACTGGAGAATCATATCCGGGTCGCCCGCATAGCAGTCCACTACGTTAACCACTGAGCTAGCGAAGACACATGTCCGATGTGAAATGTTTTTAGACAGTATATAGGCCTAGGCCTAAATAGGTCAGTGACACAAACTCAAGTGATTATAAATTGACCAATGGGGATCGTATGCGGACAAAAACTCTTATTTTATATATATAGATAAGCAATATACTATGATAGTTATCATTATATTTCGCCTCCAGCAGATTTTAAATACATACATCGACTTTAAAAGTCAAAATTTATTTTGAAAAATCACATCTGATTTATGTCTTCGTTAGCATGGTCCATAAAAACTTCAGTGTTCAGGAACAATTTTTGGAAACGCTTTCTGAAACTAAAAGGGAATGACGTTAATAGATGTTGTAAGTACAAAGTTTTATCTGATAATTTTAAGTTGTTGAGTTTTTTAAGCAATACATTCACATAGATCAGGGTCTGCAACCTACGGCACGCGTGCCAAAGTTTGCACGCAGAGGGATTTTAAATGGCACACGGAAAAGGCCTTAAAAATCTATTCAAGTCTCTTCTACAAGAAATTTAGTACTACAGCAGGATGACGTTTAGGCTGTTGGTACGCTAAATGAATTAGAAATCATACTTTGGCACACTGTTATGAAAAGGTTGCCGACCCCTGATATAGGTGATGATGTCTTCGTCAGAGAACTAACTGATACTTTGAGAAGCCTGAACTGGTAGCCTAATTGTATGTATCGGTTTCTTTGCAACAGCCAATGATTTGTTCTTGTTGTTTTTTTACGGGTTAAATGGTTGTAACATCGTTTTAACATCTCCAAAGAATGATCAGATTATTGTTTTAACTCCTCAGAAAATTATGAAGTCATACAATTTAGAAACATCAATGAAAATATTTTGAATATCAACTTCTCAAGCAAAGAAAATAATGTAAAGTTCTATATTTCAACTTGTCAAGATACTGGTGGATATATTTATACAATCCTCAAACGCAAAATATTCAACAACAACAAGTTGCACATAAAGCTGTAGTAACATTGACTGAAGTAAACATTTTTTAGACCAGCTCTTTCATGATACGGTTCAATAGCTAGTCTAATTAACGAACTTAAATAGATGGAAAACTGTATATGGGCAAATAGACGTTCTGAAAAGGCGCCTGTCTAGAAACTCATCCTATCCGAGATGAAGCCGAGTGGAAGGAGCTCATTGGGAGAGAGCTGGAGGTCAAAGTAACATCGCCAACAGGCCCTAACGTGAAATTCTAAAAAAAGACGATAATGGCGGGATTGAGGGGGGGGGGGGGAGATTTCCTTGGCCTTGAAGTAACTGATGTAGAACCCAACAGGTTAAAATGGCGCAAGTTGAACTGCGTGGCAAAAAGTTTTGGGACATGAGAAGCGATGTGATTGAAACCTTTATGTCTTGAAAAGTATCCGGTTTAATTCTTAATGTCGGTCAAGGTCGCATTTTAATCAAACTCTCGATACATTTTTAATGTTTAAAAATTAAATATAATCCACTCTTTTATTTTTTAAATATTGTTTTAAATATTTTTGTAGAGCATAATACGGTTTTAAAATAACTTGTTAGCCACAAGAACTGTCATTAAGAATCAGGTGATATAGATATGGCGTATTTCATTTCCAGTAAAACCTATTTAAACTATTTATTTTTGTAGTTATAAGTCAAAATGTATTTTTGCCCATTGTTATACTCATGTTATACTTGACATGTTGCTGTTGCTCTGCCAAACTTTGAAACACTGATCTATTTATATAGGCTGTCCTTTGGCTCTAAGCGGAGCCTTTGGCTCTTAGCGGAGCCAAAGAAATGTTTGCCATTAACATAATTTTACTGACCTATGAACTTAAGACAGTCTAATGACGTAATATTTTTATATGTGTATTAGACTTAGTGTTTCAGAATTTAAATAAAAAGCAGAGAAAATAATATCAATTAAATAGCGTTATAAGAAAAAAAAAAGACTTTTTAAACTTTTTGCCAATAGCTATGAGGTATTAAAATATGACTCTATTTGTGGCGCATTGTTTTCAATATTGTTAAAGGATAAAATAATAAGTTATAAAAAGTTATACATCCGGTTTGGAGTTAAGGAAATGCTATTTTTTAATGATATAAGCATTGCCGCCCTTTCTCTTGCTCTCCCCTTTTCTCATTATAAGAGAGAGAGAGAGAGAGAGAGAGAGAGAGAGAGAAAAGGAAGAGAGAGAATAGTGGTCTGAAGTCTGAAGCCATACGATGCTGAACCACTGGGTAAAATTTTTGCTAAAATGTATTTTTGTACCTGACATAAATCTAAAAAAAGTCTTTTGTACGATCTTTATTCGACCCTATAATGGAATTGTATGTATGACTTTACACATGACCTTATGAAGTTATTTATGGTTTTATTGGATCTTATACATAACCTTATATATAACCTTACATAGAATCATATATTATATTACCTCTTCATCAAATGTGATGTTACAAATGTCTTTATCACACTATATGTGACCTTATATGACCTTTAAAACACAAGAGGTATTGCATTAAAAAACATTGAGAAGAATTGAGAAGAAATATTGTGTCTGTTAATCAATGAGATAGAGTCCTAGTTTAAAGTTGTTCAATCCAGAAATATATATTTTCTCTTACCTTTCGTTTCGCCTTGAGCTGCTGTATATCTCTGACCTCGTGGGCGTTTCCTGGCGCAGTCCGTTTCCAGAGAAGAATAGAGACCACAGAGTACGTTATTGCCAGGATGGTCAGCGGCGTGATGTAGGTGATGAACAGGACGAACATCGTAAACGTCCTCCTGGCGTTCGCCGAGCTCCAACGCTCGTCGCAGTCCACAGTCACGCCGTCGTGGTCCGTGGCGCGGCCCACCACCAGCTGAACGGACGAAAGGCCGGTGGAGCAGAACCAGATGATGCAGAGCGTGTACTTGGCCCGCCGCCAGGTCATCCTGGCCTTCAGCGGAAAGGTGACCACCAGGAAGCGGTCAATCCCGATGGCCATGTTGGTGAAGACGCTGGCGGAGACAGAGAGGCACTGGGTGAAGAGGACGATGGGACACAGCGGCTTGGAGAATATCCACGTCCGGGTCATGACGAAGGTGAAGGTGAAGGGCATGCAGATCAAGGCCATGATCAGGTCGGAGATGGCCAGGTTGATGAGAAAAGGCCTGATGTCTGTCCGGCATCGCCTGCCCTTGGTGAAGACGATGACCACCAGAATGTTGCCCACCGTGGAGAAAGCTATAGTGAGAGTGTACAACAGGATCAGGCAGACCTTCGCGCCCCCAGACAGAAGGGGGTCAGGGTCGGGTGAAGTGACATTGGAGAAATTTCCGGCTGCGCTGAGATTGGTTTCAGTCCAACTGGCATGAGTAGTCATGGTCCATTCATGGCCCACCACGAGGTATAAGGGACATCACGGCGACCCACTCACGGTCCACTCCTCGGACACCAAGGTCCGCCCATTACTTTACAAAACAGGTCGGACGGTCGAGACGCCACAAACTAACCGCTCTGTGAGAAGAAAAGAAAGCAGACGATACAAGGTTACTGACAAGGTCATTTTAACACATTCAACGTTTCATTAAGTATCTGGCTGAACCAAAAATGTAAACATTTTTCATTTGAACTGAAGGCAGGATAAATTGAACTAATTAGGCCTGTGTGATAAACCACGGAAGCTCTCTATAAACCTGGAGTTTACCTGCTGACAGAACTCTGGTTCATTATTTCACTTTCATCTTTTACTTTATACATTTTAAGCCTATCAGTCTTTACTCTGCCTTGTACACAAATAGAAACTTATAAATCAACAGGTTGGCTTCTAGAGGCTACTAAATACAACATAATATTTAGATATTTGCTTAGAATTATTTTATGCTAAATATACTTTTAGACCTCAATAATGTCGTATTTTCTTTTTCTCTCACTCTCGACATGTGTATTAATGTATCTATCTATATGTATCTATATTTGTATCTATCTATATGTATCTATATTTGTATCTATCTATATGTATCTATATTTGTATCTATCTATATGTATCTATATTTGTATCTATCTATATGTATCTATATTTGTATCTATCTATATGTATCTATATTTGTATCTATCTATATGTATCTATATTTGTATCTATCTATATGTATCTATATTTGTATCTTTCTATCTATCTATCTACCTATTATATCTATGTATCCATCTCATCTATTATATTAATGAAGAAATATATCTCTATTTCTACATATCTAATATATCTACCCTTCTCATCTATTATATTAATCATGGAATGTCACTAACTGTTCTATCTATTTTAATCTATATATCTATCAATCATCTATTTATCTATCTTTTTACCTATCAATGAATCAATCTATAAAGCTATATATCTATTTAATCTATTTTTATAGTCTATTTATTTATCTATCTTTATGTCTTTAATATATATATATATATATATATATATATATTTGTTTAAAGGTTCTTGATGGTATCCCTGAAGAAAATAACTCCAGGGGCAACTATCTTTCATGCCGGTACCGCCAGCCACACGCGCTCAATACGTCATATTATTTTAAACCCTTGAAATAATGACAAGTAACAAGACATTATAACATATAGTCGACACCAGGTTAACCCGATCAGACATGGTTCAATGAACTGAATCAATCTTATCTGACGAATCGATCATGACATGGTTCAATGAACTGAATCAATCTTATCTGACGAATCGATCATGACATGCTAGTGTCAGAATTTGCCAGTCCTGTAAGTTCAAAGATAAACCAGTTTGATCTATTGTTACTATACACAAGTACTGTGAAATTCCCCTTGTACATGTTAAACACTACTTGAAGTACGTAATATAAATAGTCTATATAGAATAGTCTAATTCTGTGTAACCAAGTTCTTCTAAATGTGTTTGGTGTAAATTATTAAATTTGTAATCAAAGAAACTATTCATACATAGGTCATGACAGCTGTTCTATCAAGTCAATTCGTCTGTATCTATTAGTCTAATTGAACTTTTCGAGCTATTCAGTACAAAAAAAATGTCTAAATATTTTTGCGCAATATAAGAAGATCTATTAGTATATAAACTAGAACAGAGAACATCATAATGTTGGCGCACAATAGAAGGCAATGGAAACATACTGACATTTAAGCAGAAACAATAAACTGCATTCCACTCTAAATGTGTTTATTGAGACAAGAATACAAGCATTATATTATAGGTTGAAACAAGATAAATCTTTATTGTAAACGGTTGAAACAAGATAAATCATTCACTCAATCTGAAACTATGTCAACAACATTTGGATGCACACACAGTGGATTCCAGAACCCCTCCAGGTAGACACCTACCATTTATTTACGCGCCAAGTGTTCCACGCTTCCTAAACACTTAATGGATTAGCGGATTTACATTACAACAATTACCGCAATGGAGGCCTGCCATTGAAAATATTTCGTCGTCCGTGTCTAAAAGCCATCGCTATCTAATCCTCATCCCATTCCCCGCAGCCTATTTCCCGACCATCACATTCCCCGCCATCCTCCCAGCCCTCCCTCTTCAGTTCTGCACGTGCAATAAGTTGTAAGATACCAAGAATCTCTCATTGGACGACAATATCGTGCCATTGCACGAAATAAATTCTTTTCTTTCTTAAACCATACGAAAACAAAAACGGAGAAAGTAGTGTGTGTGGCGGGGGGAGGGGGGGCGGGTTAAAACCAAAATATTTTATCCAAAAAAAAGCAAAGAGGATGAGGGGCGCAACTCGCTAAGGAGTATAAATCATGGGCAATCACTCTCCAAAAGTATTTCCTTTTTTCGTTAGGACAGCGTAAAGAAAACCTAAACATTCAAAGAAGGGGAAATCAACTTTGTGAAAGACGCAATAGAACATGTGAGGAAGACATATAACATGTGAGGAAGACATAATTTTACAGATCAGAACAAATTCTTCAGGTCCTGTCTAAAGATGAGAAGTGACGCACGTGTGAGCATACATTGAACTGGAGACGAATAGAGGATACATATATAATTGACGATGAGCGAGAAATTTGATAGCGACATGTTTGCTTGTTATTTATTTCGTCTTCGCATGATAAACCAAAACTATGTTGTTTTGTTTTTTTGTTTTTTTCGCTATCGCAGTTCCACCACCAACATACTTCTCAGTGTAAAAAACTTTTCCTATTTTTATTGTCTTGTTTTTGTCCCTATAGAAGATTTCCACAAAGCGAAATTGTATGGAAGAGGAGACAGACCTGGATACCAAGGAATAATTCTACAGACCATGTTGTTGAAGCCTCTCCATGAAACAATATTTACGAAGATGGAGTCTAACTTTGAAATGAAGTAAGCTAGCTCTTTTAGACCAATTTTATCCATAGGGCAAGGGAAGCAGCGTTCACACGATTCTGTGGCCACGGCGTACAAGGTTTTTTTTTTGTGCGGCCAGCACAATGTACAGCAGCTTTACTTATCCCCAGCTACTGCCAGATATCTGATACCTTCCTTTCTTCTTGAGTCGACTGTAAATTTCCGCCCGCGACAGAGATTACTCCCTTAGAGACGGGTTTTGATAAGCAGTAGCAGGACATGCATGTTATGCAGGCAAGGGTTGGTGAAATCATCTTAGTCTTACCTCTGTCAGAGGCCGGCTGCTGGTCCTTCAGTTAGTTCATCGGACTTTCAACAAGACGTCCCGGGTTCTAGCCCTGCCGCCCTGCATGAGTTTTGGGCCTAGTGGTCGTAATAATCTTATATGTAAAAGGAACGTCTGTAAACGTATAAGTTCGTATAAGTCATGCATGTTAGGTCCACTTGCTCACTACGTGACGTAGTTACATCTGTGAGACCCATAGAGTCTTCGGGGCTGGAAGCAATACACAATTGTACAAGCCCATGCTCTCGATAGAGTCTTCGGGGCTGGAAGCAATACACAATTGTACAAGCCCATGCTCTCGATAGAGTCTTCGGGGCTGGAAGCAATACACAATTGTACAAGCCCATGCTCTCGATAGAGTCTACGGGGCTGGAAGCAATACACAATTGTACAAGCCCATGCTCTCGATAGAGTCTACGGGGCTGGAAGCAATACACAATTGTACAAGCCCATGCTCTCGATAGAGTCTTCGGGGCTGGAAGCAATACACAATTGTACAAGCCCATGCTCTCGATAGAAATGCCTAAATTGCTCATCCCTTCGATTATCTTATTTATTTGTTAAAGACGCTACTTCTATACAGAAGATTAGTACGTCCTACGTCTATACAGAAGATTAGTACGTCCTACGTCTATACAGAAGATTAGTACGTCCTACGTCTATACAGAAGATTAGTACGTCCTACGTCTATACAGAAGATTAGTACGTCCTACGTCTATACAGAAGATTAGTACGTCCTACGTCTATACAGAAGATTAGTACGTCCTACGTCTATACAGAAGATTAGTACGTCCTACTCTTGCTCGCAGTTTGGGTCTAGTCTTGCATTTTTGGGGTTGTAATGTTACTTCAAGATTTGACACATTTGTACAGTGGAATAGTCTAATTTTGTTCAATTGGCCTTATTTAACTTTTGTCTTAGATTAAGTTTAACCGGAGATATGTAATGAACAGACAAGTAATTAACATCACAGGTGTTATGGCCTTCTTTCTAGCCTAAGTGGTGAAAGAACATAGAATAATTGTTTAGCATGGAATAATAACAGTTTTAATGCAACATGAAAAGACAAAACAAACAACAGCATCCAAGATGACGAAGATTCCAATTACTGGATAATTAACTTGATGAAAACATTTACAGGCATTGAAAGAATACAAGTAAAGAGAGTTTATGTCTTGGCAATTACTAAGAGAATTAGTAAATTGAATAGCTAAGAAATAATTAGACAAATAATTCTAGGGGAAAAAAAAGAGCAAGACATACATAGACAAAGGTGCATATGACTTCTGAATATATATATACGTATTTACACACATTTATATATATATATGAGAAAAAGAAAGGAATTGATAACTTTGATTCTGTTTTAAATTTCTTGTTTTACGGAGAACATTTTGGTATTTTTGTGTGTTTTCAAACTGTTGAGTTATGATGCAGTCTAACTTTTAACAACAAACAATAAAAAAGGTATGGAGGTGATGGCGGAGCGAGGAAGGAAGGAAGAGGGGGGGGGGGGTAAAAAAGCATGAGAAACCAAATGTATTTCTAGGAAAATTCTAGACATGAATAAATCAGCAGGTAGGAATTTCACCCCCCCCCCTCCTTGCCTTCTATCTAAAGGTACACGGTGGGCAGCGCGTTTGGCTGGCGTACCGAAGGTCTTGGGTTCGAATCCCCTGGTGAAGGCTAGGTTTTATTATCGGGCCTGGAGGGTATCTCTGAGTCTTCTCAGCTGTGATTGGTACCTGACTTTAGTTGGGGGTAGAGTAACGGCGGCTGAGCATTGTGCTGGCCACACAATCCCCTAGTAGACAGTAATTGTTGAACGTTGCTTCACTGGCCCTATGAATCAATTCGGTCCTACTGGATTACTTGTACTTTACATCCTATATGAAATTGTTCCAATAGAACTCCTTAATGTATTCATCAATACTGAATAGTCCAGTTATCACCAATATGTGGCACTTTCTTCATGCATTTAGTCTTCTAACGCAGGAGTCGGCAACCTAAGGCACGCGTGCCAGACTTTGCACGCAGAGCGATTTTCAGTGGCACGCCAGAGACCTCCAAGAAGATTTTTTTTTAATGCAAGTCAAAACAACGTACGTCAGCATAATTATTTGGTGATGCGTAGCGAACTACTTGGGAATCACACTGGACGTTGACTGTCTTAGTTTAAGATAGTCAATTTAATATTTTTTATAAGTCTCTTCTAGAAGTAAGTCACGTAAAGTACAGGTAAAGTCTTGGATAAATTCGTTTCTGGTCTGAAAGCAATTAAGGTGTATCTTGATAAAAAAAAAATCCGTTATTGAATGAGGAGAAGTGACTGTTGAAGCCGATGTTTCTGAATGACATGGCGACATGTTTCAGTGAGGTGAACTTGCATTTACAAAGATGGGGTCGAAAAGCACTTGAAGTGTCGGACCCCTGGACATATCTTGTCGTGAAATCAATTTCAAAACATTGAACTCTTTCCCTAATTAAAGGCAATTAAATATAGATGACCTTTTTCAGAAGTACACTGAAGCATCCAAATGCGTAGTTTTCTAAACAAAGGCGAGACTTTCAAATTCATGGACTCATGTTACCATACCACACCAAGCCTTACTGGCTTGATCTTACTAAAAACTACTTAGATCTAGATCTTTTTATAGTGGAGGGAAATTGGCATTTTTTTTTTTCATTTTAAACATCTCAAAAATGGGCATCAAAATGTGATGATTTGCAAAAAATCTGAAAGGAATAGATACTAAACTTAGGAAAGTCATATGTTGTCAACTGCAAGGCATTCGCTCTAAATTCAGCTTTTGGTTTGATTTACACTAGCACATTTTATCACACATGAAGCTGTTTTAAGCCTACCTAGAGGTCACTTAAACTTGACCACTCAAAAAGGACTTAACATGTAGCCTACCTGACATTGAAAAACTAGCGAAGAGCATTCAAGGAAAATTAGCTCATCAATTGATACATGCTATTTACATTGAAAAGAGTTTTTATGGCATAAATATAATTATTTCTAAATCGAATTTGTTTGTTTTATTATTGTAATAAATATACAGGCTTATATAATGTAATTATTGTAATTAATAATGTTTAAAAAAAATTCTCTTTAAATTGACCTAGATGATGCAGAAAAGGTTTATTCACAACATAAATTAATTCTCTACATCTAATTACACAATGAAAAAAGAACATAATGCTGAATTTGTATAAATAAATAATAATTTAAATAATTTAAAAGCAAGACTAGTTATATATTTTTTTTACTCGATTGGCATCACTAGCATCAAATTTGGAGAATTTTTTTTATTAAGGGGAGACAATGAACTGTTTTCTTTGAGTTAAAATTTCTATTTTTTTTTGTTTGTTTCCTTTTAAAAATAATAATGGTTTACAATTTAGAACTTAAAAATTATCTAACTATAAATATAGTTGAATATTATTTGACTAAAGAATTTATATTTACGGTTCGAAACATTACATTAACTACCCAGTTTGTATGATCACTACGTATCTATTCCACTTAACTGAGATGCATTCGACTCTAGTTGAATTCTACTTCACCCGTAATAATATATAAGCTGAAATCTCAGCCATGCAGAGATCAAAATAATAATATAAAGAATTTATAGCTATTACTAGTAATTTACTAGAACATATCTAGACAACAAAATTCAAATGTTGATACATTAACTATTCATTTGTAAGTTGATAAATGTAATTGTGTATTAGCTATGAATGGATAAATAAAAAGATGCTAATAACAAGCAGGTTTATTTGTTATTAAATATAAAACGCCGTTTCTCTATAACCCTCCTTTTCTTTTGGTCTTAGTCTATCTACGGCACTAAATAAATTGTCTTATAAAAATAATATAGTTGAGCAGTTTGATTTTTACGCTGTAGGCACGCTGACTGATTTAAAAATCCTAGTTTGGCATACTATAAGCAAAAGGTTGCCGACCCATGTTCTGACGTGTGGAGAAAACGTTTTAAAACAAGTAAACGCCAGGACAAAGCTATGTAATAATCTAAAAAAAAACGTCGATAAATCTGGCTCCCTTTTATTTTTTGTATCGGTGGGGGGATGGGGGGGGGGGTCTTGTTTGTACCGGATTACTGCGAGCTACGGAAGAAATCTATATCGGCTAATCCCACTGGGTGGCGAGCAACGGGATCTGATTAGGTCACAGTCGACATGTATAGCCCTATGGGATGACGACACAGCGACTTGCAAACTGTTTCTCACCCGGAAGTGTAGCCGCCATTAAGCCAAGGAAATGATGGGGAAATGTTTAGCCACACCCACTTTTTCCCATGGACCAGGTCGTATGCTAATTATTGGTCAAACCTCAGAAAATGAAACAGTGGATTTCTAGGTCGGCTTAAATCAAGAAGGAAGAGAAACAACTTGGTAACAATACATTTAACCCCATTTTCGTACAGCATCTTTCACCATTTTCTACGGTCACGGCATGAAAGAGGGATCGTGTGACCAGCACAATGTTCACAAGGTACCCATGAGAGTTGGGTATAACTTAGAGGCACTTCCAGGCCCAAATGATAATTTTTTGGTGTATATATGTATAGAAACCATTGCAATGACATCCAAGGCATGGAATTCATAACAAAATCATTAAGGGCTTATCGGAATCGTAAAAGCTGCAAGATGGACCAAGCATTACATTATCATTGTAAAAGACGTGCAAATTGTCTCATTGATTAAGAGGGGAAGTATGGCAAAAATTGACACAATTGTTTGAACATATAAACGCATGTTGCAGAAGTACCATCATGCAACGCGGATATGGATAGCTTACGTAGCACAATATGTTTGATCAAGAACTATTGTTGACTTCACTAATACAAGATTAATGTTTGGCGAACGTGCTGAATAGAACAGCATTATGTTGACAATACTAGCAGACCCCGCCAGTTACATAGCGGATATAATGTATGTGCATAGACATGTAAATAAATGTATCTGAAACTGTATAAAAACCTGAATGTTATTATATTATGTGGGACACTTCCGTCTGAAACGCAAAAGATTGTTTGCACTAAAGAAATACTTTTACAACAGTAGTCTGTCTTTCTACGAGTGAACTATAATGAATCTTTCTATAAACGCATATTATTGTGGCAATTGTGCCCACGCTATTGTGTTTGAGTAGTATATGCATTACTTTTATGAAAGCATACAATTATTTTACATTTAACTATTCTTTATTAAATTGAACGCTTTGCTAATATCTTACAATAAATAAAAAAATGTATACCCTTAATATATATATATATATATATATATATATATATATATATATATATATATATATATATATATATATATATATATAGGCTATATATGTGTGTGTGTGTGGGGGTGTGTGTGTGGGTGCGTGGGTGTGTGTGGGTGGTTGAGTGTGATGTATACGTGTATAAATTGCAAGCAAAATAAAACTACATTCGAAAGTTTAAGTTAAAAGTGGTTACATCTATGAAACCAATCGAAAGACCTGTCAGCTTCAACATAGTAAGAAGTAGGATCTAACACAAATAAAGAAAGAGAGGGGATGGTTTAATCAATAAGGAGAGAAAAGACTTGTCGACGTGCGTTTAAAAAATGAGCATGTCCCAACAAGTAAACCTACATAAAGTTCCTTCCAAATTCCAAAACAACAATGCATCATATTCCACACTCTAGTCCTCAATGGGCACCTAACGGGTCGTCCATGAGTTATGTCAACAACATTGAGGAGGCTTTTTAAAAAGTTTAACATTTGTTGACATGGGGGAAAAAAAGGGGGGGGGGGGTAAAATTGCCTTAAAACTGTTGACGTAATTAATGGACGTCCCCTAAACAGAAGAAATAGAACAATATGGACATTTCTCCCATTCACATGAAAAAGTAAAACTCTTCCTACTGGAATGTCCGAAATGAACCAATCTCAGACATGCAGATTCATTCTAAAACCTACCGTATTTCCAAGACACTCTACAGAACATCGAAAATGAAAAATGGCATCAACAAGGCATTGACAGCAAGACTGCCTGGTTTAACAGCAGGAGATGAAAGCTAAAAGCTACTGACGGGGTTAAGACTTGGGACAAATATGGGTAAAAAAAACACGCTAAATTCACAACCAAAACAAGAGCAAAAAAAATACGAAGACGAGTTTTATTACACGTTTTAGCGTCAACATTCAAGACAACATCTTCACTCCCGTTTGTCATCAACAGATTATTCGTGTCACTCACCAGACTCTAAATTTGCATGTTTACAAGTTGTAGCTACACCCATATTTTCCCACGAATGGAGTCACAAATTGAATAACGAATCGAATCTCCGAAAATAAAATTTATGTATGTAGTACGGTTGAAGTGTTAAGAATCGTGTAGAAATACACACATATTGGATGCTTGGGTTCAGGTTTCAACGAGTTAAGGTTTTAAACATTGAATAGATAGGAACATATTAGTATCCACGGAGTTAAAAATAGATAGAATGCTTGATAACGCATAAATGCATGGAACGAAAGGTAGATGGATAGATGGATGGATGGAATAATAGACGAATGGAAAGATGAATGGATGAAAAGATAAATGCATGCAAGGGATGGATGTATTAAAAATTATGTTTATAAAGGATTTATAGATAGAAATATAGATAAGGCATAGAAAGCTACATATGAAATATGTAAGATAGATAGAAAGATAAATAAATAGATAGATATATAGATAGATAGATAGATAGATAGATAGATAGATAGATAGATAGATACTTGTATACATCACGTGTATATTTTATCCATAAAAAGTGTACCGTCCTGATCAGGTCTAGGCAACTGTATTGAACACAAATTACTGTATAGAGAAGAGCAATAAACCAAAGGCACAATGAATGACCCAAACAGATTGGTATTACTTGATAGATGTAGGAATGGACTAAAGAAATGGTGCTACTTTGTACTACTACACTGCTTGCTAGTAATTTGTAGGTACTGTGTAGGGCAGTGGTTCCCAACCTTTTTCAGGCCGCGACCCCTTAATACAGCTTTTAATGCTGTGGCGACCCCCCAAAAATAAAAATTTATTTCGTCACTACTTTATATTTATATATATCATATAAGCTTTCCGAGGGTCTTTTGCGACCCCCGTGAAATGGTCATTCGACCCCCAAGGGGGTCGCGACCCACAGGCTGGGAACCGCTGGTGTAGGGGAAAATGGGGTAAAATGAGATAGCGGGGTAAAACGAGACAAAAGAATTACTGAAAAACAGAAAGTGGGAGCTCTTTATCAATGAGTCTAAGAACACGTGACACTGCCTTGTCGGCAAAATCCGTTTTGCTTGGATAAGCTGCGTGCGTCAGTGGGAGGCAAATATTTCAATTTTATATATTTTGATTTATTTTTATGGTTAGGATGCAAATGTGTTCATTAAGAAAAAAAAATACAGATTTGTCAGACAAGAATTAACATTCTGATAGATATTTCTGTGGTCAATGGTAATAGATCTATCAGTTTGACCTACTTAAGCATGGCAGCGTGTGGTTTGGACGCTTTGTGAACAAGGTTATGTTGGGGTAAAATAGGACAAAACAATGGGGCAAAATGGGAAAATACGGTTAACTCAATAAATAATTTGTGTTTCTTTTGAAACAAACAAATCTCATCTTTTTTTTGTTGTGTCATTATTGTCCCCTACTTGCTTGTTCAGTACACAGCATGTCGTTTACATGTCAATGTTATCTTTGATACGACAGGGTTTTTTCCATTAATTATCTCGTTTTACCCCAGTTTCCCCTAGGTACTGTGTAGGTACTAGGTACTTGTGAAGCCGGCTGGTCTAGCGGTTAGTTCACCGCACTGTCAACCAAAAACCAACTGACACGTTGCGGGTTCTACCCCTGCCACCGACGGATCCCTGTCGCCTTGCAGGAGTTTTGGGCCTGTAAACGTATTTGCGCCAGCAGGCAGCAGTGTGTTTTCAGGGCATAGAACTGTTCTCAACGGGATATGCGCTATATAAGTCTTAAGTCTTATTATTCTTATTATGTATGTACTGTATTGATACTGTGTAGGTACTGCGTTGGTATTGTGTAGGTACTGCGTTGGTATTGTGTAGGTACTGCGTTGGTATTGTGTAGGTACTGCGTTGGTATTGTGTAGGTACTGCGTTGGTATTGTGTAGGTACTGCGTTGGTATTGTGTAGGTACTGCGTTGGTATTGTGTAAGTACTGCGTTGGTATTGTGTAAGTACTGCGTTGGTATTGTGTAGGTACTGCGTTGGTATTGTGTAAGTACTGCGTTGGTATTGTGTAGGTACTGCGTTGGTATTGTGTAGGTACTGCGTTGGTATTGTGTAGGTACTGCGTTGGTATTGTGTAGGTACTGCGTTGGTATTGTGTAAGTACTGCGTTGGTATTGTGTAAGTACTGCGTTGGTATTGTGTAGGTACTGCGTTGGTATTGTGTAGGTACTGCGTTGGTATTGTGTAGGTACTGCGTTGGTATTGTGTAGGTACTGCGTTGGTATTGTGTAGGTACTGCGTTGGTATTGTGTAGGTACTGCGTTGGTATTGTGTAGGTACTGCGTTGGTATTGTGTAGGTACTGCGTTGGTATTGTGTAGGTACTGCGTTGGTATTGTGTAGGTACTGCGTTGGTATTGTGTAGGTACTGCGTTGGTATTGTGTAAGTACTGCGTTGGTATTGTGTAGGTACTGCGTTGGTATTGTGTAGGTACTGCGTTGGTATTGTGTAGGTACTGCGTTGGTATTGTGTAGGTACTGCGTTGGTATTGTGTAGGTACTGCGTTGGTATTGTGTAGGTACTGCGTTGGTATTGTGTAGGTACTGCGTTGGTATTGTGTAGGTACTGCGTTGGTATTGTGTAGGTACTGCGTTGGTATTGTGTAGGTACTGCGTTGGTATTGTGTAGGTACTGCGTTGGTATTGTGTAGGTACTGCGTTGGTATTGTGTAGGTACTGCGTTGGTATTGTGTAGGTACTGCGTTGGTATTGTGTAGGTACTGCGTATGTAATGTGTTGGTACTGCGTATGTAATGTGTTGGTACTGCGTATGTAATGTGTTGGTACTGCGTATGTAATGTGTTGGTACTGCGTATGTAATGTGTTGATACTGCGTATGTAATGTGTAGGTACTGCGTATGTAATGTGTAGGTACTGCGTATGTAATGTGTTGGTACTGCGTATGTAATGTGTTGGTACTGCGTATGTAATGTGTTGGTACTGCGTATGTAATGTGTAGGTACTGTGTTAGCATCCTGCTAGTGCTTTGCTAGCTACATGTTAGAGTTACGTTATTAATTTTAAGTTAGCACTATGTTGGCGTTATGTTAACACCGTTTTTGTGCTATTTTAGCACTGTTTTTGTGTCCATACTTTGGTAGAAGTGATATCATTTCGAATCCCAAATACATCACATTTAAAAATTGTCTTTAAAAAATTCGAAAAAATTGTAATTCTTGCATTGACTTGTTGTTGTTTTTTCGCCAGGATCATCACATTATCAATTAATTTTCTTTAAATTAAGATTCATAAAATAAATAATAACTGATTTAGAAAAACATAGTATCACCGTCTTCAGATCAATTTCAGTCCATATGACAAGTGATGCAAAATTCACGAATTTCCTTGTCCGCGGCATTCAAGGGAATAGTGTGGCCAGCACAATGCCCAACCACCTTTAATTTCTCCAATAAAAGTTAGGTACCCATCAGGGTTTGTTAGACTCAGAGACACCTTCAGTACTGCAATCCAAGCGAGCTGCCACATGATAATCGTGTCCATTTCACAACTGATATATCTCTTCCACATTATGTAATAGAACAGCAATGACATTCTTACAGCTGACATAATAAAACGTAACATTTCTACAAGTTTAAACATATCAAATGACATGACATCTTTACTACCACTTACAAAATATTCCTTATGCAATTTAAAACTTTAACAAAAAATTTTATGAAGATGCTTATTAACGTTGATTAGAATTAAGTTGGCACGTTCATACCGCGCTTATAAGTATGTTTGTTCAGGTGGAAACAAATAAATACTCTAGTAGTTTTTTGTAAAGTATATTTATATATTTGTAAAAATTCTTAAAGGGAAGTGGGAGGAAGGTTCACTAAAATGCGGTAAATCATTAATTTAAAAAGTGCGAAAATATCTATCTATATTTTTATATATTATAAATGTTTTGGAAATGGACAAATAAATCAGTATTCTTTACGAATATGTATCCGCTATAGTCTGACCAACATATATGTAAAAAAAAATAAAGAGCATTTCATTTTGAACGCATTTATAACTGATGTACCGAAGGTCCCGTGCTAAACTCCTGGTGAAAGTTACAATATTTCCCCCGGCAGAATCTTTTCCCCGGAGTCTAACCAGCTGAGGTGAGTGAGATGTGGGAAAACTAATTCGACTGGGCATTGTGCTGGGCAAACAATCCCTTAATATGCAGTGGCGACCCAGACTTTGTTTCTCTTGCCACATTGACCAACGTTGGTTGAAATCAAAGACTATAATAAGATGGAACGCTTGCTTAAATATTTTTGCTGTTTGATGACTCGAATGACTTCTTTTCGGAATTCCCGATTCACTTTTGCACTGTACACTTCCGTTTTGTTTAATAGCTTTGATTTTCTCAATGAAAAGTTAAAATTAAAATCGAAAGTTGAATACAGGGGATACATTTAAGCAAACGTAAGAACGTAAAAGCCATTTAAGACAGCGTTATTAGATGCGCACGGAAACAGAACATATAAGCTCTAAAAATAGAGCAAGTGGTCCATCTTATAGTTTGCTGAAATAGTATATGATCATTATAATACAGGCCTGTAGATAGTCAACGTTGTAGAAATTATATTTAGGCGTGGACACTTTTTTTTTATTGCAAATATTCCGCGTTTTTAATGTAATAATTATGTTGGTGAAAGTAATATAAAACAGTATAGTCTGTACAACAAGCCACGTTGACGTAGTGAAATATTTACTGCCTTACTGGTCAATATCTGAACACGCAAAGAGAGGGTCGAACAATTAACTTAGTTCAATCTCTGCGACTGATTAGTAAACATGACCGGAATCGAGTAGAACTAGGTCATGTATCATAAAATGGTGTCAAGATCAGGTCCAGAAAGAGACTTTTGATTTCTGTATCATGGCAACTCAACCCCCCCTCCTTGCCACCGCCGCCATCTTCCCTATTCACTTTCTGACTTCTTTTACCATTTCCTTTTATACCCCCAAAAGTTTCCAGGGTCAAAGGTTGAAGCTTGTGATTGGCTGAGAAAAAGAGATTGGAATCAATACACTAAAGATTGGTGGCAAGTTTGAAGTAAATCTACAGCACTAGACTTAACCAAGACTGACATTGTGTTGGTTGTTTGTTGTTGTTGCTGTTTTATTTGCAAACTTCTACATTACATTTTTAGAATGTTGATAGTGTTGAGTGAGTCTTGTTTTCCTTCGCCAAGTTGTCAATGCTCATCTTGGCAGACTACTGGTGGGTTTTTAAAGTACATGCCGCATGCTGTAGGCATCCAAAGTATTGATTGAGAAGGGGTTGAAAGTATGTAAACGTATAGACTACTATGTGAAGAAATAAAAAAAATACTGATTGAAAAAGAGTTTAAAGTATGTTTTAATGTTTACTCAATGCAGAAATAAAAAGTGCAAATATAAAAGATGTAAAAAAAATTATTGGTTACTAAATGTGGACATCAAAAGTACTTAAAGGTATAATCTTATTGTAAACGTTTAATATAATGTCTACATTATATATTTTTAGCTTCTTTTCGTGACGTTCGGGCAACCCATTCCATTTCCGATTGGCACTCAGGAGGTAAGATCTAAGAATGAATCCTTTATGGTGGGTGATAAGAAGAGATATTTTTAACTCAAGGACTTTCTGACATTTATACATCTGTGTAGTGATACTTGGCCGCTTCAACCTTTGAACTCTCTGGACCTTGTTCCTTGTCAACCAGAACTAGCAGTCTGAGATAATTTTTTTCTTCAATGGTAAGAAGTGGTACTACCATGTTCACTACACTCCTTGTTCGTAGGCTCAGATATAATATCTATCAAGGGATCAAGATTTAAGTACCAATAGACTTTAATATCAACTGCATCAACCCGACTAGTAATATTAGTGTATTATAAGAATGCCAGATAAAAAACAACTTAAAAGACTTATTAAAATGTTAGACTAACTAACCCTAACCCTAACCCTAGACTACGTGTTAGGTTTTGAAATAATCGCAATGAATGTACATAGTGTGCGAAGAAAAAGGTAAATATACGTTCAAACAACGGTGGATGCCACAGAGGGTCGTATCGATGTTAAATAGTGGAGTAGACGATCAAGTTCGTTAGACCAGGACTTGGAAACCTCGACACGCGTGCCAGACTTGGCACGCAAGGCAATTTGCAGTGGCACGCGGAAGACCTCCAAAAATAGGAACTCAAGTCTCTTTTACAAGAAACTTAGTGCCAGACCAGGTTGACTTTAGACCATTGGCACGCTGAAAGAATTAGAAATCCTACTTCGGGACACAATTATCAAAAGGTTGCCGACCTCTGCGTTAGACTAATGTTGACCACGTTATATCAAGATCGCATAAATAGGTCTACAGCTGTAGAGACATAAATAGATTTATAACTAGGAGAGTATAAACAGTTCTATAGATTGGGGTATATATAAATCTATGACATTTGCTGAGTAGATATATACGTTTTAAGGATGAAAAATTATATTCATTATTATATGGATTAAAATACGTACAACGTGAGATTATTTGGTATGGTCAACATACTGGTCATATACTTGATGTAATAATAGAATTAGATCCTTTCAAAGCCTGAGAAGAGACGATGATCAAAACAGGCTAGTAAGATTGGATTCCCATCTCCCTCTACAAAAAAAAAAACAATGAAGAAAAACTACAAGTGTATCAGTGAGACTATGTAATCGATCTGTTCGGGTAATCGGCTATCAGCACCAGCTGACTACAGTTGTTGGGATCGACTTAACCCATGCACTCTGTAGTCCTCAATAGATATTCAATTAGAGTACATTCCCCTGTAGTATGTTTGTCTAGGGTTAAAGTGACTTCACTGATTGTATGAATTAATCCTTTAGGATGGGTGATAAGAAGAGACTAATCATCAGACACAAACTTTAAATTGTGCTAAGATTAAGTTGAATTATCCTTAGTAGGATCCAATAACCTTCTATAGAGTCTGTAACAGATAAGATAGTGAAAAGTCTCCCCCCCCCCCTCTTTTTTAAAATATTCACGTGTAACTTACCAAATTACAATTTTTTACAACCTTTACATTAACTTCGCAAAGCTTTGTTTCTCATCTCATAAGCGATAACAAATGCATATAAGTACTCTTTCTTTACAAGTGGCATCCGGGCATGGAATGGGTTCTCTGAACAAAGCAAGACTATTCAGCAACTTAAAATCATTTAAAACACTAATCAAGATATAAGATTAGACTCAAACTACGGATAAACTTAGGAGGGCATAATAATCTTCTGTACAGAAGGAGCGTCCGTAACAGATAGAATAAGATAAAGATGTTTCACTCATACTTTTATTAACATGTATACTTTCGTGCCTTCATATTACCTTCGCTATTTCTTTTTACAATGTGGGTGGCAGAAGTAAAAATCTAAAAATGTTTAATGCTTATGAAAAAAAAAATATCAACACCTTTAATTGTGATAACTTTCAGTTTACTTGTGCGTTTGACTCTTAATAAAATATTGTCAACACGTTCGTTTTTATTTTCGGTCATATTTTCTATTATGAGCCTTCATACGTGGCCTCCATATGACTTTAGCATTTGTATTTTTCTTACTGCGTGGGTGGCAAAAACCAACATCTTTGGAAGGCTGAAATAAAATTGCATATAAAGTATTTATTTGACCAAATTTTTTTTTTGGGGGGGGGGGGTGTTTAATTATAGCGCAATTTAAAAAGAGATTTAATTTGAACAGTTCACATGTGTTCTACATTGAAATAAGGGGCGCGGTGACCGAGCGCGCTCGACTGGCGATCCTAATGTTCTGGGTTCTAATCCTGGTGCAGACTAGGATTTTTTCCCCGGACTTGAGGGTGCCCCTGAGTCTACCCAGCTCTGATGGGCACCTGACACTAGTTGTGGTAAAGTAAAGGCGGCTGGGCATTGTTCTGGCCACACATCCCTTCGAATGCCGTGGCCGCAGAAACTGGTGAACGCTGCTTCACTGGCCCTATGATCAGTTTGGTCCGGAGGGTACTTTACTTTTACTACATTGAAATAGTTGTGTTATTTTAGATTATATATTTTTTCTAATTCATATTTGATTTAACACTATCAGTATGGTGTGCCTGTTTAATTTTGTTCCAATCCACCCAACAATATCAGTATGGTGTGCCTGTTTAATTTTGTTCCAATCCACCCAACAATATCAGTATGGTGTGCCTGTTTAATTTTGTTCCAATCCACCCAACAATATCAGTATAGTGTGCCTGTTTAATTTTGTTCCAATCCACCCCAGGTGGTGACACAACATTGTAAAAACTTGGCTGGTTAGTTGTTGTGTTGTTTTTTATTTACCTCTTGTATTTGGAGTTACTGGTAAGATGCCCGTTCTCTCTGATTAGTTAAGTTCAACCAAGTTCCTTATTTACTTTTGAAGATTGTGTTTAAACTATAAACCGTCTCTGTATCTCTAGCACTGTAGTAAAATATAAAACTACGATCCCTCTGCTTAGCCTGTGTATAAATCCACAAAAACAAAACACAAACAATCTCAGCAAAAGCCCACAAGGTAGCAATAATTGTTTATCTGAACTAAGCTAAATGTCATGTTCATTTTATGTTCAATATTCATAACAAGTGCATATATTTTTTTGTTTGTAAGCCGACTATTACATTTATATTTATTGACTAACCACAGGGCATTGATTTTGTCAATAAGGCGTAATATTTTCTGACTACAATAAACTAAATTAGACAATACATCATTAGTTTATTGGCACTTATTGGACTTGATGGCAATAGTAGAATGTAATAATTACTTAAATTCGTAAGTTTGACATTTTCAGACAAGAAATGGAATATTTGTACTGTCTATATTTTGTATTCTTTCGTATTCTTTTATCTGTCAGTCTATCATTCTATTTATCTATTCATCCATCTATTTGTTCATCTGTAAATCATTTGTCGATCAATTTATCTGTTCGTATGTTTGTCTGTCTCTGTTTGCAAGGAAGTATGATCATCGCTCTATCCAAATATAACATATAAGTATAAATAAACTGATAGATCATTGTGGCGCGGAGATTCCCCCACATTTTGTTTTTCTTCTTATCTTATATATTACAGACGCTCCTTCTATAAGGAAGATTATTGCGTCCTACGTGGTCCGAGTCTAGTCTTGCATCTTTATTAATCTTTTAAATAATGTTAAGTTACTGGCTTTCCTGGTTTGTTCAGGCAACCCATTCCATGCCCACATGCCATTTGGGAAGAAAGAGTACTTATATTGTCATATTGTTATATTTGTTCTCCATCATCCTAAAGGCCATCTTTTATATTTTTTCTCGTTGATGTCTTCCAAAGGTTAATAGATATAATATAAAAAGCATACACTTATTTATGAAAGGAGTTTAGATTTTCTTTTTACTTAATACAAAGAAACGAACTCTTTTTGAGACAGACAAAGTCTGTAGACGCCAGAAATAAAAAAAATGTTTTTAAGACACAACAATGACTTAAGTATTAAAATTTTGATTTAATATTCTATTCAAGTCTCGGCAGTATTCGTTTCAAGGGGCAGATAACGTTGTGGAGCAACCTTTGTGGGTTTATTTAATACTTCCGGTTCATTTACTCTCTAGTCATGTCAAGTAAACATTACAATAAAATATATTCATTTATTTCAATATACAGCTGAAAATGGAAGCTATTGCAATAACGAACCAACAGTTTCTTTAAAAAAATATTGCTTATTTAAAATTCACTTAGAAATAGTAGGCTATTGTTGGGTTATTGATAATGTTTTACAAGTCACGTTACTAAAATATGGATGAAACCATTTTTATCCTTCTTTGTTATAGATTACCTTTTCCTGTCAGCGATGGCAACGGATTCATGTAATATTGATCACTAATAGTCATGCTTATTGTTTCCAATCATTTTGCAGTTTACTTTGTTCTTTTTGTTAAGTATGAAAATTGTTGTCTACAATTTCAATGACTTTAAACTCAGTAACCTTTGATTCGACCAAACTATCTTTCCTTCTTTCCTACCTTCAACAACTCTTCCTACCTTCTTTCTAGCATTTTTTCCGACCATCCTGTCGAGTTGGAGCGTTTTTGACTGTTTTGAGGGTCCTGGTTTGGAATCCTGGTGAAGGCTAGGATTTTATCCCGAGTCGAGGGTATCTCTGAGTCTATCCAGCTCTGATGAGTACATGACATTAGTTGGGGGGGGGGGGTGGGGGAAGTAATTGTAGCTAGGCATTGTGCTGACCACAATATCCCCTTGTATGCCATGGCCAAGAAAACTTTTCAACGCCACGTCACTTTCCTCTTAGACGAACACGGTCTGGAAAAGATACTTTACAACATGCGCTATAACAGACCACACAACATTAGTTCTAGACTTTTGAAATTCTGGCCTCGTGACTGTATTTGTTAGTCACAGAAATGTTTATTCGATCCATTACAGCGCAATGTGAGAATCCTTGCAAGAGAAGTAAATGAATTGTATTGAGTCTCTGGCCGAATTGTTCCTTGTATGACACAGCTCTATTGAACAGTGGATGGTTTGGCTGCAGGGTTATTGCGTACACTTCTCCGCAGTCTGAAGTTCATACATAATTGAAAAGAATCAACACAAAATAAAACTTGACATTAACCTTCTCTTACTGGATCTCTAAAGTCGAGACATGACTCGACGGATCAATGGCTATTGGTAGCTGGCATGGTCATATTGAAATACAACTTCATTATTATGTAAGTATCACCTCGTTGTTTTTATGCCACAACTTCAACTAGATCTGGGTTAGGTTTAAATTAGACTTTTTATAAAATTTTCATCCAGTTATTGGACTAACGTATCGAAGGTCCTGGGTTCAAATCCCGGTGAATGCTAAGATTTGGTCCCAGATCTCCTGAGTCCACCCAGCTCTGGTGGGTAAATTGAAATTAGTTAAGGCGAATTAAATGCGGGTGGGCATTGTGCTTGCTTGCTACACAATCCCGTAGTCACGGACACTAGTGAACGTAGCTTCAAAGGCCCTATAGATCAAATTGTTTGGGGATTCACCTTACTTTTCTACTTTACTACCTTAAAAAGAAAAAAACAGGAACAAAAGAAAGACAGATATTTAATTATATAGTTAATGTATTAAATTAATATTAATGTAATTAAGTACTTTTCATTATTTTGTTTTACCATTTTTTAAAATCTGTAGCTATTGAGTTCGGCTAAAGGCATATAACGAACTACATCCACGGTGTAATGTTATCATTTTTATTATCCTCTTAAAACATTATTTAATAGTTAGCCTTATAACGGTGTAATCGTATATCTTGTAACGGTATATTTGAAATATATCTCAGAGGCACATAAAGTAATAAATATACAGTTAGACAGGGTTTTCAATAGCCCGCTATATCATAGTTGTAACTTACAGTCGCTGTAACCTAATGCTACAACCTTGACCTTTATACTTAGTTAAACACTACATGTGCCATTTTACGTAGCTGCAGTCTAATTATAGTCCGTTCACCGTGGCCCCTGCATTTAAAAGCCAGTGATGCATGACGGCAAAAGCCAGGCCATTCATCCCGGATGTGGTTATTTTTCCAAGCCAATGTAACGAAACAAGAAAGCACTTAGATTACTTGTAACAAGCTAATGGATGTATAAATGTGTAAAATATTCTCAATTTCAATATATAATTGTTAAAACTGGATTGGATTAGTATATTATTATTCTCATTATCATCGTCAAAGATTTATCACGTAAGCCACTCAATATAATATACATAACAATAGATCTAAGTGTTGTTTTTTCCTTCAAAATAAGTATTTGAGTAGCACGCTAAGTTGAGTTAGTGGTCCATGCCATGCCTTAATTCACGTGAGTCAATTTACTCTCCAGTGATATTGTTTTGAAGTTATAGAGTCCACTTCTTCTTCTAATAATAATAATAATAGTTATTTATCTAGCGCCTGTATCCATGGTATTTACATTTAGCATGCTTATTGCACTTGTTGTATAAATTGCAGTGGAGTATGTCAATGTATGATTACGTAAAACACACAGCCACGAGTCAAAGAAAACGGTATTTAAACTCTTTTTTAAAAGACTCTTTTGTCTCAAATGTTCTCAGTGTCTGAGGCAAGCTGTTCCTTATAGATGGCGACACAGATTCACACGAGCGCACCCCAAGATGCTTTTTTTTAGGTCCAGCCACATTGGAAATTCTAACGAGTGACCGTGATGAGGAGCTCAGTTCCTTCAACGTGCGTGCTTTGATATGAGTTTTTTTTAATGTAGGAAGGTGCAGTGCACAGAATAGGTATAGAGCAGAATGCGCAATAGCATTTTTTCTGTTTCCGGAAGTAATACCGACGCCATACTGTTTAAACGCAGCGGTCCTGGTTACACTATATATTGATGCTTATTTACAATGTCTTTTTCATCAAATCTACACACCGAACACCCAAAGTTAATTGTTCAGGCAAAAGGTACCAAAAATGTTCTGTAATAAACTGCAACAATGATGCGAAAATGATTGATTATCGTACAAATAAGCATGTCTTTCCTGACTCCATAATCATAAAGGATAAACAACGGTAAGTTCAAAAGGTGTAACAACCTCATATTAACTCAGATTACAAAATATTAGTAGCTTTGCTTTAGTCCTAAGATTGCTAAGAGTAGATATCAGTCATAAAAAAAGCCTTTTTATTTATGGTAGGCCTAGATATCCTTTCTCATTTTACTATAGATCTAGTAGCGTGTCTATTATAGCGACTGCTGCATTGCGTCAAAAAATGGCGGAATCTTAGCTTCACTTTTAATGACTGCGCATATAGGGATTGCGCATTCTGTTCTATACCTATTCTGTGGTGCAGTGTCATTCATACATCCATAGGTAGGGGACATAATTTTATGAGTGATGCGCTTTATCACAGGGAGCCAATAAGTTCTTGTAGAACTGGAGAGACATGATCCTCCTCTTAAACTCGCGACTAAGTCTGCTCTGCTTGCTGGATTCTAAGTCTTTTTGTGGGCGATCTTATTTTTGTTGTTTTTCTTAGTTATCCAGGACGAGGCCTTCAATGCAGTATTATTCTAAAGCAGGGGATCCCACCGGGTACGCGGAGGTCCACTGGATGGTACGCAATCAATAATGGCACAAAGCAATGAAATATTCGACTTGATTGAACAATTGTAGTTCTTTATTAATAGCTTATTTGTGTAAAAGTTCTAAAAAAATGTTATTTGTTGGAAAGGAACCTGAAATAATGGATTCAAATGTTAATACATTTTTCAAATTTTATAAAATTGCTTCGCCCATATAAAAGAATAAATTGTATGCATTAGTGGATAAGGGAAAGCTGGGGGCACTCGAAATACTAAGAGTTTTTAAAACAAAGGTTGCGAACCACTATTTTAAGGTGCCTCAATTCTAAGGTCTTGTCTCATGCTCTGATAAAACCACTTCACGCTCTATCTTCCGAGTCTTCATTTCACCCCGCTAAAGCGCCGTTTCGTATTTTTTTCACGTGATCAAAATCATCCGTCCATATCTGTCTGAGACATATTGTTGCATACGTGGTCTTTATTGTCTGTCATGTCTCGCGTCCTTATCATACTGTTCGTCTGCTTGTTGCTATTAGTCTTCTGCTGCTGTAAAGAAGCAATGTCATTTTTTTTTAATTTGTCCTAGCTATATGATCTTAGTGGAACTTGGCAGTCGAAGTAGATCTCAGCTTTATCTGGATATTTCCATTTATTGTGAAGTGTTGTTATCTCTCATCTCTTGCTAACAATGGAACAGACTGCGCTGATGGCGTCCTCCTCCTTGAGGTGATGAAAGTCGAAGCCCTGTCAAATTCCTCCTTTAATTAAAATCGACCAATACGATATTAAGAGTATGTCGCTGCTGTATGTATTTCTTGCATAGTACTCTATGTTTGAAGATATGTGGGTTTTGTGCAACGCACTTGTCTGAATCCACCATATTGTATTCAACTTTAATAGATCTAAGAAGGTCACATCAACCTTGTTTTGGTGACTTACAAGACTGACAATCTGATGGTGTGTCCTATGCACAAAGTTTGCGCCTTTTGGGGGGAAACCGATATTGTGATATTCCATGTTGTAAAATAGATGAATCAAGACAATTTTCATGACCACGTTCCCTTTCTTTCTATTTTATATAAAATATCTCCTGCTGTAAGGTGAAAATATTAATTTGCAGTAAATCTCTTGAATGTTTATATCTAGTAATCTAGTACCTTTGTATTGCAGCAACCACACGGTAAGTCATACGTTCCGAACATTACCTAGTCCATCACTTGAGACTGTCCTTCAATTCATAGAAACATTTCCCCTCGTTGTCTTGAATGAAGTTTGCTCGCCATATATTTATGCTGGTTCATCAGATCTTACACTAACCGGTTGGCTTTCTTATAATTCTTATAGACCTAATCCATGTATGTGTTAAGAATTTGGAGCAATACAAATTTTGCTACAAAGACATTTTCTATGTATGATCTATATTTGAAAAAAAAACTTTAATCGTGGCCTTCTATTGCAAAGAAACTTCCTAATTCTGGGCCATGGCAAAGTTTACACCGGATTAAGGGCTCTGCATATAAGAAGTACCAATTCACATTTATTACTAGTTTTGTCTAAAACACACCGGCTAAACTAAAGATCATATCCTGGTCTGACAAGTGCATACCGGTGGCCCCTAGCTCAAATATCTGCAAGTGCATACCGGTGGCTCCTAGCTCAAATATCTGCAAGTGCATACCGGTGGCCCCAAGCTCAATTATCTGCAAGTGCATACCGGTGGCCACTAGCTCAAATATCTGCAAGTGCATACCGGTGGCCCCTAGCTCAAATATCTGCAAGTGCATACCGGTGGCCCTATAGCTCAAATATCTGCAAGTGCATACCGGTGGCCCAATAGCTCAAATATCTGCAAGTGCATACCGGTGGCCCCATAGCTCAAATATCTGCAAGTGTATACTGGTGGTCATCAGCCCAAACCTCGTGATACTTTCTCTCGTCATGGCAGTTTAGATGTTTAAATTAAAGACATTTTAACCCTTCCAGTACCGACCTACTTCTATCTATGCTGCCTTCAGTTCCGCTATAGACGCGCCCGGGACTGTAAGGGTTAACTTCCATACAATGACAGCTACATAATGTTGACCGGATGTCTTCAACAAAAATATCCCTGGCTTAACCTACAAAGACCACACTCCAATTCTGGAACCACAATCAAAATAAGACACATTATGACCTCTTAAAAACAGTAAAGACAAAAGGTGCAGAATTAAACGGTATGGTCATATAACAAGGTGATCAAAATAACGTAGCCAAGACAAGAAGAGCGAGAAAGAGGAAGAGAGTAGACAGAAGACAAGATGGAGAAGACTGACAGAAAAATGTGGACGAATAGAGGAATTTCGGTTGACAGGTCATCTGTGGGGAGCCAACTGTCACCTGCATTAAACCAACAGGTAAAGGGGAACAACTAACACGTTTATTTCATTATAAGACTGGCTTTATCCGTTATAAAAAAAACTATTTTTGTCACGTTTTAAAAACATTTTTACGTATATATACGTCAAAATAACCTGCAGGTATTTTTCTTTCATGTACGCATAGTTTTAAATAAATGACACGAGAACACTGGCCGACTTATTAACTGCATCGAACAAAAACAAGAACAATAACTCAACAACAACAAAAACAACAACAACAACAAAAACAACCCAGTGGATTACGTGTTATTGAACAACAGAATCAAATTTGGTTAATTGATTCCTAACTAGGCTACAGAGAGACCTGCCATTCCGCTCATTTGTGTAAGCAGCCATCTTGCCGAGACTGGGAGGAAACAGCTGTTCTTAACTCATTGATTGCCACACTCACGCCCAGTGGTGGAAGATACAGTTCAATCGCTATGTTACGAAAGTCTTTTCCGTTTCCAGAAAGTCAGGGTCGTCGCCGGTATCATGACATTATCAGTGTCAGTGCCCTGCCACTGCCATTGTCAAGTCATTGTCTTTGTCAAGTTAATGAAAGTGAATAATAAATCTCAATGCCAAGTCACTGCCATTGTCATTGCCAGTTAATATCAGTGATTAATAAATCTCAGAGTCAAGTAAATGTCAGTGCCAAGTTAATGTCAGTACCAAGACAATGCCAATGCCAGGTCACTGCCAGAAACAAGTATATGTTATTTTTCATTCAATGGCACTGTCAAGCCAATAAGAGTGCCAAGCAAAAGTCAGTGCCAAGTCAATCGTATGTTCTACAAGACTAAAATAAAAAAGATGGTTTTACAAGCTTTAAATGGTGTCTATTATATTGTTTGTTTTACAATGGCTTCTTATTCTTGACTTATATCTACCGTATTTCTTTTCTTTCTCTTGTCCACAGTTGCACATCTTGAAACTGGTTTTTCCCCATGCATCAGTTGTGTAGCTACATTAGAAAGACATCACTTAGCCTGTAAGTGTTCAGGATATTACATAGCGATTACGGCGTGGGCCAGACCCAAGTGTTAAGTAAAAAATGATGCATGCGAGCGAAGAAATTCCATACGTACCTAAAATGCGGACTGGGCCGAGACCCAAGTTTGATGTCTCAGGAGTTAAATAAATGAATTCTCAGTAATAGTGTCATTTGTGTGTCAGCTAAGCGTGCCAGTAGAAGTAACAGTAAGGGTGTCACAATTATCGGTGTCATAGAGGCTTAAAGTAAAGGTGTCTATAAAGGTATCCGTAGAAATGTCAGTAGAGTTGTCATTAAGTGTGTCACTAAATGATGTCAATATAGTGTCACTAAATATGTCCAAAAAGGTTGTCGGTTGAAGATGAACATAAGAGAGTAAGTATCAGAAGAGGTGTTAATAGGTGTATCAATAAAGATGCCATTATGGATGTCTGTAGATTTGTAAATAAAAGGTTTCAGTAGTTATATATATCAACCTTCTGTTGGTTTTAATAATTCTAAATGTAACAAGGTGTAACAAGGTGTCTCTTGTCTTCATGTTGTGAGTTGTGATACAATCGTACTTGGAACAGAGACACTTAATGAAGCAAACTAGATGAAGGCCTTTTGTTCTTTGAAAAGTGATATATTATGTGTATGTCAAATGTATGAGTTTTTAAAATGTATTTTCCAGGTAATTCAAGTAACAAGGGTTTTGTATTTTCGAATATCATTTTTTTTTTTACCTTCGTGAAAATTTTTGTACTTTTAAAATGATCTTTAGAGTAAAAAGAGTAATATTGAGAACCATGATGTATATATTATTGATTATAACTAAGAGGATGTTTTGTCTTGCATCATTCAAAACATTAATAAAAATGCAAGACAAGACTCGGACCACGGTTGAGCGTAGGATGCAATAATCTTTTTTATAGAAGGAGCGTCTGTAATGTATAAGATAATACACAAAATCAAGATAATATAATGTTTTAAACCAAGGGAGTGCAACAGGCGGCCCACGGGCCACAAAACGGCCTGCCAAACCTTTTAGTGTGACCGCCGAAGAGCTTCTAACGGCATTTTTTTTATTTGTTGCATTGATAATGCAAATAAATTTTCAGACTGTGTGGCCGATCTTGTTGTATAAAATTTCATATGCGGCCCAAAGCAGAAAAATGTTGCACACTCCTGTTTTAAACTATTCATCCTTGCAATAAACAAAACAACACCATTGGCACTCTGTCTTGGCATGAAGGGGCGCACTTATCGTTGGCACGGAGACGTAGCTGCAGCATCACGCCATACAGTGCTACTGTTGTCATTTATCTGTCACTTTCAGAACTTGTCAATATCACTTTGAACGTGATTACGAACAGTGATAAATGTGTCTCCAGGAAAAGCCAAGAATTCCTAACATTGACGTGTTGTGAGAACGGAAATAATAAATCTGCGATGTGTATCTCAGAAGAAATGGTGTTCCAACATTTTGAAAATATATTTTTAGAAAACCTTCCACTTACAAAGGCTCTAATTGCAGACAGATCTGCGACAAATGGTTAAACTGTATTTGTTTTTAAATTCTACAATGCCATAGCATTCCGTTCTCAGATAAGACAAATTGACAAATGTTTCAGTGCGCATAAAGGTTAAGACCTGACTAATAATTTATTACCTAGAACTCTTATCAGAACTAAAAACGAGTTTCGGCATTTTTAGCAGAATAAGAATTTGATTTATCATTTTGACAGCATCGGAATTTAGTTTTCAGAAATGGTAAAAATATATGACTATGTAAGAAAAGTAAGCTACAATATATCTTAAATGCAAATAGATCTAGTTCTAAAAAGCAAGTACATCTAAATAGCAAGTCACATGACATACAAATCGCATGACATACACTATCGTTTGTTTGACATACACCAATGTGCTGGACACATACGTTGGTCTCCCTTCTCCCCCATAACACTTGGACTCCCCACATCACGCTCCTTGCCTCTCCCCTTCCCTCTTTCGTGACATCTTCTCCACAAAGATCAAACACCTGTTGCTGAACTTCACATTATATGTCACATTATATTTCACATTATATTTCACATTATATTTTCACATTATATTTCACATTATATTTCACATTATATTTCACATTATATTTCACATTATATGTCACATTATATGTCACATTATATTTCACATTATATTTCCTCCCTGCCTCATTTGTCCTTTCAGCCCAGAACAATAATGTGACACAACAACATCTTAATGAAAAGTAAATTGTTACCTTTATTCTCTTCAAATCCAACATTTTTGTTCCTGTCATTCTTACACATATTAATACAAGATTAATCATTTGTAAAAAAAACAACATGTTGATCGAAATAGGAATCAATCAATACCATTACAGATAATAATTTATGCGATGACTTCGCCTTCTTTTTCCCGCCCCAGCCCGTCCCCCAAAAATAAACAAATTAACTAAAGTCCCTTTTCTTTAGCCATTTTTTTTAGAAACGTGAGAACGTAACGTGTGACGTCATAACACGTATTTGAAGCAGACTAATGTTAAGCTCATCTAATACTTTAACTGAGCATCAAATGATGTTGTAACATACAGTCTACAGTACTTAGCAAAGAATTAATGCTATATACCATTAAACAAGATTAAAGACTCCAGATCGCAATAAAATTGAATTGTACGGTGAGATGGTTTACACATTAGGCGAGATATTTAAAAAAACGCGTTTTTTTTTCTTATTTATCCGTCAAAAATCGTTCTTACCAATTACAATGGAATCATATCGATCCCACCATGCACTGCTTGCACTACTTCCGGGATATGAAAAAGAATCATCCATTTGGAAACAAAAAAGAGTTGATGTAAACAAACTCTACTAGTGTATTGGGGGCAAAAATCATCTCAATTCAATGAGTAAACACGTGACGTTACTGAATGCAGTCGTTTAGCCTTTTATTTTCTACTTCTCCAATCTTTCGTCAATCATATCCTTTACTTCATACTAGAAATACTTATATAGATATAGATATATAGATATTCTTCAGACTATTTTTTTTATATATTCTGCAATTGATGCAGCGTGACCACAGCCTTCAAGTGGATTGAGTGGCCAGCACAATGCTAAGCCGACCGTTACATATTCCCAACTACTTTCATGCACCATCAAATCTGTGTAGACTCAATGACATCTTCCAGAACCGGAAAGAACTTCTAGCCTTTATCAGGTTTCAACCTCGGCACCTTCAATACGACAGTCTAGCGCTGCAGCTAGACTCTCTTGCCCCCCCCCCCCCTCACACACAAACACACACACACACAAACACACATAACTTAACTAGATACTATAAGACAAAGATAGAGAGAAGAGAGGGGAGAGAAGCGATATTTATACCAATAATTTATTAAAAAATTAAAACAACACATGGATAATGAGACAGACCGCTGGACGGACTTAGAGGTCAGCAATAGTCAATCTTCAAATAGATAGAATGACTAACAGAACTATACAGATAGAAAAAGATAGTCTCATATTTATTAATATAAAAACATATGTTCAACTTAACCACAATTATTATGCATAACAGAATAAATAAATTCATTATTTCTTAATGAACAATCCAAATGTAATAAAATACTCTACAATGTATAAGGTAATTGAGATTTCTAAACTACGAACATTCAACATGGAAAACACTCTGTCAGTATAGCACGCTGAAGCTTAGAGGAAAATGCAAGTCTTTATTGTGTAGACGTCCATCAAGACAGTGATATCGTGGTCTTGACAGACATGTAACTTTAAACCTACAATCTTTTTTTTACTACTTTTATTCCCCTTGTTTAATTTAACACTTGCCATCTTTGTTCTTATTTTAATTACTGCTACGCATAAATGTGCGCGCTGATTCACAAAACTATCTTTTTTGTTTTAGCAAGTTTAACATGGAACAGTTTTTAATTGTTGTTTTTAATAGTCCAAGCTCATTAGTTTCACACACACACACACACACACATATATATATATATATATATATATATATATATATATATATATATATATATATGTGTGTGTGTGTGTGTGTGTGTGTGCATGTATATGCAGACATATGTGTGTATTAAAAATGTAGATAGAAAAGGCTTACATAAATACTTTTAAATAGAATGATATAATAAAGAAATTCGATTTAATAATAAATTAATGAATATATTACAGGAATAATTTTACCCAGAAGGGCAGAATGTATGACAAAGAACACAGACTATACATAGATAGATTAAAAAAATATATTATTATACATAGACAAGAAGATAAAATGGAAAGATGCTCAGGAAGATAGTTTATGTATGCTAAATTAGACATATTAAAACAACTATATTAAAAAAAGATCTAGATAGATTAGATAGATTAGTGCGATGGAGTAGATTGTTATTCAGAATGGATAGATTAGATAGATTGGATAGATTGGATAGATTGGATAGCCTAGATAGATTAGATAGATTAGATAGATTAGATAGACTAGATAGATTAGATAGATTAGATAGATTAGATAGATTAGATAGATTAGATAGATTAGATAGATTAGATAGATTAGATAGATTAGATAGATTAGATAGATTAGATAGATTAGATAGATTAGATAGATTAGATAGATTAGATAGATTAGATAGATTAGATAGATTAGATAGATTAGACAGATTAGATAGATTAGATAGATTAGATAGATTAGATAGATTAGATAGATTAGATAGATTAGATAAATTAGATAAATTAGATTAGATAGATTAGATGGATTAGATAGATTAGAAAGATTTAAACATAGATTCGATATATCCATATATACTGTAAGTTCTATTAAAAGTTTTAAAACGAACCACTATATTGAATTAACCTTATAGATAACTAAACAATTTAAAAGATTGTAAGATGAAATTAACATTTAAAATAAATGTAGTATATTATAGAACACATGATCTTTTTGAAAGTCTGTATGGAATATATATCACAGTTAGACAGATTAATATTGATTAGAGATACCAGAACGATACTATTGAAAATAAAGTGACTGTCTATTGTACACTAAGAGATTTAGTAAAGAGATACAAATATTTTCCATTACTCTTACCCAAACTAATTCTACTAAAAGTAACACTTGACAGACAAAATGGAGGTCGTTTCGACGACCTTCTTACAAAATGTATAGTCTTACAAGAGGTAGGGGTTAAAAGTCCTAATAAAACACTAAATATATACTAGCAACTACTGTGAACTTGTGACTTTGGCAGAACTAGGTGGTGGGATTTGTGTGTGTGTGTGCGTGTACAAACTAAAAATAACATTATGTCACGTGTCACTTTGAGCGCCATATTTTTATGACCAGGTGAAACCTTTAGCCAGCCTTTCTTGTGTTGGTCTTACAGAATAATTTCACATAAAAAGACATTGCTTTTGGTTCATTAAGGGGAGAGTATTGATAAAGTATGAGATGCCTGGATATTGGTGTGATAGAGCGTAGCGAATTTTTGTATTTGTGTCTATATCTCTATCCATCTATTGACCCATCCGTATAGTCCACAAACTATCCATAGGGCCAATATAATTCCATGTAGGCCTATCCATAATCACTTCCATCGATATATCTCATCCTGTATCCCTCTATCTAACTAATCGAATATATCTAACAAGATCGCTATAGAGATTAAAACATTTCTCTTATATTATATGCAAGAACAAACGTATAGTATTATGAGTCACTTTCACCCCGAGTGACCTCCGAGCAGGGAAATATTGTTGCCGCATCTAACAAGAGAAACGAACAATTTAACATCCTTTAAGATCAAAATGAAAAATGCAAGACTAGACCCAAACCACGGATATAAGCGTAGGACGCAATAATCTTCTGTATAAATGGAGCGTCTATTACATATTGTGCGATCATAAAATACAGCTAACTACCCATGTAGTTTATTTTTATTCATGTATCTATACATCTATAAATCCATTTATCTAAAGCCTAATAAATGTCTATCCAGGTCTAAAAATAGTTTAAAATACACACTATTATATATCATTGTAATAATTTGGTTTCAAGCCCACACTTAGATCAGTGAACCCTCGCCTCCTCCCCGCTCCTCCCCTCCACACCATTTCCCTGACACCCACAACGATCCGCCAGTATCAAGCCTTTATGCCACAGACAATGGAGACAAGCATGGATTAGTTCCGTAGCATGCATGAAAGTTAAGTCGTGGCCACCTTAGACAAAATCTAAAAATAATTTCCAAGCGAGCCCCCCCTTCCCAAACAAACACACACACACACACACTTTTCTCCCTTCACCCTTTACATAACACTATTCACACATTATAATACTATTCACACATTATAACGCTATTCACACATTATTACGCAACTAATATCCACGGTAGCATTTTCCAAAAGTATTGTTTTAATAGTGATTTCGTTTTTTGTATATTTAGTCTACTTCACAACCCACTAACCTTTATATCGCCTACTCTAACATTTACGTGTCTTATAACAGATATAAACGTCCATAAAATATGCATCTATAATTATAAAATAGTGGCGTCTATCCTCGATGGCATTAGCTAAGGTCTCATACTTCTATGGACCTTGAAGCATTTTATCTGCCTCGCTCAGACAGACCCGTCAACGGTGGCAAAAGTAAAGGCGGAGGGCTGGCTATCTATGTAAACAAACAATATTGCAATATCAACAGCATTACAACAAAAAGAAGGATATAGAATAGAATTATTGTGCGTCAGCCTCGGGCCATAATATCTACTATGAGAATCCACACAAATATAAGTAACAAGAAATAAAGCGTCAAGACTTTAGTCATCCAGAATACAATATCCACACAAATATACGTAACAAGAAATATAGCGTCAAGACTTAAGTCAGCCAGAATACAATAGCCACACAAATATACGTAACAAGAAATATAGCGTCAAGACTTTAGTCAGCCAGATTACAATAGCCACACAAATATACGTAACAAGAAATATAGCGTCAAGACTTTAGTCAGCCAGATTACAATAGCCACACAAATATACGTAACAAGAAATATAGCGTCAAGACTTTAGTCAGCCAGATTACAATTGCCACACAAATATACGTAACAAGAAATATAGCGTAAAGACTTTAGTCAGCCAGAATACAATAGCCACACAAATATACGTAACAAGAAATATAGCGTCAAGACTTTAGTCAGCCAGAATACAATAGCCACACAAATATACGTAACAAGAAATATAGCGTCAAGACTTTAGTCAGCCAGAATACAATAGGCACACAAATATACGTAACAAGAAATATAACGTCAAGACTTTAGTCAACCAGAATACAATTGCCACACAAATATACGTAACAAGAAATATAGCGTCAAGACTTTAGTCAGCCAGAATACAATAGCCACACAAATATACGTAACAAGAAATATAGCGTCAAGACTTTAGTCAGCCAGAATACAATAGGCACACAAATATACGTAACAAGAAATATAACGTCAAGACTTTAGTCAGCCAGATTACAATAGCCACACAAATATACGTAACAAGAAATATAGCGTCAAGACTTTAGTCAGCCAGAATACAATAGCTAACTACTAACTAATTGTTTGATAGTGTGCGTGCATGTCAATGTTATATAAGTATATTTATGTGCTTGAGTACAAATAGTTCTTGAATATTGTTTAAGATATGCTGAAAGACAAAACATCTGTAATCAAGACAAAATGTCCATCTGTTTGGATCAATATCGAAATCTTGTTGGCTTATGATGAAACATTAGACCCTATTGTTGAGTCTATTGTTTAATCACTTCGCTAGTACAGGACATCACCATAATCTGACGTAAACAAAGATTTAGACATTTGTTTCTTCTTTTTTTGTGACCCGCTTATTTTACTGCCTTGGCATGGTACATGGTACGTCTCCTCTATCGGGAAAACCCGATGCAACGCAAAATTTCTTCTTAGAATATTTTTTTTTTCAAAAAGTGATTTTTGTGCTCAAAGCCTCGCTTGGGGAAATTAAACTTAACGACACCACGGCTACACAATCCTTGGATTTAAAAGGCTACCATCTCGTACGACGGCTATTTAAATCATGTCTAGAGACTTTAAATGTTTTAAAGTTACAGTTTCATTACATAAAGTACTATTTTATTTTTTCTTTATTTCATATTGACTTTTCGCTAAGTGATATCCATCAATAATGCACACATAATATTGGTCAGGTGGCTTGTAGTACATAATAAGTGGCAGTTGAAGAAGAAACAAACTTAGTCTAGTTAATGTAGATGTTTGAAACAAACAAAAAAAAAAGGTAGTATTACCTAATGATTGGGTAGATCGAAAGAAGAGAGAGAAAGAGATGAAGTGAGGATATAAAGACGGACTTGAGGTAGTCAGGAAGAGGAGATAAAAGAGAGAGAGAGAGAAGAGAGAGAGAGGATTAAGAGAGATTATACAAATAAAGGCTATGCGCAAAAAATTGAGTTATTAATTGAGTGAAACTATACCTACATTAAATTAATGTTTGTATACACAGACAATATTTTCAGGCACACAAAAAGAAAGAGAATAATATTGACTCTTTCACGTCATTAAACTATTTCATTGCATTGGAAAACAACATTAGGCCGTTATCTAATGGACTTTGTATTTATGTTATCTAATCGACTGGCCTGTGATTCCGTTAATTATTTGTATATCCCAATGTAATATTGGATTTAATATTAAACGTTCAACGTTAAATAAAACGTTTCGAAAACAGCTGTTGCAGCAATTTAACATATTTAAGATATGATTTATGATATGAAAAAAGATATGATTTAAGGTATGATGTAAGATATGATTTAAGTTATGATTTAAGTTATGATTTATGATATAATTTAAGATATGATTTTACGATATGATTTAAGATATGATTTAAGATATGATTTATTAAGATATGATTTAAGATATGATTTAAGATATGATTTTACGATATGATTTAAGATATGATTTAAGATATGATTTTACGATATGATTTAAGATATGATTTAAGATATGATTTATTAAGATATGATTTAAGATATGATTTAAGATATGATTTAAGATATTATTTAATATATTTTTTAAGATATGATTTAAGATATGATTTAAGATATGATTTAAGGTAATGATTTAAGGTAATGATTGAAGGTAATGATTTAAGGTATTATTTAATAAATGATTTATGATATAATTTTATGATATAATAGACATTGCTTTTAACAAAATAACTGAGATGGGAGGAAAAGAAACTGACCAGGTCGTAAGAATGTCAGAACTGGGATGACGGTAGAGGGTAGGGTGGGGGGCTTGCTCTGACAAACACAACTCTAGTATTATGATAATAATACAAATATTTTGTAATAGTTAAACAGCTAAATAAAATAATAAAATAGTTTGCTTCCTACTTACACATACATACACACACACACACACACACACTCATAATGCCACACACGACCTCACATACAAACACACTAACACATATTATACGCACACACAAAAAAACTGTTATACTTTTTACAATTTCCTTTTTTAAAATGTTTTTCTTTTTCCCTATTTATAGCGTATTAATTTTAGATTTATTAATATTAATCATTTAATCCTATGTCTATTAATTATATATATTCAATACATACAATTTTTGTCATCATCATTACAGAGCTTTGAAGTAACCAATACAAATAATTTTTTTAAAAGAATCTTCACTTACCTTTGAAATGTTTAAAAAAAACACAATTTAAATAAAAGTCCACGGTACATAAGAAGTTACTTAATCCCTGACTAACTCTTTCATAAACAAACACAACAGAAAAGTGAATGCCCGCGGCAAAATTTCAACACTCGTGAACAAAGATGCAGATGTATTATTACTGTGGTCACGATACTACCGTAGTGTAGAAATCCACATTTAAAGTGCATTAAACAAAAAAGGCGTACATGTTTTGCAACCAAAATATAGTTACAGTAAACAAGGTGTTATAGTTGAATTTAATAGCTTGACCTCATGGGTCATAGATTCTTGTTTTAACAGACTTGAACTGTTGCTAAGATAATCCGCCGCGCGCAAGATGCGACTTCTCCTGCGCAGAGAGATAAAAAAAACAGCAGAAGATCTTGAAACTATTTGGTTGTCAATGAAGCGAGCCACGGTCTCGTTGTACAAGGGGAGACCAGAAAGCCGGTGAAGACTCCAGAGCAGGGACTACTCGTGGAAGCAAGGGGGCATAATTACTTCATAGTCAACACACAACTCATAGATCAAGGGGGAGGTTATTTATAGCTGCTCTCTCTTGATATAACCGTTGACGGTAATTAGTTGTAGCAGGCCCCTACAGAGTCTAGTGTGATATTCAAATATACATTCGCGGGGAGGGCCTTGTTGAAATATTAATACAAGAGTTATTAGGACAGCTTATATAACACAGACTCCCCTTGTATATAAAAGATTATTGTGTTATACGCGTATCCGTGGTTTGAAATTAGTGTTGAAGTTTTATTATTCTTGTGTAATAATGATATTAATGTGTTGGTTTTCAATAGTTCGAGTAATATATTCCATATGAGTTTGACAATCAATAACAAACATTGAGTATTCAATTGATATTGTGACAAACTGGGATTTATTATTGAAACAAAATAAATGATGTGTGCTACGTTAAATATTGTTATAAGCAAACATAAAGCCTATATACATATATATATATATATATATATATATATATATATATATATATATATATATGTGTGTGTTAGGTGAGACCATTAATTGATATGCTGTGATTAGTATTCTAACAAACTATAGAGATATGAAGGCCTACAAGGCATTGTGTGGAAGAGTTAGATACAATAAAAGTACAAAACTATATAACTATATAACTATAAAACTATAACCTAGAAAACTAAAAAACTGAAAAACAAAAAAAAAAAAACTAAAAAAACAAACTATAAAACTATAAACTCATGAAATTTACTTTTCTCTACAACAAAATAAGTTATTTGGTGATATATGAAAAAAATCAAATGAAAACTAGACTATACGAATTAGACAAATAAATAGAAAGTGAATATTAATTTTAAAAGGATGAAAAAAACGAAACTCTGGAATAAAGATTAAAAGAAAGAAAATGGATTAAAAAGCATGCTAGAAAACAAATCGTGTTAAAAAAAAAAAGAAACAAATAATGAAACGTGAAAGTCTGGAATAAAAGAAATGAGCATTGTTTTAATGTTGAAGAAAATGAAATGAGAACAAGGAAGCCAAAACGAAAGAGCTGAAAAGGAGACTAGACAAAAAGTGTGGGAGGAATAATGAAACAGAGTGTTCACTTTTTGAACGTGAGTGTTCACTATTTGAACATGAGTGTTCACTATTTGAACGTGAGTGTTCACTATTTGAACGTGAGTGTTCACTATTTGAACGTGAGTGTTCACTATTTGAACGTGAGTGTTCACTATTTGAACGTGAGTGTTCACTATTTGAACGTGAGTGTTCACTATTTGAACGTGAGTGTTCACTATTTGAACGTGAGTGTTCACTATTTGAACGTGAGTTTTCACTATTTGAACGTGAGTGTTCACTATTTGAACGTGACATAAATTCATTCATTTCAACATTACTTTATAAATGCCTGAAATCATGAATGTCGTACATTTATTCTGACAGTTCATGTCGTAAATAAAATATTAGCCACCAGCACGACATACAATGGGCCCATGAGATTTCGTTTATTACGAAATAGAAATTGTATTCTAAAAATAGCATACAATCTTTATCTTTCTGCATAGTACCCCCACAATATATTTAGATATCTAACAATTAAATTCTTCAGTAAGAGCCCCGAAAATTGAAGTTTTTCGTACAAAACCTTTTTATTCACATTTATAATGCATTTCCCACCCATGATCATCCATTTGACACCGTCGAAGAAAAATAAAATAAAACGAAGGGATTTACAAATGAGGACAAATATGTCGGTCAGATGCGTTCAATAAGGATTTTAAAATGCGCACTCCAAAGTGTAAAATAGCAAACGAACAGTAAAAACGTGTTTAATGGGGTCGTGTTTGTGAGGGGGGGGGGGGTTGGGTTGGGATGATAATTTGAAAGAATATGTTGTCACCGACAACACGTTTATGTGACAAGTAGCAGCTCAATAGGATGACGGAAAGTAGGTCTATTAGACTTTCGTTCATTTGTTCATTGTTCATTCAGAATGCCAGAAGTCCTGAAAGTTTTGCTTTAATTTATATCATAGAGGAATATAAAAAAAATTGTTACACTCACAACTATTAACAATTAAATGTCTTAAGCACTCACTATACATTATCTAAGCGCTTTTATAAGAACTCACAACATTATTAGCACTTCAATCTTATAAACACAGACAAGATACACCCTATTAGCACTTGCAACATATATTTACTTCATTATTAAAGCGTTCCTAACATACTAAGCAAACACAACTATTATTTAACTCATAGTCGTCTAGCACTCATCATTCAAGTTATATTTGTATCTAACGTCCATTCATACATATAAAATATGTTCTGTACAAACATTGAATAAATTGTCAATTACATAATCGACTTGAGCTTATTGAAAACGTTATCGCTGAACTGGAAAACCAGTTTGTCTGTTTCCTGAGATTAACTTTGCTGGAATAGATTTGATTGGACTAGAATCTAGATCTAGATCTAGACATAGTTTTAAAAAGCCACTATTTCCCCCAGCTGTGTTTTGAAATGTAACTCTATACAGAAATGAGTAAACTAATCTTCATTGGCTTAATAGATTATAAAATAATATTGTTTTAGGCAGCCATACCTATCTATAAAAATCAATCTAGCGTCAATTTATACTGATTGCAATAAGCCGTTATGTAACATTTACATGTGTTGCGTTTCGTATGTAAACTTTAAAAAAAAATAGAAACGCTAAATTAAGTCAAAGGTCTAGTCCTACAGATGGATAGCGCATCAAGCTTCCCCCCCCCACCCGCCCCAATACCCGCCCCCAGCCTACCTACCCTCCAACCCGAACACTTTACCTGGAGACTAGTTGTAAATTCTAGAAAGTCTGGTGATAGAACTGCCATTTCTTTCAATCTGGAGAATTAGAGAGGTAATGATTGGTACATTGCTCTTCCTCTTTCATCTGTATAGGAAGTAATGGCATAGTGTAAGTATAGTATGAACTCTCACAATCAATAAAAACAAGCACCTTCTAAACATTGGGCAATAAAGTAAACTAGTGCTAGTAGGTCAGCTGATAGAACTACCATTTATTGAAATATGGGGAATTATAGACGTAATGATTGGAATTATTTGATAAAAGATCCGACAAAATCCGACGATAAACGAAGTCAACGAAAGCCAATGTTCGACTGTATATAGTACATTATAGATTACTAGTGGTTATGCCCGTCAAAATGACGGAGAAACGAATGACTACAATGTGTTTTGATAAGGGAGAAAGAAAAGAGTCTATTACAATAAAGACAATGAACGTTTCTTTTCGGTATTTAGTATTTGTTCTTTGTTTCTGGTCGCCTTGAACCTGGCATATGCATAAGAATTGTTACTATCAAGCTTCTGGTATTAAAACGTAGCGAACAGTTGTGTTGACTTGTTATTAATAATAGCCTATTAAATTAACAATAATATACTATCTAAAAGAAAGACAAACATAAATACCAAACAATAAAAAGATAAATAATTTTAAAAAAAGTAGAAAATAATATTTCAATACAATAAAAACTAAAGTGAGAACGATTTTTTTCGGAATTAAATTTGTATTCTTGCTTACTGTATTAATAAAACAGTGTTGAGAATGTTTCTTTCGGTATTTAGTTTTTGTTATTTTTAATTGTTTCTGGTCGCCCTGACCCTGACATATGCATAAGAATTCTTCTTCTTCTTCTTTCTCTTCATAATACTGTGGAGACCCCGTTAGAACCGAGGAAAGAGTCCACAATTTAAATACACATAAAATAAAAAGCATCACAAACAACAAGCTTCTGGCCTCAAAGACTGGCGTAGTGTGTAAACCGCCATACATTCCCATTAAGAATACTCTGGCGGGCGAACGCATGGGGGACAGCCCCCGCAGCGGGTCCGAGATCCATTACACTGCCGAGAGGCCACTGGTCTCGGTGGGGAGAAAGCAATGGACGCAGCAATCCCGTCGCGAGAACCAACCGGTGCCTGGATGCTTGTACCTATACTATAGGATTTGTGCTATCGGGTGACAGTGCAGATATTCTGGCGAGCCACCACGATAATGATCCTATGGGGAACCGCAGTGAACGCTGGGGTTGCGGAAACCTTCCCTGTTACACGTTTGGCTGGGAGCTCGATTATATAATAATATATTACTCGGCGAGTTGTTGGCGGCGCTAAAAGATTTCCGCGGCGCTATCAAAGGCGCGAATGTGACGTCACAGTCTTCCCCTGCCTTGTCCAATGGAAAGCATGCATTTAGCAGTCGGCTTAATTCTAGGAAAAAGTATTAATAACCTTTCGCGGGCAAAATTAAGCTACTCATTGGTTCCATAACATTGCAGCAGGCGATATGTCTAGGAATAATCTAGTTACGGCTGGATCATGAATGAATCGTTGTTCAAACGATCTTAACCTTGTCTGGTGTGTTAAGTCGAAAGTTAATAAGATAAACAGTCGTGTCCCAATACTGAGAATAGTTTAAATGGATCACTATGTTGTAGGGGAAAGATTTAGTAAATGGGTGGTTCAAACAATAATGTTATACACTATAACATAACAATGTTTACATTAGTTTAAAGAAAACTGTAAAAAAAAAAAAAAAAAACACGCATTAAAGTCATCTTCTACAGAAATGTTCAAAATAGACCTATTTCTGTCCAATGGGTAAAAGAAAGAGAAGTCTAAACTTTGGTCTAATTCGAGCATAAAAATCTACACCTATTGTAATGAAGCCTAAATGTTAAATTGTGTCTGAAATTTGAACTAATATATAAAACCAATAAATCAATAAGTTGTCTATTACATTATTTTTTCTTGAGGTATTTCTTTATGTACTATCGATCTTGTACACTTGTATTTGTACTATCGATCTTGTACACTTGTATTTGTACTATCGATCTTGTACACTTGTATTCAATTAATCCAGTCTAGACATACAACACTATATCCACCTAAATATACTGAAGTTTCATTATACACAACTAACTATATCCACCTAAATATACTGAAGTTTCATTATACACAACTAACTATATCCACCTAAATATACTGAAGTTTCATTATACACAACTAACTATATTCACCTAAATATACTGAAGTTTTATTATACACAACTAACTATATCCACCTAAATATACTGAAGTTTTATTCAATACAACCAACTATATGCACCTAAATATACTGAAGTTTCATTAAACACAACTAACTATATCCACCTAAATATACTGAAGTTTCATTCAACAGTAGGCGTAACTAAGTTCATTCAATACAACCAACTATATCCACCTATATATACTGAAGTTTCATTAAACACAACTAACTATATCCACCTATATATACTGAAGTTTTATTAAACACAACCAACTATATCCACCTATAGGCCTATATATACTGAAGTTTTTATTAAACACAACTAACTATATCCACCTATATATACTGAAGTTTCATTCAACAGTAGGCGTAACTAAGTTCATTCAATACAACTAACTATATCCACCTATATATACTGAAGTTTTATTAAACACAACTAACTATATCCACCTATAGGCCTATATACTGAAGTTTTATTAAACACAACTAACTATATCCACCTATATATACTGAAGTTTTATTAAACACAACTAACTATATGCACCTAAATATACTGAAGTTTTATTAAACACAACTAACTATATCCACCTATATATACTGAAGTTTTATTAAACACAACTAACTACATCCACCTAAATATACTGAAGTTTTATTAAACACAACTAACTATATCCACCTATAGGCCTATATACTGAAGTTTTATTAAACACAACTAACTATATCCACCTATAGGCCTATATACTGAAGTTTTATTAAACACAACTAACTATATCCACCTAAATATACTATATACTGAAGTTTCATTCAACAGAAGGCGTAAGTAAGTTCATTCAATACAACTAACTATATCCACCTAAATATACTGAAGTATCATTAAACATAACAGTGAGCCTCATGATATTTCAGTATTTTTACAGCCCTACAATTTTACCTCTAGATTAAGTTGGTAAATACTCAATTATTTTGTTCTATCCTATATTCTATCTTATGTTTTTCTTAAAGTTTTGTGATTTTCAATTCGCGCTATATCCTTTAAAGTAATTTACATTTTTGTTTTGTAAACTTGTTTAGCCTAGACAATTTATTGTAGCCCTGATTTTGCATAAAAAATTAGCTCTATGTATGTTTTCGCTACGTGTTAAATAAGCTATGTGCTTAAATTATGTTTGTTGGCAGCGCTATATAAATTGTAGTAAACTTATTGATTTTAAATTAGCCCTCCTATATGAATTTGAGAACTTGAGAGTATTCAAAACGGCCATCGTCAGAATATAAACTTTAATAAACAGGTGCAGATACTGATAGATCCAATATACAATGGTTTAATAAAATAAAAAAACGGCCAATTATGTCTGATGGGCAATAAAAAAAACAACAATAGGCGGCCCAAACCTTGTTAGAATGTGGAGATGGGTAGGCCACACCATTAGAAAAGGATATGGATATAGAGCCAAACAAGTCCTAGAATGGTACCGCCAATGCAAAAGGCGCAGTGGGCTCCCGAAACAGACTCCGAGACGCAGCAATATTAGAGGAAGTCAAGGGTGCTGAAAAAGCTGGAGTGAATTTAAAAGACCAGTAGGAAATTGTGAAGGATGGCGTAAGTGGACAGAGCCCCTGCGTTCCTCAACGAACCTAAAGGACAAATAAATGGCGAGTATGCATTCACCTTCCCTCTCAGTCTATTTTATATTCTGATGTTGTTGTGGTGTTAGTACCATTCCCTACCTATTTTGATGTCTTGCATGTTCCCTACCCATGTATTTTGTTGTTCTAAATTATTCCATTGTTTATACTAAACTATATTTCCTATCATTTAGTTTACTTTAAAGACTAATATTGAATCATTAGGTAATTTAGACTGATACAATTGATTGAATAATAAAATAAACGCATTGTTTACTTAATGCAATCAATCATTAAAAATAATCCTAAATGTGTATTAGACCAACGGTCGGCAACCTTAGGCACGCGTGCCAAACTTGGCACGCAGATTGATTTTCAATGGCACGCGAGAGACCTCAAGAGGTGTTTTTTATTGATGAACAAAAACAACAACATTTTCCGGTTCTAAATGAGAAAAACTGACTGTTGAAGCCGATGTTTCTGAATGACATAGCGACACATTTCAGTGATTTGAACCTGCATTTACAAGGACCACAGGAATAAATGGACAAACAATTAATGCAAGGAAATGTTTATTTACAACTGTTTAACGTAAATTAATTTTAATTCTCTAATAATAAAATCTTGTAACGAATACCATAATGTTGGATTTATATAAAGAAAAAATAATTAGTCAGTAATATTTGTTATATTACAAAACATAACTTGTTTGGAATCACTATTGAATCAAATGTGAAAACGGGTTTTTAATTAAAGGGAGATAATTAACCCGTTTTATTTGCGCTAATATTTCTAATATTATTGTTTCTTTTATAAAAGAATAAATGACTTACAATTTATAACGTACAAATGGTCAAACTGTAAAAAGTATTTTGAAAGTATATAACTATTATAAGACTTAAGAATTTATATGCTTATTTGTAAACATTACATTAACTATCCAGTTTGTATGATTACTACGTAACTATTCCGCTTAACAGTGGTCCTATCTCATTTTTCTATCTTTGCTACTAAAAATAACACATTAAAGTACATCTCAGTTAAATTGAGATAATGTCTATTGTGTTTGAGTACAAATGGTTCTATAATATTGTTTTAGGTATGCTGAAAGACGGAATTTATGTAATCAAGTCAATTTTCCATTCATTTGTATCAATAAAGCAATCTTATCTTATCTTATCTTATAAAAAGAAATATAAATAATATTAACAGGAGACAATAAGTAAGATAAATGTGCAAGATTATTAATAAAATATTGTGTTTGATATATCTCATTGACTTTTGGCCTTTGTCTTGTTACGGAGTTGAATTAATTGTCCTATAAAAAATAATTTTTAAAATTATAATGGAGCAGGTTGACATTGAGGCTGTTGGCACGCTGAATGATTTAGAAATCCTAATTGGGCACACTATTAGCAAAAAGTTGCTGACCCCTGTATTAGACTATGAAACAATACACAAAGATAATTTAAAAAAAAACAACTTTTTTTTCAATTACAAGGCTTGACAATAATTTAACTTTAAAAAAAGCAGTAAGCCAAGTTGAAAGAGATGAAATACTCTTACCAAATATTTTATTATGTTTAACTGAAAGATTTCGATTACTTTTCCCGGACAAACACACACACACATTGGTCTTTATAATATCAATATATTAGTTATTATACTATATTCAATAGCACTTCAAATTTGTTTATATACACGTTTGCTTATTTTTTAAACCAATAAACTGATTCTATTTGAACAAAAGAATGACTTCTATTAGCTTTGGTATAAAAAGGAAAACAAAACAACATTAAATCGTTAGATATTTGAGTTCTTTAAATATTTGTCTAAACCGTAACACCACGTTATCTAATACCAATTATATTTTCCTTGGCTGTTATGTTTGAAAAGACTTTTTAAAAAAAGCAATAAATGTAGTAGTTTGTACTTGTGATTTGCAGTGAAAAGAGATGGGTGGAGGGGGGGGGGAGGAAAAGGATTTTCTGTAGCACAGTTCATAAACAGGACATACAAATCGATGCCAGACATTTGAGTAAAAAAGTCAACAACAACAAACAATGATAGAAGTCTGATCTATATTCCAAGACAATCCATTCTAATCTAAGACTCAGGGAATTGATCCACTTCTCCAAGACTTCAGTGCAATTCTGACAACTCAAGCACAGAGCAACGTCCCTTAATTGGACTTGATTTTTATCTATGACTTTCTAAACTGGTCTGAGTGTTAGACCTGTGTGTCTGGCATCTAGGTTCTACGTTTCTGCTAAAGGTGAATGATATCGAAATCCTGGAGGTCAACCAGGTAGACAAAGTAGTCTAGTGTTTCCGCAATCACCCTGCACGCAGGAGCATATAGAAGCAGGCTATTTATAGTCGTGGCCTCGTATGTGATGATGACTGTCCTTCAATGCACAATAACATTCACACAATCATGCCACAATACAGACCCAATAAAACCACAATCACAAAACAATCGTAACTTGAAACCTTATGCACTCAAACCACATTCACCAAGCAAACATGCCACAGTATATGCACAATCTTCTAAGAATACAGACACAATCCTAGATGCCATCAATCCAGAATCATTGTAAAATCTTTCACAATCCGTCAATTCCTATAGCCATAATCACCCAACAATCTTGTCACAATACAAACGCAATTCAATAAAAGCATGCCTCACTGCAGACACAATCCCCCAATATAATTCCAAAATAAATTTTCACTTATGTCACGGTTAACCAAAAAAAAAGTTCACATTAGCCACACAATAATGTCGCCTTAAACAAATTCACCTCACAAGCATGCAACAATACAGATATATCCCCATAGAATCATGCCATAATACAGATACAATCCCCACACAATTATGCCGCCTAAAAGACAAATTCGTGACACAATCATGTCGCCTTAAAGATACAATCTTTAAACAATCATCCCGCCATAAAGACACAATCCCGACACAATCATCCCGCCATAAAGACACAATCCCGACACAATAATCCCGCCATAAAGACACAATCCCGACACAATCATCCCGCCATAAAGACACAATCCCGACACAATCATTCCGCCATAAAGACACAATCCCGACACAATCATCCCGCCATAAAGGGACATCCCGACACAATCATCCCGCCATAAAGACACAATCCCGACACAATCATCCCGCCCCTAAGACACAACCCACTAGCAATCATGCCACATTAAAGACCACAATTCCGACACAATCATGCCGCCATAAAAACATAACCCCGACACAATCATGACGCAATAAAGACACAATTCCGACAACAATGCAGGCATAGATTATATAATATACCTCAAAAGAGATTTTAGATATTTTTGTCAACAGCCACTTGTAAATTATGGTTTACATCAATAAGTAATTAACATAGAAATTACATATTTAAAATAGTCAATTTAAAGTTAATAATTCTACATATTTTAAAACTATTTAATTTCAATTGTATAAATATATTTTTTGAATGAAATCTATAATAGGCCTTATAAGTATGAGTGGAATTAGGCAACAACATTGAGATGAAAAATTAAAATTTCCCTGCGATGTTTATACATACATAAAGTGTTTCAAAAGGTTGCAGAAACGTGCATCAAGGTAGTCCAGTAAGTTTTGAAAACTTCGACAGATGAAGCACTTCACACTTGAGAAAACTCATTTGGACTTTCTCTTTAACTCAAGAAATGTTTACTTAGCAGGTATGGGATTTTTTGTAAGGGTGGGGCAGGGAGCACACTGAGGTTTTCATAGTGCCATTAACATGCTTCAAGCAACTGGAACCAGAGCGGGCATTTTTTTTATGAACGCCTTGCTTCCACACCTGGATGAAAACCCCCTTTGAGTTGATTGGACAACGGTGAAGTGACAATTGTGTGAATATTACTTGGTGGAAAAGTTTTGTCAACAGACTTCAGATTTTACTGTTCTATTTAATTGAATGAAGAGCTTTAAAAGTGTGTTTACGTTTAGATGTAGGATGGGTTTAAACACAAACAATAGGTGATGGAATTAATGTTTATCTACAGGTTGCTTGGTGGAGAATGGGCCGTATTGCTGCTGAGAGTTAACACCCTTGCCCCTTATACAAGTCAATCTTTTATGACTGACTTGTAATTTCTTCTATCTCATTTTTTTGACTGATTAATTCTGATTTCTAATTAATTACTATACATTTTCATTATTTGTATGACTATATATTATATATATGTATCATGGGCTTGGTGGAGGTAGTTTTTCATTAATTCTCTTGTCTAATCTTATTCTGTCTATAATCTATTTCTGTTTCTTAAAAGAGATTAATGTTAAATGATTCTTTGTTAGGGTTATTTCTGTTAGTTGTCTTGACTTTGTTTGTTTTTTGTTAAAAATTATTGAAGTAAAAATTACTATAGTGTTGTCAATTTCATACATGTTGTGATTCTTTGTCAAAAATTCCTCTTTCATTGTGGTCCAAGCAGCATTTGTTTTTTTAAATATTGTGATTGTGTTATTTTTCCATTGTTACTTGATATAATTTTTTTTTGTTTATTGAAATATCATTGATATTGCTAATTTCAACTTAATTTATATGATCTCTGGGTATAATTGTCTATGGTAAAAACAATAACAATAATAGTAAGTTCTTTACCAATATAATAATAATATGAATAATCAATAGTACAACTATATCATTTAAGTAATGCTCAAATACATGTAACTAAAATCAACAATACAATAAGTGATATCTAATACATGTAACTAAAATATATTCACAATATAACAGGTGATAAATAGCCTATATGATAATAATATTGTGCTTTGCAGTGCTAATAAAATAGTATTGTTTCAGAATACTGGCTAATTGTTATTGCAATAACTAATAATAGAATACTGGCTAATTGATATTGCAATAAATAATAATGGAATACTGGCTTATAATAACATTTCAATGCTGGACTGTTCTGCCTCCTACACATGGCCACTCCATGGCTGGACTGTTCTGCCTCCTACACATGGCCACTCCATGGCTGGACCGTTCTGCCTCCTACATATGGCCACTCCATGGCTGGACTGTTCTGCCTCCTACACATGGCCACTCCATGGCTGGACTGTTCTGCCTCACAAATGGGGTAGCAATTTGTATATTAAAGCTTCACTACTAACAGAAGGGTGCCGATAACAACTTGATTCGGTGGAAAGAAAGAGCCGTACTATAACCTCTCTATCTGTCGCAATCTTGGGTTGTTCCCCTCAGTTGGGTCTACGTGAGGCCGACAGCCTATGCCTCGTTTACACAATTAGACCTATAGTATCCATATTGTAGCCCTATCAGTAGGGGCCACAGCTCAAGCAAAGAAAATAAGAAATTGTGTGTTGAAAAAAAATCATTTTATACTGTTAACATTGTAGGGAATATTTTGTTAAAATCTTCAGGCGTACACCTGTGACTAATATATCAGACAAGTCCTTTAGAAGTTGGCATTTTATCATCTTGTCTACACTAAGGGAAGACTTTTGGGAAGTGTTACCTACCGGATTGGACTACAGCTATATATAGTATTGTATTCATAGAGTAACAATTAGCAACTTTAGTTAGGAATTAATTTAATAAAAATGTAAACCAATGGATGTTTGGTAGTAACTATCATCAATGTTTCTTGTGCAGCTTTTCGGTCTCAGTATGTGTGCGTATGAGTGTGTGTGTGTGTGTGTGTGTGTGTGTGTGTGTGTGTGTGTGTGTGTGTGTGTTTGTGTGTGTTTGTGTGTGTGAGAGAGAGAGAGGGAGAGAGGGAGAGAGAGGGAGAGATGTTGCAGTAAGGAAAGAAAAAGATTAAGATAAAGATGTTAATAGAGGGAGAGTGCGAAAGAGATACAGGAAGGAGAGAGAGCTACATATTAGCTTTTTTTTTGTTTTTCTTCATTAATGGTTGGCAAAGGTCAAAATCATCAGATGGCTAATGCATAACAAAGATGAATATAAACAGCAAAATTAATTGTATTAACTTCGATTTAAAGGAGCATGTCTCTATTTATAAAATATTTTTCATATATTTTCCATATATCTGTTTTTCTTTTCAGTGATATTTTCTTTTATAAGACTTGTTAGTTACATTTATATTAACTTGGATTGATTTCTTTTCTTTTTACTATGTAGGTGGCAAACAAAAATGTTCGAAAGGATAAATAAAACTGTATGTAAAGGATTTATAGGAAAAGCATTATTTTATTTTATGACAAAGATCTGTTTTAATGTTTGTTTTCTAGTGCTAGTCTGTATTTGTTCAACTCCATAGGCCTATTCTATATTTATAATGCACTATCCTCGGTGTGGTTTTATTGAAACTTGATTTACTCAATGGCCCGAGACTATTTATCTACTTTTTTTTTACAATCTAAAGAAAATGTATTATATACTGAATTCGTTTTTCTCCAGAAATATACTTTGATTAAATCAAGAATTGGTATATTGATATCTTTTTAGATGTTGTTAGTGTTCGCTTTGTTTACATCTACAGCATTAAAAAGTCTTAACAAATATGCATGCAGAAATGGTTGACAAGAAAGACATTTTCGGTCTTATGCGATCATTTAATTTAAAAAACATGTCTGTGTGCTACGTTACTGGTTGTACCAAAAGATGTAGGAGATAAAATTTTATTTCATCTTTAAAAGATGTTGCCAAAAGAAAGCGATTGATTGTGCAAGTCAGAAGTGAAATTTCACCTTTTTATAATATGAAACTTATTGCATAATGCAAATGAATTTTAGTTTTTTTTTGTTTTTATGAACCTACGCATTGTGTTTTTTAATAACCAAGAAACGCAACTCTTGACTAATTTATTTTAAAAACAAAGTTAAATTTAACCTAACGCGACTAACACTTGAGTATTAATTATCACCTACTCACTTTTGATGTAAAAACGGATTCCTAATAACTAATCTTGTAGCCTTTGTATATTTCTAAAAGACCAGAACTGGCCGTCGAGGTTGAAATCAATTGTCAAACACCAGCAAAAGCATGCTTTTTTGTTTACGGAAATGCCTAAAATAAATTAAAAATTAAAAATAGAACCGGAAATGCATGATCTCTTCCATTTGAAAAGGTCCCGCCTAATTAAGACTTGTCAATGGTATCCCGTCAGACCAAATTGATCCATAGGGCCGGTGTAGCAGCGTTCACCAGTTTCTGTGATCATGGAATACTATGGGAATTGTGTGGCCAGCACAATGCCCAGCCGCCTTTACTTTACCCCAACGAATGTCAGGTACCTTTCAGAGCTGGGTAGACTCTGGGACACCCTCCAGTCCTGGGAAAAAAATCCAATTACCTCAAGCTGTTGCTATACGTTGAGTCACCGGCAGCAGAGACAGTAAGATGTCAAAGGTTATAACATTATTGAAAAACTAATAAAACCGTAATAATACATTTGGTATCATTTAACGTTTAGCAAGCGTCTTGTCTGATCATACTACACATCTCTTGCAATGATTCTACTTGTGCAACAATCACTTCTTTAAGATAACATGAACATAATGTAGAATATAAAAATGTGGCTTGTAGAAAACAAAACGATGAAAAAAAAAAGGTATTTTGTCAAGGAACATTCCAAAAACACAAAATAAATTAATTTGTCAATCAAACGTTGGATTGGATTCTTTGTTTAAGATTACCTTTTTTTTATATAAATTAATTTGGACAATTTGTAATTTTTCAATTAAAATTCTTCATTTGTTGAGGCTTCATTTCGTTTTTTCTTCAGTTGATTTTTAAGCCAGAAATGAAGATTCGGAGCTCATTTCTTGTCTTGAAATAATTCAGGCTTTCGGCTTAACTTTTCTCACTTTTTATCATGTTAGACCTTCAGAAGTAATTTTTTGTAGTTATTCAAGTCTGGTATCATTCTTGTTAAACAGATCCTAAATATATTTTATTGGATACAAGTGAAACAAACAGTTATATCAGATTTAACACGGAAGACATATAATTTAGGATTAGAATTAGTACGGAGACTTATTGGTGCCTTATGCTCCACTGAAAGCAATTAACAATAAATACGTTGTGTGTACGTTTTATTATTTAAAAAAAACTTTTCAAAGTCCAAAAATATATTATATATTTATGTTTGCGTTATGTGATGATGTGGCTGATTTAGTTATGTGATGATGTGGCTGATTTAGTTATGTGATGATGTGGCTGATTTAGTTATGTGATGATGTGGCTGATTTAGTTATGTGATGATGTGGCTGATTTAGTTATGTGATGATGTGGCTGATTTAGTTATGTGATGATGTGGCTGATTTAGTTAAGTGATGATGTGGCTGATTTAGTTATGTGATGATGTGGCTGATTTAGTTATGTGATGATGTGGCTGATTTAGTTATGTGATGATGTGGCTGATTTAGTTAAGTGATGATGTGGCTGATTTAGTTATGTGATGATGTGGCTGATTTAGTTATGTGATGATGTGGCTGATTTAGTTATGTGATGATGTGGCTGATTTAGTTATGTGATGATGTGGCTGATTTAGTTATGTGATGATGTGGCTGATTTAGTTATATGATGATGTGGCTGATTTAGTTAAGTGATGATGTGGCTGATTTAGTTATGTGATGATGTGGCTGATTTAGTTATGTGATGATGTGGCTGATTTAGTTATGTGATGATGTGGCTGATTTAGTCATGTGATGATGTAGCTGATTTAGTTATGTGATGATGTGGCTGATTTAGTTATGTGATGATGTGGCTGATTTAGTTAAGTGATGATGTGGCTGATTTAGTTATGTGATGATGTGGCTGATTTAGTTATGTGATGATGTGGCTGATTTAGTTATGTGATGATGTGGCTGATTTAGTTATGTGATGATGTGGCTGATTTAGTTATGTGATGATGTGGCTGACTTAGTTATATGATGATGTGGCTGATTTAGTTAAGTGATGATGTGGCTGATTTAGTTATGTGATGATGTGGCTGATTTAGTTATATGATGATGTGGCTGATTTAGTTAAGTGATGATGTGGCTGATTTAGTTATGTGATGATGTGGCTGATTTAGTTATGTGATGATGTGGCTGATTTAGTTATGTGATGATGTGGCTGATTTAGTTATGTGATGATGTGGCTGATTTAGTTATGTGATGATGTGGCTGATTTAGTTATGTGATGATTTTGGCTGATTTAGTTATGTGATGATATGGCTGATTTAGTTAAGCAATCAAGCATTTTAAGTCTATAGATGGTGGTTGGAAAGACTTTGTATAAAGATGAACGAATCTGTACAACAGTATACGGTTAAATAACAGAGTCTCACCATCTATTGTGTACACACAGTATTATATAAATCTAATAAATTATAAATACGCAAACACTGATGTATGAATCCAAATGTCACTAACAAAACATCATACGAGATCAAGCTGTTACTCTATGGTTATTTAATTCAATAGTTAAAACGATTCTTTTACTATGATTATTATACACTTTAATCGCATCAATAAATTTATTGACTTAACATACTGACACGGTGCGGGCAGTTTAATGTTTCATTTGATAGGCCTATATTATTATATGGAGCTTTTCTAAATAGATTGGAGGGATGCATGCTTTAGTGCATGCATGCGTGCGTGTGTGTGCGTGTGTGTGAGAGAGAATGAGAGAGAAAGAGAGAGTCTTGCAGTAATGGAAAAAAATGCGAGTGAAGGGAGATAACTAGGAAATTTGTCAGGCTACTGTTTCAGTCTCCCTTTATTAAAGTTGATGTTGACATAAAGTACACAATGGAAACCAGTACATATTTATATTTTATATTTAATAATTGTAGAAATACTATATTTATATAAACTCCGGTATATGTATGTATGTATATAATTGATTTTGAAATTAAAAGGCTTCTTTCGTAATTTCCTACCGATATATTACTCTTTTCTTGTTTGGATTCTTACGTATAGCGATGTTTATAATTGGATTATTGACTTTCACAATTTCTAAATATTTTAATAATGTGTAGCTAATGTTTCTTTCATTGTCAAAATGTTATATAGTGATTATTTTATATTTCAATATATAAACATGAAGATGTACAATCGTGTTGGATGCTCGGTGGTCCTGGCAGTGGCGTAGCTAGGGGAGGGGGAGGAAGGGGGTCCAAATTCGAAAGTCCCCCCCAGGCCCCTACTTGAGGGGGGCCCCCAAAGGAGTGTCCGAATTTATGTTTTCTCATGTCATAATGTCGAATGTCAAAATGCAGAGGCCCCTAAAGAGACCAAGCCCCCCGGGCCCCCAAATCCCTAGCAACGGCACTGGGTCCTGGGTACGAAGGCTATGACTTTTTCCCGGGTCTCTAGGGTATCTCTGAGTCTAACTGGGGAAAAGCAAAAGCGACTGTGCATAGTGCTGGCCACACAATCATCTAGTGTGCCGTGGTCACAGACAAAAATTGGTGAACGCTGCTTCACCGGCCCTGTGGATCAATTTGGTCCGACGGGATAGAATCGTTTCAATTGAACTTAATACAGACAAATTAAATGTAAGAGTTTCGCACTAAATAGTTTACAAATTTGCGACTATAAATAGAAAGTTGATCTCTTGTAAAGGATGTTCGTGATGAGGGGACTGTGTTGCCAGAAGGGGAAACAACATTATGCGTGTCATTCGGAGCTTGCGGACGCCGAAGTATATAGGCCTACATATAATAATATAAATGCGTAGGTACTGTGTTATTTTTAATTTAAGTCTTCAGAATAATTAGACATACGTCAAAAATAGAGAATTTAAAGCTTTCAAGAGAAAAAGAATCAATCTAAATTTTAGGTGTAAACTATTGAAAATTACATTAAAAAGTTGAGGGGGAAATTATGCACTATTTTGGAAAAAGCCTGCTATTGCCCTCCCCCTATACTATTTCCCCCCCCCCCTGCCTACTACCTCACCATATCTTGCACTATATCCTCCCTTCTTTTTACAGCCCAATCCTGTCCACGCCACCGGTCTATGTATAGTATATTAATAAAATAATAATCCATTAGGCCCCCTTATAACGTTGTATTTTACATCAAAGTTACATAATCGCATTAATTCTAAATCAAAAAGGAAATATATTAGATTCTCTCCCTTTGCTTACATCCTAATATAAGCATTCAGGCAAGTAATAGAAGCGTAGGCCTACAGATTTCAGACAACAGAAATTTACTGACTGTGAGAAATGACCACTAACTCCTATAAGTGAGGACTTGTATTTCTCATTCCATATAACTTTAATATTAGAAGCAAAATACATTTTTCTTTTCAGGGACAAAAGGGGTTTCGATTATTTTCCTTAATAATAAGATTGTTGGAGTTGTGACAGGCTCGTATACACAAAAGTTTTGAATACAAAATATGAAGACATTACCTATTGGCAGGTCAAAACAATCTAGTTATATTCATTTCTATTCTACACCTTAATGTTACGTAGACTATTATCTTTGTTGTTGTTCTTTGTGTGTAGAAGTAACAGTGTTCACTGTATGTGTTTACGCCATTAAAACTTTAACAATCTCTAACCACTTATATATCTTTAAAGATTGAACAGAAAAGCATGTATTTATTTTTGTACCTTTGCATGCCTACTAATTAAAACAAATATTAACTTGAAGTATACCTGCTTAAAATGTATATAAATGTTAAATTTTATTATGTTTACATTTTTTTGTGAAACATTATTTTCTGATAATAGGATAATACTTGATGCATACAAACATATGTATGAATGCAAAATACTGTGAGTAGAGGATTCTATTATTCAATAGTGAACATATTATAGATTACAATGTATCCGAACATTCAACGCCAAGTTTCCATAAAGCAGTCAACATTATGTTTAAAAATTGTAAAATTCAATATTGTCACAACATAAAAGAAATATTCTAATGAAGCTCATATTTGTACGTTTTTATATAAATAATATTTTTTCTATGTTCGTGGCATCGGTTTTTCTTTCATCCTTGGAAAAAATAATGTGCACGCAATAATGAATAGTATATTCGTATATTCCAGGGGCGGCAACCTATTGATAATAGTGTGCCTAATGTCTACAGGCCTATCATTCAACTGCCAACAGCCTAAAAGTCAACGTGCGCCGCCAAATTTTGTGTCTGTAGAAGCGACTCGAATTGCCTTTTTTTGTGGATCTTCTGCGTGCCATTTTAAATCATTCTGCGTGCCAAGTCTGGCACGCCTTTCCTATGGTTTCTAACACCTAGAATATACCATATCTTATATTTATATTTATCTTATATTTTTATTACACAACAGAAATATTTTCAAGTTAAAAGCTAAGGTTATAGTTACTAAAAAAAACATAGATATAGTTACTAAAGTCTATAAATAGAGATATCCTCTAGAGATTATCAACAAATTAAATATAGATAGACAGATAAAATCTAAAGATAAAGTCTAGAGATAGTCCCGAGATAAAATCTAGAGATACAGATATAAAGACTTAATGATAAAGACTAAATGTAAAATCCAGAGCTAAAGTCTAGAGCTAAATAGTGAACTTTATATTGATGTAAAGGGTAGAGATAGAGATACCACGGACGAGGTACAATGTAAACAGAACAAGTAGCTGTAATTTAAATGATAAACGATTTTATTAGCATCACGTTCGTCTTGTTAATAAAAACAAAATCTATAAGCCGAAACGTGTCGGTAATATGGTGAGCAGTATTTGAATGGGTCCAGCACTCATTAAATCCAGGCATCCAGAAAATTGTCTGGTGAAAGAAAAACATAAACAAAAAATGAGAACCCTGTAAAGTGTCTTCATGTTGATAAGTATCTAGTCACAAAAATTAAACCACTCACCTTACACACCTCACGAAGGTAAGAAATCTTCCAAGACATGTATTCTGGTACTAACGGTGTGCCACCTCTTCTGTACTTGTTGGACTGGTGGCGCCTACTAGATGATTCACCTTATCAGACATTAAAATACGGCCTTGCCCTTCGTCACGAGAAAAAAAAACAACTGTCATAACTTATATTTGTATCGACGTACAAATGTGGATGTGTCATTAGGATGGTTTAAAACTTTTAGAATATGACTAAGTTCATGATCTTACGGTAGCAGGTATAAGTATAGTACCCGTCGGACCGAGTTGATCCATAGGTCCGATGAAGCAGCGTTCACCAGTTTCTGTGGCCACGGCATACTAGGTGATTGTGTGGCCAGCACTATGCACAGCCGCCTTTACTTTACCCCAACTAAGGTCAGGTACCCATCAGAGCTGGGTAGACTCATTGACACCCTCCAGGCCCGGGAAAAAATCCTAGCCTGCACTGGGATTCGAACCCGGGACCTTCGGCTCGCCAGTCGAACGCACTGCCGCTCGGCTACCGGTAGCAGGTATATGACTTCTTATTTAGTTCTTACAGTAGCAGTAAATGACTTCAGATCAAGTTTTTAGAGTATTGGTGTATGAATTTAGTTAATTTTGTTTAGCGTAATTGTATAACAATTAGAACGTCAAAAAACACAGTATAATATCTTAGACCTAGAACTTCAAGTTATCTACTTCCTCTTCACCTACAACGTTACATCACAAGTTCGTGTATAACAAATATTTTTGTCTAAATTAATATAAACGTTTTTGTTTTGTTTTTAAAGCAATCCATAATTATTTTTCTGCCGATGTTTTCTTTTGTTAGTTTGTTTGTGGATTTGTTATTGTTTAGTTACTAAACAAACGTAAAACAGAAACAAGTGTCAAACAAAACGTAACCTACAAAATTTATAAAATGTGTGTATTTTGACACTCCAAGAGTCTCCTACATGTACAGGAATGTTCTGGATTAGAAAAGGTTCTGTATCGCATGTAAGATGTATAGAAGACATTTGTCAAAACACATGTAACAAATTTCATTCCCAGACTTTTGAAGTCTTCCCATAAATCTCATTTGTCTGTGGAGTTGCTCCAAAATGTTAATGGATTTCGTTTTGTGTTGGTGGGAGTTGGGTAAACATGTCCTAACCTCAAAACATTATCAGTAGAAACAATGTGTTCTATTCAAGTTATAATATATAACAAAGTTAAATGCGTTAATCCTTTTTAAAGTAATGTTGCAATCATTTAAATATCAATACCACCATTGAAATTTCTGAACCATCGAAGTGTCTTTGCTATGATTGAAGTGTGTGTAACAACATTGAAGTGTTGTTATTATCCTTGAAGTGTTGTTACCAGCCTTGAAGTGTCGTTACTATCCTTCTTCTTCTTCATAATACCGTGGAGACCCCGTTAGAACCGAGGAAAGAGTCCACAATTTAAATACACATAAAATAAAAAGCATAACAAACAACAATTATAAACAGGTGATAGAGTGTCACTTTAGGTTTTTAGACCAGCCCTTCAGTGATGATTTAAAAGCCTGAACTGTAGGGGCAGTGATGGAGGCCTGGTCCAGGGTGTTCCACAGCCTAATTGCTGACGGAAAAAAATAATATTTGTAGACGTCGGTGCGTGCATGTGGGACATGCAGCTTGAGCTGATGGCCTCGGGTAGAGCGGGACACCTGTTGGATTCGGCCTGGCTGAGTGGACATTTCCACGTGGCGGTTCACGATCTTGTAAATAGTGGTGACCTTGTTTATCGCTCTGCGGTGATGTAGGGGCTCCAGTTGGAGTTGGGCCACCAAAGCTGAGGCGCTAGTTTTAAGGCTGTAGTCCTGTAAGATACGACGTGCCGCTTGACGTTAGGTAATCTCCAGCTTAGATATCAGGTGTTGTTGATGAGGATTTCATACAGTCGATGCGTACTCCAGGATGAGACGAGCTAAACTTTTATAACAATGGGTCTGGATCCTGGTGGAGCATCCCTTGAGGTTCCTTTGGACGAAGGCGCAAGCTCTATTTGCTTTGGCAGCAATAGATTGGACATGTGTGCCCCAGTGGAGTTTTTTCTGTGATGTTCACTCCAAGGTACTTCGCATCTGAAACCCTCTCAAGAGTGTGTCCTTGAAGTGTCGTTACTATAATTGAAGTGTTGTTACCATCAATGAAGTGTCGTTACCATCCTTGAGATGTTGTTACCATCAATCAAGTGTCGTTACTATCCTTGAAGTGTCGTTACTATCCTTGAAGTGTTGTTACCAGCCTTGAAGTGTCGTTACTGTCCTTGAAGTGTCGTTACTATCCTTGAAGTGTTGTTACCATCAATGAAGTGTCGTTACCATCCTTGAGATGTTGTTACCATCAATCAAGTGTCGTTACTATCCTTGAAGTGTTGTTACCAGCCTTGAAGTGTCGTTACTATCCTTGAAGTGTTATTACCATCAATGAAGTGTCGTTACCATCCTTGAGAAGTTGGTACCATCAATCAAGTGTCGTTACTCGTTACCATCCTTGAGATGTTGTTACCATCAATGAAGCTTCGTTACTATCCTTAAGATATTGCAAATCTGTCTACGTCACTGTAAAGATGTTATTACCATCCTAAAAATGCCATTACCATCACAGAGAAGTGCAGTTCAAATGTTTCTTATTAAAATAAACACCAGCAGACATTCATAAAATTATATTTGTCTGTCCCATCCAGCAAAGAGATTGTGTTGCCAGTACACCGGTTTAATCTACACCGATGAAAGGCAAGTCTTTCTTAAAGGTTGCTTTCCATGACATTACGGATCGTCATTGTCTATTTTGTTCATTCGTCAGTTTCCAACTGAAGACCAGTGTCTGTTTACTGTCCTCCTCAGTATTTGACCTGTCCATCTAACTCTTTTCCTTTCAATCAGGTCTACCATTATTGGAATATCCTGTCCATAACCAAGAGTACCAATGCATTGGCTACCAATTGAAAGCCAAGGCTATAAACAAAACATTAACACACCACTTCATTTTCTTACGACTAAATTTGACTTGTATGTAATAGATTCATAGAATAATGAAGTCACTATCTTACACTCTTTTATTTCTTAACACTAGAAGATACTAAACTCTAAACCATAGGTTCTCAACCTTTTTCGGCTCACCGCCCCCTTTTACAATTTTGTTCCGCTCGCCGCCCCCCAACTAAATTTTAATTAAACATAAATATAATTAATTCTAAAACAAATGTATTTGTATTATTATTTAGAAATATAAGAGACTTATTTAATATCACCTTATCGTGTAAATTCTGTAATTATTAATGTTTAACATATTAACTCCTTAAATGGACAAAACAATTAATGCAGGAAATGTTTATTTACAACTGTTTAACGTAAATTATTTAATCCTCTAATAATTAAATCTTGTTATGAATACCATAATGTTGAATGTATATATAGAAATAATAATAATCAGTAATATTTGTTATATTACAAAACAGAACTAGTTCGGCATCACTATTGAATCAAATGTGGAAACATTTGTTAATTAAAGGGAGATAATTAACCCGTTTCATTGGAGCTAATATTTCTGTATTTTTTTTCTTTTATGAAAAAAAAAACGGCTTATATTTATAACTATGTAATGATACTGTAAAAAGTATTTGAAAATTAAACAAATATTATATGACTAAATAATTTTTATGTATATTTTCAAGCATTACAATAACTACCCAGTTATTATGATTACTACGTATCTATACCGCTTAACGGTAATTGTAGTTTCACTCTCAATGACTCTAATAAAGGATTAAAGAACATCTCGGTAAAACTGAGATCAAAATATCATTAATATTAGCATATGTTAGGGCGACAGTCCGGTGAACCAACAATAGGACCAGCCAGCCGCACACTATATTTGCCAAATACTGACCCCTACTTCATCGAAAAGTCATTGCGATTCCTATTTTTTATTAGTTTTATAATATGTATTGTTGGGGGATATCAGATATTTAGCAGCACTTGCGTTTACATCACATTTCATCCAAAAACTAATCGATTCAAATAGATAAGGTGTTCAAATTATATAAGGTACGTTTGTACCGCCCACTTCCCCTTCACCACCCCCCCAATCGCCCCCGGGAATGTCAGCGCCCCCCTAAAGCTTCTCACCGCCCCCCGGGGGGGGGGCGAGAACGCCCCCGTTGAGAACCTATGCTCTAAACTATGAGGAAAAAAAAACGTAAACACTATAATAGAGACATGTCGCATTGTCGTTATTCACTGTATGAAGACAATGCCAACAACAACTTTACAACTTATCTATCTAGATATCTATGTATATATATATATATATGCATGTATCTCTCTATCTGTGCGTGTATCAATCTATTATTGTATCTATCTATGTATTATCCAGACATATATCTATCCAACTCTCTATCTATTCAGCTATGTATTTATCCACCTATCCTAGCTATATATATCTTTTTTTTTATCCAGCCATCTATTGATTTATCCAGCCATCTATTGATTTATCCAGCGATCTATTGATTTATCCAGCCATCTATTGATTTATCCAGCCATCTATTGATTTATCCAGCCATCTATTGATTTATCCAGCCATCTATTGATTTATCCAGCCATCTATTGATTTATCCAGCCATCTATTGATTTATCCAGCCATCTATTGATTTATCCAGCCATCTATTGATTTATCCAGCCATCTATTGATTTATCCAGCGATCTATTGATTTATCCAGCCATCTATTGATTTATCCAGCCATCTATTGATTTATCCAGCGATCTATTGATTTATCCAGCCATCTATTGATTTATCCAGCCATCTATTGATTTATCCAGCCATCTATTGATTTATCCAGCCATCTATTGATTTATCCAGCCATCTATTGATTTATCCAGCCATCTATTGATTTATCCAGCGATCTATTGATTTATCCAGCCATCTATTGATTTATCCAGCCATCTATTGATTTATCCAGCGATCTATTGATTTATCCAGCCATCTATTGATTTATCCAGCCATCTATTGATTTATACAGCCATCTATTGATATATCCAGCCATCTATTGATTTATCCAGCCATCTATTGATTTATCCAGCCATCTATTGATTTATCCAGCCATCTATTGATTTATCCAGCCATCTATTGATTTATCCAGCCATCTATTGATTTATCCAGCCATCTATTGATTTATCCAGCCATCTATTGATTTATCCAGCCATCTATTGATTTATCCAGCGATCTATTGATTTATCCAGCGATCTATTGATTTATCCAGCGATCTATTGATTTATCCAGCGATCTATTGATTTATCCAGCGATCTATTGATTTATCCAGCCATCTATTGATTTATCCAGCCATCTATTGATTTATCCAGCCATCTATCTATGTATGTATTTTACAGACATTTATCTTTTTATCCAGTCACAGATCTCTCGATATATCTAACCAGTCTGTCCATCAGTATATCTTAGTTTTACATCAGTCAATCTGCCATAATGTATGTCAATATATTCATCTGTATCTGCCATAATGTCTGTCAATATATTCATCTGTCAATCTGCCATAATGTCTGTCAATATATTCATCTGCCAATCTGCCATAATGTCTGTCAATATATTCATCTGTCAATCTGCCATAATGTCTGTCAATATATTCATCTGTCAATGTGCCATAATGTCTGTCAATATATTCATCAGTCAATGTGCCATAATGTCTGTCAATATGTTCATCTGTCAATGTGCCATAATGTCTGTCAATATATTCATCTGTCAATGTGCCATAATGTCTGTCAATATATTCATCTGTCAATGTGCCATAATGTCTGTCAATATATTCATCTGTCAATGTGCCATAATGTCTGTCAATATATTCATCTGTCAATGTGCCATAATGTCTGTCAATATATTTATCTGTCAATGTGCCATAATGTCTGTCAATATATTTATCTGTCAATGTGCCATAATGTCTGTCAATATATTCATCTGTCAATCTGCCATAATGTCTGTCAATATATTCATCTGTCAATGTGCCATAATGTCTGTCAATATATTCATCTGTCAATGTGCCATAATGTCTGTCAATATATTCATCTGTCAATGTGCCATAATGTCTGTCAATATATTCATCTGTCAATGTGCCATAATGTCTGTCAATATATTCATCTGTCAATGTGCCATAATGTCTGTCAATATATTCATCTGTCAATGTGCCATAATGTATGTCAATATATTCGTCTAACTTCATTAAGTCAAATATTTTGTCTCTTCACTCAATTATTAAACCACAGGCTTGTCTGATATGAGCAATATTTCTCTCTCACTCTCTCTCTCTCTCTCACTCTCTCTCTCTCTCTCACTCTCTCTCTCTTTCTCTCTCTCTCTCTCTGTCTCTCTCTCTGTCTCTCTCTCACTCTCTCTGTCTCTCTCTCTGTCTCTCTCTCTCTCTCTCTCTTTCTCTCTCTCTCTCTCTCTCTCTCTCTCTCTCTCTCGTGTATGCTCTCTTGCACTCATATGACCCCAGCTGTTAATAATATTCACCCTATACTATATATGACTAAAGTAAATTATAATTTATGAAACACGAAAAACGAATGCTATCTTATCATTCATCATATCTTCATAGATTTCTCAAATTCTTTTTAAAACTTTCAACTTTAAACGCAGAGCTTAGAATCAGTTTAGATAGACAAGATGTGAAATCCGTCAAGACCAGAGACTAATTATCTCAAAATGCTTTGCTTTATTCATCGGCTGGTTTTCTTGCCCCCCCCCCCGCCCCCGCCCTCTCCATGTAACCCCATACCTCAAGTCTCAGGCTACGAGAGACGGACGGGCGCAGTAATTTTGTTACGTGAACATCTCCGGAATGCGTGAAGCGAGACGCCTGGGGGTGAATCAAATTCAAATATGAAACTGAGAGCCAGATGGTGTTGGTTAGAGGCTGGAAATGTTGAGTCTTTCAGACGAATCGGTGCAAGAAGTGAAATTAACGAGTTCGTATGTCCAGTTCACTTTGTAGAGAGCTACTTAGATTTATTTAGTCTAATTATTTCTTGCTGTCTAACGAGGGTACACGCTTTTTCCATAGAGAAGAATATTTTTTGTACTACGCAGTTACGCAGTATACTTGGTTTGAGTCTAGTCTTGCATTTTGTAGAGGTTTTATTGTCAATGATTGACATTAATTATTCAAACAATGTTTGTGAACGAATCAAACAAACAGTTCACTGTGAATTATTCCTAAGGGTAGCTTTTTGAACAGTTCACAGTGAATTCAATGATCACTTAAACTACTGATCACAAAAAGACACGAAGGTATTTTCCTGTGAACTAATTCACAAACTAATTCATTGATAGACCAATTCATCAATTTATTATAATCAATATATTCTCAAGTTAGGCAGCAAAATTAAGTTATTTGATATAAATTCTACTTTTTTTTTAAACCTACAGCAGTCAACAAACTTTAAATATTGCTCACTTGTATTTAAAGTTTGATCAATTGATTTTCACAATATCATGAACACTTCTCATTAGAAAGTAACAATTGATTTTTTTTAATATTGTAATTTAATTAGAAACTAAAGAGAATGATAATTTACTATATTCCATTTTCTCTTCCTTTTTATATTCCTAGGTGTACTCTCTTTTCTTCTCTTTCAACTACGCCCTCTGTCTTCCTCTCTCGCGCTCTCTCCACCTCTCCTCCTTCTATCTTTCTCATCTCTCTTTCTCACTCTTCCTCTCTTTCTTGCTCATATCGTCTCCCTCACTCCATCGTCTTCAACGTCTGTCAGATCCTCCTTCTTCCTTCTTTCTTTCGCTCTTCTTCGTTTTTGTCTCCTCTCCTCCTTTCTCTTTTTTTCTCTCTCTCCCTTCTCCTCTCTTCTCTTTTCCTCTATTCCCTGTTTTTATCTCCTTCTTTCTCTCCATCTCTTGCTCTACTCTCCAGCCTCCCTCTCCCTGCCTAGAGGGAGAGAAAGAGATAGAGAAGAAAAAGAGAGATAGTGAGAGAGAGAGAGAGAGGCAAAGTGTGAGGCATAGAGAAAGTGAGAAAATATATCCCAGTGTTAAATGACAGTTTATTGCCTGTAAGACAGACTTAAGTCTGATCATGTTTCACTTTCTACGTCTGCCCCTGACACATTTAGAATACTTCATTCTTGCATTTCCCGCCACAGGGGGGGCTCCTCCCATCGGGGCGCCGCTGAATTCTGTCCGTCTGGGGAATCCTGTAGGAATGAGAAACATTTAACAATATCGGGTTTAGAGAACATGTCATTGAAACATGCAGACAAAGCTGGCCAGGTTTCTGGGGATGAAGAGGATCGCAAGATGGCGGATCTAAGTCAAAACGTGGCTCAAGTGATTCCAAGTTATTTATGAGTTTACTTAACTCAGTGGTGGGCGATAGAGGGGTGGGGTGCATTTATAGTCTGTGTTAGGCAGGGGGAGCCAGTGTATGAGGGAATTATATGATGGAGAAGTGAAAAAGACAAATGGAGAAAACACGGAGGAAGAGAGAGATGGGAGAAGAGATAGACGAAGGAAAAGAAAGACATGGATAGAGGAAGAGGGAGAGTGGAAGAAATAGATTGAGGGAGAGAGTGACAGAGATAGAGGGAGGGAGAGAGTGACAGAGAGTGACGGAGATAGAGAGAGTGACAGAGTGACAGAGATAGATGGAGGGATGTAAATCAAACAAGACTAAATAGTTCTGAAAGAGTCCTGGTCTATTTCTCGAAATATGTCAAATTTAAATTATATTCAAGCCCAAATTAAGTTTATGCACTACTAAAAATATATGTTTTATTATCAATCAACACTAGAGGAATTTGTCGGCTACATCAAGTTCCTCTCAAACAATGTTCTGAAAACTCTAAAATGTGTAACCATCTTGTACTTTTAAACAATATTAATAGACTAATAAATATTTTTTAAAAACTTAACCATAAAAAACGAGTTTTTATTATACTCCCTTTATTTGTAAACTAAGTTTACCATCATGTAATTAAATAATGTATAAGAAATATCTTTTGTTTCAGTCTTCTTTGGTACTAGGTATTTTTTTCCTTTCATGATTTGTAAGGAACATTGTTTACATAGCTAATGGACAAGTCTTAACGTGTATGCATGCATAAAAGATCACGTGCAAAAACATTTCCGTTCTTTTTCGATCATTTTATTCGAAACAATGTCTGTGTGCTACTTTACTGGTTGTACTCAAATTTGTTGGGGATTACAATTTATTTCATTTCCAATAGATGTTTACAAAGCAAAACAAAGTATTGTGAAAGTCAGAAGGGAATAATCACCTTTTTAAAATATCAAACTTATTGCTTAATGCAAAAGAATTTTTGTTATTCGTTTTTATGAATTTACGCATTTTGTTTTTCAATAACCAAGAAAACGCAACTCTTGACTCATTTATTTTGTAAACAAATAAAAATTTAACGTCACGCGACTAACACTTGAGTATTAATGATCGCCTGTTCACTTTTGATGTTAAAAACGGATTCCTTATAACTTATATTGTATCCTTTGTATAATTCTAAAAGACTAGAACTGGCCGTCGAGGTTGAAATCAATTGTCAAACACCAGCAAAAGCATGATTTTTTTGTTATTAGTTTAAAAATATAACAGGAAGTTCACGAACATTCGGGTTCAAAAGTTCACGCCTCATTAAGACTTGTCCATGCGCAAAGGTTGATCACGTCATATCTCATCGCATCCTTTTTTCTTCTAGCTTTGGCCCGCAAAAAAACATAAAAAGTTGGACCGGCATTTTCAACGTGAAACCAAACCATAGACCATTTATCTATGAAGTGTTTGTTAAATTTTTAAAAAATCATAATTATAGTATAATTGATTTTTTTAACTGAAAATTTGTTAGAATGTATTGTTTGTCGCCACAAGTCTGCTGCCCAAGTTTCAGCTCGATTGGACGACGGGGAGTAGTAGAAAAATCGATGCAAAGTTTTACAAGCACACACGCAGACAGACAGTACAAGTTAATATAAAAGGAGTAAAAATGAAGAAATATTGTGTTTTTTTCAGAATAATTTCTTTGAAAATTATCTTTTAACTCCATAGCAGACATGAGCGATGAAATCAGCTGCAACCTGTTCTTTTTCTTTTATATTGAACCATTTTGAAACATGGAACATTTTATTTTAAACTGCCATATAATATCTAAAACTTCCAAGTTGTCTGTGATTAAACAAACATTCCGTTGATTAATCAACTTCGATTATGATCAATGATAGTGACATCTATGGCTCCCTTTTGGTGTGTAGTTACAGCAAGGAGGTCGTAACGAAATGTCTGGCCAATTCTGTTAGTGACTGCGGTTGTCATAGACGCCATTATGAATGTCAATCACGTGACAAACCCAAACAAACTAAAACAAATCTGATGATGAATACGGGAACTTTTTACATAGAACATTTAGCACATTTCTTCTAGACAAAGAAAATTTAGCACATTTCTTCAAGACAAAGAACATTTAGCACATTGCTTCAAGACAAAGAACATTTAGCACATGGCTTCAAGACAAAGAACTTTATTTTTGGTAGAAAATGCATCTCAATCTGATAGCATGGTCTCTATATTTAAATTTACGCTTTTCGGCTATCAGAGTAGTCTGTGTCTTTATAATATAGTTTGTGCATTTAAACGTTCTTTGTCTTTCAATGGTCTGCGTATTTATATGTATCCAATAAGCACGTGTTTTGTTTATTTATATGGTCTAGGTGTTTGTATTAAATGTCTAATGCTATGGTTTTGTTTGTAAGGATTAAATAACTATTTGTTATTGATATTTTAGTGCGTCTGAATGTTATTATTTTTTGTTTGGATTCCAAACATTCATTTGAACAAAAAATGTCTCAGCACATAACACACAATGATCGATTACGTCATTCAGCGAAACAAGCGCCAAATTAGACAGCGGCGTCCATTGCATCAGTCTTGACACTGGAGGTGATGAGATATTGCCCCCAAAACCGGAAATAGACTTCCTGGCGTCGTTACAGCGTCATTGTGTTTCCACGAAAACAGCAAAGATCTAGCCATTGACACCATTTTTTTTTTTCCAGCGCGGTAGAACGGAAATACAGAATTATCGAGAGACTTTGGGACATTTTAAAACTTCTATCAATTGTCATGGACATTGAGTTGCCAAGACAACACACTCGACAAATACTTATTCTCTGTTGAAACTTACGGTGTCTAAGCATGACACTATAATCGCCCAGAAATGTCAGGGGAACCAAGTTGACTGTATGGGATGATTTGTCGGTCTCTAAACAAATGACAACTGGTAATGTTGTCAAAATAAGATACTACAGCTAGAGCACTTTTTAATTATTCATCTATCAAATCTTTTTAGTGTCAATTTTCCAGCAAGCAGTTAGTTTGAAGACTGTAGCACGATAAAATCGTTTTTGATACTATCGTACCGCTTTGTAAGACTATGCACGACTCGTTACTAAAAAATTGTTATATATATATATATATATATAAATATATATATATATATATATAAATATATATATATATATATATATATATATATATATATATATATATATATATATATATATACATATGGCTCCTATCTGTTATAGATCGTTGTAAATAGGTGTAAATGGAGGACTTCTTACATTTTATTGTAGTGTAGGCCTACTGTTTACAATATAAACATAATATACATTATATTATAAATTAATACATATCTATAAACAGAAATAAAATTAATCCAATGGAATGTACTGGTTTAGTTTTCCAAACTGTTTCCAATGCCATTTTGTATCACCTTTTGGTTGTTTAAAAATAATAATTAAATACCACCTGTGTCTCATCTATCAAATATGTATACGTATCGTTTTGTTTGCAGTTATAATGCAATTTATTCAAGATTAGCCTAATTTTATTCATCATCATCTTTGACGCTACAGCCCAAGGAGGGCTCTGGCCTGCCTCACCACCTCCTTCCACTCGGACCTATCCATTGCCTTCTTTTTCCAGGCCTGTACCCCGATCTGTCGCAGATCTCTCTCAACATCGTCCAACCATCTCAGTCTGGGTCTGCCTTTCGGTCGTTTTCCTCTGGGGTTCTGAGCATATATCACTTTCGCTCCTCTGCTGTTAGGCATTCGTTCCAAGTGGTCTGTCCAGCGTAGTCTGCCCCTTTTTATCTCAGCCACAATTGTAGGGTCTTCATATAGCTCGTAGACCTCTATATAGGTGCGCTTCCTCCATCAATTTTCATCTTTGATTGGTCTGAAAAAAATTCTGAGAACTTTTCTTTCCCAGGTATTAGTATGTTTTCTGTACTTTTTAGCCTATTTTTTATTACCTAAAAAAAATTCCTATAAAAGATAGGCATTGATTTGAGTGTTATTTTTAATGGTATAAATTGCTGAATGTAAACAATATATAAAGTATGTTATGTATTAAATCGAAATTTATTGGACAATATGTTTAATCATATACATCAACACGTATCGATAGTAAAGAGCCGAAAGTAACTGAGAAAATAAAACTAAACTAGACAAACAAATAAATATCCTATATAATATAGACCTATGTTTCTTGTGTATGACTGTGCAATTTACGTGTAGATGTGTGTGTGTGTGTGTGTGTGTGTGTATGTGTATGTGTGTTTGTGTGTGTCAGTACTAAACTCCAGCTTTATGGAAAAAGAACAATTTATAGTTTCCCTGAAAAAATCGTGTTTGTATTGATCAGTGCCATACTTTCATTACCAGCTTATTCCATTCTATCAATTATTTCATCACACATCACTGAATCATTGGTTGGTTTCAATAAAACACTGCTTGCCAGCCAATCTAACTGTTTCAACTTGTCAAATAGAACTGTGCCAACTTGTCAAATCTAACTGTGTCAACTTGTCAAATCTAACTATGCCAGCTTGTCAAATCTAACTGTGCCAACTTGTCAAATCTAACTGTGCCAACTTGTCCAATCTAACTGCCGAATCGTCCAATCTAACGGTAAACCTGTCCAATCTAAATGCCAACCTGTTCAATCCATTGCCAACGTCTCAAATCTAACTCTGCAAACCTGTCCAATCTAAATCTGCCAAACTGTCCAATCTAACTGCCAATCTGTCCAATCTAACAGCCAGCCTGTTCAATATAATTGTCATTCTGCCCAATATAACTACCAACCTGTCCAATCTAACTCTGCAAACCGGTCCAATATAACTGCCAACTTGTTCAATCCACTTTTGCCTAACTATTAACTCCAGTGCAAGAGATCAGATTGGATTGATTTGGAAACAGGATATTGACTGCGGAGTCTACGATTAACGGTACCGCACCTCTACAGAGGTTCTGCTACATTTCATTGGTTTTTTAGGCGGGAATCGATTTATTTCTCCACAACTGATTATTGCAGACGACATGAAGTGAAGTGTGTTGTCAGCATCCAGTCGATTTGATTTCAAATAAGAAAAAGGAAACAAAAATCTAGGATTGCAGAAAGTAACAACCTTGCTGGGTTCTATTAATAGCCTCTGTACATAATTCTTTACAGAGTTAGTTCTCTTTGAAACATAATGAAAACTTGGCATAACTCCCAAAGGCCCTGCTTGTTTATTATAGTCGCTTCCCTTGTTGGAACAAAAATCATCAATAAGAAGAGTGTCCCTTTGTTTCCCATATTTTCCAATGCAGTAAAATCTACTTTCAATCCTGTTCAATTGTGGAGATCAAGTGCAGAATAAACAATATTTCAGATGGTAACTGTTTTACTGTCATTATTTATTAGTAGAAATACTACAAGTCTTTTCTATTCTGTTCTTTTACCCCATGTTTATTTCTCAATCTTTCCATGCCCTTAGCCCCCCCCCCCCCTCTCTCTCTCTCTCTCTCTCTCTCTCTCTCTCTCTCTCTCTCTCTCTCTCTCTCTTTCTCTCTTCTACCGTACTTTCCATCTCTTCGCCCCCCCCCCCCTCCCCGTCTCATTCCCTGCCGCCATCTCCATATTAAAGTAAAATAAAGATAACATCAAAATATGATTTGAAACAAAATACTGTTTTACAACATGATTTTAATAGAACATGACTAATTTAACAAGATATGCATGGAATATAATGAGTACAACCGATTATTTCTAAGAAATTAACAATACTTTCAAATCTGAAAAATAAAAATTGAGTTTCTGAAAAGTGTAGGTAGATCTATTTATACCTGAATCTTCCGCACCTGCCCTCGTATATTTGCTGTCACCTCCTGTGCTCTAATTAGTGTAACGCAAGCTTGCAGGGGCGCTCCTCGGCTATGGGGCTGTACATGGATCTCTTATCTGGCTTCATCTCCGAGCTGGCGGCCAATTGACGATAGGCAATCCTCAGTAGTGAACTTGGTGACTCCACTGTCGGCAATCTCTCTCTCTCCCTGGTCAGGGGGGGGGGGGCCTACCCACCGAAATGTAAGGGGCGTCGAATACTTTCATCGTCTGCGCTAGTAATGTCATGATACCGAGAGATCCCGTGCGTTTTGGTGGTGATACCGGATGAAAAATGTGAGCGCCGGTGAACGGTGGTGAGAATTTCGGGAGATTGCCCAGAGAAATTGTTTGTCGCTAGCGTGAAACTAGAGATATTTGCTTAGCTAATGTTTGCCCGTGTCTAGAGTACCAAGACAAAATTTGCTAGAATAGATATCAAGCGAGAAATAGAAAAAAAGAGATTTCGAAGAAATATAAGTAGTCATAGAAGTAACAGAGGTAGAGAAGAAATGTAGGTCACGGCAACAATTGGAGAAACTTAAAAGAATGAGAGGTCACGGAAGGACTTGATAAATATAGGTCCCTGTACAAGCATAAGATAAATATAGGTCACTGTACAAGCATAAGATAAATATAGGTCACTGTACAGGCATAAGATAAATATAGGTCACAGTACAGGCATAAGATATTTTTTCAAAGAAATATGTAAAACGGAAGCAATTTAACAGATTTTGAAGAAATAAAGATTCTTTCTTGGAGATGGAAGAGATGTTGAAGAAATATATGCCAAGTGAGAAATTTAAGAGATGTGGATGAAATATAGGCCAAGGGAGAAATTTAAGAGATGTGGATGAAATATAGGTCAAGAGAGAAATTAAAGAAATGAAGAAAAATAGGTCAAGAGAGAAATTAAAGAGATGAAGAAATATAGGTCAGGGGAAGCATTAACAAGATTTTGAAGAAATATAGGTCAGGGGAAGCATTTACAGGATGTGGAAGAAATATAGGTCATTCAGAAAGCTGCATAAATAAAAGCCTGAAATTTAGAAATAACTTAGGATGTAAATGTTGTATCGCTACTCAATGTCAAGAAAAGGGAGAGGGTGCAGCCGATACATTGCACCGGGGCTCATGAAATCCAAAAGGGGTCCGTTTGAAAATTGTACGTTGGAGTGCCTACCTAAAAACCCAACGACTTCGACCCTGTCCGCATCCTGTGAGTTTTTTTCTTTTGCAAGGTTTTGATTCATATTTTTTTCAACAACTAGATCTCTACCGTATCCTCTAATACCTCGACCTTGTTGCAAACATAAGCTGTTATTGTTTGGCATTTTTTATAAGAATTTTTATCAAAGAATTTCATAGACATAAAATGTTAAAAGCCTCTTTTCAAGTTGGCATAGAAATTTTTTTTTTGAAAGTCCATTTAGTATCCAAAAAAATTACAAAAGGATTTGTCGTAGGCTAAATAACCAAGTTTCCCCAGAGAACATTCTAAGTTTGGAAATTCAAATGGGAAAAGACGGAAAACTTGCTTGTGTGGAATAATGTTCAATGAGCATTGTACAGTTTTCGTTGGCGATTATTTTGGGTCAGTATCTGCGACACTGTTGGCACATCAGCCAAGTTTATACTATTGTGGCATCAGCAGGAACAGAAGGTTGGTAGTTTGATTGCAGTTGTGAACGTTCTAACATTTAGTGTATGATTCTCTTTGTCGTCCTCTATTTGAAACCTGGATGAATGGACTATTGACTTTATCAAACATAAAAAGAAATGTATTCGACAAAACTAGTTCTGCGTAAACTTTGGGACGTGCCACTTATTTTATTGGAAAAAGGGGGAGGAAAGTTTTTTTTTTCTATAAAGAAAATTATTGCGTCCTACGCTTATCCGTGTATTGAGTCTAGTCTTGCATTTTGATTAGTGTTTTAAGCGATATTAAGTTACTGGTTTTCTTGGTATGTTTAGGCAACCCATTCCATGCCTGGATGTTACGCGTTAAGAAAAAGTACTTGTATGCATTTATTCCAGCATAAGGGATAACGAAAATGTTTTTGTCTATATGCTTATCTGAGCATTGTAACTTATTGTTATTGGGTTGTATTTCTAATTTATAATTTGATGCCTAATGTATTATGACTACTTTACTATTTGCCCTTCAGTCCTCTAGTGCAGGGGCCGGCAACCTAAGGCACGCGTACCAAACTTGGCATGCAGAGCGATTTTCTATGGCAGGCGAAAGACCTCAAAGAGGTGTTTTTTATTGATGAAAAACTAATTAATGCAGGAAATTTTTTATTTACAACTGTTAAACGTAAATTACTTTTATACCTCTAATAATTAAATCTTTTAATGGATTTATATAAAGAAATAATAATTAGTCAGTAATATTTGTTATAGGCCTATTACAAAACATAGTCTAACTTGTTTGGCATCAGTATTGAATCAAATTTAGTAACTTTATTTTAATTAAAGGGAGTTAATTAACCCGTTTTATTTGCTCTAATATTTCTAATAGTATGTTTATTTTTTATTTATTAAGAAATAAATGGTTTGCAACTTATAACTTTATAATGACCAAACAGAAAAATAGTTGAACATTTTTATATAAATATTAGACTATAGATCTATGACTAAAACATTACATACTCATTTTTAAACATTACATGAACTACCCAGTTTGTATGATTACTGCGTATCAACGAGGCTTAATTATAATTTGCCAGTAAAGAGTGTATTCTGAAACAAATTAAACATTAACAGAAAAGAAAATATAATCAAATTAGCAGTTTCTAGATCTTTATCTTGACAACCAAATGATGATGTTTTAAACGATTTTCTCTGTAATTTTTTTTTTTTTTTTTTTTTTTTTTTTTTTTTTGTGCTTTTGACTTTGGTCTTGCTACGGAGTTCAATAAATTGTCTTATAAGAAAAAAATAATAAAACAAGTATAATAGAGCAGGTTGACTTTTAGGCTGTTTGGCACGCTGAATGATTTAGAAATCCTAGTTTGGCACACTGTCAGCAAAAGGTTGCCGCCCCCCGCTCTAGTGTTATAGAGTATACATAAGACTTATGGGAAAATATTGATTCTAAGGGACCACAATTAAATATATTAAACACAAGATCTGTACTTGATTAAATATATTAAACACAAGATCTGTACTTGATTAAATATATTAAACACAAGATCTGTACTTGATTAAATATATTAAACACAAGATCTGTACTTGATTAAATATATTAAACACAAGATCTGTACTTGATTAAATATATTAAACACAAGATCTGTACTTGATTAAATATATTAAACACAAGATCTGTACTTGATTAAATATATTAAACACAAGATCTGTACTTGATTAAATATATTAAACACAAGAGCTGTTCTTGATTAAATATATTTAACTCAATACCTTTTATTGATTAAATATATTAAACACAAAAGCTGTTCATGATTAAATATATTAAAAACAAGAGCTGTTCTTGACTAAATAATATATTAAACACAAGATCTGTACTTGATTAAATATATTAAACACAAGAGCTTTACTTGAATAAATATATTAAACACAAGAGCTGTTCGTTATTAAATCTATTAAACACAAGAGCTGTTCGTTATTAAATGTATTAAACACAAGATCTGTACTTGATTAAACCCAATAGCTATTCTCGATTAAATATATTAAAAACAAGAGCTGTTCTCAATTAAATATATTAAACACAAGAGCTGTTGTTGATTAAATATATCAAACCCAATAGCTGTTCTTGCTTAAATATATTAAACACAAGAGCTGTTCTTGATGAAATATACTGAATATTATTATTTCATCTATTTCTAAGACCAAAATTCACTTCAGTTTGAACATAATTATTTCCGGCATTTCATCTCGCGACTGTGTACCTGGCAATTGCCTCAAACGTCACGTGATTAAATATGTCTGTAACTTTTCCCGTCTATGCTTTAAGGTTATCCAGATGACAGCGTTAGAAAATGTACAGATACCTCATGTCCATCCTGACACTAGACAGCCGGGGATAGCTTTGATCGTAATTAAAAAATCGATGCACATAATATAATCAATACACCTGTCACTTGGCTTAAGCTATTGTATTTTACATTCAGTTCGATCGAAAACATGATTAAAAAACTGAACATTTTTTGCACACAAAGCCTTAACCCTGTAAGTTAATTCCGTGGGGCGAGGTGGCCGAGCGGCAGCGCGTTCGTCTGGCGATTCGAAGGTTCTGGGTTCGAATCCTGGTGTGCAGGCTAGGATTTTTTTCCCGGCTTTATCACAGGTCTAAGAATAATAATAATACTTGTATAGCGCATTTCCCATTTGGAACAGTTATATGCGCTGTCAACAGACAGAGTAAAGACAACGAATAAAAGACGAAAATGTATACATGTACAGGTGAATACTGCTACCGGAATAGGCGCGTCTGGAATAGGTCCTGAAGGTGTCGAAGCTAAGGCTCTGACACTAAAGGGGTAAAGTAAAGGCGGCTGGGCATTGGGCTGGCCGCACATTGCCTCGTATGCCGTGGCCACAGAAACTGGTGAACGATGCTTCACCAGCCCTATGATCAGTTTGGTCCGAAGGATACTTCCATTTAAATCCAAAACCTCTAAATATAGTCATAGAAACACTATTGTAACTATTTTATTATATTGATGTTTTGTTTCAAACACAAACACTGTGATGCCCTAAAGAAAACAAATATTTCGGAGCCCCCTTTATATAGGCCTAAGTATATGAACAATGTTAAACCATAAAATACAATTATTTATTGCAATTAAACAAAACTTACAGTAAAATGTCCCAATTTAATATTTGCATTTTTTTTTCTATTTTAAACTGCCCATTGATAATAATATGAAATTTATAGTCATTGATTTTGTAATGTGAGATGGGGGTCCTTAATTTTTTTTAACAATTTTTTTTTTGCGATCCTGGTTCAGCTGCACTTTTTGTGATATTGCACCATATGGACTACATATTACTGCACATTACTGCAATGGAACGTTTCCGCGGTGAGCTAACCCCCCCCCCCCCCCCACTAAGAACGTGCTAAAATTGACTGATGGTTTATCCACACTTGCTCATATACGAGATATATATTGCACATGCTAGACCTATATACTAAATATATGCATCACTTTTACATTAAATGTATTTAAGCACTAAATTTAAGTTAGACATAACTTGAAATGTCATAATAGTTATTAAATATTGCATTAAAATAAAACACTAAACGGAAAGTATCTACATTAATATAATATTATATGGCCGATGAATACAAAAAGTGTATCATTATACCTTGTTACATAGCAATCATATACAAAGTATGCATGTGTTTACTAAATACAATGAATGGGATCAGGTTCACTTTAAATGTATACATACCCATTAGTATACTTAACGTTGGCGTTAATATAGATTCATGACTCGCTTGCGTACAGCATATAGATTCATGACTCGCTGGAGTCAAGCATATTATAGATTCATGACTCGCTGGCGTACAGTATATAGATTCATGGCTCGCTGGCGTACAGTATATAGATTCATGACTCGCAGGCGTACAGCATATAGATTCATGACTCGCAGGAGTACAACATATTATAGATTCATGACTCGATGGTGTACAGCATGTAGCTTCATGACTCGCTTGCGTGCAGCAAATAGATTCATGACTAGCTGGTGTACAGCGTATAGAATCATGACTCGATGGTGTAGGCCTACGGCATATAGATTCATGACTCGATGGTGTACAGCATATAGATTCATGACTCGCTGGAGTACAACATATTATAGATTCATGACTCGCTTGCGTACAGCATATAGATTCATGACTCGGTTCAAAGCTAATGTTTTGAAACATCTCTCAAATGCACAAAGAAATGCTCCAGACTTCTATTTGTAAATAAAGTCTAAACTCTTCCTAGCAACATACAAAAAGATAGGAATAGATTGACGTGAAGCGAAATAGAAAATTTACGTTCTAGAAACTGTATGAAAAGACAATGTTTAGCCACGGGAAGGAAAATTAGCGTCATTAGCTCAGTGACTCGAATGTCAGAGTCAGCGAATGGAAGAAATGCAGACAAAGAAAAACAAGTTGGGAAGGGAGAGAATCCGTCGTGCTTACATTTTAAAACGAATCCACACTTGGCTTGTTTCTCTTGGTGGAAATCTGAAACTTTGTGATGACATTTCAATCTTTGCACGCTTATTAAACAGGTGTAAGGGTTTTAGTCGATATACGTATAGGGTTTAGTCAATAGATATATTTGTTCAGAGTTCGTATAGATTTCAACACTAAATTTCAGAGTTTGGTCATTTAGTCATTCTAGACATTGGGCCATATTTCAAAAACATTTCATAGTTTGGTCATTTAGTCAATCTAGACATTGGGCCATATTTCAAAAACATTTTCATAGTTGGTCATTTAGTCAATATAAATTTCCAACATATCTGGCAAAATGTTGAAATAAAGTGATGTTCAAAATAATTATTTCTAGACCAGTTTTTCTACGCCCATAAATCTACCCAATTCAGCTTAGTAATTGACATCAGTCGGGGTGAGTAAAAGCGGCTCTTGCATTGTGCTGGCTACTTAATCTTATCTTATCTTCTTATAAGTTTACAGACGTTCCTTCTAGGTAGAAGATTATTACGTCCACTAGGCCCAAAACTCCTGCAGGGCGACAGGGATCCGCCGGTGGCAGGGCTAGAACCCGCGACCTGTCAGTTGGTTTTTGGTTGACAGTCCGGTGATCTAACCGCTGGACCAGCCGGCTTCTTGAACGTCATGGCCAAAGCAACTGTTGAAACATATTATTAAAGTTATTTTTCAATTAATTACTAATACTTGCCATCAAAAACATCTTTCTAAAACTAGGCTACATATCTATGCCTATCACCAATAGTGCTTTTCAAAATAGTACATATCCTTTTTTTCAGCCTTAAGATACTTTTTAAATAATTAGGCCTACGTATTTAGCCTTTACAACTATCAGTGATATTATTCAAACGGGTACTAATTTACACTTATCACCATTTATACTTTAAAAATAAGTATTTATCAATGATACTTTTCTAATAATTACTTATCTATATTTGTCCCCTTACGTACTCGCCAATAATAGTATTTTCTATAACCAGACATAAGTATTACTATAGTATTTTCTAGGACCAAACAAAATTATAGTCATGTATCACTGAGCTATATATAATGACAATTATCAACTGTTGTATCTTGTCATAAAATGATAGTCTCCAACAGTATATACACACAACTGAAATCATGGATATGTAGAGTACTAATTGGCGATAAAAGCAAAAAAATCTCTTCATGGAAATGTCGACCGTATTAGTAAGCTCCACTATCTATAGGCCCTATATATAGTCTATAATCTATAAGGCCTTGCATTTTTCAGACCAATTTTCACGCGATTCAGCACTAATATTAATATTCAGCGCTGATATTTATAAATAGCACATGCTAGCACCCATAATACGTAGACAAGCATACTTTAGCACATGTTTGCAGCCACTGCATACATTCCGTAGCTCATGATGCGCATTCTTTCGGTAATTGGAGTGCAGTTATTTAGCCCTTGAATGCCTTTAAGGAATGAAAAAGAGATTCTTGGAATCCCATGTCTAGGTTATAGCCACAAGTTTTCCAGTTTTAGTCCAAACAAAAAAACTCAATTGTAATTCAGCATAAATAAATCCAAGAAACAAATCTATTTCCTTCAACCAAAGCAAATTGAAATCATGAGAAGACATGCAATCATCTTTTTTTCTTTATTACTTTTGCTCGGAGCAGACGATACATTTTATTTATAGAATACACATGTAGCTGCATACTTGTGTGTATACATAGTGACATGCCTTTTTTTTTAAATTTATTTCGTTAAAAAATGTTCGATGTACTCAGTTTTGCAAAGTCTAAACCTAGCCAAACAAAATGGTAGCGAGCAGACGCCATGACGCCACTTGAAAAAGTGGTGATTATTGTAGTGGGGGAAGGGGTAGGGGGAGATTGGATAAAGAGAAAGAAAGTCAATTTATTTATATTATAGAATATCAGACGATAGTTAAAGAACAGTCACATAAAATAATACAAGTCTTATTACCTTTTATTTTATTAATGTATTTATATTAATTTGTTATCTTTTTGGTTGACATTTGGACAGGGAATGGGTGGTGTTAACTAGACAGGAAACCAAATCCACTTACTTGTGTTTAAAACAAGACCAAAACTTAAATCAAGGGTAAGCCTATACACGTAAAATGGAGCGTCTAGAACAGTGTTTCTCAAACTGGAGTCCATTAAGCGTTTTCTGGAGAACCGTCAACAGATTATTTTTCAGAGATTATCGCCTCCTAAATGAAGGTGTCCCCTGCCCTGATTAGTTGTAGAATCCCTGAACTCTAGCCTTAGACACGCCAGCATCACCAAGTTTGTCAAAAGAAATTTGTATCAAAGCAACGAATAAACGAAGGCAATAAAATGATTCAGAAATCAACATCCGCAGTAGAGATAACGTTTTATAAAATGTGTAATTCATTTACAAGGGTGGGAGTAGAGTCAAAGAAAGCACAGATGTCCCGGATGTAAAGGAAATACAACGTTTATCAAACTGCCTTTAACTTTGAAACTTTACGTTACGTTAGATAAATAGCAAATTATTAAAGCTGGAAATTAATTTAATTACTCGGGGAAAAAAACTATTTAATTGGTCTTATCTGAAGTGTAGACAAGTTCTATAAAACTTTTTTTTAAGGTTTTCTTGAATTTTGTTCTAGGTCTGAATATTATAAGTGAATTTTCTTGTTCTTTCTCTTTGTTCTTTCTCTCTACCCCTCCCCCTCCTACTCTCTCTCTCTCTCTCTCCCTCTTACTAGGCCTAAATTCCATCTATAAAACACTATCTAGAGCAGGGGTCGGAAACCTTTTTGTCTGAGAGAGCCTTGGAAACCAAATATTTTGAAAAGTAATTTATGTGAGAGCCATACATTATGTTTAAAACTAAAAATTTTAGTAAATGTGTGCATTTTGTGTAATTTTAACACTAAAAGTACAATAATAATGTCTCTGAATTCTTCTAATGCTGAGCTGCAGTAACTTAGACTTTCGCTCATTTGTAAAATGAAATATTGATATGCAATTAATATGTAGATCAAAAAAGTATAAAAAAAACATTGTTTAAAATAATCGAACATTTGTCTGCGAGCAAGATGCAGCCATCAAAAGAGCCACATCTGGCTCGCGAGCCATGGGTTCCCGACCCCTGATCTAGAGACTAGAATCTCAGATCATGATATTGTCAGAGTAAAATAACAGAATTCAAACTTACGCATACACATACACAAAAACTAATAATAATATAATATATCTTGAATAAATGTAACACAAAAAACCTACATCAGGCAGCAATAGCTCTTACGTCCAGGGGCGTAGCGACGTTAAGTGGTAGTTCAAGGGGGTGGGTGGATGGGGCCGCACAAAGGTCCTGTCCGAGACAAGTTAAGCTCTCGGCTCTCTGATAGGGCTTGCCGCGTAACATAGGGTACTGTCTCCGCAGTACATGCACTAAACTTCACTCCCCACCTCCGAAAATCCCCCTCGGATCTTTAAAGTTGCGGTCCGCTTGTTTACATGCACTGTGACATTACACAAATTCTATGAAAAGATAGTGTAGCTAATACAATATGAATAAGACTATTCCCTTTCTTTAACTGATACGGACCACTGGAACAAACAAGTTCAACTAGAAACTTTACAACAGTTACATTTCATTTTTCTATATGTATGTCTGCGTACTTGTGTATTGATGTGTGTGTGTTTCGTGGATAGCTTTTTATGAATGAAGGATACAATAAAATAGTCATTCAATAAAGTAGAAGACTTCGGGAGAAAGTACCCGGAAGGGAGATAAGTGATGAAAAATAAAATAGTCATAAACTTAAGACTTCACTTTTAATAAACACCAAGCAAAAAAAATGAATTGTGAGAAATAAAAGGTTTTAGTTTTAGGAGGCGAAAGTCTGACAAAGACATTTATCAACCTTACATTTGTATACAGAGTTATGGGATGAGACACTTCCGTTAGACTTGCTCCATTGTACACCATTACATTAAATACATTACACAAATAGCTCACACTAGTTGTCAATTTCTATTTATGTAAAAAAAAAAAAGAAAGTGAATTGATTGTGTGTATTTATGTCATATCATGTGTGTGTATTTAGGGGTGTCATACGTGTGTGTATTTGTGTCATAAGTGTGTGTATTTGTGTCATAAGTGTGTGTATTTGTGTCATAAGTGTGTGTATTTATGTCATACGTGTGTGTATTTAGGGGTGTCATACGTGTGTGTATTTGTGTCATACGAGTGTGAATTTGAATCATACGTCTGTGTATTTGTGTCATAAGTGTGTGTATTTGTGTCATAAGTGTGTGTATTTGTGTCATAAGTGTGTGTATTTATGTCATACGTGTGTGTATTTGTGTCATATCATGTGTGTGTATTTAGGGGTGTCATACGAGTGTGTATTTGTGTCATACGAGTGTGAATTTGAATCATACGTCTGTGTATTTGTGTCATAAGTGTGTGTATTTGTGTCATAAGTGTGTGTATTTGTGTCATAAGTGTGTGTATTTATGTCATACGTGTGTGTATTTGTGTCATAAGTGTGTGTATTTATGTCATACGTGTGTGTATTTGTGTCATAAGTGTGTGTATTTGTGTCATACGTGTGTGTATTTATGTCATACGTGTGTGTATTTATGTAATAAGTGTGTGTATTTGTGTCATACGTGTGCGTCTACATGCTTGTGCGTTTGTCTTCACTTAATATGTTTTTGTATTTATGTATGTATTTTTATTTATAGAGGGCTATGTGTGTTTTTTCCTGTGTTTTTTCTTGTATTATGTACAAATGTATGGCTCTATGTATTGTCAACGTGTTTTTATGCATCTTTTTGTGTGTGTTCGTCATTGTATATATAATCTAGTACATATGTTTACATCTCTGTGTATCTGTGTGTAGATCTAGTCCATATGTTTATATCTCTATGTATCTGTGTGTAGGTTTAGTCCATATGTTTATATCTCTATGTATCTGTGTGTAGGTCTAGTCCATATGTTTACATCTCTATGTATCTGTGTGTAAGGTTTAGTCCATATGTATATATCTCTATGTATCTGTGTGTAGGTTTAGACCATATGTTTATATCTCTATGTATCTGTGTGTAGGTTTAGTCCATATGTTTATATCTCTATGTATCTGTGTGTAGGTTTAGTCCATATGTTTATATCTCTATGTATCTGTATGTATGTTTAGTACATATGTTTATATCTCTATGTATCTGTATGTAGGTTTAGTCGATATGTTTATATCTCTATGTATCTGTGTGTAGGTTTAGTCCATATGTTTATATCTCTATGTATCTGTATGTAGGTTTAGTCCATATGTTTATATCTCTATGTATCTGTATGTAGGTTTAGTCCATATGTTTATATCTCTATGTATCTGTGTGTAGGTTTAGTCCATATGTTTATATCTCTATGTATCTGTGAGTAGGTTTAGTCCATATGTTTATATCTCTATGTATCTGTATGTAGGTTTAGTACATATGTTTATATCTCTATGTATCTGTATGTAGGTTTAGTCGATATGTTTATATCTCTATGTATCTGTGTGTAGGTTTAGTCCATATGTTTATATCTCTATGTATCTGTATGTAGGTTTAGTCCATATGTTTATATCTCTATGTATCTGTATGTAGGTTTAGTCCATATGTTTATATCTCTATGTATCTGTGTGTAGGTTTAGTCCATATGTTTATATCTCTATGTATCTGTGTGTAGGTCTAGTCCATATGTTTACATCTCTATGTATCTGTGTGTAGGTTTAGTCCATATGTTTATATCTCTTTGTATCTGTGTGTAGGTTTAGTCCATATGTTTATATCTCTATGTATCTGTGTGTAGGTCTAGTCCATATGTTTACATCTCTATGTATCTGTGTGTAGGTTTAGTCCATATGTTTATATCTCTATGTATCTGTGTGTAGGTTTAGTCCATATGTTTATATCTCTATGTATCTGTGTGTAGGTTTAGTCCATATGTTTACATCTCCGTGTTTGTGTGTCGTGCTACAAGCTCTAGTAACTTTAAGTCATCTTTTATTATCCAAGTCACGTACATGAATTAACTAGTGGTGAAACTAAAGGAGAAAAGTAAACATTACACTAAACCTATGCACTCACTGAATCTAAGTCTTTAACAGCAAACCTTCTTTTCAGATATAGTCTGGACTCTAATCTCACTTCCGTTATATGTGTTGCGTATATTCATTGTTGGTTTTTTTTTTAAACCATGTTAGTTGCGCTACCTTTTTGTCTATGTGTATTTCAATGTCGCTTTTTTCTATCTTTCTGCCTTTCTAGCTTTCATTCTGTCATCCTATCTATTCGTCTATCTATATTTCCAGCTGCTATCCATCTGTCTATCTATCTAGCTACCTGTCTCTCTATCAAACTATCTGCCCGCATATCTAATCATCTTCCTGTCTACCTAAATATCTGCCTATCTATCTACCTAACTATCTGCCTGCCTATATATCTAACTATCCGTCTATCTATCTAACTATCCGTCTGTCTATCTGACTATCTGTAGGTCTATATAATTATCTGCCTGTATCAAACTATCTGCCTATCTATATATATAGACTATCTATGTATCTGCCTGTCTGTCCATATAAGGTTCTATTTTTGTTTCACTAAAATGCATTTAAGATGTAACAGAATCAAGTTACTAGTATCATTACCTCGCCCACAAACTTAAACACACACTCGACATCCATACACTAACACACACACCCAGGAGTACACGTGCAGGCCCATGCACAACATGAAACTATATGCACCAAATGATATCCCACAACTGACAACCACTGTGTGCACGACATTGCCAGGAAGTAGGAATGTGCACACGTGGGCCTGATTTGAAAAAACTGGCCAGTTTGGCGTTCTTGCATTGACGTCGTCGTGAGTGTTACCGGTACATGATGCGCGAGATGTGTTGAGGGGAGGTGTGGCACTTCCTGTGTGTACAGACTCGAGTTAGTCCATCTAAAAATTTACCACTAGCAATTATTTTAAGACATTCTCTAATTCCTAGACCTTCCTACTAAGTCTAGTTTACCCATCAGATTAACTTTCTTTTGAAACATTTTCCATTTCATAAACACAAACACAAATATTTATTTTAAACAATACGAACAGTGGTATACGTTACGTCATTGCTTGTCATTGTGTGTGAGTAAGGTTTGGCGACTTACTTCTAAATATACACATACCATTGCGTACTACAAAATACTATAACATACTACCTCGTACTATAACAAGGTTCATAACTAGTGAATATTCCCAATTGACAAGAGTAACACCTTTAGTCAAATCACTAAACCTAGAAACACTAGAGGACAGAAGGGCAAAGAGTAAAGTAGTAATAATACACAAGGCATTAAACTCTAATTTAGAAATACAACCCAATAACAACTTGTTGCAATGCTCAGGTAAACATAAAGACAAAAACACTTTCCTTATCCCCTATGCGAGAACAAATGCATATATGTACTCTTTCTTCCCGAGTGGCATTCCGGCATGGTTGGGTTGCCTGAACAAACCAGGAAAACCAGTAACTTAACATCATTTAAAACATTAATAAAAATGCAAGACTAGACTCGGACCACGGATGAGCGTAGGACGCAGTAATCTTCTCTATAGAAGGAGCGTCTTTAATGTATAAGATCAGATAAGATACTACCTTGTACTATCAGGCACAACTCTGTATTTCAACTTACCACTGTGCACTAAGACACCTAAACTTTTCTATGTTCTTTTCCATAATTTGTTTTTTACAAGTTTATGAAAGCAACTCGATACAGAGTGAATGCACTTCTCCCAGGGTTCAAAGGTTATATTGGTGCATCACTTCAACAGCCATGATTTAACGTCATATAATCTACCAGGTTAATCATATAATCATACAGCGCCCCTACCAACAGCCTCGAGTTTCATTGAATCATTTGACAGGGCTTCTCATCACACACACTCTCTCTCTCTCTTAACAAACACCCCTGCACAATAAATCTCGATTAATGCACTTCTACTTAATAAACACACGCATTGTACTACCACGCCCATCTCCTTATCGTTTCTATGCGAGTCAATATCACGCTCGTGCAATGATATCGTTTCTAAATAACGTCTACACCCCCCCATACACACGCACACAAAAGTCGTATTAAAACGTAGGTTTATTCAATCTTACTACTTCACCCCCCAAACAATGCGCCCAATCTTTCTATCAGCTGTATATGTCGTCGACCCAATAGTTGTCACGTCACACTGTCTAGAGTTTTATCATGCCAACACTTATCACTATCCCTTCCCACCTTCCTTTCTGACCCCCTCCCTCTCTCCCATGTACTATCCTTGGCACTTCAGGCAGTCTGTTGGTAGCCTCCCCCCCCCCCCTTTACTCCTCAATTAGCATTGTTGGCACTCAGGAAAAGTTGTATATGTTACGTCATTGCATCCAGACGATTGGTTGAATTAATTCTACATTGTAATGAATCTCGGTTAAATGAGACATTAATTGTATAAGTCGAGATTCAATCAGTGGGATTCGAACTCTTACAGTCGGGTTAACAGATTAACGCTCTGCTTTTTTTAAATACCACACGACTTTAAATCAGGGCCGTATTTAGTATTGTGGAGGCCCTGTTCCCAAAATTAGTGGGGGCCCCTTATGGTCTCACCCCTGCCTTCCAAATACGTCAGAAACGGGCCTTTAATTCATGTTACATTCTGTAAAACCATAAATTGTATGTTGCGCTATGAGTGAATGAGTTTTACTTAATATTTTCAACGAAAGAATGGGGATGTCACTAAAGAAAATTATTTTTGGGATTTGTGGGGGCCTCCTTTGTGTGGGGGCCCCTGTTCCAATGAACATGTGGCACAAGTCTAAATACGTATTGTCTAGGTTTAGAGATCTATATTTAAATATTCGTATTGAGTCCGGATGTAGGCCTACTATCATTTGACCACAAATAATCAAGTCCAAAAAGTAAAAGTATATAACCTAACTGGTATAAAGAAACAAAACATAAAAAAAACTAATTGAGTAAAATACAATAGGCTCTTTTCATTCAAGAATTTCTCAATACTGTTTAATATGAATTACTGCATAACTAGGTTGTTTTAAAATGTGTAAGTTTATTGATTGTGATTTTTAGCGACAATGACTGTTGAAATAATTTAAAAGGCGCAAACCATAAGAAGACAACTTTGGCAAGCAGACGATTTCATTGATCGCGTTTTAAAAGTGTTTTTGTTGTGTTTAAAATACCTTGCTGATTTTTTTTAAATATCCTATTTATTACGTTTAAAAGATCCCATTGATGGCGTTGAAAATATCCTAGTTATGGCTTGAAAATATCCCATTGATGAGGTTTAAAATATCCTATTGATGGCGTTAAAAATGTGGGAAATGTTTGCGCTAACAGGAAGCAGTCTGTAGAAATAGTTAGCATCCATTAATGTCAGTTTATTTTGCTGTCTTCTGTCATCACCAGACCTGGGTTTTTAAATGAATGAACCATCGAAGCTTGATTATCTTCCCTTACTATAAAAGAAAAAAGGAAAGATTTTTTTGTTTAGCAATCATCCAAGGACAGCATGCATGTTATTATAGGATTCGTTTTTCGCATCAGATGATCGAAGTATTAAGTACTAAATTACTATACAATACTGATACACCTTGCTTACCCAATAGCCCTGCTCCACCATATCCACACACCCCCCCCCCCCAACCCATTCAGCATGCCCATACATTAGCATGGAGAGTAAATACATGGCTAGATACTCGCTCAAGTCTATTGAATTACAAACGGGGGGAGTTTTCGGAACCCAACCGCCATAACTATTCATCAACTGCGCCCTCTGGCGGCGCTCCGGGCCTGGAAGGGGGGGGGGCTTTAAATAGATAGCAATAACAGGCCGGTCATCTGTAGTCGTTTCAACCGACGCCCCACTGCTGCAAGCCTTGAAGAAACACTGTTGCCGGGAGACAGATCGCCCCCATGGGGTAATGGCTTTTGCCGTATACCCCCCCCCTGCCCCTCCCCTGCTTTCTGGAGATCTTTTCGTCTCGTCTGCTGCTCATCTGTCAGGGAAAATGAAAGAAAAGAAAAAAAAAGTTCATCAAACGGTGCGTGGATTTCAAGAACAGCGGGACTTTGTGGTGGGTGCTTTCTTTCCATTTCGCGCCCCTGCCACTCCCCCCACCCCCCCGAACCTTCTCCTTTCGTCCAACCTTCTCCTTTCTTTTTGGAAGTTGTTTTTTTTCAAACGTTTGTTTTTGTTTCGTTTTTCAGACATGCATTTTTAAAATTGGATGAGAATGGGTTCCACGCTAATGACCCAAAGCCCCATTAGAGACACGCTTATGGCGGACTCGCTCCATTAAAGAAACGACAAAAAGTAGAGCGAACAGGCTGTTTACCTGTCAGGCCTAGACGCAATGGACAGCGTTGATCTAGGATAGCCAGAATTGGACAGCGTTGATCTAGGATAGCCAGAATTGGACAGCGCTGATCTAGGATAGTCAGAATTGGACAGCGTTGATCTAGGATAGCCAGAATTGGACAGCGTTGATCTAGGATAGTCAGCATTGATCTAGGATAGTCAGCATTGGACAGCGTTGATCTAGGATAGTCAGCATTGGACAGCGTTGATCTAGGATAGACAGCATTGGACAGCGTTGATCTAGGATAGTCAGCATTGGACAGCGTTGATCTAGGATAGACAGCATTGGACAGCGTTGATCTAGGATAGTCAGCATTGGACAGCGTTGATCTAGGATAGTCAGCATTGGACAGCGTTGATCTAGGATAGTCAGCATTGGACGCCCTCCGTCTCTTGCCATTTGGTTGGTGTAAACTTATAGGAAAAAATAGTTGGAACAATAGTTGTCTTTAAAGTCATCAACGCCTCACTGGTATATCAACTGAGTTCTTATAATTAGGTTCTAAAAAAAAGGTATAGAACATAACTTGATACAAAGATTGGAAGTTGTATTTTGTTGTATATAGTAAAATGGCTACAGGGAGTTTGAATAACGGACTGCTAATGTAATTTAAAGAGTGGGAAATGGAATGAGTAGGAAATGGTTAACTTTCTTTAAAAGGCAAAGATGGCGGCGTTTATTAGCCTCGCTAGATTGTTTTTAATTTTTAATTTTTTTTTTTTGGAAGGGTGGGGGGGACAAAAAAATGAAATTATACATTTGTCCAAAAAAAGCACAACATACTTACTCGTAACACAACGTATGAGCATTAAAGCGAGGGTGTGTATTTGGCTGAGAGTATGTAATAGGCTGAGGCAATATATTGAGACTAGCGTAATTGTATTGAACTGTAATAATGAAGTAAGGCGGTGGTGAATGTGATACATCCTATCATTAATCATTAATGTATATTAACCTAAACGGTCGGTCATTCGTTTAAACTCTTTAAACCGTCCGTTAATTAAGGTTAAAGGCTGGTGGTACGGCTTGGATTTTGTCTGTACTAGGCGTTAATTTAGAGCAGTGGTTCCCAACCTCTTCAATGCCGCGACCCTTTAATACTGCTTCCTACGTTGTGGCGACCACAATCGTAAATTTAATTTCGTCGATACCTTAGAACTATAATTTTCTACTGTTATGAATTGTAAGGTAATAAATATATGATATGCGGGTTGTATTTTAATTGTTACTAATTACTACATAATTAAAGCATAGTGATTAATCACAAAAACAATTTATAATTATACATTCTAAGATTTATGTATGGGGTTGGTGCAATGATGTCATCACGCCGGGTACTCGTATGTGAATGTATCTGCATGTTGGTGGACCCGCTTGGGTCGAAAAGATGTCCGTTCGACCCCCAAAGGAGTTGCGTCCCACAGGTTGAAAACTTAGGTTGGGATTTATAGGTTATTAGTAAAAAGTTATCTACTGAAATTTCTAAATAATCATTGAAAGCTTACACATTACAAAAATTCATAAAGCTTTCTCGGCATCGTTAAGCAGTTATGTGCCAACAGTCTTGACACATTTCATGACGCGCCATGATTTTAAACTGTCGGAGTGGATGCCCTTGATCATACTAAAGGGAAATGATAATCAGACAAATATTATCTCCCATGTCTGGCCAACTGATTTGCTTCTGTTTGAGTAAAAGGAATAAGACGGGGGAGGGGGAGAGATGGGGGGGCAGTTCAACTGACTGCTTCAAGTCATTTCACGCCTTGGACTGGTGCTGTCACAACTACCCAATCAACTTACAGTAACTTTCGCCGGCTGGTCAGTTCCGGTCATTCCGAGATGTTCCACAATTCAAATGAGTGTAGAGGTACCATTAAGTACCGTCATAAGTTTGAGTCAGGATTGCGTTGATGCTGCTAGTTGATCAATACGATTTAAACAGAGTCTATACTACAGTTGTACTTACTACAATAATAACAAGAACTAGAGTGGCCGGGTTTTATGTCTTCTTAATAGTGTGGCCTTAACTAGCATGTCTATTGTACAAGTCACACAACAAACACTGTGAATTAAACACATACATTACCATCCCCGTATAACACTTTGTCAGGTTACGTAGCAGAAGGAATACAAGTTGCCATGGACATAGTGTATGAGTTGATTATGTGGTGGACACTATGGACAGAACTCCTATAAGTTTCCCAATGACAATCAGGCTTAATGGACACAAGAAAGTATGTCCCTAACCAACCAGGACTTTGCTTTAGTATCTTCTATTCAGTTTCTATCAGAGCCATAACATTGCCCATTTCCTGTTCTGTACAATTTCTAGACAAGTTGTAAACATACCAATATGGCCAATTAACGGACGAGTGAATAATGCACTAAAGTCAATTAGCACTAGGGAGTGACGGCGTAGTGGTCAGCGTTGAATGACCAATACCAGCATGGCGTCCAGCCGCACAGTCTGATACCAGTAGACCGACGTAATTAGATTGAAACTATCGTAGCTGTAGATGTAGTTGATGTAGCCATGGTAGCTGCAGCTGTTGTAATTGTAGATGTTGTAGCCTGCAGATGTGGCAACTGAAGCTTTTTTTTTTAGCTGTAGCCGTTGTTATGTAACTGTGGTAGTTGCAGCTGTCAAACTTTGGGCTGTAGTTTGTTAAAGAAGCAGTAGATGCAGCTGTAATAGATGTAGCCGAAACGATTGTATAATATGTCACTGTTTAATCAGATTATATTGTTTAGCTTAATTTAAATCAATAAAATGTGTATTTCAAACAATACTTTTTAAATTACATATATTATATTGTAGAGCAGGGATCGGCAACCTTTTGCTAATGGTGTGCCAAACTAGGATTTCTAAATCATTCAGCTAATATTGATAATAATATTCTTTTCTCAGTTTAAATATGATTTTCTTTAAAGACCAAGTGAAGAGCTTTTTATCAAAATTTAGTTAACATTAGATTTTGATCGTAAATAGTGTATTCAGTATCTGAATGTTAATAAAAATCATTTAAACAGAATATCAAAGATTAATTTTAAGTAATTAGTTCAATATTTGCACGTAAATGTGTGTGTTTTTTGGAGGACAAATCCAAATCTCGTAGCCATTTGAGATGATTTTATTTCCGGCAACATAGGAAAGTGACGTAAGAGAAAGAATTTAGACTAGGAAAAATTAATATTGTCACGTGTTTTGAATCTGTTGCCGCATGTTTTGAATCTTTTCCCGGTTCTTATTTTTAACAAAATGGTTAAATATAGATTTTTAGCGTCGAGTTTTGTTTATTTGTTTTCTTTCTCAAACGTCACTGCCGTATGAGGCTATTTCAAATCTCGTTCCTTTGAGAAAAACCTCTTCACTTGGTCTTTAATATTTGTTTCAACTTTATAACACGGAAACGATACATTGATGTTTAAACGGAATAGATACGTAGTAATCATACAAGCTGGGTAGTTAATGTAATGTTTCAAAAATGTGCATAACAATTTTCTAGTCATATAATATGCCTATAATTTTTAACTACATTTTACTGTCTGGTTATTATAAAGTTATTAATTGTATGCCATTTAGTCTTTTATAAACGAAAAATAAGAAACATAATAAATTAGTATTAGAAATATTAGCGCAAATAGAACGGGCTAATTATCTCCCTTTAATTAAAATAAAGTTTCTAAATTTGATTTAATAGTGATGCCAAACAAGTTACGTTTTTTAATCTAACAAATATATTACTGACTAATTATTATATCTATATATAATCCAGCATGGTGGTATTCATTACAATATTTAATTATTAGAGGCATACAATTAATTTACGTTAAACAGTTGTAAATAAATATTTCCTGCATTAATTGTTTGCCCAGTTAACCTTAAGGCGTTTATCTTTTTAAAATTAATAATTACAACAATTGCAGAATATAATGCTATTAACATGTCTATTATATTTATTAAAAAACTAAGAATAAAATTTGTTTTAGAATTAGTTATACACACATATTTATGTTTTAATTATAGAAGATGAACATAAAAACTATTTTAATGCAATTAGTCTGTATCAATTAATGAGCGTCTTGACTTGAATGCTCTTCGCTAATTTGTAATGGCAGATACATATTTAGTCATTTCTGAGCAGTGATGTGTAAGTGACCTCTTTGAATGCTTAACACAGTTTTCATGTGCAATAAATACTGTTCATAAGTCGAACAAAAAAGCTGAAAGTAGAGCGAATGCCTAGCAGTTGAGAATAGCAGACAACTTTCCTAAACAGCTTCCTTCTCTATTTTCCCGCTAATTTGCACATTTCGGTGCCCATGTTTTGGATGCCTAAAGTAGTTTAATGTTTTGAAATTGATTTCACTTACGATACATGCAAATCCATTCCAGTGATCTAACAGATCAAATATTGTTTGACCCCGTCCCTTAACAGCACAATTTATTGGTCCAATTTCGATTCAATGTCGGGCAAATATTAATATCTTGGTTTAATATTGGAAAAATATTGGGCATATATAGTTGCTGTTGGGGTCCTTGTAAATGCGTTCAACTCATTGAAATGTGTCAGAAACATCGGCTTCAACAGTCAGTTTTCCTCATTCAGAACCGAAAAATTTAGGACGCTGATGTCATGGAAAGAATCAAATTCAAATTACTCAAAAAGTTTGTTTTTTTAAGCAGTGTAATACTGGAAATTGTTGTGTATTATATAAGCCCTTATCTCTTATTACCGCCTCGCCTAGTTGCAGTATAAAAGACCAAACTAATTAATAAAATAAAAAAATAATTAAAAAAATAATCTACCAGTGTTTAGGTTTTCGTTTGTGGACTTCACAATAACTTGATTTAATGAGATGCACGATGAGAGAGAGAAATGCCACTATAGCTATGTACTCGGCCATTAAAAAGACGCCCCTGCGTGCCAAGTACGGCAGGCGTTCCAGGGGGTGCCGACACCTTCTCCAATTAGTTCTGATAACACCCACTTACTAAAACACAACTGCTGTCTATGGATGGGTTGGAGTTGTGGGGATTGGAGTAGGGGGGGAGGGGCGTGGAGGTAGACACAATTAAGCGATTTTGGATAAAGAGCTAAATAGTCAAGTGTAGGTTGGTACAAGAAGTGAACAAAGTAGCCTACTTAGTAACGTTAGAGGGTGAACTCATTACGGCAACTCGACTAATGGGTGTGTGTGTGTGAGGGGGGGGGGTTATGGGCAATCTCGTTATGTGGACTTAAGTAATAAGTAAAGTTGGTATGCTGAATAGATCTATGGGCATTATTTTAAAGACTAGACTAAAGGCCGATATTGAAGAGACTAGACCAGTGGTGGGCTCGAAAGTAGACAATTGGACGGAGCATTCCGTGATTTTCGTGTTAAAATCACCTGCAAACTAATAAGTACATACATGTTGAAATTTAACTTAATGAATATGGTTACGTGTTCTGCGTGTTTAATGTTTCACTTTAGAGAAAGAAAATAAAAACTATTTTTATTTCCGAATTACAATAATAAAATAAATAAGTTTTGAAAATGTAATCTTTAATCGAGCCGATCTTTGTTCAATAAAGAGCCTCATGCGGCTCTCGGGGCTACCCATTGCCCTCCATTTGACTAGACAAATGGGCAATAGTGTGGAGACTATACTAATAGGCAATAGTGTAGAGACTATACTAATAGGCAATAGTGTAGAGACTATACTATTAGGCAATAGTGTAGAGACTATACTAATGGGCAATAGTGTAGAGACTATACTAATAGGCAATAGTGTAGAGACTATACCAATAGGCAATAGTGTAGAGACTATACTAATAGTCAATAGTGTAGAGACTATACTAATAGGCAATAGTGTAGAGACTATACTAATAGGCAATAGTGTAGAGACTATACTAATAGGCAATAGTGTAGAGACTATACTAATAGGCAATAGTGTAGAGACTCTACTAATAGGCAATAGTGTAGAGACTATACTAATAGGCAATAGTGTAGAGACTATACTAATAGGCAATAGTGTAGAGACTATACTAATAGGCAATAGTGTAGAGACCATACTAATAGGCAATAGTGTAGAGACTATACTAATAGGCAATAATGTAGAGACTATACTAATGGGCAATATTTTGGAGACTATACTAATGGGCCATATTATAGAAACTGGCGAAAAAAGGTAATATTGTCGAGGCAAAGTCATATGCCATATTGTTGAAGTAAGAAAAATGCAATATTAATGAGCAATATTGTTGGGGCAAGATTTATAAGCAATATTGTCAAGACTGGGGCTATTAATGTGTAATTTTATACAGACCAATTAAATGGCCAATATTTAGCGGAATAATTGTCAACTTTCTGGATTCAAATCTGTGACAAGACTAAGAAAACGTTTGACTAAGACACTACGACCGTGAAGAATGTTATATAGTTATATTGACACAACCTTTGTTCCAATAAACAGTATTCTGGCTACTAGACATCACAACTTTTATTCCAATAAACAGTATTCTGGCCACTAGACATTACAACTTTTGTTTAAAAAAAACACAGAATTCTGGTCACTATACATTACAACTTTTGTTCCAATAAACAGTGTTCTGGCCACTAGACATTACAACTTTTGTTCCAATAAACAGTGCTCTGGCCACTAGACATAACATTTTTTAAATTAATTTAACTATATAACTGACACGTCGCGGGTTCTAGCCCGGCCACCGGCGGATCCCTGTCGCCCTGCAGGAGTTTTGGGCCTGTAGACATATTTGCGCCAGCAGGCAGCATTGTGTTTACAGAGCGCACTGAGCATGCTAAAATAGCATGGATAGAAGCGCTATATAAGTAACCAATTTAATATTCCATTTAACACGCACCAACAGATAAAAACCAACATTTTGAATAGTAACTAGACTTGAAAATAAACAAAAACTGACTCGTTGCTCACAAGAAGAATGTTTAACTCAAGACAATATTTCAAGAAGAATGTTTAACTCAAGACAATATTTCAAAACTAAAAGTTAAACCAAATCCCCCGCACAATAATAATAACAACAACAAACGTGTTTCTGAGTCAAACAGCAAGACTTTGTGTGTGTGTGTGAGAGAACACTTTGAAGTATTTTCTCTCATTCAACACTTTTCTCCCTCACAAGTTTACCAGCAGTGTGAAACACGAGAAACAACAAGGGAAGTAACACGAGGGAAGGAATTGACTCGCAGGAAAACCTTTACTCGAGCTCCTAGCGAGTTCCGGAACTTGACTTTTTTTTATTGCCTTTTCCGAAGACCTTTTTTTTTATTTCTTTCTGGTTGTCAATTCTTCACTCATGTCACACTTTGGAGTTCTCTCTCTCTCTGTCTCTCTCTCTCTCTGTCTCCCCCTCCCTCTCTCTCTCTCTCTCTCTCTCTCTCTTTTTCTGTCTCCCCCTCCCTCCCTAGCTCACTCTTTCTTCCAGTCCTTCCACTATTCACATTTAAAAGCGTAAAATGTGAAGAAAAATCTCGAAACGTAAAGAAATGTAAAAAGAAATGAAAGAGAATTAGCTTTAGGAAGAGTATTGGGAGTAAAGTAATAAATATATTTACTCTGGGGCTCTAGGGAGTTCTTGGTGGCAGCGGTAAACGTTCAGACTACTAAATATGTTACGGTCCAAATGCAAGAGGACCGGTCAATTTAGACACTGGTCAATTGACAAGACAAAATCCGAGTTTGTTTTTTTTTGAATGTGTGTTGTTGTTTTTTTCGAGAAATGACGCAGGGCTTAGAGCTTATAATTATTATTGTTTTTTTTTAAATAGTATTAAAAAAATAGTATTATTGGACATCGTGGCCGAGCGGCAGCGCGTTTGACTGGCGATCCGAAGATTCTGGGTTTTAATCCTGGAACTTGAGGGTATCCCTGAGTCTACCCAGCTCTGATGGGTACCTGACACTAGTTAGTTGGGGTAAAGTAAAGGCGGCCGGGCATTGTGCAGGGCCATACACCCCCTCGTATGCCGTGGACACAGAAACTTCACCGGCCCTATGATCAGTTTGGTCTGAAGGGTACTTTACTTATTGCTATAAAATATAGTCTCTTTTAATAAAGCTGTGGAGCTATTTTACTAGACGTAGCATAAATATGGTGATATGAAAATGTGTAGATGAAAATTTGTTCACTGATAATTTGATTATTTTGATGTAAGAATCAACCAATGTAATGGCGATCCTCACCAGGAAGTAATGACCATGACATTAAACTGGATATTATAACAACAAGAACAGCAACACAATACTTTAAACCGGGACCACCTTTTGATAGAAGTGTGCCGATGTAAGAATGTTAAGTCATTCAGCCTGCCAACAGAATTATAGTGAACCTGCTCTGTCATATTTACTACAAGACAATGTGTATTGCCCCTTAGCGTGTGAACATTTTGCTAAATGACGTCAGGGTTTTATAAAGGGGGTGAACAAAATGACGTATTTTGACAAATTTAACAAAAACATGCATTAGCGCTCCCCCACCCCCTCTCTCTACGCCCATGTTCGGCGAACGCGCCCACGAATGTTAATATCTTAATGATATAAAACAAATTAACCGTTGCCTTCAGTAGTTCAATATACCGTTATGTCGCGAGACACACATTTTTGATTCAAAAGTTGCCCTTTTTGTTTTGCCGCACTCGGCCTCCGGAAAATTAGACGGACCATTGGACTACACTCAGTGTAATAAGCATGTCATAAATGTAGTCAATCATTTAGTAGTAGGGAATTGTGTCAGTAGCACAATGTCTGTCCAAACTTTTATTTCGGGGTAACTATCGTGTCTATGGTATGGGCCACGTGTGGGCATGGAGGTGGGTGCCTGCAAGAAAAATTCAAATATCTGGTCACCCGATAGTTTTCAAATTTGACTTTTAAAACTGTATAGAATTAACCAGGCCAGGGGGTCTTAGCACCAAGTCCTTCCCACCCACCTTCGTTCAAAAAAGTTTTTTTTTTAAGGCCGAAATTTAGAAAATAGCCTAAGGTTCCCAAATTCCACCCTTTCATTGACATTAGGTCTCTGCCCATGTCCCCGGGGCGTCAATTATCCTACCCCCCCTTCCTAAATGGCGGCTGTCCCCCACAAACTCCGTATTCATCAACGTGTAAAAGGTCTAAATGGGGTACCGATGTATTCCAACACTTTTTTTCTTCTTTTTTTGTGTCTTCTGGGCTTTTCACGTGAACAAACGGAAATTCCCAAAGCGATAAAACTGTCAGTGTTGGGCTGCAGCTTGTGGGCCAACGGGAAAAGCCGTTGGAGAAGAGTAAATAGCCTGGCTAGTGGAGAAAGGAGGTGGGGGGGGGGGGAATGGAAAAACTTAGGAAGGGTAATTGTGTGTGTTGGGGAGTGAGGGGAGAGAAAGTGGCGGTTGGAGAATTTAGGGCGCAATGTTAGAAAATAAAGGTTTGCGAAGGATTAGAATAGAAAATATAAAAAAAAAACGTGCTATCGAATCAATGTTGAATACTTAGAAGGGTTAACTCTATCTTAGTAAGTCTATGTCTATCTTTCTCTATCTATTTATAGATTATTCTATCTACCTCTCTATTTATCTATTTATCTACTTCTCTATCTTTCAATCTATCTCTCTACCCCTCTATCGAATTATCTAGGCTATCTATCTAACTATCTATAAATCTATCTATCTACCTCTATATTTATCTATTTATCTATATAGGCTACCTATAGATATATTTGTCTGCCTACCTGCATATTTATATACCTACCTATCGATCTACCAATCTGTCTATTTATATATACATTATACTTATCATCACCATCCAGTCTATCGGTTGGTATATGACTCTAAGTATGCGTCTTAGTGCGCTTGTCTCCCTGTATGTGCATACCCCCCCCCAACTCACTGTTCGCCTGTGTGTGTGTGTTTGCGTTAGCGTGAATCTACCAACCTTCGACCCCTCCCCCCCCCCCCACCGCCAATCCACGAGGACTACGTCAATGAGGTATAAGGGAAGACTTCATCTCCCCCATAATTATGATATTAGGACCGTCTCTTCGGAGTTTAGTCTGACTAAACCATCATCTGGCAATACGCACCACGTGTAATTTCCATTAACGAGCCACACCCCCCCAATCAGACGACGCCCCCCCCCCCCCAACTCCACCCCACTGCTCCACACCACCAAATATACCTTTTTTTCTTCTGTTTCTCTTCATTTCCCTGGGATCTATAACCAGCTATAGAATTAACGGTAATCATCAGTAATTGAGGTCAAGCTGGCCACCAGTATTGGTTAGTCTCATAGCTTGTCATTGCGATAGTAGGGCCGGGTGGGGGGGGGGGAGGGGGTTGGAGGCGGATGGGCTGGTCCCAAACGTCAGCTTTAAGCGTCTTTCTCTGTTGATCTCCCCATTACCCCCCCCCCCCCCCCCCCATCCAGGCTTTCCACTTCTCGCCAGTCTCCATACTTATGGGATTAAAAAGTATTTACTTCACCAACATATTCAGTCATAACCGCGAGTGATGGGGGGGACGTTATTTATTAACCGTGTGATATCATCAAGTGTGATAACCAGATTATACGGTAAGGGTAGACAGTGCTCGACTCAAATACAACCATTAGAGAGTGTGGGGGGGGGGGGGGGGCTCACCAGTTGCACGGCTATTATTTGGCTTATCACAAAAAGGTGCCCCCCTCTCTGGTGATTTAACAAATTATTTCACAGTTGTCCATCTAGAAATTCATATTCACTTGCATCAATGCCATGGCCGTTCTTTGTAACTTTACCCGGCAACTTATTTCAGCACAAATATTACTTTTCATATCAACCGTGCAAAACTTCGAGTTCGACAGACGTTACCCCTCCCCCTTCCCACCGCCCACCCCAATACCAAATTCGCTTTCTTTGACTTGTTCACGCCTCACTCTCTCTCTCTCTTTCCTTTTCCCTCCCATCACCCCCTCCCCCTCCCCCCCCTCCTGCCAGTGTTGAAACAGCTGAAGCTCTATAAGTAATTACATAAAAATATCCAAAATATTTTCTTTACAGCTTGTACCGCTACGTACATCACGTGATCATATTTACAGTGACGTGATCATAATTAGGAGTTGTTTTTTTCTCTTTTGAGCGTGATCGTAGCTAGGTATCGTGATCCTATTTCGTGTTTTTGTAAGACGTAAGTTAAGATATAAGAGTGAAAACTTCATGCCATTAGTATTGGTCACGTTGTACAATGCTATAAGTTGTAGGCATCCGGACATGGAATGGGTTGCTTGAATAACATGGAAATCCAGTAACTTAACATCATTTAAAACTGATCAAAATGCAATAGAAGACTCGGGCCACGGATGCGCGTACGACGCAATAATCTTCTTTATTGAAGGAGCGTCTGTAATAGTAAAGATAAAAGAGGCTTAGGGCCTATGGGCCTATAGATCTAAACGTCTACATTTGTCTTTACTTTTATATACTTTTAACTTCCCATGGTTCAGTGTATACAACTAGCTGTATATTGTATATAGGCCTACCCTACTTTTGAAATGAGTAATTAAATACATGTATAATAAGGGTATACCGAAGACCTGACTAAATATAATGTGTAGGCCTACGGTACATGACTCACACTTAGATACATATTTGTGTACAGAAGCAAAGACAAAATTATTACACAAGCCCAGATATCACACCTGTAAAACATATGCCTGGAAAAAAAAATTACCAAAAATATCAAGTATTAGTTTTGTGTAAAGGCGCGAACAGCAATCTCACGCCAGGGGGGCGGGGCAGTAAGAGGAGTGGGCAGACAGCAACAGGTCACACCGTGCGAACATTTACTGTAGGAAACAACACAAGTTCTGCCTGGCTGGAATTGAACCATGGGAAATGATGGTTCCTGCTTAGACTGACGGCTTCCACCTAACCAAGTGGAACATGGCGGAGTGTGCATCTAATGACTTCTTAATATTTAGTTTGTGATACACAGCGGTACCCATTTCCCTAATGACTCTTATAACGTGGGGTCTGTGGAGGTGTTTCTTTCAAACACCCTGGGCTATGGAATATAATATGGTTACCTATAATATATTACATTCTTACACCCTGGGCTATGGAATATAATATGGTTACCTATAATATATTACATTCTTACACCCTGGGCTATGGAATATAATATGGTTACCTATAATATATTACATTCTTACACCCTGGGCTATGGAATATAATATGGTTACCTATAATATATTACATTCTTACACCCTGGGCTATGGAATATAATATGGTTACCTATAATATATTACATTCTTACACCCCGGGCTATGGAATATAATATGGTTACCTATAATATATTACATTCTTACACCCTGGGCTATGGAATATAATATGGTTACCTATAATATATTACATTCTTACACCCTGGGCTATGGAATATAATATGGTTACCTATAATATATTACATTCTTACACCCCGGGCTATGAAATATAATATGGTTACCTATAATATATTACATTCTTACACCCTGGGCTATGGAATATAATATGGTTACCTATAATATATTACATTCTTACACCCTGGGCTATGGAATATAATATGGTTATCTATAATATATTACATTCTTTCACCCTGGGCTAACTAATGTATGGTTAATTACATGTTACATTGATACACCATGGGCTATAATATATATATGGTTACTTACATATGACCTCCTTACACACAAATGAACACATCAGGTCAGTTCATTAAAAAATGGCTAATTAACAGCAGGTGTAGCCATAATAATAAAGAAATGTATTTTAATTTTTGTCTTTGGGGTTTACCAGTCTACTTCAGTCAATAATTACAATGGGTTTGTGTGGCCATTACAAAGTCAGGTTTTAATTTATTACAGCTATCCAGCAATGCTTAACCGTAGACCATTGAGGTGTCAATATGTTATAATCTTACACTCAGGCACAGACCCTCACTAACAGTGTCATGACGAAAGGCCATTTGTAAACATTTAACAGTTTTGTACAATATAGAACACTATATATGTCGTGTGTTGTTGTTTTTTTGGATAACATGTATGTTATAAATTCCGTTTTGTTTTAAGTTTTAGAATATGAAACAATAACACAACAAAAGGGATCAATAACTCCCATTATAAGTTGATACATCTAAACATAATAGGCAATGTTCACAACAACAAAAAGTAACAACATGGCATTTTCAATTAAAGGATGACATTTTTATTTCTTTTCTTGTATTGCTTTTTGTTTTTATTAAATATTTGTTACAAAACAATCATTGAACGTCTTACAAAACATCATCCGATTTCGAACATGACAATATGGGTCAGTGAGGTGAGCAACATCAAGTGAAAGTGTAACATTAAAATATAAACTTCACCACACATGCGCGCACATACACACGCACACCAAAACATTTACACACATTCACACACATATATATATATATTAACAAATGTCGTATTTAGACAGCTCGTACAAAGAGGAAAGTGTGCAAAGAAAAAAAACACACCAACAAAAGCACAATTACAACAAAAAACGGGGGGAAGATGGCTGCTGACCAGTTTCTGCACTGACATATATTACAAACAACAAACGAATCTACCTGAATGTCTCCTTTACATATTAACAAATTGATGTTTGTAGATTGTATGCTGTAACTTTATAGTGTTCCCCCTTACATTTTCTTAAACTATATAAACACCCACACATTCGCATACACTTGCACACATACACAGACATATACACAGACATATATACATATACATACTCAACACATCTCATAGCCTGTGCAAACTATCACATCATTTATGCTTGAGACTATAAGTTGTTTGACCATTGACCTTGTAGAAGTCGCCAATTATACAAAGGAGGTTAATCCAGTATAAACAAACTAGACAATGGACTAGCTAGCATTCTAGGTAAACTATCCTATAAGGCAATTGATTAGCATTCACAAAGTGAACTTTATATTTATTTTTACAATATTCTCAAAGTATTCAGGATTATTGTCTTTTGATATAGGCATTACATTGCTATATTATAATTATTTTATTATCAACTAAGTGAGATCCAATAAAGGATTTTAGAAACATAAAATAACATGTTGATAGCAAGCTTATACAACTATATCATGACCATACTATGACCATACCACCAAAATAACAAAATGATAACATAATACAACCATATCATAATCAAATAGTGAGACAATTTCTAAGCAACCATCTCGTAACGTGTTGATAAAAGGGATTATAAAACCATGGTAAAACATGTTGATACTAAGTTATCCTCAACTGTCGATATAGCACTAATTAAAACATTTTTACCTCTTTATTTCATTACCTTGGTATATTTAAAATGAACTGAAAATACCAGACTTGAACCTCACTTCTCAGAGTAAGAATACGAACCGAGATAACTCTCTTAGTGCTCGGATGACAATCACACTTGTGCTACGCAGTGTAGCGGTGTCACTATATTATAGGTTCGGTGCTAACAGTTAACCGTTACCATTCCCTATTCTCCTTCAAAGCAGGGCAGTCTAAAAGCACATTCTCGACCATCTCTTCTGCTTCCCTGCAATTTCGACACCGCGTTTCAAAGTGGGGGCCTAAGCCTTCCGAAATAGGCAGTAGCTAGTTGTCATTATATCAGTTATATCCCCTTTCATTACACATTGTGCCATTACATAAACACTAATTACATCATTACATCATAGTCCACTTTCTTAATGCTAAGCTACAAAACAAAAGAAAAAATTATCACAAAAACTACATCAACTTAACTACATAAACTGTATAACATGCTAAACATTAATAGTTTCCTTATAAAATATAATGTATAATAATTCATTCATAGTGGTTAGGGCGGGGAGGCTGGGGTTGATTTGAACAAATAACAAGAAAATTTACAACAAAACCAAACAAATAAAAATTAATCACAACCATGGTGTCAGAGTGACTTTTAGTTTTTACAAAGTTGTACATCCGGGCAAGATTGTTGCACTAAATAAATGTATGTAGCTGCTATGTTAATACTATATGGATGTGGCACATACGCTGCATTGTATATATTATGGCTGTTGCATTTATACTGTAATGTTAACACTGAGACTGACTGAGAGTGTTGTAAGTATGCCTGCTCCATTGTTCATACTACGGCTGTCTATTTGTTCTATTCTGCCTATTCTATCTACGTTGCACAGTATAACTTCGACTGGTAAATGTATTATGTTTATTAAGTTATTGCTACACAGATCATGAACATAACTGGCTAGTGGTGAGTGATGGTTAATGTGTGTGTGTGTGAGGGGATGAGGTGGGTAGGGATAGTACATTGCTTCCTGAAACAGGTGAAATAAATCTATGTAGACATTAAGTCCTGAAAAACAAAGCTGCATCCAAAGAAAGTGAGACTTTTATATATATTATTATATATAGGTTGGTGAGGTATTTCAAAACAAAACAACAGAAAAGCTTAAGCTGAGAATTGAAAGCAATGTTGAAACAACAACCTTGAAATGTAAAGCTAGGCAAATGTTTGTAAGATAAAAGGAAACATGAAAAGCCTATTAGGTAAGTTACAGGGAATTCCCTTTAAATCGTGATGACTAATGAAGACAAGGTATACCTGTCCATAGACAGCTTTTCAAAGAATGTTTACAATGACTATGTACAGCAAGAGAAAAGAAAATGTTCTACAATGTTCTAGCCTGTATGTTTTATTTCAATTAATTGGTTAGCTTAAATTAAATGGTGGGAAAAAAATAAACATATAATAAATACTAAAAAGGCATTTAGGGACACGATATCCCCTTGTAAGCCGTGGCCACAGTAAACTTGTGAACGCTGCATCACTGACCCAATGGAGCCAGCCTGGCCTGAAAGGTCGGCTTGACTTTTTAAACTATGGTCATGTTAGACAAATATGTCCATGAAGTAGAAATTGTGAAAAGTTAAATAATGCCAATTGTTTTATGATTTATTAGGGACATTTATGTCGTGTGTTGAGAACCTATTAGGGACATATATGTCGTGTGTTGAGAAACTATAAGGGACATATGTGTCGAGTGTTGAGAAAATATTAGAGACATATATGTCGTGTGTTGAGAAACTATTAGGGACATATATGTCCTGTGTTGAGAAACTATTAGGGACATATATGTCGTGTGTTGAGAAACTATTAGAGACATTTATGTCGTGTGATGAGAAACTATTAGGGACATATATGTCCTGTGTTGAGAAACTATTAGGGACATATATGTCGTGTGTTGATAACCTATTAGGGACATATATGTCCTGTGTTGAGAAACTATTAGGGACATATATGTCGTGTGTTGATAACCTATTAGGGACATATATGTCGTGTGTTGAGAAACTATTAGGGACATATATGTCGTGTGTTGAGAAACTATTAGGGACATATATGTCGTGTGTTGAGAAACTATTAGGGACATATATGTCGTGTGTTGAGAAACTATTAGGGACATAAATGTCGTGTGTTGAGAAACTATTAGGGACATATATGTCGTGTGTTGAGAAACTATTAGGGACATATATGTCGTGTGTTGAGAAACTATTAGGACATATATGTCGTGTGTTGAGAAACTATTAGGGACATATATGTCGTGTGTTGAGAAACTATTAGGGACATATATGTCGTGTGTTGAGAAACTATTAGGACATATATGTCGTTTGTTGAGAAACTATTAGGGACATATATGTCGTGTGTTGAGAAACTATTAGGACGTATATGTCGTGTGTTGAGAAACTATTAGGGACATATATGTCGTGTGTTGAGAAACTATTAGAGACATATATGTCGTGTGTTGAGAAACTATTAGGGACATATATGTCGTGTGTTGAGAAACTATTAGGGACATATATGTCGTGTGTTGAGAAACTATTAGGGACATATATGTGGTGTGTTGAGAAACTATTAGAGACATATATGTGGTGTGTTGAGAAACTATTAGAGACATATATGTGGTGTGTTGAGAAACTATTAGGGACATATAATGTTAATCTAATGTAAAGAAAGGTGCCTGGTAAACTTCTGGAAAAAGAAGAAGAGCAAATATAGAGATTTGTGGATGGGGCACTGATGGATTCTTTGTACATTTGATTTTTAAAAGTTTAGTTTGATAAAAATATCAACAATTTTTTTAATATCAAAATTATGAGTTTCTATGTGAGCATGATGTGAGTGAAATGTTAAAGTATAAACAATATCAACGATGTAGGTTATACAATATTCTTTAATGCTTATAACAGCATCATATTTATAGTATATATATATATATATATATATATATATATATATATATTTCTTCAGTAAGTTGTCATTGAAAAGTCTGCCAGTCCGAACGTCAAGATAACAACATAGAGCTGTACACTGTACACACGAACAATGGATACTGTCCATAAAAATTTCGACTATAACAATAAATTATGCACAATTTCATTTGGAAAAAAATAATATCCTTTACAATTTCCATAATTTGTTTATGAAAAAATGTTCCCGAATAAAACTTGAAAACAAAATACCACAGCATCACAAACAAAACTAGACTGTGGTGCAAAATGTGACATTAGTCCATGCTTTGAATGAAAATGTTCTATGCAGCTTTGAACTGTACATTTTTTATTGCTTTAAAACAATTGGTAACTTCACACGCAATTGTTTCAGTGAATAAATAACTTAGCTTTAGATTATTGTTATAAAAATTGTTCATCCCAAGATCTCAGCGAAACTCTAGAACAAATGTTGGCATGTACAAAATGTTAGCTTGTACTAAAATGTTAACTTGTACTCAAATGTTAACTTGTACTCAAATGTTGACTTCTACTTCCATCCGAAGTTCTGCCCAACCATTTGGTAGAACTTAACGTTAAACGGTCTGTAAAAATCTTGAAGTCTCCGTAGAACAGATTCCTTAACTAACGGGTGTTCTCTCCCTTTAGTTTTCTCCCCAAGGCAGTGAGGTTTCCCGTGTTTGATCAGACAGGGAAATTTACCTTTGAACCCCCTCAGGTAAAAATGTGACTCGTTGATGAACCGGTTCAATCCGAGGAACTGTTCCACCTTGGCCAGTTCGCTGGCGGGGTCTTCAATCAGCGTCTCACCGTTCACGACGTGGATCTGCCTCAAGGGAAACACGCGGAGCCAGTTCTCCAGGTGCTTGGAGTAGACTCCGATCTTGATGGCGCTCCAGGAGGTGTTGATTAAGCCCAGGGCCTCGTCCAGGAGCGCCATCTCCTCGTAGGGCCGCAGCCTGTGCTTCTCGGCCGCCTGGCAGTAATCCGAGATGGATCGCGTGACTGGGTCGCGCACTACAAGTATCAGCTTGATGTCGGGGTCCATGGCGTAGATTCGACTTGGCGCCTCTTTCGTCACAAAGTAGCCAGGTGTTTTTTCAATGGTCAGTTGGTCCATGTAGGTCACAGGCATCCGATCTCTGAAAAGAAAAAGAAATTAAAACTTAAATTTAAATGTTTCTGCGAATCTGTAGTTCAGAATAAATCCAACATCTTCTAAACAAGGGGTCGGCAACCTACGGCACGCGTGCCAAACTTAGCACGCAGAGCAATTTTCAATGGCACGCTGAAGACCTCCAAAAAAAGGCAACTCAAGTTTCTTCTACCAATAATATACTACTAGAGCAGAATGACATTTAGGCTGTTGGCACGCTGAATGAATTAAAAATCCTACTTTGGCACACTATTATCAAAAGGTTGCCGAGCCCTGAATTCTACACAATTAAAAGCCGATCAAAAATACATGTTCATAAAGTTTTATTTCTAAAGACCATGATACATGAATGCATTCGGTGATAACAAAATCCCTAGGGAAGAAAAATGATTTTGTTAAGAAAACAACAAGAACAGTTAGCTAAATTGAAAATTGAACAGGAAAAAGGATTGAATTCTTTAATTTTATTTTGTTCTTTCTTTAACTTGTCCAGAAAGCTGCTCGAAGATTAATCGTGACATTTTATTTTGTTCATTTCGATAAGTGGACACTGAATTGTAGAGAAATGTTACAAATTTTGTTAATCTTTATTGAAGGCAACACGCATACATCTTATATAATATGATGATGGCATATAATAATATATCTAATAGATATTTTAATGTGTGCTTTAAATCGGTCTCACACACACAAACACATCACACACTCAGATATATATGTATCTATTTACAGATTTACTAAAACTGTATAATCATATTAGAAGATTATGGACTGTCTCATTACCAAATATAAAGATTCCAACTGTATAATAGATCATATATTCACCATAAAGATTCCAACTGTATAATATATCATATATTCACCATAAAGATTCCAACTATATAATAGATCATATATTCACCATAAAGATTCCAACTATATAAATGATCATATATTCACCATAAAGACAGTAATCCACATCTCATATATACAATGACCAAAGGCCCCTCTCCCCTGGCTATAATCTTAAGACGGATAATCCAATAATTCTATGTCCAACTAGCTGTAAATTGTTCTACATTGATGTTGAATAGGTCCAATGTTCCATTAGTTAATAAGCCCCCCTCTTCCCATGTCCAACCCTGGCAAGACTCGAAGAGTTACTTATTATTGATCGGCCCTTAACTCTGTGGGACGATGTATCAATTCCAGGCGAGTCTGTGTACAGAAAGAAAAGTGAAGTATTTTTTATCTCCCCTCTATTTCTTCTTCTTCCCAATGGAGCTGTCATGTCTGGCACCTGCATTTAGTATGTCAAGACATTGTAGACAACGGAGCTGTCATGTCTGGCACCTGCATTTAGTATGTCAAGACATTGTAGACAACGGAGCTGTCATGTCTGGCACCTGCATTTAGTATGTCAAGACATTGTAGACAACGGAGCTGTCATGTCTGGCACCTGCATTTAGTATGTCAAGACATTGTAGACAACGGAGCTGTCATGTCTGGCACCTGCATTTAGTATGTCAAGACATTGTAGACAACGGAGCTGTCATGTCTGGCACCTGCATTTAGTATGTCAAGACATTGTAGACAACGGAGCTGTCATGTCTGGCACCTGCATTTAGTATGTCAAGACATTGTAGACAACGGAGCTGTCATGTCTGGCACCTGCATTTAGTATGTCAAGACATTGTAGACAACGGAGCTGTCATGTCTGGCACCTGCATTTAGTATGTCAAGACATTGTAGACAACGGAGCTGTCATGTCTGGCACCTGCATTTAGTATGTCAAGACATTGTAGACAACGGAGCTGTCATGTCTGGCACCTGCATTTAGTATGTCAAGACATTGTAGACAACGGAGCTGTCATGTCTGGCACCTGCATTTAGTATGTCAAGACATTGTAGACAACGGAGCTGTCATGTCTGGCACCTGCATTTAGTATGTCAAGACATTGTAGACAACGGAGCTGTCATGTCTGGCACCTGCATTTAGTATGTCAAGACATTGTAGACAACGGAGCTGTCATGTCTGGCACCTGCATTTAGTATGTCAAGACATTGTAGACAACGGAGCTGTCATGTCTGGCACCTGCATTTAGTATGTCAAGACATTGTAGACAACGGAGCTGTCATGTCTGGCACCTGCATTTAGTATGTCAAGACATTGTAGACAACGGAGCTGTCATGTCTGGCACCTGCATTTAGTATGTCAAGACATTGTAGACAACGGAGCTGTCATGTCTGGCACCTGCATTTAGTATGTCAAGACATTGTAGACAAAATCTTCTGTACAAAAAATCTGAGGTATTGAATTCTGTGAAGTTTATCTAACTGAATAGCACTGACATTGACATGGCAGGGCAGTACTTGACATAGACACTGTAAACATTTGTTGAGAACGTGTCATTCTCTAAGAAAACAAACGAACATGTTGGTACACACACGCACTGGGACATATACACACACTGAGACAGACGCACTGGGACAGACAGACACACTGAGACACATGCCTGGGTATATTTATACATACAGCGACATCGTGTTGGGGTGTATTGCGACATTGTGTTGGGGTGTATCGCGGCAGCGTGTTGGGGTGTATTTCGGCAGCGTGTTGGGGTGTATCGCGGCAGCGTGTTGGGGTGTATCGCGGCAGCGTATTGGCCTGTAGTTTACAAAGGGTCTCGGGTTCGAATCTAACCGTTTTTTAAAACCCGGGGGGGGGGGGGGTGAGGGGGTCTGGGTATACCCAGCTCTGATTGGAACTTCAAAGTAGCCATGAAGTAACGCTTTGTATAGGCCACATAATCTCTGTGCGTGCCGCAGCTAGGGTAGAACGCTGCAGTGGACAAACACGGCTTCAAAAAGATATCTTACTGACAATAGAGAGAAACGTTTTCCCTAGAGAATTGAAGGCGCCATTTAGTATAAACAGCTCTGACAGTTACTAAAAAAAAAAGACGACGTGGCATTGTACGGCCCACTCAATCCCTTCGCACACAATGGCCTATGTGCTTAGGATGGAGAGAAAATGCATGTGTGTGAGATAGATACAGAGAAGTAGTGTATTATTCAAACAACAGGCTCACTCTTTTAGTTCATACTGCTCGTTTTTTTTATTTCCCCCCCCCCCCCCCCATAAAAAAATAAATAAAAATTGAATATAAAATATAGTGGTCACATAAACGCATAAACTATATAACAGAAGCAAGTCTATATTTCGTATGTCAATTCTTCGTACTTCTTAGATAGCCACACCAGAGAGGCCTACTTTTTTTTAAAGGATCAAACCTTTAAATCTTTGACATAATATTATGATAATACAATAATACCAAATAAAATATTGAAAGACAGAATCAAAATACTCAAATATACATTATAAATGTTATTAAACTTTATAACATTTTTGTGTAGCATTTATAAATAATAAAATAGGATCCGCAGTTGACAGGCCCTAATACCCGCATGTGTATACGGGAGCTGCATTTGTTCTATGCCTGATATATTTAGCTGTTGTTCTGTATATGATAAAAGGTAATATGTTGGCCTACATTCAATTTTATGATATAGTAATGTTGTAATAAACACATTAAATGTTAATGAACTGTATTAACGACAACGGACAGTGGCCCGCAGACCAAGCACATAAGAAAACACATATTCTGAGAAATCTATAACACATCAGTAACAAAACCTGCTTCCCACCCCGCCCCCTATTGTACCCTTTCCCTACACATGTTCTCTACAGGAATACTCTAATTGAAAAACAAAAGAGGGGGAGGCGGGTGCCTGTAGGCTGTGTGAGTAGGGAGTGGGGGGAATAAGAAGGAGGAAAATGGGGTAGGGTGGGGCGGATCATTTTGACAAATTGATTTGACATCATCCACATCAATTTTCGGATCGTTCAATGGCTCAGGAGCCAGCTCTTGTTGGCCAACACTGTCACAGCTTTTTAAGATAACTGCTACACTGCTACATGCTACGGGCTAAGCTTAAGAGGACATAGCTAGGTAGCGGCTAGCGAAGAATTGGGTCAAGCGTTGGAACGCTTCCCATTACAAATAAACTTTTTTTTTCTTAATAGATGAATAGATTATAATGATCGATTCAGTTAAAGTAGGGATAGGTGTTTGGTTCTGTGGTTAGGGTTAGGGCTTGTTCATTGACAGTCGAGACTCACAGTGGTTCCGTTCACCAGCCCTGTGATTAGACCTTGCTTCTTACATCTACGTGAGCTGTTCCAACCACGCCCAATACTTCACAAGAGAACAGCCAACGCTGTGACTGTTTCTCTCATTCAGACAATGCTGAATTACTATAACACAAAAATGTTTTCTGTTGGTCTGACCCAGAACCAGCTCCAGAGACTCCAGAGGTGACAAAAACAATAAATAGGTTTGGTGTCGGGGACAGAGTGGAAATATGATTGGAATTGGGAATATGGTAGAAATATGATTGTGATAAGGGACAGGGTAGAAATATGATTGGAATGGGGAATATGGTAGAAATATGATTGTGATAAGGGACATGGTAGAAATATGATTGGAATGGGGAATATGGTAAAAATATGATTGTTATAGGGGACAGGGTAGAAATATGATTGGAATGGGGAATATGGTAGAAATAGGATTGTGATAGGGGACAGGGTAGAAATATGATTGAAATGGGGAATATGGTAGAAATAGAATTGTGATAAGGGACAGGGTAGAAATATGATTGGAATGGGGAATATGGTAGAAATATGATTGTGATAAGGGACAGGGTAGAAATATGATTGGAATGGGGAATATGGTAGAAATATGATTGTGATAAGGGACATGGTAGAAATATGATTGGAATGGGGAATATGGTAGAAATATGATTGTGATAGGGGACAGGGTAGAAATATGATTGGAATGGGGAATATGGTAGAAATAGGATTGTGATAGGGGACAGGGTAGAAATATGATTGAAATGGGGAATATGGTAGAAATAGAATTGTGATAGGGGACAGGGTGTAAAAATGATTGGAATGGGGAATATGGTAGAAATAGGATTGTGATAAGGGACAGGGTAGACATATGATTAGAATGGGGAATATGGTAGAAATATGATTGTAATGGGGAACATGGTAGAAATAGGATTGTGATAAGGGACAGGGTAGAAATATGATTGGAATTGGGAATATGGTAGAAATAGGATTGTGATAAGGGACAGGGTAGAAATATGATTGGAATGGGGAATATGGTAGAAATAGGATTGTGATAAGAAACAGGGTAGAAATATGATTGGAATGGGGAAAATGGTAGAAATATGATTGTGATAAGGGACAGGGTAGAAATATGATTGGAATGGGGAATATGGTAGAAATATGATTGTGATAAGGGACATGGTAGAAATATGATTGGAATGGGGAATATGGTAGAAATATGATTGTGATAGGGGACAGGGTAGAAATATGATTGGAATGGGGAATATGGTAGAAATAGGATTGTGATAGGGGACAGGGTAGAAATATGATTGGAATGAGGAATATGGTAGAAATAGGATTGTGATAGGGGACAGGGTAGAAATATGATTGAAATGGGGAATATGGTAGAAATAGAATTGTGATAGGGGACAGGGTGTAAAAATGATTGGAATGGGGAATATGGTAGAAATAGGATTGTGATAAGGGACAGGTTAGACATATGATTGGAATGGGGAATATGGTAGAAATATGATTGTAATGGGGAACATGGTAGAAATAGGATTTTGATAAGGGACAGGGTAGAAATATGATTGGAATTGGGAATATGGTAGAAATAGGATTGTGATAAGGGACAGGTAGAAATATGATTGGAATTGGGAATATGGTAGAAATAGGATTGTGATAAGGGACAGGGTAGAAATATGATTGGCATGGGGAATATGGTAGAAATAGGATTGTGATAAGAAACAGGGTAGACATATGATTGGAATGGGGAATATGGTAGAAATATGATTGTGATAATGACAAGGTAGAAATATGATTGGAATGGGGAATATGGTAGAAATATGATTGTGATAAGGGACATGGTAGAAATATGATTGGAATGGGGAATATGGTAGAAATATGATTGTGATAAGGGACAGGGTAGAAATATGATTGGAATGGGGAATATGGTAGAAATAGGATTGTGATAGGGGACAGGGTAGAAATATGATTGAAATGGGGAATATGGTAGAAAAAGAATTGTGATAGGGGACAGGGTATAAAAATGATTGGAATGGGGAATATGGTAGAAATAGGATTGTGATAGGGGACAGGGTAGACATATGATTGGAATGGGGAATATGGTAGATATATGATTGTAATGGGGAACATGGTAGAAATAGGATTGTGATAAGGGACAGGGTAGAAATATGATTGGAATTGGGAATATGGTAGAAATATGATTGTGATAAGGGACAGGGTAGAAATATGATTGGAATTGGGAATATGGTAGAAATAGGATTGTGATAAGGGACAGGGTAGAAATATGATTGGAATTGGGAATATGGTAGAAATAGGATTTTGATAAGGGACAGGGTAGAAATATGATTGGAATTGGGAATATGGTAGAAATAGGATTGTGATATGGGACAGGGTAGAAATATGATTGGAATTGGGAATATGGTAGAAATAGGATTGTGATAAGGGACAGGGTAGAAATATGATTGGAATGGGGAATATAGCAGAAATAGGATTGTGATAGGGGGGCAGGCTAGAAATATGATTGGAATGGGGTATATGGTAGAAATAGGATTGTGACAAGGGACAGGGTAGAAATATGATTGGAATGGGGAATATGGTAGAAATAGGATAGTGATAGGGGACAGGGTAGAAATATCATTGGAATAGGGAATATGGTAGAAATAGAATTGTGATAGGGGACTGGGTAGAAATATGATTGAAATGGGGAATATGGTAGAATTAGGATTGTGAAAGGGGACAGGGCGGAAAAATGATTGGAATGGGGAATATGGTAGAAATAGGATTGTGATAAGGGACAGGGTAGAAATATGATTGGAATGGGGAATATAGCAGAAATAGGATTGTGATAGGGGACAGGGTAGAAATATGATTGGAATGGGGAATATGGTAGAAATATGATTGGAATGGAGAATATGGTAGAAATATGATTGGAATGGAGAATATGGTAGAAATAGGATTGTGATAGGGGACAGGGTAGAAATATTATTGGAATGGGGAATATGGTAGAAATATGATTGTAATAGGGGACAGGGTCTAAATTTTATTGGATTGGGAAATATGGTAGAAATATGATTGTGATAGGGGACATTGTAGAAATGTTATTTGAAAGTGGAATATGGTAGAAATAGGATTGTGATAGGGGACATTGTAGAAAGGTTATTGGAATGGGGAATATGGTAGAAATATTATTAGGATAGAGGTCAGGGCAGAAATATGTTCCATGTTAGTTTAAATTTTAAATGTTCATGTGATGTTTAGGTCTATGAAAAACTTTTTTTTTGCTAAAAAAAACCCGGCATAGTTGCGCAGTCTATAGCCTCCTGCCCCCTTTCCAAATATATCCCTCCCTTGCCCCAACTGTTCCAATATTTCATCTGTGAAAGAAAATCCTTTAAAAAACAGATTGTCCAATCGATTGATCTTTGCCATGTGACCTTTCACCTCCCAGGAAAGAATACAATCACCCCTGACCTTCATCTCCTCTGTCATCAAGACACAAGGGCAATCACTCTAGTCTTTCTATACAGACTTGCATTATATATATTATCTAGGAAAAAATAATCCGAAGAACGCAGTGAAAATGAGAGAAAAAAAAAAAGTAAGAGTGAGACGAAATTCATCAGGAGAAATCAGATTCATAGAAGAAAAAATGAAATATTTAAATAGAGCAATAGAAAAAAAAAACACTGGTCTAGATTATAACGATTTATGTCTATAAACTTGTGCTCCTTGCCATTCTCACACGTAACGTGTAGATATAGATATCTATCGTCACGTGACTCAAGGCAATGAAATGTTGTCTGCACTGAATCAGACAAACGCTTTACCGTGAATTGGCAATATATTTATACATATAGACAGACCAGTATAATATATACCTGTATAATATATATCTATTTACAGTTTGAAACGATTAGTAGATGTAAATTTTGTCAAGAGCCGGTATATAAACCTGTCAGCTCCTGGGAACAAAGCTTTTGTCGTGAAATAAATACATGCACATACAAAAACAGAACATTTTAATCGTACAAGTTGGATTACTTATGGAAAGTGATTTGATTTCGAGGTGGATTCTAGTGTACAAACGATTTGTTGTTGTTTTGTTTTTAACTATATCAGTTTCTATTTAAAATGAAATCTTGTTTCATACAAAATTATGTTCGGCGAAACATTTTTTCTCTCTCCACTCTACTCTGTGTTTTATATCCTCGTATTCTAGTGGATAGTTGAAAATAAATGAGGCTGAATTCCTTAAAGCCAAATTGTTGCAAATCATAAAAAGCTTAGATATAGATCCCAGTTATAGTTAAATAACCAACAATGACTTTTGTTTAATGAAAACTGTAGCCCTTTATGCGTACTGATACTGCCATCTCAAGTTCGAAATCATTTTCTTACATTTCCAGTTCAAATAAATATATTGGTTGTAACAGAAACAGGTGAATGTATGACAATGACATTTACAGACAATCACATCGTCTGACATTTGGAGCAAAACCAAATAACCTGGCATTACATGTAAACTGCAAAATCTGAGACTTATAATATATCACAGAATCTGGCATTAGTAGTAAATGAAAGTGTCTGACATTTAGAGCAGACCCACTTACTCTTACATTTAGTGTAAAGTATACAATCTGACATGTATTGTAAACTCACACAATTTGATATTTAATGTAAGCCCACAGAATATGACATTTGAAATATAATTACACTACAAATTTAGGGCCATACAGAAGTAAATACAGAACAACAAAATACTTGCAATAATCATAATGCTGATTGATAAATCCCACCAACTACTTTCGTAGATTCAGTTCAGATCAACTTAAAACATTAAACAATAAACAGTTAAACATGGCCACATGTTTGTTTTATTAATGTAACGTCTGTTACACCCATCAACTTTTGTAAGAAACAACAGAAAATAAGAAACAAAAACAACATTTTGTGTGGACAACTAAGACAGTAACAATGAGAAGAAAAAATGTTGCTCACAAAGGCTTCGTACAGACAACAAATAAAGTGTTATAGGAAAAGAAATAATAAACAGAAGGAAGAAAAAAATAGACAACAAGCTTGTCAATGATTTTACACAAAACCAGGTTTTGTTTCATAAATTTTTAGTTTAGTTCAGCGAATAGGTTTAAATGTTATATGTACTGTTGGGTTTTTTGTTGGTGGTAACTCTAACTCTGGTATGATGTTGTATAAACAAGGGACATTACTTTTGGGGGATAATTTGGTTAATTATTAAAATTGTATCATCAAAGCCTATACATCTAAAAGGTTTTGTAAAAGAAATTCAACGGATAGTATCTGATATATAAGTTTCATCAATGAAGTCTTTGGAGTGGTAACTAACTTAAATGTGATCATTTACACCAACTGCTTTACTAGACATTTAAAAACAAAATAAAAAAAATATATATTATTTTTAAAGCTTCGTATCTTTTTCTTTTCTCATTATTGGCAGTGTTTCTAAATTGAAGGAAATTACCTCTCATCTCTCTTTATATATAAAAATGCCTGTCGATATTTCTCTTCACTTTATCTAATCAGCCCTGGAACATCGATGTCATCCTCTGACACGTTGGCTTTTTTTTTTAGTGTCTAACGCTAGAATTTAACTTTGTCTTTTTGTTTATGAATTGACTAAGGCTATGTTTCTAACAACCTAAACGACACAATAATGTGACAAAAAAATGTATTGAAAGTGTGAATAGAACTGTTAGTAAATAAATGTGTAGATAGCAGTTCGCTGCCTTCATTAAACATAGTTCACCAGCGAGACGTCTATTGTACACACATCACATTATAATATCTGGTGACTTGTCAAGCCTCCACATTGACAGTGTAAATACAGACAAGGGCCATTATCTGTCAAACATAAGACGATGTTCACTCAACATCTTGCGTAAAATGAGAGAGAGAGTGAAAAAACAACTGTTTGTGCCCCCTCTCTCCGGGCGGCAAGTTCCCAGAGGACAAGACAGAGACCCTAAGACAACAATGGAAGCATGAAACGGAAACTGTCTCGAGATATTGTAGACGTCTTCTAGAATCCTGGGAGAATTCTGGGATATATATACGGGTGTTTTAATGAGTCATAACATTAGATGGAAATGGGGGAAAATGTCTACACACAAATATTGAATTACACAGGCATACAATTATACAAATATTGAATTACACAGGCATACAATTATACAAATATTGAATTACACAGGCACACAATTATACACATATTGAATTACACAGGCACACAATTATACACATATTGAATTACACAGGCACACAATTATACATATTGAATTACACAGGCACCCAATTATACATATTGAATTACACAGGCACACAATTATACATATTGAATTACACAGGCACACAATTATACATATTGAATTACACAGGCACACAATTATACAAATATTGAATTACACAGGCACACAATTATACAAATATTGAATTACACAGGCACACAATTATACACATATTGAATTACACAGGCACACAATTATACATATTGAATTACACAGGCACACAATTATACATATTGAATTACACAGGCACACAATTATACATATTGAATTACACAGGCACACAATTATACATATTGAATTACACAGGCACACAATATACATATTGAATTACACAGACACACAATTATACATATTGAATTACACAGGCACACAATTATACATATTGAATTATACAGGCACACAATTATACATATTGAATTACACAGGCACACAATTATACATATATTGAGAAAAAAACACATACATAGAAACACACAAGCATAAAATTATGACTTACATAGAACAACACTTCCATAGAACAATAGTTTATAGACATGTTGCTTTTATTGTATTTAGTTCTAGGTTATTATACACTTTTAGTAGATATTTACACTGAACGGACAGGGGGCTAACTACCCTAGCGAATTAGGGTACAGAGTGAGGGGTTATCTACCCCTGACCAGTTATAATTCAAAGAGTGGCTAGATACCCATGACGAATTACATTACATAAATATTTGACTGTGTCAAATCTCTAAGGTATGATAGATTAAATTCTATTTGATAGCTAAAGTTATATATAATAGATCAAATTGTATATGATAGATCAAATTGTATAGATAGATGAAATTCTCTATGATAGATGATATTCTATATGATAGATCAAATTCTCTATGATAGATGATATTCTATATGATAGCTGATATTCTATATGATAGACGATATTTTATATTATGATAGATCATATTATATAGTATGATAGATCAAATTCTATATGATAGATCAAATTCTATATGATAGATCAAATTCTATAAATAGAATACATCAAATTCTATATGATAGATCAAATTCTATATGATAGATCAAATTCTATAAATAGAATACATCCAATTCTATATAATAGATCAAATTCTATAATATGATAGATCAAATTCTATATAATAGATCAAATTCTTTACTCAATTTATAGACAACAACACTAGTTAATAACACCGAGATTACTGTTTCCGGTATGGATTTGAACCGAATCCTAAATATTATCCTAGCTTATCCCGTTACGGGGCTTAGCAATGGTTTATCGCCCCCCTAATTTGTGTCGCCCCTCAAACCCTGCAACAGAGCCCCTCCCCCTCCAGGTGGTGTCAGAATACATCTAATGTACAAGTCCCATCATTTCGTCTGTCTCTGTCTCGGCTCTCTGACAACTAGACCTTGATGAAACCCTTGGCCGAGGGGTTAAAGTCTTGTTAGCCTAGACTTAGCCATATGTTACCTATTGATGGATAAAGGGTGCTGTTTATTTCAACCATGGATATGTGTGTCTGAATGTATGTATGTTCTTGAGTTATTTGACACTAAGCCTCACACTGAAAGAATTTCTAACACTAGCTTAGTATCACGTACAGTAGGCTCAGGTCACTCAATAAGAATTACAAGTTCTGCTACACACACACATATATACATATATACAGAAATACAAACTCTCACACACACATAAGAAATAGTTAAATACACACAACACACACAAACATAATATATATTATATATATATATATATATATATATATATATATATATATATAATATATATATATATATATTATATAATCTAAGGTCATGAGTAACTCAAAATTCTTTAAAATACATAAGCTATACAGACTATTTTGTTTCAATTATTATTATGCAGCAATCAACACAGTGATACATCCAGTTCAGCTGAACTTTTTTCAATATTGCAAGATTTAAGCCATTTCTTGTTATGTACAGTTTTTATATTGCACGCCTTCCCCCGCCCGCCCCCCGCACAAACCCTGTCCTTAATGCCCCAAGCACGTGCATATGTTGCTTAATGGTTCGTCCAGCTATTCAAACATACAATCTCCAATAAATTCAAAAAATCCTACAACGCATACAACGCATTCATAGGCCTACATCCGACATTACAGTTAAGTAGCATACAACATATTTCATTGACATACGCGACTTCATGATTTCAAACTAACAGTGAGCACGCTTCAATTATTTCAAACTCACTCTGTCAGAAACCGTGTCCTGCTTTACACTAATCTAGCAAATCTGTTCTTAAAAAAAAAAACGAAGCTTTTTTTGAATCAACAACACGTTGGAATCTCCATACGGCCGGAATCAAGAGAGACTGTACATTAGGTAAGCTCTGCGTGGAATCAATCGAGCAGAAATAATCTCATTGAATGCTACATTAATTGCAAGGCTTCAGGAAAGAGAACCTCTAGAACTCGTGAAACATGAATTGAAGTTGAGCGTTAAATGATGAGCTTTAAAAAAAAAACCTCAAGATTCAAGTTTTTTTCAAAGCATGGAAGATATTACAAATGTCAGGTCTGGGTTATTTTCTCCCTAGATCACAGAAGCAAAATGAACAGAAATAAAACTATGAAAAGGATGCACCTTTTTTAAAGTCAACTTTGAGAAACAGTTTTACTTTCTTTCATTGTTGCTAATAAAGTTTTTTTTTTACTTCTGGAATCAAAGATAAACCAAAAGATAATACCCAAGCTGTATTAAATGCATCTCAATGGCCAGACAATCCCACCAGAACCCACAATGTTTCCTTTCAGAAATAAATTTAAAAAAAAACTTGACTAATTTTCAACATTTTATCAAATTATGCGGGTGTTTTCGTGCATAACATATTTTCCGGGCTAATCAATGCTGTAAAGAAAATATATTTAAAAAAAACAACGATCAAAGTAATAATGTAAAACTTGATTGGTCCCAATGTTTAACGCGACCCATACACAGCTTTGTCCAGTAAGCGTTAGCGATCTAGATCTAGTTTTTAAAACAATTATTTATTTTAGTTATTATTTTTTGTTTGCTGTTAAATGATAAGAAGCCACAGAAGGACATTGGACATTAAAGCTTCAATGAGCCACCGATTGCAAGCAATAAACTTAGATTTAAATCCAGCATTGAATAAATGAGTTTGCCTAACAGATACATATAATGCATTGGTTCACTCCATTCCCTGCTGCTGCATTGATTTGTTATTAAAGTCTATCATAAATCAAGCATAGCTTACAGCTCTTTAGTTATTGTCCGGTGGGGGGGGGGGGGGGGGGGAGTGGAACTAAATATCTAACCTACATTTCTGTCGACATTAAGGCCAGGTTAAACTTAAATTAGAATGGGTTAAATATAATGACTCATTGATCCATACAAAGAATGAATAGAGCCTCAATATTAAATGTAGGCTACCTATATGCGCAAATTGAGGCTAAAATTGATTACGCCAGAGACAGTGAATTAGCCTACACTATTCACTTATTTAATATAATATATAAAATAAGAGAGTTTAATGAATAAACCAAATATATGTAGCCTATCTGTAGGCCTACGATAAAAAGGAAGTCTGTCACTTGAAACGCATTTACAGGTGGGTATTTAGGAAATATAATTTTATAGATAAGTGAAATTCACATGAAAACGGAGGCTATTGATTTTGACTTCCTAATCCATTGATTTTATAGATCAGTGATAATGACTAGACATGTTTGACGAGCACAGTATCGTAGACACGTTGTAAATTACTACAAGACAAATGTGTCTGTAACTATAAAAAAAAGGTTAAAAACTAAAACGAAAATTATTTTTTTACCAATTGGAAAATAAATATATAAAAAAAATTGTCCAGATTTAGTTGGCGCCATTCACTGAAAGCGCATTGCTATCCCTTCTTCAAGGTCAAGGACACAGCGTGGCACTGTTGTTCTGTGCTAATTGCACATCCATTGTCCGACGACACAGATTACAGGAGCTAACCGCATTGGGGTTGTGCGCCTGATTAAATCGTTCCCAATTCACTCCCTTTTCAGGTAGAGAAAAAAAAGAAAGAAAAGGTATTAGCTGCTGCTTCCTTTTATATCCACCTCCCCCTGTCCACCCGCCCCCACCTCCCCCTGTCCACCGCCCCCATAATCACATGGCTACCTGAGCGCCTCTCTGTACAATTGGCAGACAGGGGCGATAATTAAACGAATATTTGTGGAAAAAAAACCCCACCAAAACAACAACAAAAAGCAACAGAAAAGCAGAAACAAAACAGAAAAGCAGATTATATTATTGACAAAAGGAATGGGGGCGGGGGAGGGGCGTTCAGGGCATTTTGAGGACGTTCGCAAACTCTTAGGTTACTTAAATACATCAGTAAACACACACTCGATCCTCATTCCCACTATGTATAAATAGTTCAGCAATGTGCCGAAAAACAGTTTAACAATGTGCCTAAATAGTTCAGCAATGTGCCTAAATAGTTCAGCACTGTGCCTAAACTGGGCCTAAACAGTCTAGCAATGTGCCTAAAAAGTTCAGCAATGTGCCTAAATAGTTCATCAATGTGCCTAAAAAGTTCAGCAATGTGCCTAAATAGTTCATCAATGTGCCTAAATAGTTCAGCAATGTGCCTAAATAGTTCAGCAATGTGTCTAAACAATTCAGCAATGTGCCTAAATAGTTCATCAATGTGCCTAAACAATTCAGCAATGTGCCTAAATAGTTCTTCAATGTGTCTAAACAATTCAGCAATGTGCCAAGATAGTTCATCAATGTGTCTAAACAATTCAGCAATGTGCCTAAATAGTTCATCAATGTGCCTAAACAATTCAGCAATGTGCCTAAATAGTTCATCAATGTGTCTAAACAATTCAGCAATGTGCCAAGATAGTTCATCAATGTGTCTAAACAATTCAGCAATGTGCCAAGATAGTTCATCAATGTGTCTAAACAATTCAGCAATGTGCCTAAATAGTTCATCAATGTGTCTAAACAATTCAGCAATGTGCCAAGATAGTTCATCAATGTGTCTAAACAATTCAGCAATGTGCCAAGATAGTTCATCAATGTGTCTAAACAATTCAGCAATGTGCCAAGATAGTTCATCAATGTGTCTAAACAATTCAGCAACGTGCCTAAATAGTTCAGCAATGTGCCAAGCTAGTTCATTATTATGCATAAGTAAATCACTGTGCACACATATTTCACCCTAAATTCCTTCTCGCACATAGTTCACCTGTTTGCCTAAATAACCTGTTTCATAGTGGTCTTTACATGACTATACCTACGACAGGGATCGGCAACCAACGACACGTGTGCCAGACTTGGCACGCAGAGCGGTTTTAAATGACACGCGAAAGAGCATCAAAAAAAGAAATTCAATTCTCTTCTACCTGAAAAGAGAATGAAGTCTGTAGGCCGCTGAATCATTTAGAAATTCTACTTTGGCACGCTGAATCATTTAGAAATTCTACTTTGGCACGCTGAATCATTTAGAAATTCTACTTTGGCACGCTGAATCATTTAGAAATTCTACTTTGGCACGCTGAATCATTTAGAAATTCTACTTTGGCACGCTGAATCATTTAGAAATTCTACTTTGGCACGCTGAATCATTTAGAAATTCTACTTTGGCACGCTGAATCATCTAGAAATTCTACTTTGGCACGCTGAATCATTTAGAAATTCTACTTTGGCACGCTGAATCATTTAGAAATTCTACTTTGGCACGCTGAATCATTTAGAAATTCTACTTTGGCACGCTATCATTTAGAAATTCTACTTTGGCAAGCTGAATCATTTAGAAATTCTACTTTGGCACGCTGAATCATTTAGAAATTCTACTTTGGCACGCTGAATCATTTAGAAATTCTACTTTGGCACACGATTATCTAAAGGTTGCCGACCCTTGAACTAAGACATAATTGAATAAAGATATTAAATGCAGTAAGATTGTGCAAACAAGCCACTGGTGTATCACACACACACAGTCACACACAAGGTAGATGCATGAAAACAGAACCAATATAAATTACTTGAAGCATGGAGAACTCACGTCTAACTACATGAAAGACAATGGGAAAATGGAATGCTTTGAACAGGGGAAAAAAATCATCAGAAAATTATATCATTTCTTCGTGTACTGCAAAGCGAAAGATTTGCTTTAAAAAAACACAACTAAATTAAATAAATATAATTAGTTTGAAATAGCAGACTACAAAATATATTAATATGCGTGTTAAGTACGTCTAGTAAACAACTCTTGGATATGAAGTGTGGCAAAAAGGCTTAAAAAGAAACAAAGAAACTAGGAATACAATTTCTTTAAAAAACACAACACAGGTGAAATAAAACAGAAGCTAAATCTAATTTAGCACAATGAAAACAAAGTTTGGAGCATGAATCTACACTAGACCTATCATCATCATCAATTAAATATAGATAGGCCTAGGTATTATCTTATACTATTATTGATATATTATGTTCTTGGATTTTCTGTATTACATGACCAGTTAACAGTTCAAAGTCTAAAATTCCTTTTTAAAATGTTTGTGTTTTATCTTTCTATTAAAACTAGGATTAAATTTCTTTTGAAGAATCTCTATTTTACATGGTTTTATCTAACAATATGATACAAAGCGCGCTTACAGAAAAAAAAAACGAATGTTTAAAAAAAAAAAAACTTGCAATCAGCAATCTTATGTTTTTCTGTATATTTGTTTGTTTTTTAAAACGAATTTCTGTATGTTTTATTTTCGTCGTGTTGGATTTATTTTTTGTTTCACTAGATCTTGAACAAACTGAACAGAAAAAAAAAAATTTCGTTAAACCCGTTGCTTACATATAAAATGTGAAGTTCGATGAAACAAATAACAGATAAAGGGGACGCGATCGAACTAGACAATATTCTCCCCACCCCCTTCCCTGAAGTAGGAATGCAGTAGAGAGGGGGGGGGGAGGTTTATGGATATTTATGCTAATGAACTCTGCACGTTTAATTGATTCAACAAGACAACTCATGGACAAACAATTCAAAACCTTTAAGGTTGCGGCGGTTGTTGTGCATTCTCTCAATGGACGAAACTATGCATTAGCTAGAAGAATTCTCAAACTGTGCATTAGCTAGAAGAAGTCTCAAACTGTGCATTAGCTAGAAGAATTATCAAACTGTGCATTAGCTAGAAGAATTCTCAAACTGTGCATTAGCTAGAAGAATTCTCAAACTGTGCATTAGCTAGAAGAATTCTCAAACTGTGCATTAGCTAGAAGAATTCTCAAACTGTGCATTAGCGAGAAGAATTCTCAAACTGTGCTTTAGCTAGAAGAATTCTCAAACTGTGCATTAGCGAGAAGAATTCTCAAACTGTGCATTAGCGAGAAGAATTCCCAAACTGTGCATTAGCCATAAGAATTCCCAAACTGTGCATTAGCCATAAGAATTCTCAAACTGTGCATTAGCTATAGGAATTCCCAAACTTTACATTAGGTATAGAAATTCCAAAACTGGGCATTAGCTACTGAAATTCTCAAACTGTGCATTAGCTATAGGAATTCCCAAACAGTGCATTAGCTATAGGAATTCACAAACTGGGCATTATCTACTGGATTCTCAAACTGTTCATTATTAATAGGAATTGCCAAACTGTGCATAGGCTGAAAAAATGTCCAACTGAACATTCCTAAAGGAATCCCCCAACTGTGCTTTAGCTATAGAAATTCTTAAACTGTGCATTAAGTTATAGGAACCCCTAAACTGAGCATTTAGTAGTTGTATATATTATGTTTATGTTCCCATATCAATCAACTGCTTTTTATTTATATTTTAATAAGGTTAAAAGTAAATTTTAGAATTAAGAGTTAGTGAGAGGGTTAGAATTAGTGTGAGAGTTGTCTATTTTAAATGCAGTCTCTAAAACAACACCGGGAGTAGCCTACAATTTTCTAAAACAGAAAATGCATCCATAATAAAGTAGCATTAAATATTAAACCAGGGGTGGTCCAAAGACGGCCAGCGAGCCAGTAATTGTGGCTCACCCCTCCGATTTGAATAGCTCCTGATCTTTTACAAAAATAATAATTAACCCTTTTTCATTTCTTTTTTTCTTGTTACGTTTTTATGTTTATGAGTGAGTTAATACTAAAAAGTAATTAATACTAATGCCCCTGCCCCTGTTGCCTAATGCCCATGCCCCTGTTGCCTAATGAACATGGCTCTGTTGCCTAATGAACATGCCCCTGTTGCCTAATGAACATGGCTCTCAGCTACAAAGTTCACCCACCCCAGTATAAAACAAAATCAAACCAATCTTACAAAGTATTTTAATATTAAAGAACAACATTTCGAAAAAAAACTTTTTTTCTTGACCCCGCTAGTGCTTTTATTTCGTGACCCGGCTAGTGTTTCACTTTCACTTCTTGACCTGGCTAGTGTTTCACTTTTATTTATTGACCCGGCTAGTGTTATACTTTTACTTCTTGACCCGACTAGTGTTTCACTTTCACTTCTTGACCTGGCTAGTGTTTCACTTTTATTTATTGACCCGGCTAGTGTTATACTTTTATTTATTGACCCGACTAGTGTTTCACTTTCACTTCTTGACCTGGCTAGTGTTTCACTTTTATTTATTGACCCGGCTAGTGTTATACTTTTACTTCTTGACCCGGCTAGTGTTTCACTTTCACTTCTTGACCTGGCTAGTGTTTCACTTTTATTTATTGACTCGGCTAGTGTTATACTTTTACTTCTTGACCCGACTAGTGTTTCACTTTCACTTCTTGACCTGGCTAGTGTTTCACTTTTATTTATTGACCCGGCTAGTGTTATACTTTTATTTATTGACCCGACTAGTGTTTCACTTTTACTTCTTGACCTGGCTAGTGTTTCACTTTTATTTATTGACCCGGCTAGTGTTATACTTTTACTTCTTGACCCGACTAGTGTTTCACTTTCACTTCTTGACCTGGCTAGTGTTTCACTTTTATTTATTGACCCGGCTAGTGTTATACTTTTATTTATTGACCCGACTAGTGTTTCACTTTCACTTCTTGACCTGGCTAGTGTTTCACTTTTATTTATTGACCCGGCTAGTGTTATACTTTTACTTCTTGACCCGACTAGTGTTTCACTTTCACTTCTTGACCTGGCTAGTGTTTCACTTTTATTTATTAACACGGCTAGTGTTATACTTTTACTTCTTGACCCGGTTAATGTTTCACTTTCACTTCTTGACCTGGCTAGTGTTTCACTTTTATTTATTGACCCGGCTAGAGTTATACTTTTACTTCTTGACCCGGCTAGTGTTTCACTTTTATTTATTGACCCGGCTAGTGTTATACTTTTATTTATTGACCCGGCTAGTGTTTCACTTTTATTTATTGACCCGGCTAGTGTTATACTTTTACTTCTTGACCCGGCTAGTGTTTCACTTTCACTTCTTAACCTGGCTAGTGTTTCACTTTTTTTTATTGACCCGGCTAGTGGTATACTTTTACTTCTTGACCCGACTAGTGTTTCACTTTCACTTCTTGACCTGGCTAGTGTTTCACTTTTATTTATTGACCCGGCTAGTGTTATACTTTTACTTCTTGACCCGGCTAGTGTTTCACTTTCACTTCTTGACCTGGCTAGTGTTTCACTTTTATTTATTGACCCGGCTAGAGTTATACTTTTACTTCTTGACCCGGCTAGTGTTTCACTTTCACTTCTTGACCTGGCTAGTGTTTCACTTTTATTTATTGACCCGGCTAGTGTTATACTTTTACTTCTTGACCCGGCTAGTGTTTCACTTTCACTTCTTGACCTGGCTAGTGTTTCACTTTTATTTATTGACCCGGCTAGTGTTATACTTTTACTTCTTGACCCGGCTAGTGTTTCACGTTCACTTCTTGACCTGGCTAGTGTTTCACTTTTATTTATTGACCCGGCTAGTGTTATACTTTTACTTCTTGACCCGGCTAGTGTTATACTTTTACTTCTTGACCCGGCTAGTGTTGTACTTTTATTTCTTGACCCGGCTAGTGTTATACTTTTACTTCTTGACCCGGCTAGTGTTATACTTTTACTTCTTGACCCGGCTAGTGTTATACTTTTACCTCTTGACCCGGCTAGTGTTATACTTTTACTTCTTGACCCGGCTAGTGTTATACTTTTACTTCTTGACCCGGCTAGTGTTATACTTTTACTTCTTGACCCGGCTAGTGTTATACTTTTACTTTGTGACCCGGCTAGTGTTATACTTTTACTTCTTGACCCGGCTAGTGTTATACTTTTACTTCTTGACACGGCTAGTGTTATACTTTTACCTCTTGACCCGGCTAGTGTTATACTTTTACCTCTTGACCCGGCTAGTGTTATACTTTTACTTCTTGACGTGGCTAGTGTTTCACTTTTATTTATTGACCCGGCTAGTGTTATACTTTTACCTCTTGACCCGGCTAGTGTTTCACTTTCCTTTCTTGACTTGGCTAGTGTTTCACTTTTATTTATTGACCCGTCTAGTGTTTCACTTTCACTTCTTGACCTGGCAAGTGTTTCACTTTTATTTATTGACCCGACTAGTGTTATACTTTTACTTCTTGACCCGGCTAGTGTTTCACTTTCACTTCTTGACCTGGCTAGTGTTTCACTTTTATTTATTGACCCGGCTAGTGTTATACTTTTACTTCTTGGCCCGGCTAGTGTTTCACTTTCACTTCTTGACCTGGCTAGTGTTTCACTTTTATTTATTGACCCGGCTAGTGTTATACTTTTACTTCTTAACCCGGCTAGTGTTTCACTTTCACTTCTTGACCTGGCTAGTGTTTCACTTTTATTTATTGACCCGGCTAGTGTTATACTTTTACTTCTTGACCCGGCTAGTGTTATACTTTTACTTCTTGACCCGGCTAGTGTTATACTTTTACTTCTTGACCCGGCTAGTGTTATACTTTTACTTCTTGACCCGGCTAGTGTTGTACTTTTACTTCTTGACCCGGTTAGTGTTATACTTTTACTTCTTGACCCGGCTAGTGTTATACTTTTACTTCTTGACCTGGCTTTTTTTATACTTTTACTTCTTGACCCGGCTAGTGTTATACTTTTACTTCTTGACCCGGCTAGTGTTATACTTTTACTTCTTGACCCGGCTAGTGTTGTACTTTTACTTCTTGACCCGGCTAGTGTTATACTTTTACTTCTTGACCCGGCTTGTGTTATACTTTTACTTCTTGACCCGGCTAGTGTTATACTTTTACTTCTTGACCCGGCTAGTGTTATACTTTTACTTCTTGACCGGGCTAGTGTTATACTTTTACTTCTTGACCCGGCTAGTGTTATACTTTTACTTCTTGACCCGGCTAGTGTTATACTTTTACTTCTTGACCCGGCTAGTGTTATACTTTTACCTCTTGACCCGGCTAGTGTTATACTTTTACTTCTTGACGTGGCTAGTGTTTCACTTTTATTTATTGACCCGGCTAGTGTTATACTTTTACCTCTTGACCCGGCTAGTGTTTCACTTTCCTTTCATGACCTGGCTAGTGTTTCACTTTTATTTATTGACCCGGCTAGTGTTATACTTTTTCTTCTTGACCCGGCTAGTGTTTCACTTTTATTTATTGACCCGGCTAGTGTTAAATTTTTACTTCTTGACCCGGCTAGTGTTTCACTTTCACTTCTTGACCTGGCTAGTGTTTCACTTTTATTTATTGACCCGGCTAGTGTTATACTTTTACTTCTTGACCCGGCTAGTGTTTCACTTTCACTTCTTGACCTGGCAAGTGTTTCACTTTTATTTATTGACCCGGCTAGTGTTATACTTTTACTTTTTGACCCGGCTAGTGTTTCACTTTCACTTCTTGACCTGGCTAGTGTTTCACTTTTATTTATTGACCCGGCTAGTGTTATACTTTTACTTCTTGGCCCGGCTAGTGTTTCACTTTCACTTCTTGACCTGGCTAGTGTTTCACTTTTATTTATTGACCCGGCTAGTGTTATACTTTTACTTCTTGACCCGGCTAGTGTTTCACTTTCACTTCTTGACCTGGCTAGTGTTTCACTTTTATTTATTGACCCGGCTAGTGTTATACTTTTACTTCTTGACCCGGCTAGTGTTATACTTTTACTTCTTGACCCGGCTAGTGTTATACTTTTACTTCTTGACCCGGCTAGTGTTGTACTTTTACTTCTTGACCCGGCTAGTGTTATACTTTTACTTCTTGACCCGGCTAGTGTAATACATTTACTTCTTGACCCGGCTAGTGTTATACTTTTACTTCTTGACCCGGCTAGTGTTATACTTTTACTTCTTGACCCGGCAAGTGTTATACTTTTACTTCTTGACCCGGCTAGTGTTATACTTTTACTTCTTGACCCGGCTAGTGTTATACTTTTACTTCTTGACCCGGCTACTGTTATACTTTTACTTCTTGACCCGGCTAGTGTTATACTTTTACTTCTTGACTCGGCTAGTGTTATACTTTTACTTCTTGACCCGACTAGTGTTATACTTTTACTTCTTGACCCGGCTAGTGTTATACTTTTACGTCTTGACCCGGCTAGTGTTATACTTTTACCTCTTGACCCGGCTAGTGTTATACTTTTACCTCTTGACCCGGCTAAAATTTACACTTTTGTTTCATGACCAAGTTATAATTTGTATTGCTTAAACTAGGCGTTAAGTAAGTCTGACATTTAACATACCAGTAAATGGATTTATAGACAATTCTATATATTGTTTTTAAAGAGCCATTAGAAATAAATAGTTATACTTGAAAAAAAGAATAAAATAGGGTTCATTAATGATATCACAAAATAGGGTTCATTAATGATATCACAAAATAGGGTTCATTAATGATATCACAAAATCGGGTTCATTAATGATATCACAAAATAGGGTTCATTAATGATATCACAAAATAGAGTTCATTAATGATATCACAAAATAGGGTTCATTAATGATATCACAAAATAGGGTTCATTAATGATATCACAAAATAGGGTTCATTAATGATATCACAAAATATGGTTCATTAATGATATCACAAAATGTCACAATTGAGATTTAAATAAAGCCTACACATGTCTGATCTAGATTTAAATATAACAATAGTAATTCGATTTGCCAACAAACATAATGTAAGTGTAAGCCCAGAGCGAATTTAACATTGAGCAACAAACAACTGCAAAGGACTATTGCAGAATCGCTCATTGACTTACGCATGACCAGCCTTGCGGCTATGTTTTGATTGCGCTGTATTTTGTCGTTTGTTTTTATTATCAGATTACCAGATTAGCAGAGTCGAGGCGCGAGAGTAGAAAGGCAGCGGCAAATTTCTTTGCTGAGTCAAGTCAAACGACAGATAAGGTCAGATATGACCAAGTCTACGCAGCTGTAAATAAAGGCTTCTCTTCATAGATCGCTTATGTGAGTGTCGAAAGACATGTGTGAGTCAAGGATGAGATCCAGGTTTTTACCTTTTCTACAAAGAGGATACTGGCAGTTTAGGACCATCAGTGATTATAATCCCTCAACTTAAGCGATTTTATTTTGGGTTCCGATTTGAATGATCGCGGTCTTATTCCCATTCAATTTAGTACTTTTGTCCCGATATTTAGGTGCAGACACTAGCAACAGCAGAACTGGGACTTACTGCTATTTGAGGACTTCAGCGGGAACAGCAGAATCGTGCAACTGCTAGTCATCCGCGTAGAAGTGGTGTGAAATACCAAAAGGCTTGATAAACATCCCAATTAAAGATTCATTGCAATTGTCTGACTTGGAATTGAAACTGTTTTTGCGTCCAAGTAATTTAGCTTTGATACTTTCGGTACCGGGTCATGACCCGCAATTAAGAAACTGATGTAGAGATTATAGAAGAATAAAACACACACTCACACACACATGCAATCGCACATACGTACACACACAAGCACACTGACACACTTGTTTAAAAATATCTGTCCTACTACATCAAATCTAAGTGCTTTTCAAAGACTTCAAAAGACTCTACAGTAAACCTTCTCATAACAGAATTCAATAAATACGTCTCCATAAGTCACATTTATCATAAACAAAAAACTGCGATGTTTGGGCCTTTAAATTATTTCATGTACTTAGCAGTGGCAAAATAAAAACGAAAAAACAGACATCAAAAGGCTAAACAAGTGTCAATGAATCATCGCGTGGGTGGAAGGAGTTCAGTCGACTCCCGCTGCACCCTGTGACCATTGGTTTTCATTAACATCGCCCGCCCCATCTCCTCACACCCCCCCCCCACACACACACACACTGCCACTCGAAGGAACAAAAGTAGAACATTTGTAGAACATCAAGGTAAATAGCAACAACTGCGGCATTGACGATATAGGAACATTTTGTTTTGTTCAATTCTCTGGAGGAATTCTGGGTTCATTAGAGCCCGCCAGGGGGCACACCGGGAGAAATCTAAGTCATCATTTGTTAGGGCGGTCCAGTGGTGTGTGTTAGCCTATGTCTACATTACGGCACACCGGGAGGATTGACCTAATATCCATGTTCTGCGGCACACCGGAACAACATAAACACATATCCACGTGTTGAGGAACTCTGAAGCACATTAAACACATTTCCATGTGTTGATGCACTCTGGAGCAAGTTAAAAACATTTCCGTGTGTTGCAGCACACCATGGCAAATTGAACACATTTCCATGTGTTGCGGCACGCAGGTGCAGTGGCCAAATTAAACGCATTACTCTTTATTGCGGTAGCCTACAACGGGAAAAAAACATTTCACCTTATGTTTGAAGCACAGTAAGAATAACTGTACACGCATTGATGTGCCGCGACACACCAGAATATATTGACTACATGTCACAGAAAACAATGACCGTATCGCTCAATTAAAAAAAAAAAAGAGTTTAAGCTTGTAAGACAGATTCTCAAAAAAAATCTCTGCACTATTTTCGTACCATCATCGGCTTTATAATGTTACACAAATAAAAACAACATAATGTTATGGAAACAACGTTTAGACATGAGCTTGTAAGACCATTCCGAATTAGTGGCGCTAATTATACGGTCACTTCTAGAATGTATAATGACAGTTAAACAACAGGAAACTATATGAAATTACAGTTAATCTACAGGAAATTAGGTATTTGCAAGTTGTAGGCCTATAGTTCAATGGCCCAAAGAATAGTTCCGTGATGAGTGAATATTCTAGTACCAATAAAGTAACATTTGAAATGGAGGCGTGCATTGTTAATCAAACCTTGTTCCTCTCAATAGATTACATTACGACCAATAATACCCATATTATTTTTAGGCTCTACATTCAGACTTCAACATTCAAGTGCGGAAGTCTTCATCCTTTTGATTTTTGTTGCCACTTAAAATATGCGCATGTAAAAAAAAAAGTAAAGTACCCTTCGGACCGAATCGATCCATAGGTCAGATGAAGCAGCGTTCACCAGTTTCTGTGGCCACGGCATACTAGGTGATTGTGTGGCCAGCACTATGCACAGCCGCCTTTACCTTACCCCAACTAAGGTCAGGTACCCATCAGAGATGGGTAGATTCAGGAACACACTCCAGACCCGGGACAAAATCCTAGCCTGCACTAGGATTCGAACCCGGGACTTTTGGCTCGCCAGATACCGTGCCCCATTATACGCATGTACACACTACTTAATACTTCATGTAACTTATTATTTCATGTACTTAATACTTCATGTAACTTATTATTTCATGTACTTAATACTTCATGTAATTTATTACTTCATGTACTTAATATTTCATGCACTTAATACTTTATGTACATAATATTTCAAGTAGCCTACGTGCCGCACAGCCAAACAGGAAAACAGCTGTGTTAGCCAACTCACTCGCCTCCCACCTTGCCGATAGCTTTGATATATAAAATCATATCTGACTTCAATTTACAGATTTACCATTCGGAATCCTACAAATGAATTCAATTTACAGCCTCGGTATTAGAAAAACACGCCTCCTCCTCCTCCGCACAAATCTCTCACGGATCCGCCCCTTGGCTCTTGTCCCCCCAAGCGACTTCTGCTTTTCTCAAAATACCCGCCAGCAACATTTTCTGCAGAAGGTAATTCTTTCCCCCTGACTCCAGCAGAAGTTGATTTTCTGTTTCCGGAAGTTACGTGAATCCTCACATGTTTTTGATATTGAAAACGTGTGTGCCCCCCCTCCCTCCTCCTCCTCCCTCCCCCTCCCCCCAAACCCTTCTTTAACTCCTCAATCTTGTTTTTTTACTTCTTTATCTTGTAGCTAGTTCCTGCCAGAATCATTAGGTGCTAACTGATATTATAGGCTTGAAAACTGATACGTCTCCTGTGTGTGTGTGTGTATGTGTGTGCGTGTTGATACTCTACTCTAGATCATTTGTTAAGTATGAAAGCAAGAAACTTACTAGCATGCCGTTTACATTTCAGGGGATTGGGGTTGGGAGGGGGGGGGGCAGTTAACGCAACAATATCACATGTACGTATAAACACTGAGAATGTAGAAAGGAAAAAAAAAGGGGGGGGGGGGGGCAAAAAATATGAAAAGTAATACTGTCATACACAAGTGTAACTCAGATGAGTGGTCTGCCCTTATGGTGTCTGTTTGCATGTTTTGTTTTGTTTTTCACAAAGGGGAGAGGATTTCGTGTTTTCTTTTAAGCTTTAAAATAAAAATGAAACGTTGGCGCCGTATTGATGACGTAACAATATTTTGAAAGGATTCACAAAACATCAACTGGAACATACTAAGAAAAAAAAAGTTTTTTTTTTAAGGCAAGAAATGTTTTAATTTGAAGTCATTACATGAAAGGTGTAGTTAGTGAAATGTGTGTTTGATGTGAGGATACAAGATGATCTAGCAGTAGACTAGTGGCGCCAAAGTGATTTCAAGTAAAGTGCTTTAGGCCTACCTATGACAGATATTAAGTAGGCTTTATTCAGTGGATAGCTTTGTTCCTTTGTTTAAAAAGCCCAGAGCCATGCTTGTAGTAAAATGCAATTATCTTGCTAACCATTAGAACTATTTACTCAAATATTGTAACCTTTGACTGCATTCGTTTAATAGTCGTGAAGAAATTTAACGTAGGGCCAACAATAAGCCCACAAGATGGTGGAATAATTGAAACTTAATTGTTGGCTCCTTTTTGTCGGTCAATGTGGAAGACAAATACATGAAGGTTTAAAAAACTACTTCCTGCTCAAATTCACTATTCACTCCGCTATTTGATTTTCAATTGCATTATCCACTCTGTCTCTGAAAGAGCTGTGCACACAACACACGTTTATACCATCACACATCCCTGATGGATCAATGCACACAGCACACGTTTATACCATCACACATTCCTGATGGATCAATGCATACAACACACGTTTATACCATCACACATCCCTGATGGATCAATGCACACAGCACACGTTTATACCATCACACATTCCTGATGGATCAATGCACACAACACACGTTTATAACATCACACATTCCTGATGGATCAATGCACACAGCACACGTTTTTACCATCACACATTCCTGATGGATCAATGCACACAACACACGTTTATACCATCACACATTCCTGATGGATCTATGCCCACAGCACACGTTTATACCATCACACATTCCTGATGGATCAATGCACACAACACACGTTTATAACATCACACATTCCTGATGGATCAATGCACACAGCACACGTTTATACCATCACACATTCCTGATGGATCAATGCACACAACACACGTTTATACCATCACACATTCCTGATGGATCTATGCACACAGCACACGTTTATACCATCACACATTCCTGATGGATCAATGCACACAACACACGTTTATACCATCACACATTCCTGATGGATCTATGCACACAACACACGTTTATACCATCACACATCCCTGATGGATCCATGCACACAACACACGTTTATACCATCACACATTCCTGATGGATCAATGCACACAACACACGTTTATACCATCACACATTCCTGATGGATCAATGCACACAGCACATGTTTATACCATCACACATTCCTGATGGATCCATGCACACAACACACGTTTATACCATCACACATCCCTGATGGATCCATGCACACAACACACGTTTCTGCCATCACACATCGCAGACGTCGTTACACCTCTACCAGAAACAACAAAAGAGCGATAGAATTGACGCGTCTGACGTCTAATCGAGTGTAAAGTTCAACGTTTTTCCCTCCAGGGCTTTTGAAGTTTTCGGCTTTGGTCAAAAGGAAACGAAGCAGTCATTAAGTTTCCTGCCAGCCGTAATGACCTACCTGAACTCCGAACTCTGTCAATGGCTGAATGGGTGGGGCTTAGAAAAGGGGGCGTTTGCTTGGGGAGTCACATTGAGAGAAACGCACACACAAACACATTTGACTCGAATTGACTTCAATGTTGGGAACTAGCCTATATTTTTAGTGATACATAATTCTTGTGACATCTGATTTGTGACATGTGAGGTGCTACACCCCAGCTGGGTGTTATACATCGATTGCTACTACCAAGTTGGGTGCCTTATATCGTAGTGCTACACCCCAGCTGGGTGCTATACATCGCTTTGCTACACCCCAGCTGGGTGTTATACATCGATTGCTACTACCAAGTTGGGTGCCTTATATCGTAGTGCTACACCCCAGCTGGGTGCTATACATCGCTTTGCTACACCCCAGCTGGGTGCTATACATCGCTTTGCTACACCCCAGCTGGGTGCTATACATCGCTTTGCTACACCCCAGCCTGGTGCTATGCATTTAACTCACAGTTATGAAGAAAAAAAAATAGAGATCAGAAAATGCTTTTTTTTCCCATGGGAAAAAATCTGGTAGAAATTGTTTCGTCAAAAGGAACAGCTGTCTATCTACTCAACCCACTGAATTCATTCAATATACAACACTGTGACACATTTGTCTGGAACAATCCTTTTTTGTTTAGTCCTGGAAGATTAAGTATTGAACCGGTTGATCAGAATGATATTGATAGTCTGTCTCGTGACTTTAGTGAAAGCCCCCAAACTTTACCTTTGATCGACGCCAAAAGAAACAACAAAATACTCAGAAATGAAAATAGAAATTGATATTGTAGATTACATCGGACAAAGTTAATTGACAGATAACTTCTTGGGTGCACAGCATGGATTGTAAAATCAAAAACAAAAAAAATACTTCTTTCAATTGTTTATACGCAAAAATTGATTTAAAGAACACACATTTTGATTGGACTATTTACTTTATATTACTGAGGTTTAAGTCCGTTTAAGTTCTAATCTTCTGTATGATGCTGTAGCATGAGAATAACAAGCTATATACGTTCAAAAATTGTTTAAAAGTGCTGTGATTTACTATATATTATAATACTATACAAATGTGTAACCCTCCGTGTGAAAACTGCCTTGTTATACTATGTCTATGAGGTTTCAGTTTGTCTTTTTGCGTATGTGTGTGTGTATGTCTGTAAGTTTACGTGTGTATTTGTTTGCGTGTGTATTTGTGTGCATGTGTGGGAGTGTGTAATTTTTTTTTAGCCTAGAGGAAATACATGACGCAGGTGAGTAACCAAAGCGTGAAATTTGGAACACAACACTTCACTGAACTTCAGGCGACAACACACCTATGACAATAGCATTGGTGAGAAAGAATAATGGTCAGCAAGAGCAGAGGCACACAAGGTTATAAGCTAAAGGAATATTGTAGTTAAGGAAACTGTTATTCTACTGCAAAAAAAATACTATAAAAAATAAAAGGAACCCAGACACATATATACAATCCTCAAGGTCCTTTGGCCTAATCAGAGTTATCGGGAAGCGAGCATTGGCTCATGGAGGCATAACTATTGGTTAGGCAAGAGGCAGCTAGATCCAGGGGAATTAATCTTGGGATAACATTTGATGTAAACTTGAGAAAGGCGATTAAAATATATATATATATTTATTCGTAAATAACATGTGAAGAAGACAACAAGAAGACATAAAACAGTATAAACTCTTGATGCCTGTTTCATTTAGTTTTGAACAAACCTACACCCCCTCCCCCATTAAACACCCCTGTATAAACCAATCTACTCCTCTATTCCTACCTTTTCAGTCTGGGGGAAACCAGGAACAATGATTTAACTCCTGAGGTATAGACCCTGAGTCTAGCAAACTGCGCATGCGTGACATGACACTAACAATAGTCAACCCTAGAATTAAAAAAAACAAACTAGCTCGTTGAGGGACGCGAAAAGTTTTTTTTTTCGTTGTTCCGTCCCTCTTCAATTTTATTTTCCCGCTTTGTCCACTTAACAAATCTCTTAAATTGAAAAGACATTTTTTTTTTCCCCAGCGACAATCGCGTGGATAGCGACAATCGCGCGGATAGCGACAATCGCGCGGATAGCGACAATCGCGCGTCAATCGCAAACTTGCCGGTGTGTTCACGGTCAGTAATTTCTTTTGGCCTTAATTTGAAAGCGTCGTTCCTTTCTTATTATTTTGCGTTGCTTTTTTGCTTCTTTCTTGCCTACAAGCCTGGCTAATGGACCGTGTGCTTCCCTTAGCACGGGTTGGGGGTAGGGAAATAGGAGGTTGGGGGGAGTGGGCGTTATGTTTCAAACACTGAATGCATACTTAGAACTCAAACAGAAAACTGTGTTGTTGTTGTTTTTTTGTAACTCGTAGAAATTCGTCAAACTATTTCGTTTAATAGTTGCCTATGTTTACTGTCCGGTAAATTCAACATAGCATTGCGAGAAAACGGATAAATATAGTATAGAACTTTAAGACAGCTGAAAACATGGGAAATATAAATAGAACAATGCAGTACCTTTTCAAACACGATTAATATTGTAATACAGAGCCAACTGCAGAGCATACCCACATTGTATACTTACTTTTGCTGCATGTTATGATGTTTCCTTATTCTCTTTCTATAACGTAACTAGACACAGGTAGATTCATTGAAAGTACAACGCTTAAAGACCTTAAAAGTCTACTTTATACATTCACTCTACGCCCCATTCACTTTATACATTCACTCTACGCCCCATTCACTTTATCCATTAACTTGTTCTGAAACACGGTGGGGTAGTGTGTGTGTGTGTGCGTGTGTGTGTGGGTATGTCTTAAGAAATATGTACATAATTCAGTACATCACACAACTGTTCACAGACATTTTACAGACTTTTAAGCCAACGTGATCTATATATTATAATGCCCCTTAGCCCAGGGGTCGACACATTTTAGATAATTGTGTGCCAATATGGAATTTCAAATTCATTCCGCATGCCAACCGCCTCAAAGTCATCCTGCTTTAGCACTCCATTTTCTTGTAGAAGAGATTTGAATTGCCATCTTGGAAGTCTTCTACGTGCTATTGAAAATCACTGCGCGTGCCAAGTCTGAAAGGCGTTCCATAGATTGCCGATTCCTGTCTTAGACGATTAAAGGGATTTGGAGCAAACTGTATGAAAATATAAGAATGTATTTTACGTCTATATAAATATAAGCTTTGATAACTTTTTGGCAACCTTCATTCTAGTGGTGAAAAATGAACTGTGTTTTTTTAAATGTCGTTTCCTGTCTGTCTCCGTTTGCCAAAGAAAAACAAATTGAGCCAATTTGGAACAGAGGTTTACAACCTGAAACAGAGGCTTACAACCTGAAACAGAGGCTTACAACCTGAAACAGAGGCTTACAACCTTAAACAGAGGTTTACAACCTGAAATAGAGGTTTACAACCTGAAACAGAGGCTTACAACCTGAAACAGAGGCTTACAACCTTAAACAGAGGTTTACAACCTGAAATAGAGGTTTACAGCCTGAAACAGAGGTTTACAACCTGAAACATAGATTTACAACCTGAAACATAGGTTTACAACCTGACACGGAGTTTTGCTCCTCATTATATGTGGCGCATGTTTAATCCCCGTCGACTATTAGGGCGTCAGAAAAATGATCAGTGATCCGTAGCGTTGACTAGACTAGACAGTGTCATGGAATAAACGGTGTCGATAATTGAAGTAATAGCATGTATACACCAGAACGGCGCCATAATAAGTCAGCTTACATTATGGCGGTAATGTAATGTAATGTAAGCTCTTCATCTTACATGTCAGACATGAGAAACTAGAACAAAGTTTGGAAAAAAAAATTTGCAAAATGGAATGAGTCACGTGGTGTTAAAATATTTCAAAACAACGATCAGACAAGAGAACGAAACAAAACAACAAATAAAAAAACAAAAAGAAAAACAAGACAAGTAAGAAGGGTCTATTTTTAGATGATCTAACGGTTGTGAAATCCGACACGTGACCTGAGCCTCGCGTTCTGACAACTTACATCCTCAGGAAGATGAGCAGATAAACTAATTTGTACATTTCGTAGCAAACTTCGGCAAACACAATCAACTCATCTTATCGCTACAACATCTTCTCCCTGGCCAATTTTTTACCTATTTGCCAAGTTGCCGTGTAACGAGCTGGGAATTGGAGCCAAAAATCTTATCATCAGACTTCAAAATAGATAACAACAAAAGCAACAATAACAACAAACTTAAGAAACAGAAATGAATAACAAAATAATAACATTAAAAAAAACTTTTCTTTTCTTTTTTTTATGGTGGTTCAGCTTTTCTTAAGCAAGAGTTATTTGTTGTTATTTTTGTGGCTGTAAAGTTTAGAGATTAGATTTAAGAGACTTCAAGAACTACACATGTTTAATGGTTTGAGTGAATATGTTCATTATGTAACACACACAGAGACCGTTGATTACATCATTTATTATGTATTTGTAAAATGATTCTTCTACACAAGTGAATGAGAAATGTAGTACCCCGCTATTCTATGTCATTTTGAACAAATTCCTCCATCTCAGTATTATCTTGTTCTATATCATCAGACTTTTTAGTTTTGAGAAAAATACATCTAAAGTTTTTATAAGACTGAAAGATTGTGGCTAAAACAAAGACAAATTAATAAATTGTTGAAAAAGTAGAGAAGATATTATTACGTACATAAGTGGAGATAGGATATAATTTGTTTTGTTTTTTTCATATTAAATAGTGTGTTTTTTTTTGGAAAACATGAAAATGTGTAGTTAGAACAAGCGAATACTGAGTGGATGTAATTGTAGTTTTATTTGTACAGTTTCTATTTACAGCTGCCATAAAAAAATAGTATATTTATCCACTATTCTGCCAATATTTAAATCTTGACCTAATGTTGTGTTAGTATAGTGTGATGTTGGCGTCGTTCACATTTAACGTATTTAAAAGCCTTTTGAAATATTCCATTAAAAACGTTACAATTTACAATGATGGCTATTATAGTCTATGAGAAGAGGATTTGTGTGTTTCTGTGTGTGTGGGAGGGGGGATGAGGTGTAGGCCAAAATATATTCCCCCATTCGTGACTCACTAACATTTGTATCGCCTATACTAGCGTTATTGTAGTTATTGTTGCAATTTCAAATTACTTATTGTGGCATTTGACATCTGGCAAAACCCCTTCATATGTTGAAATAAGCCATTTGTCAGTTGTTTTTTTTATGTTTTTAAAACAAAATCATGAAACGATAACTGTGTGCCCCCCCCCCCCCACCCCAACCTAGTGTTCACACAGTGTGGACTTATAAAGAGTCAGACGCCAATCCCAGACCCACATTCACTTCATGTCCATCTGTCCACGACACTGGTGAATGATTCTAATTTCATTGAGAGCTCCCTAAGAGAACAAGTCCCCACCCATCCATTTTCCTCATTCTCTCGCTCAGTTCATTTTATGCAAATTTGATAAACGCAGAAACAAAAACAATCATCACATCTTCTGCTCAAGTGGACAGTTGCCCATAAGCCTAACAAGGCCCAAAGTTTGAACATTTGCCCACAAGGTCCACAATTTAAAAATTTGCCCACAAGGCCCACAGTTTGAACATTTGCTCACAAGGCCCACAGTTTGAACATTTGCCCATAAAACCCACAATTTCAACTCTTGCCCACAAGGCCCACAGTTTGAACATTTGCCCACAAGGCCCACAGTTTGAACATTTGCCCACAAGCCCAGAGTTTGAAAATTGGCCCACAAGGCCCACAGTTTGAACATTTGCCCACAAGGAGGCCCAGAGTTTGAACATTTGTCCACAAGGCCCACAGTTTGAACATTTGCCCACAAGGCCCACAGTTTGAACATTTGCTCACAAGGCCCACAGTTTGAACATTTGCCCACAAGGCCCACAGTTTCAACTCTTGGCCACAAGGCCCACAGTTTGCACATTTGCCCACAAGCACCACAGTTTGAAAATTTGCCAACAAGGCCCACAGTTTGAACATTTGCCCACAAGGCCCACAGTTTGAACATTTGCTCACAAGGCCCACAGTTTGAACATTTGCCCACAAGGCCCACAGTTTGAACATTTGCCCACAAGGCCCACAGTTTGAACATTTGCCCACAAGGCCCACAGTTTCAACTCTTGGCCACAAGGCCCACATTTTGAACAGTTGCCCACAAGGCCCACATTTTGAACATTTGCCCACAAGGCCCACATTTTGAAAAATTGCCCACAAGGCGTACAGATTCATCTTGCGCTGGTCGGTCCACAGTTTCACCAACATATTGAACGTAAAGTGCACGTGTATGTTGTGATATGTTCAGAATGTATGTCCTACATACAGTGTACTGGCGATAAGAACTCACGGGTCATTTATTAGGTCAGTGTTCTATCAGGCTTTGTCCAACTAACGCGATAATGGGTTAGTGTACTAGCAAGGAATTTGATAACCATAAAGACAACCATATCTCAGTAGTGTAGAAGCAAATAGTTTTTCTCCAGTTTTGAGCTAATCTAAGACTGGTAGTACTTCATTCTGAGCATCAAATATCATCAGTTTTTAAATAGTTGCAATAGTTTTAAAGTTGTATATTAATGTGGTTTAAAAATAAATGTATATGTCATAAAATATTTGTTACAGTAGTCTCTTTATTAAAAACAGGTAAAGAATTATTTTATTGCATATAAAGTATTAACTTTGTCTGTTTCTTTGGATAATAAACTTCATTTCAACAAATTACAGTTTTTATCTTTTTCCATTATGACAGCTTACAATACATTTCCACTACATGACAAACTTCAACACTTCCAGAAAACTGTCCAGAAAAAAAAATCAACATTTCCAGGCCAGTAAATTCTTGAAATGTCCTCTTTCAAAACCAGTGACATATCAGGGGAAGATAAACTTCATCAGGGGCGAGTACAAGTGGGCAAGTCATTTCCAGTCAAGATTGTAGTCTCCCTTTGTTCACAAGGCACTTCGCATCGCTCACACCCCCCTCCCTCACACCTCCTCTTTCACCCCCACCCTTCATCCTATCATCCGTTCATCTGCTCACTTCCATGATAACTTCGTAAATCAGGCGAGAGAAAAAGACGGACAGCTCTGATGGGGAAATGTAGAACACAAGAGATCCTATTAGTCTATCGTTTAGTCCATTTAAATAGCTGTTCATGGCCACTAGTGCTCATACAGAGGTCTGACCTCCAGTACACTACAGCATTGAATTTCTCTTTACACAAGGACTGGTCAGATTTTTTTTAAAGTCATGTACCATTTTCATTTCTATAAATAGACAATGGATCTAAAACATTGCTGTTTGTTTTTTTATTTAATAATACCTCTTTGTTTACGCATTCATCTCCCAGCATATTTTAATTTTCGCGTACCGGTACATCCGAAAGTCCCTATCTACGGGTTATCTCCATACCACAGTATCTCCATACCACAGTAATAGATCCACTGGACTATATTTTGTTGTTGTTTGATATGTATGCATTTTCAGTTGGGGTCAGTACAAATCTCTTCTAATCATGTAGTAATTAAGTACACAAACACAATAAGCCGTACTCTATTCTCGTACACGCTGTGTGTACATTAGATGTATTACACTAAACCTCCATGGTCTATATCTATAATAATAATCGCTAACTGGGATACGAATGACAAACAGACATTACAGTAAAATTAGTTTATTGTGTGACAAAGTAACGCCTTGTTGGCTCCTGAGTAAAAGCCAAAACTTTGTTTTAATGATCACGTAGAATCAATGTAGATCAATGGCTTTTATTTAAATTTAATGTTTCTCAACATTATAACACAATAAAAGATTGCTTTGGTCAATTAAAAGTTATTTTCATATCCTTGTATAAAACAAACAAAAACTTCCAACTTTTATCCTTTATCCTTAAACTAGCTGCCAACTCTAGAAAGTAAAACAACCAACAACATGTACTTTGTTTCGTATTGTTTCTAAAGTAGAAAATTTTGTACTGTGGTCAATTAGTGCGGCTGTCTGGTCAATGAGTGTGACATCTAATAGTTTATACGGGCCACTGCCCACGTGACACTGATTGGTTGACCTCCCTACAATTGAAAAGGTCGCAAAGTGTAAAGAAATCAATAAAGCGATAAGCAGCTTTCAATTGATAAAATACATTAGGACTAGAGGGGGGGGGGCAGGGTAGAGAATTAAACAAGAACAAAGAAAAAATGCCACATAAAACACCTGGGGACGTTTAAGTAGTAGAAATATTTGACACTGGAAAGAATGTGGATGTCTGTAAGGAAATTAACTTTCAATCATTTCCCTTTTACACTTACATCCGGGGTTGTTTTTTTTATAATGTTATTGAAGTGTGTAAACTATAAATATCGGATAATTAGAGGTATTTAACACTTTTCTAAATGTATAACTTTCTATAGATTTATTTCAACTTTTTTATAGATTGGTGAAGTCATAGGATGAAGGCATTGCATACCAGCAAATGGTATTGTAACTACATTCAGATGTTTGCAGGCTTTAGCAAAATTATCTCTATATATAAAAAGAGACTGTTTGTCCGCATAAGAATCCCCATTGGTCAATTTGAAATCACGTGTGTTTGTGTCGCTGACCTATTTAGGCCTAGGCGTATATTCTGTCAAAAAAATTTTCACATCGGCCATGTGTCTTCGCTAGCTCAGTGGTAAACGTAACGGACTGCTATGCGGGCGACCCGGGTTCGATTCTCCAGTTAGACTATACCTTTTTTTTTTTAAACAATTTTTTTTCTAACTTTTAAAATCAAAAGACATTGTAAATCTACGGGCAATTTAGATTTTTGTTAAATAAAAATACTTGCTATTTTCGTACAATATTTATTTTTAATTACTTTCCTAAAAGTCTTCAGTAAAAAAAAATAGTTTAAATATTAGATTTATATATTGATTTAATTATAGTTTATAAATTTTTTATCTGCACCCTGCACTTTATACAGTTTTGTTTTTTTTTTCACCCGGGCAGCGCCGGGCAATGTAGCTTGTATTTAATAACCGTTTCCTGTGTGTTATAGTGTTTAGCGCGGTGTTTCCTTATTCATTTTCTATAACGTAACTAGAAACTGTTAGATTTATTAAAACACTTCCATATAATGAAATTATTGTTATCAGATGGTATAGTTTGATATTAAGCTGTTATAGAAGGTATTATATTTCTAACCAGCCTATGTGGTATTGTAAGAATAATTAGCTGTAATCCTATAATGAAAGTAGTCTTCGACCAGCGGCTAGGATGGCGGCGATGTTATTACCTCCGATTTCACGCTTGACTGCCCACACTGCACTAGTTACTCTACAGTTCACTGACGACGCACATTAGAATGATGGTAAGAGGAGGGGGGAGGTGTAAGTAAATCGGGTGGATGGGAGGGGGTGTGAACTGGATGAATGGTTCACACAGAGCGAGGTGGAGTTGGCCGGGGCGGGTGGGGGGGGGGGGGGGAGAGTAGCGTGCAGTTTGAAATTGAAATTGTTTGTAACGCAGTGTTGTCGTCACAAGGGGACAAAAAACAACTAACTTACTAATGGTGCTATGGCACTGAAGTGTAGAAAACAAAATGTTGTTCACACGTACACATGGACATTCATACCAACATCCACACAATGTCAAGTCTCTCTTCTATCCAATGTACCGCCCTTTAATCCTTTTTCTATTCCTTGACAACTATCTAATACCTGAACTTTTTCTATTCCTTGACAACTATCTAATACCTGAACTTTTTCTATTCCTTGACAACTATCTAATACCTGAACTTTTTCTATTCCTTGACAACTATCTAATACCTGAACTTTTTCTATTCCTTGACAACTATCTAATACCTGAACTTTTTCTATTCCTTGACAACTATCTAATACCTGAACTTTGTCTATTCCTTGACAACTATCTAATACCAGAACTTTGTCTATTCCTTGACAACTATCTAATACCTGAACTTTGTCTATTCCTTGACAACTATCTAATACCTGAACTTTGTCTATTCCTTGACAACTATCTAATACCTGAACTTTGTCTATTCCTTGACAACTATCTAATACCTGAACTTTTTCTATTCCTTGACAACTATCTAATACCTGAACTTTGTCTATTCCTTGACAACTATCTAATACCTGAACTTTGTCTATTCCTTGACAACTATCTAATACCTGAACTTTTTCTATTCCTTGACAACTATCTAATACCTGAACTTTGTCTATTCCTTGACAACTATCTAATACCTGAACTTTTTCTATTCCTTGACAACTATATAATACCTGAACTTTTTCTATTCCTTGACAACTATCTAATACCTGAACTTTTTCTATTCCTTGACAACTATCTAATACCTGAACTTTTTCTATTCCTTGGCAACTATCTAATACCTGAACTTTTTCTATTCCTTGACAACTATCTAATACCTGAACTTTTTCTATTCCTTGACAACTATCTAATACCTGAACTTTTTCTATTCCTTGACAACTATCTAATACCTGAACTTTTTCTATTCCTTGACAACTATCTAATACCTGAACTTTTTCTATTCCTTGACAACTATCTAATACCTGAACTTTTTCTCCCTTTTAACATAATGCGATTCCTATTTTCCATAAAGTCTATTGATCCCACCATCCCGTAGTGCAACTTCAAATAGGGTGGAATTTTAATAGAATCATTCTTTTTAAAACATGCTTGTGAATGGTGGATTTATATTTATACAAAGTGACATTTTTATATCCTAGATTTCTAAACAGAAAAACAAAGATTAACTTTAAAATTTTGTTCTGTGGATGACTCAGATTGTAATACAAAAGAAAGATGACTATCATAAACTTGTTAACGCCACAGCACAGGCATTATAGATCAAATTGGATTGACAAGGAACAATGAGTATTTTTTTTTCGCCACAAAGTACGGGCATATCTCAGTAGAATCTATTAGGGAGATGTTTTATAGCAGAGATTTACGATTGTCGTACCGAGAGATCCGGGTTCGAATCTTGCTTAACGAAGGTGTTTTCCTGGGGGGCAGTAGGCTATCACTGCACCTACCCAGCTCTGATGGGTACCTGACGTTGGGGGGGGGGGAAGTTAATGAGTCTTTACATTGTACTGGCCACAGAATCCCTTTGTATACCGTGGTTACTATATACCGAGATCTTCTGAAGCAAATACTGTACTTTTTTAATGACCTCACTATGTAGAGCGTATGCAATGGGCGGAGTTTAAGTTTTTTAATGACACCATTTGTAAATTTGGCATATGGTGAAGTTTCTTATCATGCCAAATTAACATATGAATATTGGCTATCCTACTCAAAAATAAGGAGGTAAATAGTAGTACTGTAGATTAATTGATTAATGTGATTAGGATAGGGCCGGCTAGACCTATTTACACTTTCAATTTCACTTTATAGGCCTACACTTTTAATGTTACGTAGGCTAGGCTAATGGCTAAGAAGGGCAGCTACGATGCCAAGTGATAGTGTTGGTGAATAGGCTATCTAGTCAAGTCACTAATAGGCTTACATCGTCTCTGATCTATGTCTATGATAAAAATAAAATAGCCTATTTTATTTAACAGACATAATACAGCTTAAATCTTAATAAGACTTAAAACACAAAACATCATTTAAAAAAAGCTCGAGCCTATATGAAACTTTATTAATACAGCGGCCATTGTACTTGTACACTACTACACAAAGTAAACAAAATCACGTGCTTTTTGTCAAGTGATTGCAAACGCCCTATTGGCTATTGGAGGGCTATATTCGCCCTATTCTCTATTGGAGAATCTGATAATATTATAGAGAAAAGTGGCAGAAAGTTGAATCAACAACTAGATATATAGATAACACACACATGTGTTTATACTATATTATAATAGATGAAGGTATATGAAATAAACAAAGAGGCTGATTATGAAAGATAGATGCATTAGATATATATACATATAGAATATAGACAGACTGGTGCATTAAATTATATAGACAAATAGACAGACACATAGGCAGACATACAAATATATAGAGTGCTGGAGTATATAGACATTAAGATATATTACATAGATATACCGATATATATATATAAATATAAATAGACAGATAGACATATATATATATAGATAGATAGATAGATAGTCTAGATAGATAAATATAGATAGACAGATAGACATATATAATAATATATATAGATAGATAGATAGATAGTCTAGATAGATAAATATAGATAGACAGATATATAGATATATAGATAGATAGATAGTCTAGATAGATAAATATAGATACACAGATAGACATATATATAGATAGATAGATAGATAGTCTAGATAGATAAATATAGATTGACAGATACATATATATATATAGATAGATAGATAGATAGAAAGTCTAGATAGATAAATATAGATAGATATATAGAGAGAGATAGATAGGTAGATAGTCTAGATAGATAAATATAGATAGACAGATAGATAGATAAATAGATAGATAAACTGATAGTTAAAGTTTGTCTATATTAGTAATGGTGTGTCACATGGGTGTAAAGTCGGGAGGAGAAGGCGGGTCCAGGGGAGCGGGGTGGGGAGGACTTTATATAGCCTTAACGAAATCGTGAAATTGTAAAGGTTTGTGAGGGCTAGGCACTACAGAATTTGCCCTGGGCATTATGAAAACCTGTGATATCGACTGTCCTAGAAGTGTGATACACATGTTGTTTCAGGACTTGAAGCCTTGATTGTTTGAATCCAGTCTCCCAACACAAAGAGAAACTAGAGGAATATCGAGCTACTCTGTTTAAAGGAAATGAGGGTAGCCCAGATTATAACAAGTCGTATTGTTTATTGTAAAAAAACAACTACTAGGCCTTTCTTAACATGTGTGTCCTTTAGGGATCAACGTTCACTAGTTATCGAGGCCGCAGCATGTAACGGGATTGGCTTCAGCATGTAAGGGGATTGACTGCAGCATGTAACGGGATTTATTGCAGCATGTAACGGGGTTGACTGCAGCATGTAACGGGGTTGACTGCAGCATGTAACGGGATCGACTGCAGCATGTAACGGGATTGGCCGCAGCATGTAACGGGGATGGCCTGCAGAGACGTAAATGAAAGTGGATGCTTTGCATCCACTCAATGGACGAACTAGACATCGACACCCAACTAATGGTCAGCAGCTAGCCAGCCGTTCTGGGTTCACTAAGAATCACCCTCAGAGATTAAACAAGGGTTACATTCTTAGCTAAATTGGAGCCCGCGACATCTGGAAAAAAAAATACAACGCCCTGGTGTTAAATGTGTATAATTAGTTAAAACGTGTGTTCTGGTTCCATTCTAAATACAAAGATGTAGATTTAATCTATTCAACCTACAAAAAAATAATTTAAAAAGAAAGGTTACGAAATTGAACAGTTATAGAACTAAAAAGATAAAGACCAATGCATCAACATAGAGATGAAATCTAATCCTTCATCTATAGCTGTAAGGAAAATGTTATTTCTTATTTATGTATTGTAAGATACATACGTTTCAACCAAATGAACCTATATGAACATAATGCTTACCCGGAAATACACCCACTTTATATCGTCCCCAAAATCTTATCCATTAAAAGCTCTATCTAAATCGTTAACTAACGTACGCAGCCAGCGAGTCAGCCTCAAGCCATTCATCAAGACGTTCCTCCTTCTGTCAGGCACTTCATTCAATCCTACCCTTCAAAAAACTTCTCTGCAGGGGCGGCATTGAGAGACAGGGGAGGCACATTCGGGTCCATGGAAACTTGCTGATACACAGGTCACGTGGCATTATGTATTAATTTTACTGCCGCAGCTACGGCTGGTACAAATGAATGTCTTAAAAGATGACAAGGATAATAGTAACATGTAATGGCAATGTTGAATAATTGTTTGTCTAGTTGGAAGAACAGTACAGACTAGTTGGAGCGCAAGCTGAATGGCCACACTTATGATTAATTTAGTTTAGTGAAGTATTTATATTTTCTTTAATCAAGTTATTAAACAACAGTTGTGGGTTTTATTTAATACAAGAGAGCCACTTAATATAAACTGTATACCTAGAAATAGAAGTGGTATAATATGAACAATGCGACTGGGATCGATCGATAGATTGATAGATAAAGAGATAAGGAGTTAGAGTGATAGATAAATAGATAGATAGCCCGGGGTGCACAATATAGATATAGAGACAGATAAATTGACGGGGTTGTAAACAGGTTTATAAAAAGCCCTACTTGAGGTAGAAGTAGAAATTAATATAATTAGATAGAGATTGATAAGTAGATTTTGATATTTAAATAACTAGAATAAAAAATCAAGAAATTTGGATACATCGGCAGATATATTGATAAATAGATATTTTTAAATTCTTGATACTATGAAATGAAACGTTCAATAAATGTGCGCTTTAAACCATTACATCTTTATACCATTATGTTATGATAACGTGTTATGATAACATTGTTATGGAACCAAGAATAAACATGAACGAATGTGTCATTCCACTGGCCCTTAGATATAGGAGAAGGCCCAAGCAGGCTAATCAATGACTGCATCAAACAAAAAGGACAGACCATGCGGGGATAGTTATCTCAGTAGGGGTGTGTGGGAGCTGTCCTAGTCATGGTATGGGCGGTTGGTGAGATGGAACAACACCCTGGGCTAGAAGCAAAGGGTGGCTATTGTGACCGTGTCCAAGATAGGGTCGAATGCAGCCATTGTCCAACGTGTCGTGTCAAAGAATGGGAGGATCACAAGCTGTGACCATCCGCCTACAGTAGCCATGCCGGACTTTTGAGAAAATTAATGACCAAGTCCAATCTGTGTGGACAAGGGAAATAACTTCCAAGTGTACTTGTATCATTTTTTGAAATCAGTATTGTAGACATTTAAAATTATAGTGATAAAAAGGAAAAAAGGAATGGTGGCTTTATAATTAGATTGTTTTATTAGCCACTTTATTCTTGTATTAGAATCTATGTCCTTCCATTCTTTCCGTAGCAGAAATGTGTATTAGAAATAGTATTGAGTATAGACTTCATTCATTTTATAAACCTAAATAGAAATAGTTCTACATATAGATTTAGTTCTAGGTCTATTGATAATACATCATGAAAATCCGGTCCGGATTTTGATCTTTTATTCCTTTTGCTACCTGATAATTTTGCTTTCGTGGTCGCTATACAACAGTTTGAGAAACCTTGCAGTGACGTATTTCGTTGTCTGCTCACTTAAATCCAATACAACAGTTCAACCACATACTTTGTAAAATAAAAAGCTAAATAAGCCACTAAAGTTCCTGATTAATATATCCAAGCATTTTCACCCTTTCCCTCCCCAAGTCTTATAACTTATAACACACACACACGTTGCCCCCCCCCCCCTACTTGTCACATAGGTCATAGGTCATGTTAACATTAATACATTAATGTTAAAAAAAAGTTAACAATACTAGTTAACAAACAAAAATTCACACATAGTACTTTGGTATCATGAAAAAAGGTCGAATAAATTCACAATTTGTTGTTTTTTTTTAAATATACTTTTAACAACACCTCTTGGATCATTGGAGGTAAAACGCAATGGTTTGAATAAAATTAGTTATTATAACGTTGGGTAACTTTTATAAAATGTCATTGTATATATATATATATATATATATATATATATATATATATATATATATATGCTAGCCTACCTAGTTATAGTTATGCTTGGTATGCTTCCTAAATATTTAATATCTCATCGACACAAACACATTTTTGCTTTTGTTATCAATGCCCCATTAATATCATCTAACTCTTTATCAAGACATGTGCAGCCAGCCTATCATCTGACACAAACATGACGATTACTTGTCAATGAAAGGCTCTCATATCGTCCCCGTGTTGAGAATGCAGCGCAAGATATCCTCAGACCATGCTTCATTAAACATGTACACAAGGAATGATTGTTCCGGGATGTCTTCACTGTTTTGTGTTTGGCAGAAATATTGTGTGCATTTGTGTGTGTGTGGAGCGTTGCAGTGGGTTTGTTGTAAGACATTTCTCAAATAGGTTTTTAACGTTGTATGTAACGCCTATTACAGGCTCATCAAACAAACATTTTAATATTATATTTGAATACCTGGAACTGACCATTGAGTGTATGAGATGTGGCGTGTATTAAGTGACATTATCATTTAGTTTGATACTTATAATATGTCATAGGCCTAAGGCCTATATGTAATATATCATCTCCTTACTTTATCTGCATAGATTCATGTTTAACCAATGTGACCGTAGTAAGAATATAACTTATAACTGCAACTCAATAATCTAGTGAAACGCTCTGAAAGTAGAAATCCATAGGGTATAATAGAGTTAAAGATTATCTCTCTTCTTTAATAGAATTAGTTAGGCAAAAAAAAAGGCTTGATATCATTTCCAAATGCAAAAGACAAGACTTTAACCAAAGTAAAGCGTTGGAGACAGAACTGCGTAGAGTATAATAGAGAAGGAACGTCTTAGTATATGTTTAGATATAGATCTATATAGAGAAATAGAAAGAAAGAGAAAGTGTTAGTTTGATATTAAAACAGTAGGTGTAGCTTTTGAACTAAAATAATTAAATAATTAACAGTATAAGTAGCCTTAAAACTGTAGCATTTGATGATGTAGCCTTAAATCTTTAACATTCGATGTAGCCTTAAAACTGTAACATTTTATGTAGGCTACCCTAAGACTTTAACATTTGATATAGCCTTAAAACTGGATCATTTGATGTACCGTAGCCTTAAATTTAAGCTTTAACATTGTAGCCTCTAAGCTTTAACATTTGGTATTGTATTAAAACATTAACATTTGATGTAGCCGATTAAGGGAAATCTTTGAGACTTCTAACATCACAGAGAAGTGGGTGCGGGTGGAGGGGCGTGGGGCGGAAACTCTGCGATACCTGAGTTTGTTTTGACACCGCGACCGCCCTGTCTGCCATTTCCAGCCCCAACATGAAACATTCTGACTTTTTGAAATAAAACGAAAAACTTGGAATGTTATGAAACACAAGGGAGGGAGGTGGCGTTGCTTGTAGAAGGGTGAGGGGGTGTTACACAACCAATACACAAACACCCCAAAGGGTCTGGTGTACAGCCGGCAAAGTAAATAGGAAGTCATGGGGGTCCCCCCCACAGACAGGCGGTTGGTGGTGCCAGGAAAAACAAAGACTTTTTTTTTATTTGTATGTGGCAGGAGATTTGACCACAGGAACAGCTGACTCTGTGTGTAATGTGTGTGTGTTTGTGTGAATAACGTGAGTAGTTTGAGCCTTAAAGTTTAAAAAACTTACAAATGAGTAAAATGTATACTAGAACTAGGTCTACATTAAGCTGTATAGGCCTACATGGTGTGTGTGTATTATATTGTCAGATGTTTCGAAATCTTCCAAAAGCAAGATGACGCTGAATAAATGGACACTAGGAAAATGGTTCATGAATTTTAATTTAACTTTCGGATCAAACCAAAGACAATAATTAATAAGATGGACCGCTTGCTTTGATATTTCTGCCATTTGATAACTTGAAAAACTTCGTTTAGGAATTTCCGATCGCACCCTGTCGTCTAGACTTCCGGTTTAGTAATTCACTATGATTTTCTCAATTGAAAATCGAAAGTTGTACAAGCAGAAGTCTTTAGGGAAGTTTAGGAGTCATTAAAGACAGTGTTATTGGCTGCGCACGGAAAAAACAAGTGTTAAGTTCTAAAAATATAGCAAGAGGTCCACCTTATTATAGTCTTTGATTAAACCCACAACTGTGGACAAGAACGCACTAAGCATGCTATAAATGATAGCATGGAGAGTCAAGCTATACAAAAGACCATCGTTATCATTACTGTGATACAATTTATACAGGCCCATGAACATACAATTTTGGCAGACGATATTTGGAAGAACGGTGTGCTGACGGCAGGGCGTTCGGATCGCTGTATTAAAGGTCCCGGGTGAAGGCTAGCTTGTCTTCCCAGATCCGGGGATGTCTCCAAATCTACCCAGTAGAGTACCTGATATTATTATCTAATCTTATATGCTATAAACCAGGTGTCGGCAACCTGCGCGGGCCAAACTGGGCACGCAGAGCAATTTTCAATGGCACGCGCAAGACCCTTAAAAAAACTTTACAAGTCTTTTCTATAAGAAACAAAATGACGTTTAAGCTGTTGGCACGCTGAATAAATTTGAAATCCTACTTTGGCATACAATGAATTGACAATGGGAAAGAAAAAGAAACCAATCACAGACTCAATAATTCAATATAATCACAAGTTAAAGGCGAATTGATTTGTGTGTGTGTACAACACTAGACTCTACTGTATAGAATTAACGTTAGACGGGAAAGATTTCCCAGACCAAACTTTAAACGATCAACTATTTCCCCCAACACTACTGGGTCAAGCCGTGGACCATCAGCGTGACGAGTTGAACGCAGTTGGACACAATGCAGAGCGGTCAGCAGAAGGTCAGTTGGCGGTCAGTCTACGGCTGCTCACATAGTTCTCATTACTAGGAATTTTTTTGTTTAAAGGGTCGCGTGCCAGTGTAGCAGAGATCGGAATAATGGGAATTGTGGGGAGGGGTGAGTGTGTATGTGAGAGATCTTGTTGATGCCAGGGAAGAATATTTCAACTAGAATGGCCAATTACATGCCACCCCATCCCCCCCCCCCCCCACACACCCAGCACTGTAGTGGAAAGATCAGCTTTCTTAATTGGCGAGTAAAACAGAATTATAGAATTGGTGCAGCGCCCATACTGCTGCCATGTTTTATCTTGTAGAGAGAGTAGATTTTGGCACTAGTGTTTGTGTGTCGGTGTGTTTGTGTGTCTGTAGGCGTGTTGGTATCTGCGTGTGTCCATATATTTCAGCAGACAGCAAAAGCTGGCAACGCTTATCAATTATTTGTTTTTCTACAAGTGAAATACTTAACAACTCTTGCATTTCTACAATTTCTCTATTAGTACAGATTTCAAATTTAAACATGTTTTAAATCTGTACAAGTATTAAATTAGCACAAACTACCATTGTAAACCCCCAGTGTGAAAAGAAAGAAACAAATTTCAATAGAAATCCTAGCACTTTCAATTATATATATAGTAATATTATTATAATATTATATTATATGCAATTATTATTAGTTTCTAAGTCTGTGAGTATCTGTCTGTCTGTAGTCTATCTGTCTAAAGATGCAGCCAATAATCAATATCTACCAACTCTCGGTGCTTGATTTCGATGCATATTTTAGACGGCGATAAGTTTATGTTTTAACTGTAAACCATAATAAGTTATTGTGGGATGGAACTTTTTGTTGGAGCCGTAGAATTATTGGTTTCGGAGATGTATTACTACAATGAGTTAGCAGTGGAATTCAATTCACCCTCGAGTAGTCAAATAGCAAAACAAAATAATGAGCTTGAAAATAAATTTGAATATAATTTTGTTACATGTAAAACTAATATTGCGTTGGTAGTTAGGTTTTTGAAAGCTTATGTAGATTTTTAAGTTAATCTGAAACTTGTAAACATTATTGGGGAGACTATTTACAAAATGTTTGAGTGATGTATCAATCATCATTGCAACTATAGAATATCTATTCGCATGGTTCAACATTCACTTTAAATTGAGAGATGAAATAATGAACCATGTCAATAAAGTACATTTTACCCTCAAAATGAGAATAGATCTATCTGCGAGTGAATGTATATGATGAGTTGATATTAACAATTTAGGTTAGGCCTACTCAATGTCTTCCGATTATCATACACATTTTAACTGTGTATTTCTATTATAGGGCTTGACAATATTTAAACTGTTGAATTTATTACATTTCCGTTTTTAGTTCAATATTGCAACCATGCTAGATTCTAGATGTATAAGAAATATCTATAGTGCAATACAGATGATTACTGTGAGTCTCACGTCTCACACGGTTACAGTAAGACATTGCCCATTTTGTAAATAGTTATTTTACATAATCTTACATTAAGCAGCTAACCATTGACCGGTGAATACATTTGAAACTAAGTAATGTGATCTTGATCTAAAAATTACTTGAGCTGGAATGTAACATCAAAGGGAGACTAACAACCTCAGTGAAATATAAAATAAATCATTTTTTAATACATTTCTATTAATTTCATTGCTTAAAATTATTTGTTGGCCATATTATGTTTTTCCGAATTATTATTCGTACCAAGAGCAATAGAACAATTTAAAAATAAAGAAGATAAATTATTCAATATCGTGTGAATAGCAATATTGTAAACGTAGGGGCAATAGAACGGTTTAAAAATAAAGAAGATAAATTATTCAATATCGTGTGAATAGCAATATTGTAAACGTAGGGGCAATAGAACAGTTTAAAAATAAAGAAGATAAATTATTCAATATCGTGTGAATAGCAATATTGTAAACGTAGAACTTACCTATACCAGTCTATGCCCAGATGGTAGTTTTTGTCAAAGTAATGTGGCTCCGGGCCGCTACATTCAATATTAGGGTGGATACGGAGGAACTCCAATAAAGCCCTAGTCCCGGCCTTCTTCGCGCCAATAATGATAGCCTTGGGCAGTCGTTGGACTGGAATTTCAGTGGAGTTTTTTCTGTGGTGCCTCTGATGGCCCGGCACACGTTTATCCTTTGTCTTGGGTTTATCCTCATCCCGTCCGAACGTCCTTTTGTAATCCACATTTTGTGTTGACCCTGTGTGGGCGGCAGCAGTGTCGGCTCCATTATCAGGGCGGGGGTTGTCTCCATGGGTGGAGCTATCAGTTGGTAGTATGATGTTGGATGTTCTATGCTGAAGAAGACTTTGATCCCTGTTTTCCTCTTTGTTGAGTTCATGACTTGGTGAGTAATCGGCCTCCAAATAATGACGTAATCTTAATCCAAACCCTAATCCGCTTACACCTGTAGAATCGACCAGAGTCTCCTTGGTGGTCAGTATTGGCACCGCTGCCGGGGTCAGATCCGTGCCGGTGCTGTTAGAGTGCGTGACGTAAGATCGCGTAGCCAGGGATGACGTAGCCACCAGGTCTGACGTAACAGCCAGCAGGAGTACAAGACACGCGCCAGTGGTCATCTCTGACCAGGCACGGAATCTCTTCATCCTTTGCTTTGTGTCAGGGTGTCAATGACAACACAGCTTTTATGTCACATTATGATAAACAATAGATCTCACATTAGTGTCACAATCCTATGTCAAATTATAAACTACACTTTACTACACTACTAAGTTGAGAAAAAAAATAAAAACACACTCAATGACAAATCGAAATATTTGTTATCGGTAATAGAAACAAGTGATCACTTCAGAATCTATAACATTCCAATCAGCTTCCTGTTTCCGAATTCAAACAATAACAATAATCCACAATTAAAAAACAACAAAAGTTATCCTCCTTTAGGACGAAATAGCACGCGGCACAGTAACATTTTTATTTTATTTGTAGAAGAGTCGTAAACCATCAATAAACCAGAGTCATTCGTCACGCGGTGCTTCTAATAAAAACCTTTATTCACTTAGACTCCAGTGTCAACATTTGCGGTCGTCTGCAATAGAACTGGGGCTGAGAGAAAAAAAAAACGGGGGTTTAAAAGTTGCTTGTAATAAACTTTTTTTAATACGGTGTCGTATCAAGATAAGTTCCCCTAGTAAAGTATCACCTTTATAAGAATGATCATTCGGCCCTGTCGTCACAGACCTAATGTAAACATTCCCCTCTCTATTTCGTATTTTCTCTCTCTTTCTCTCGCCTCCCCGTTTCCACGAAAATGTTCTGAACGAAGAAGATTAGAAAAAAAAACACTCAGTGAAGGTGGCAGGCGTGAGAGAAAACTCGGCGAGCGGCATATGTCACGTGATCCCCATTTGCAGCAACCCCATTGGCCAAATAGGTCAACAACGCAGGCTCGTGCGGTAAACGTAAATTTTCAATGAATTGGCAAGAGGTGTCCGGAAAGTGCTAGGAGGGGGTGGGGGTAGGGACCATAAAAGGGAGGGAACTATGATTAAACTATCATAAGGATTGGTAGATCTAACACAAACGTACACATTAAACAGTTTTATAGTTAAGATATAGGCTACTTGATAAATATTGTAAATGGCATTTCATGTTAAAGCTAAGTTGGATTGGATTTTTAGTTCTCTGTTGATAAAACTATGTTTGTTGTTCATCAAAGTTTAGTTTAATACAATCAAATAGTCTACATGTATAAGTAGCAATAAAACTTTTACAAGGTTTTTTTTCTTTCAAATATGCAAAAATGAACAAGTTTTTTTTAAATACAAAAATCTGATTAAATGTTTTATTTCCAATAAGAACGACTGGCATCAGTATGGCTTTAAATATAACAGTTAATATATTATATGCCTACAATACAAGTCGTTTAAGAATCAACCTTTTCTAATAAATAGAATATTATGATTATTTACTTTTGAAGACTTAAGCGAACAACAATTATTAATATATATAGTAATAATTATGTCTTTGGAATAAATAAATATAGTGGACATATCAGCTAACAAAACAAATGGACCACCCAGTTCGTCGTATACAAAAATAGATTTATAGTAGGATAATCGTAGGATACAGCAGGACTATACAGAAATAGATCTAAAGTACCTTATACAGAAATGGATATATAGTACAGTAGGCCTATATAAAAATTGATACATAGTACAGTATATAAAAATAGATATATAGTACAGTATATAAAAATAGATATATAGTACAGTATATAAACATAGATATATAGTAGGCCTTCAGTAGCCTATATAGAATTAGATATATAGTAGGTCAACAGTATACATAAATAGATCTATAGTAGGTCAACAGTATGCATAAATAGATCCATAGTACATTATATTATACATAAATAGATCTACAGATACCGGTACAGTATACTAAGTATCATTCAGAAAGTATGATTATTGTAAATATCTCATTTAAAGAAACTCATTTTAAGCCGTTACTACCATTTATAGTCTACATATTTGCTTTATATTCATCTAGATCTAATTATAACAAGAGCGAAAGTATGAAAGAAGAAATAAGAAGTAATAAGAGAGAGCGAGAGAGAAGAAGAAGAAGAAGGAGAAGAAATGTGTTTGAGAGAAAGAGAGAGAGAGATAAAAAAGGCCAAACCATTTGAGAAAAAAAAAGAGGAAGTAATAAGAGAGAGAGAGAGAGAAGAAGGGGAAGAATATGTGTTTTAGAGAGAGAGAGCGAGAGAGAGAGAGGGAGAGAGAGAGAGAGCGAGAGAGAGATAAATAAGGTCTGACCATTTATAGTTGTAGGAAGAACGTAAGAATTATATTATATTATGAGAAACAATAACGAAGAGAGAGAGAGAATAAGAAAATACACGTATAAATATATATAGAGAGAGCTTTTGTATTTATGTATGTGTTAGAGAGAGTGAGTGAGTGAGAGAGAGAAAGAGGGAGAGAGAGGGAGAGATAGAGATAGAAAGAGAGAGAGAGCAATACAACTCTGGTGTGAACTACTAGAAAGGCAAACTGCTATAAATCTCCAGTGGCCAGAAAGCCACACAGTGTAATTCAATTTTGTAGCTGCACAAATCACAACACATAATAGAAAGATAGCAGTAACGCCAAACGCTTCTATGAAATCGAACCCCAATCAAGGGAAGTAAAAATAAAACTATATCCACGAAATGGGACCCCTCCCACCGCACCCCACCCTCTGCAATTATTACCGCCCTTGTTAAATCTTTACGAGCAGAGGTCAAAGTATCAATAGAACTCACGATCTAACAGTTATTACACAAACTGAACAAGAAAAGTGGAGAGGGGTGGGGTGGTGATACCCCGGACCAGGAATTATTGAAGTGTTATTTCATGTTTTTTGTGCAGATACAAACTTTCACCTAATTTTGAAAATAAACTATGGCATTCTATTGTTATATTAGTTTTGACAGTGACACTGGCACATAGAACTGACGAATAGACCTAAAAAGTGATACTGAAAAGTGACAATGAAATGTGACAATGAAACGTGACACTGGCTCTCGGTCTTGACTGACACATGCCTTCTGTCACTTGACACTAAGACGGTAAGCTACACAGAATCGACATGTGGACATCTGTCACTGGCAAATTACACCTGACACTGACACATGACAATGACACATAAGACTGAATTGTGGCAATAAAACATGACATTGGAAGCATGATACACACATTAAAAACTGACACATACACTGACACATGACATTGACTCGTTTTACTCAACCGTGACACCTAGTCGTGACATTGGCAGATGCTATTGACGCATCACGCTGACCCATGATATGTAGGCTACACACTAACATATCACTGGCACATCATACTGAAGAGTGACAATGAAACACATGGCACTGCCACATTCTACTAAAACGGGACCTGATACTGAAACAAGATACTGACACATGCCACTGGCACGTGACTCTGAGAGACCTGACACTTGAAACTGACACTGCAAACGTAAGGCTGAAACTCGATACTGAGACCCGGCACTACAAAAGATAGCAATTAGAGCATAACAAGGCTTTTCATTTCTTTCATTTCGCGCTAATTAAAAAGCAAAAACGAAAACAGAACGGCTCTTGCCTTGCATATAAAAAAATGGAGAAACAATGTAATCAAGGGACGCCACTCGCCTGGTCATTAAGGATATTAAATTCGGGAACGAAGAAAGAGTGAGAGAGAAGCAAGATAGTAGTGTCCTGGGGGGGGGGGGGGGGGAGGCGCTAAAAATAGAAAAAGATGTTCAATGCCAAGGCCAGCAAATGAAGTAATCTTCAAAACCTGATTGATTTGGAGTTAACGGCCCTACCCCTCGCACTCCCTTCCGGTGTCTCTCTTAGCAAAGGGCTAAATAATTACTGATGCATTAAAATGATTATTCTTGCGTTTAAAGTTTAAAGTTTTATAATTTTGCCTCCACCATCCCATAGTTAATTAACGCTGCACAACTATTGTGTACCAAACAAAGAACTTGTTTAAAAATTTCGCGTAAAGGATTTTTTTTTATTTTTATTTTAACGAAAACTGGTAACTACATATTCTATGTGTTACGCTTCTGACCAGAAGCTGGTACCGAGTCAAGATCCAAGTTTTATTTAATGTAATGGTCGATCTGGGTGAAAATTCGTATTTAAACACATTTAGAAACAGCTATAAAGGCGTAATGCTTTACTAAAAAATCTAAATTTTGTGATATTTTCTTTACTTTTTTTCCGACTAATTTTTTTTTTAATAAGACCAATTAATTTGGCAAACGACTGGATGGAACCAGGGTTAATATATCAACGAGAATCAAAAGAACACTTTCAAAACCGATCAATAACATTTGTTTTTCTTAACCTGAACAATAACAATCAATGTTCAAATTTGGCCCTTGGCTACTCATAACTTGTGACGCACATCCGGCTTAGGCTTACACTTTGGTTCTCATAAACAAACAAACAAAACATGAAAATTCAGGTGAATGGTCACGTGACGATGAGAAGTATAATATGTCAATCAAATATCAGTTCCACAAATATTGACAGTGACAAGACATACCGGCACTAAATTTTAAGAGTTTTAAATTATAATTCACAGTGACTGAACTTCTTATAAATATTTTTAAGATCTATATTTGCAACTATTCTATATGAGTGTAAGGGATCACTCATGGAATTGATTTTAGATTTATAGACCTAGATTTATATTCTAACTATGGTGGCTCGATTCAAAGAGCGCGTAAAGTAAACTGACCTAGCATTGGGCTGGCCCCATTACCCACCATTGAATGATTAGACGACCGCACGTGAAAAGAACTCCTTTTCTACCCTAAATCATTATGAAAGTGAAATGAAGTAAATGTATAGCCTACAATATACAGTGAATACACAAATATAATAATAGGCCTACCCCCCCCCCCCCCCCACCCTCCATCAAACAACTAACAACAAAACAATAACAAACACCTTCTCACTTGAAAGTATAACTCGGTCATTTATTAGATATTTGGAAAGAGGGATAAAAAGAAAACAATTTCTTATTCTATATGGAAGAACATATAAATTATCATTCTTTCCGTATGGTACTGGGCATGGAATTGGTTAGCCTAAAAAAAGCAGGGAAAAACAAAGGCTTAATACCATTTAAAGTAAAGTCAAGTATCCAGTCAGACCAAATTGATCCATAGGTCCGGTGAAGCAGCGTTCACCAGTTTCTGTGGCCACTGCATACTGCATACAGGTGGATTGTGTAGCTAGCACTATGCAGAGACGCCTTAACTTTACCCCAACTAAGGTGGGGTACCCATCAGAACTGGGTAGACTCAGGGACACCCTCCAGACACGGGAAAAAAATCCAAGCCTGCACCAGGATTCGAACCCAGGACCTTCGGTAAGCCAGACGAACGCGCTGCCGGCACGACCACCGAGACCCCCTAATACCATTTAAATGCAAAACCTTTGAATCCACTTCATTCTGTGCAATGCACGCTGTAGACGTTCGCAGGCAAGATGGCTGGCTTTAAGAAAAACGACACATTGGACAATGGTAGCCTACATGAATGCCATTTAACAGTCGGATCTAACACACAACTGTGGACAATAGGCCACTAAAGCATGCACTGAGCACTGAGCACTGAGCATGCTAAATGTGATAGCAAGGAGAGTCTCGCTATACAAATGACCATCATTATGTCGCAATAGTCTTCTGTATAGAATGAGCCTCTATACTACATAGGTCAATAGAAAATATGTCTGATAAGCTAAGATCTACAAAACAAATTGAGCTATTCTAGATAGGAACAGAAATAAACTTGCTCCTAGCTGTGAGATTGCCAGAGTTTCCTTTCACTTCTCTTGTCAGTAGATTGATGTGGTCGTACGGCAGAGTTGGTGACCTGGAAACAAAGGAGCCACCACGGCATGTGATGGGCAGAATTATTGCCGGCAAGGGAGACAAGTTCATTATCTTGCGTTTCATGGCGACACTAGAGAAGTAGTTAGGGAGACTAACTGTCCCCTCGTTATGTCCCTTGAGTGACAGTAACGTCCCTTGAATTTGCTAAATATTTCTTCCCAATAAACTGAACTAAAATATTGAGTTTTTTTTTTTTTTTACTTTATTTTTCATACTGAAATTTCACAGATGATTGTATACCATAAACTGCATAACCTTATATTATATTATACTACCATAAATTATATTATACTGCTATATCTTTTATTGAACAGCCTAATCGTTTTTATACTGTAATACTTTATCCTATAAAACACACCATTTTTAATATCATTTTATATTGTAGGCTACTATCTTATTATGTCAACAATTGGTTACCCCCCCCCCCCCATAATAAAATCCATTAAGTATGTCAACAAAATAAGGGGAGGGGATCTGAACAAAGTTTGACAATTATTGACAAGGGTGAGGGAGGGGGTCAAGAAAAGTTGACGTCCACAATGTTACTTTGTATAATAAATTTAAAAAAATGGAAACTAGTCGTACGTTTGTAAGACATACACTCATTCAACAATCTACAGCCTATCATTTAATAATAGATTATGCTTATACTAAATCGCCAACTTCATGGCCTTAAGATCTACCCTCTCTATGCCGAACTGAAAAAAAAAATGAAAACGAAGAGCACGATTGATGAGGGGGTGCAAAAGGGCGGTAATGTAAGTGGTAAAGGGGGGGGGGGGCAATTGTGCAAATTATATTTGTATTTTGCTAAATACTTTATAATATGTGAAACGTTAAAATGAAGTCGTTTAAATAGATTTTTTTTTATAATTTCAAATATTAAGTATTAATTTCTAATTTTCTGGAAAATATTGTAGGATATTTTTATTTTTATTTTGAGTGGCGTAGCCAGGATTGCAAGGTGGTTGTAGAAAAAAATTGCAAGGTAGGAGATCTAGAGGTAGGAACAGTGAAGACAACGCTTTGTATAAAGTGCTGGAAATAATGAAAGTGCGAATAGCGAACATACAGTAGAAATAGAAGGCTATACACAGATGGTGCACAGTTTCCTTCATAAACTATTGAACAACTTACATTGTATAACAAAATCAATAAAGAAACATTAAATTATATTAATTATATATTTCTATACAAATAATAAAATAAAAGAAATATTGTTAAAATTCTCGGCTTGGGGGCACCGTATTACACTTTCCCCCTTCATGGCTACGCCTTTGAAATCTGCTAAACAAGTTAAAAAAAACACAATTTTAAATGAATTAGAAACGTTTAAATCTAAATTCTTTTTTTAAGCAACAACAACAACAAAAAACTAGTGTGTAGTTGCCGTAATAATGAGGGGAGGGGTGATCAATTGTTGACATAATTGTATAATCTCTGAAAGTTTGACAATTGTTGACAAAGGGGCTGTGGTGGGGGGGTGGTGAAAATTGCGTAACAAATGTTGACGTCCCCTTTACCTAGTCTTCTACTCAGAGGTGTGTGGCAGCAACTAAAACGGCCAAATCGAGCTGATCCGTGGTGGAGACTCCGCAGGAGAGATCAGGCAACGATTGCCCAGTTCCGGACAGGACACTGTCCTATTGGTGCCTATTTCGGACGATTTAGGCCCTATTTCGATTCGCGGTGTCGACATTGCTTTGAAGCAGAAGAGACGGTCGAGCATTTGCTTTTAGACTGCCCTGCCTTGCAGGATGAAAGAGTGGATGGGAACGGTCAACTGTTTGCACCGAACCTATACGGTGATTTAGCTGTGCTACGTAGTACAAGTGTGTTTGTCCTCCGAATCCTAAGAGATTAGTCTCGATTCGATCACTCCGGTGAAGTGAGGTTTAAAGTCTACTCAAAGGCTACGCAGCTGAGATTTTTATATTATTCATGTAGACTCTAGGCCTAACTAGGCTAACTGTGGTTTTTGAAATGGTTAAAAGGGACACACGTTACTGTATTCAAAGCAAGCTTACGAAGTCAACACAGATACACACTGATTTTATTCTAAATGTAAAGTAATGTGTTGAATCAGATTTACACCTGTTAGCCAATCGGTACATTTCATTTCTGTCTTTCCTTGAGGTGAGCTCTACTTGTAAGGCCTATGATACACACCGCCCTACAATAGATTTTGCTTGATACCACGTGAATCTCATTTTCCCACGGCCAAGATAGGGGTAGGTGTATTTTTTTCATTACAGTTTATATTTATATATTAAAAATTGCGTTCTTTATTATAAAAAAAATATAAAAAATAACGACAACTTGTTTACAAAATATGATTCGCCTGTTTGTAGGCTTTTCAAATATCCAGAAAGGTCTGAGTTATTAAGGATTATAAACAAGTTTCGTGGATGGCAGTTGTCCGTCACCATATAGGGCATAGAACACATTTCATAAATAGCCATTAGGCTAAACCACATATTATGACATTAGGCTAAACCCCATATTATGACATTAGGCTAAACCCCATATTATGACATTAGGCTAAACCACATATTATGACATTAGGCTAAACCCCATATTATGACATTAGGCTAAACCCCATATTATGACAAAGTCAATTAAAAGGTCAGATGCTCATTACTCAAAATATTAGTGCATGGATCAATCTTTAAAAAAATATGTTATGATTTCATAGACTTTATCCATTCATTTGATATTCAAAATTATTTTTTTACCAATAAACCTTATAATGAGTACAAGTAAGTGTATTAGCCTATTAACTATTATGCTGTGTGTGTCATTGTTTTTTTTTTTTTTTATTAAAGAACAACTAGATTAATAGATACGACCACTTATCACACCAGCTTAAGCTTTGTTTGATTTTCCCTGCAAAATAAAAATAAAAATGGTTGAAAAATTTTAGTCTGCATGCTATACCTTCTTTTTCATAGTTTGGCCTTTTTTTTTTTGTTGTACCAAAACCTGATTGCAAATTGTCTTCAGTCCTCAGATTAAAAACAACATAATTAAAACATTATACACATTTTCAATATATTTGGGGAAAGGGTTAAGGGGGGTGGGGTGGGGAGGAGATATCGACCGTATTATGCTTGTTGTTTAGACTTTAGACACTCGTGAACTTTGTTAATTTAAATATTCGTTTGAACTTTCACTTTGACCAATGATTTCTCCGGTGAAAATTTTTATTAATACTCTCTTGCGTTTGTCTTAATTTTGTTACAAGCTACATTGATTCTGTCTCATTTGATGATGGTGGCACGAGACGCACTAAATTAGGCTATCAAAGGTGTTATTAACACCTGTCATTATGGAATTATACAGTTAAAGGTAATCCTTTACGTGCGAGTTTTTGGGTTCTAAAGGAAAATTTTTAAAAGAATCATGAGCATGTCCGCTTCCCACGAATAAAAACATTAATTAGTCTAAATGACTAAATGCCATCATGTTCCATGTAAACAATATAAGGCCCTAATTATTAGTTTAGATTTATCAACTTTAACTGTCTTTAACTCTCGACAGTGACCCTCATTTTTAACTCGTTTTCCAAAAGCATGTATTTTTTTATTTACGAATTTCATAGCATACCAAAGATAAGGTTATGATTATAGATAATGAGACAATATTAGTTTTCTATATTTTTTAATATTTTAAAATTAAATTTATGCACGAGTTAAGATTTTACTTTCTAGGTTATTGCCCCCATCATATCTTAATTTACACAGGTTAGCGGCCCCTTAGCCTACCCACTACTCTACATGGCATGTTGAATTATGTTGCACTATTTACCCCACTACATCTTGCACTATTCACAATTTGTTCCCACCCACCCCTACTTTGCAATATTTAGGCCTACACCACATTGCAAACCTGGCTATTCCACTGATATTTATTGGTAGATAAATGCAACTTCTAATTTCAGATTGCCCATTGGTACATCTTCACATCTGTACTGGGGATTCAATCAAGTCTATTGTTGCTCACAGAAGTTAAGTAAAAACAGCATACTCACTTACCATACTTTAGATTTATTTTATATGTCACTTGCCAAAACATCTCTATTACTATTTAAAATTTGTGTTTTAGGTTTTTGTCTAAAATTTCTCTAGTAGCTATTATTAGTAGATCAGAATATAGTGTAGTTTGTTCTGTAATTAAGAGCAATGTAAATAATTTGACATTAATTTAACATAAGCAATACATTTAAAAAAACATTATCAATTTCAATAAAAAAATACTAATTTGTTTATTAAAATGATTAAAACAGTTTGGCATCCTGTACTGAAAAAAAAAACACTTTTGTAGATAACATAATAATAAATATCTACTTAAAAGAAACTCACCAAATTATAGTAGTTTTAGAAACTCTAATTTGATACCTTTATTAAAAATACCCTCTAATTTCTCGGCATAATGTAACAAATAACAATGGTAAGATATGCTATTCAATTAACATAATGTTTATCTGATATTTTATGTTGGCTCGTAAATTAAAGTGAATGTAAGCTTCAATAGATAATTTCTAAATATGTCCTTATTATTTAATGTAATTATATAATATAGCTGATCATTTAGCTTCTGTTCTTAGAACTGTACATAGAAATAGGATAATACTGTCTTCAAAGTATTATAATAAAATACCATAATTTCAAATGAATACATGAAGTACAAAATGACTTAAAAAACCAATGCAGCACAGAGTTAAAAATTTTACTGAGTCACATTCAGAAGCATCTTTTAATTCTCATTACTGCAACCTTTTAGTGGAAGATGGGAACAAAATTGAACAATACTAATATGTTTCAACTTTTTTTCAACTATTGCAATTCCTTGTGTTAATCAAATGTTCAAATCTTCATGATACTAAGTCACTAACTGAACAAGCATCTTCAACTGTGCTGCATTGCCATTTAATCTGCCATAGATATAAATAAGTTTTACATTGACATGAAATTACTAACCCAATACTTGAAGAGTGTTAAGTATTTAACAAATGTCTGAGCTTTTATCAATAGTTAGTGTATGGTACGCTGATGATCCATTGTCTACCATAAGATTTTCTTGGACCCTCTAGCTTTCAGTTGTGTGTCAATGATACAGAGTTTGGATCCTATACCATGATGTTCTTGGGAATTATTGTTGTCAACTTAAGTTTATAACTTTACAGTGTAAAGCAGAGCAAATAAATTCATCATCATCAATCCCATGGCCGTTGAGGTCGTTGTGGGGAGCGAATGGACACTTCGGCAGTCAACTTTCTCCACTTTTCCTATCTTGAGCTGTTGTCAATAGTTGAGTCAACTGCAGTTCTGTTCAATGCTTTACATTGTCGAACCAGCAACTCCGTTTACCGCCTCTCCTACGCCCACCTTCAACCATGTCTTGGACAGCTTAGACTTTAGACAGAACACAGTTTCTAAATTATGACAATGCCTGAATTGGGTTTTTCAAACTTTTTAGACTAAAACTAAACTTGCTATCTACACTTCAAGCTAAAAATGTTCATGAATGACACATTGTTCCTCGTGAACAAATTGTTTGTATTATAAATAGTAAACTTGTGTGTACAGTAACAAATTCATAATTGCATTATGCTATTGTATTCAATTCCAATGCAAACAATTCTATTCCACTATTGCAAACACTGCATGTTAATGAAACATCAAACACCTGGTGTTAATATTAAATGTGGCAGCCATTAACAAACATAGCAAGAAACTGTGACACCATTAATCTGTGCCAATATACAGTCGTCCATTCTATTGTATAGTGGATGCATGCATTCTGTGAGTTGTGTGTGCATGCATATACACAAAGCTAAGAAAGAACAATGTTTCTAAAAAGACAATGCCTGAATTTGTTTTTTAAACTGGAACCAAGCTTGCTAACTACACTTGAAGCTAAAAATGTTCCTCCAATATCATTCAATTTCACTTATTCTGCAAAACGATAATTTAAAATGCCCAATTTACCTGAATGACACCTTGTTCCTCATGAACAAATTGTTTATATTATAAATATTAAACTTATGTGTACAATAACAAATTCATAATTGCATTATGCTATTGTATTCAATTCCAATGCAAACAATTCTATTCCACTTTTTCAAACACTGCATGTTAATGAAACATCAAACACCTGGTGTTAATATTAAATTAAACTGCTCCAGAGATTTGGATATGACATGCATGTATTGACATTGTCTAAGACACTTTTTTTAGTTTCAGAAAACAGTTTGATGTTAAGTTCTACATCTGATGAAAACCCATTTTAAAAGAATCTAGGAGTTAGGGCCCTTACAACAACACAAGAATTTGTGAAAAAGGTATGTTGCTTTTTCTTAACTTTATAACTTAAAAGTTTTTATTAGGGCTTTATTAAAGTTTATTATGTATTCAATGTTCTTATTTTTACAATATGTTTCTAATTTAATAGTTTTCATTTCAGGCTTTAGGGATAACCGTCACCATCTCGAGAGGAACAGGAAGAGGAGACCTACAGAATAACATGTGTATTTTGGGGCGTTTTTATGTTTGGTAATGGATATTTGACATGCATGTATTAACATTGTCTAAGACACTTTTTTTAGTTTCAGAAAACAGTTTGATGTTAAGTTCTACAACTGATGAAAACCCAATTTAAAAGAAAAAGAATGGAGTTAGGGCCCTTATAGCAACTCAAGAATTTGTGAAAAGGTATGTTGCTTTTTATTAACTTTTTAATTTAAATAGTTTTAGATAAGGCTTAATTAAAGTTAATTATATACTCAATGTTTTCATTTTTATGATATGTTTCTAATTTAATAGTTTTCATTTCAGGCTTAGGGATACCAGTCACCATCTCGAGAGGGACATGAAGAGGAAACCTACAAGAACACGCTTTCCTGCTGGACAAAAACACAGAACAAGTTAGGAAAAAAGCAAGTAAGCTTGTTTGTAGAATTGGTACATTGTTGTTTCTATAATAGTTAGGAGGTATTGCTTAGTTTAATTTAGTTACCTAATTAGAAAGTGTATTTGTTGTTTAGTTTTGAAAATGTCTAAATGATGTATGTAGTTTCCTATTTAAGTCAACACCGAGAGATGGGCCCCAAAGAAGGTCTGTGTGCTGGACAAGTAAAGTACCCTTCGGACCAAACTGATCATAGGGCTGGTGTAGCAGCGTTCACCAGTTTCTGTGGCCACGGCATACAAGGGGATGTGTGGCCAGCACAATGCCCAGCTGCCTTTACTTTACCCCAACTAATGTCAGGTACGCATCAGAGCTGGGTAGACTCAGGGACATGCTAGGTGATTGTGTGGCCAGCACAATGCCCAACCGCCTTTACTTTACCCCAACTAATGTCAGGTACCCATCAGAGCTGGGTAGACTCAGTTACACCCTCAAGTCCACAACCTTCAGATTGCCAGTCGAATGCGCCGCCGCTTGGGTACCAAGCCCCATGTGCTGGACAAAAACAAATAATTATGTTAAAAAGATAAAAGGTACATTGTTTTTTCAATAATAGTTTGGTTCTATTATTTATAGATATAAAAATCAAGTTGATAGAAGTAAATAGAATCATTGTCCAATTGAATCAATTTGTTACTGAAGTAATACAAAAATCAACACATTAGGCTTCCTAAAAAGGAATCTTCTACAATTGTAATGAAATCAAAGCGAATTAAAATGCTCTTTAAAATTATTTCTGCATTTTGTTGACCAACAACTAAAGAAATTATTACAAAAATTTTTCTAGGAAATCCAGCAAGGAACTGCATGGTTCATTATTAAATTATTTTTAAATTACTTAAAAAGATGGAGCGTCTGTAACTTACAAGATTTTGGATTTTGTATGTATGTCTGTAAACTAAAGGGAAAGTACAATGCAGTACTGAATATCTTTTCATACAGTTATCTTGTTATAATAATAATAAATATATTACACCCCATTTCAAACTTCCTTAGTAAAATATGTGCATGTGAATTTAAACTAATGTAAATACCTTCCAAATAAATTATAAATTACCTATGTTTATAATAAGCAGTGCATTTCATTACAATAAAACTCTAAATACCAAATCTATAAGTATGTAATAATAAGAATAAAACAATTCTTTGACCTTTTATGAAATAAAATAAAAAAAGAAACAAATTATACTAGAAATGATCTTATATCTTCTTAATAATAACTCACCAGTTAGAGATAGACTTCTGGCTTATAAGTTTGACAGATGTTACTTCTAGAAGAAGATAATTATGTCCTAAGCCTCAAACTCCTGCAGGGCGACAGGTGTTGGTCAGCGGCAGGGCTAGAACTCTAGTTATCTTATCTTATCTTATACATTACAGACGCTCCTTCTATAAAGAAGATTATTGCGTCCTACGCTCATCCGTGGTCCGAGTCTAGTCTTGCATTTTTATTAATGTTTTAAATGATGTTAGGTTATTGGTTTTCCTGGTTTGTTCAGGCAACCCATTCCATGCCCGAATGCCACTCGGGAAGAAAGAGTACTTATATGCATTTGTTCTCGCATAAGGGACAAGGAAGGTGTTTTTGTCTCTATGTTTATCTGAGCTTTGCAACAGATTGTTATTGGGTTGTATTTCTAAATTAGAGTTTAATGCCTTATGTATTATTACTACTTTACTCTTTGCCCTTCTGTCCTCTAGTGTTTCTAGGTTTAGTGATTTGACTAATGGTGTTACTCTTGTCAATGGGGAATATTCACTAGTTATAAACCTTGCAGCTCTTTTTTGAATTTGTTCTAATTTTTTAATGTTTTCTTTAGTTGATGGGTCCCATACAGATCCTGCATATTCTAGTATAGGCCTAACTAATGTGAGATAGCATTTTAGTTTTATATTCTTATTACATTTGTAAAAATTCCTTTTTATGAATCCTAATGTTTTGTTTGATTTTTTAATTACTTCATCAATGTGAGGGTTCCAAGATAACTTATCATTTATTATTACTCCTAGATACTTAGCATTGCTAGTTTGAGTTAGTTCTTTACCATGAATGAAGTAGTTTGTTATTATTTGTTTCTTTTTCTTGGATACCCTTATTAGTTGGCATTTTTCTGGGTGAAAAGACATACTCCAGTTTGATTCCCATTTTTGTAGTTCATCTAGGTCTTTTTGTAAAAGTTCACTATCTTTTCCTGTCTTTATTATTCTATAAATTATGCAATCATCGGCAAATAATCTTACTTTTGTGCCTGTGTTGATGCAATTAGGCAGATCATTAATGTAAATTAGAAATAGTAGGGGCCCTAGAACAGTTCCTTGTGGAACTCCTGAGTTTACTGTTATTGGTGATGACTTAGAGCCATTTATTATCACTGTTTGTTCTCTGCCTATAAGAAAGTCCTGAATCCACTGATGTAAGGGACCAGAGATGCCAAAGTATTTAAGTTTTTTAAGAAGACTAGAATGATGAACTTTATCAAATGCTTTTGAAAAATCTAGTAATATAGCATCAATTTGGTTGTTATTATCTAATCCCTTAGACAAGTCATCTATTAAGCCTATCAATTGAGTCTCACATGATCTATTTTTCCTGAAGCCATGTTGGTGTGGGCACAGTGCATTTAGTTTGTCTAGATGATTTACTATACTACTATATATTATATGTTCAAGTAATTTACATGTTATGCTTGTTAGAGAAACAGGTCTATAATTTCCGGGGTCAGATTTATCTCCTTTTTTGAAAAGGGGGGTTACATTGGCTAATTTCCAATCTTTGGGCACTTTGCCCTGGTTTAGAGAGGCCTGAAAAAGTATTTTAAAGATTGGAGATATTTCATTAGTTAGTTCTTTAAGCAGTCTTGCTGGTATTTCATCTGGACCAGAAGCTTTGTTTACTTTTAAGTTGGTTAGGAGTTGTTTAATGCCTTTTTCATCTACATTTATATTTCCTATCTCTTCTAGTTTGTTTAAATTTATGAATATTTCTTTGTCACCTGGATTTGAAAAAGATGATGCAAAGTGTGTGTTTAGGATATTAGCTTTAGTTTCATTATCATTATAAGTTTCATTGTTTTGGCCTTTTAGTGGAGCTATGCCTGTAGTGTCCATTTTTCTTGATTTAATGTAGGACCATAAGTTTTTATTATTATCTTTAGAAATTACATTGTTTACATATTCATTCTGCAGCTGTCTGCTTAGTTTCTGAGTTAAATGTTTAATTTTTAGGTATTTTTTATGTAGTCTAATTGAATTAGTTGCCTTAAACTTTTTGAAAAGATTTTCTTTTTGTATACACAGTTTCTTTAGTTTAGTGTTAAACCAACATTTGTTAATTTTATTTGATGTTTGTTTTGTTGGCACAGAGTCAGCCATTATTGCTTTTAAGTTAGTTTTTATAAATTGCCAAATATCTTCAACTGGACTATCTATATTGTGTTTAGTAAGAAAATTGGTTTGGAATTTTATTGCTGCTTGATGTAGTTCTGTTGTGTTACATTTATTCCAGAGATAAATTATTCTTTTAGGTTTCTTGCTAATTTGGATTTTTATTTTGTTATTTACTCTGACAATATCATGATCTGAAAGTCCAGGGATTATTTCATAATCTAATACTAGTCCTGGTCTGTTCGTTAAAAATAAATCTAGTATATTATGGTTTCTTGTTGGTTTTTTATTAATTTGGTCTAAGTTTAGATTTTGGATGGTATTGATAAACATTTCATTTATTTCTTTTGTGTTTTGGTGCTTTTCTATACAGTAGCTATTCCAATTTATATCAGGGAGGTTGAAGTCCCCCATTATCCAAATTATAGCATTTTTATATTTAGTTTCAATACTTGTCAGCTGATTACACAGATCAGACATGTACTCTGATGTTGAGTTTGGTGGTCTGTAAACACTGCCTACAATTATTGGTTTGGAATTAGGTCTGCTTATTTTACAAAATACTGACTCTATGTTATTTTGAGGTTCTAATTTAATTTCTTCAGCTATTAGGGTAGATTTTATGGCTAGTTTGATACTTTCTTTAAAAAAAACTTACAACTAACAGTATACCAATCTTATAAGATGTACAGTCAGCAGATTTCAATGTTTATCTGCTGTTTTAGTTATTGGAACTGTAAATTGTTTAAGCTAAAAATAAAAAGAGCAGTATATATAATCTTACATTAAAATATCCAGTTCATTATAAGAGATATTGAAATTCAAGTTATCAAGGACATAAATATGTATTACAAATAATAGAACAGTTTGTAAAAGTATAATGAAAATTGCACAAAAAAGAAAGTACCAGACATCAAATTATAAGTATCTTCTTAAAATAAAAGTTAGATGTAGTTGATTGAGAATCATCAAATTGATTTTTCTACTTTTACTTCTGGGTATGATGATACAAAAAACAAAACCCTAATATCTGGTGACTTTACCACAGTGACAATTTTCTCTTTAAATTTTGGGAATGTGGTATTTTATAAATTTCTAGAGTTGTTTCCCCTGTCGTTTTTTTTACTTCCCTTGTAAATTTTAGGGTTATTGGTATAAATTTATGCAGTTTTAGATTGTTTTTAACTTCAGGCTTTTTAATAATTTTATGTAGATTTCATTGTATATTTAATTCTTATGTATGTCGAATGTTTGTAGATAGTGAACTCCTGTATGGACACAAACAAACAAAAAGTTACAAAAAGAAACAAGTGACCTTCAGAGTTAAAAGGTAAGCCTACAATATTTCTATATTAGTTTTCTTTGTTGCTAAGTTGCTTAATTATATAGGACATTCTTTAAAGTTCTCTAGCAAGCTTAATTATTGGCAGACTTTATTTTTAGTTCACTCCCCAGCCCATTGCAGCTCTTCATTTCCTAACAGGATAATCTCTCGATAGTTTTGAGGCAACCAATCCTTCTATTTCCCTTGGGGCAACCAATCCTTCTATTTCCCTTGAGGCAACCAATCCTTCTATTTCCCTTGAGGCAACCAATCCTTCTATTTCCCTTGAGGCAACCAATCCTTCTATTTCCCTTGAGGCAACCAATCCTTCTATTTCCCTTGAGGCAACCAATACTTCTATTTCCCTTGAGGCAACCAATCCTTCTATTTCCCTTGAGGCAACCAATCCTTCTATTTCCCCTGAGGCAACCAATCCTACTATTTCCCTTGGGGCAACCAATCCTTCTATTTCCCTTGGGGCAACCAATCCTTCTATTTCCCTTGAGGCAACCAATCCTTCTATTTCACTTGAGGCAACCAATACTTCTATTTCCCTTGAGGCAACCAATCCTTCTATTTCCCTTGAGGCAACCAATCCTTCTAATTCCCTTGGGGCAACCAATCCTTCTAATTCCCTTGGGGCAACCAACTTTTGAGTTTTTACAGGCATATCATTTTCACCGCCTTTTCCATCTGGCTATTCCTGGTCAATTTATGTTTGGAGCTTGTTGGTGACTCTTGAGATCTCTGAATCATCAAGGAAAAAAAAGTTAAGCAATCCTGTGGGACTAAATAAATCCTTAGGGCCGGTGAAGCAGCGTTAACCTGTTTCTGTGGCCACAGTATACTATGGGGAAGTGTGGCCAGCACAATGCCCAGTCATCAAACTAATGTCAGGTACCAATAAGAGCTAGTTAAACTTAGATACAACCTCCAGACCTGGAAACAAACTCTAGCTGTCACCAGGATTCAAAGTGTGGCCAGCACAATGCCCAGTCATCAAACTTATGTCAGGTACCAATAACTTAGATACAACCTCCAGACCTGGAAAAAAACTCTAGCCGTCACCAGGATTCAAACCCAGGACCTTCAGTACACCAGCCGAACACGCTGTGCATGGCCACCACAGACATGCCTACCGTTCCGCTTTTGGCGTATTCGTTCCGCTTTCTTATAAAAAAACACACTTTGTTCCGCCGTTCCGCTTTCTACTAGTTTTGTTACGCCAAATTGGAAAAGTTTGGGTTTTTCATGAGTTGAAATATAGTCCGTGTCTAGGTTGATAAAACAAAGGCACAAAAAAGTCGCAATGCTATAATTATCATTACTTGGGTTTTCTGGGTTTATTAAAATAGATATTGTGGGCTTTTCTAACGTTTTTTGCGGTATTTATCGTGTTTGGCACATAATATTATTTTCCTTTACCGTATTGCTAAGATTGTGAAAATGTCTAAACGTCCTGGCTCAGAAAGTTTAAATATGACTTGTTCAAATTGTAAAAAAACTAATTAAGTGTTATTGGAAGGAATATTCAGAGGAGTTTATTCAGCAAATGTGAATTTAATGTTCTTTGTAGGCCTACTAGATCTTGATCCATTGCGAATTGTCTGTAAAACGTAAGCCTACCTACATTTTAAATAGGCCTAGATTTGAGCTTTTTTTTTTTTTTTTTTTTTTTTTTTTTTTTTTTTTTTTTTTTTTTTTTTTTTTTTTTTTTTTTTTTTTTTTTTTTTTTTTATATAAAAGATTGTTAGATAAAGAGTGTTCCGCTTTTTTGTTGAAAAATCCTCTTTTTTCATCAAGATTGTTCCTCTTTTTAGTCCTTAGGGGTAGGCATGTCTGCCACCATCTAACCATAAAGGAGCATAGACTTAACTTGTTGTGGACAGACTGGTTACATGTGTGCCTTACGCTACCAAGTACAATACAAAATATTTATGGATTAAAGGTAATTTTTAAATGCATTTTTCTGTGTTTTTTTTATTGATTTAAACTGTTTAATGCTTTGGTTAACCCGATGAGACCGTAAGACCGCTTAAGCGGTCCAGCGCGCGTCAGTCATTCAGGCCGAGAGACCGCTTAAGCGGTCTAGGAACAGGCCTTGTATAAAGGCAGTAATTTAAGCCGTTCCCTTTTCCAATCCTACTTTTTAAATCTATAAATAAACCAAACAAACATGGCTGCCCCCATTGAGTTTATTTTGCGATCTTTTATAGTAATAGATTGTGTTTAGTTTATATTGTTTTCAAAGCAAAAAAATGGATAATTCTGAGCCAGGAACATCAATAGAAAAGCGTGCTTGTATAAAACGATTTTAAATTCAAGAATTGCATTAAAAATTAGAAGATTTTACTAAATTAGAGGACAATAATGATAAAGATTAGGATTAGGCCTAGCCAGAAGAATAACTTGAATCGTAATCAGACAACAATGAGATAAATAGTGAGTGAGAAGAGAATGATAGGGCTAGTGTTATGAAAAAGAAGGTGTGTACTTGGTCCCTCTGGTGATATTGTTTGGAATAAGACATAAAAACATATTGACAGATCAATATTTCTGTAGAAAACAAGTAAGCATCTCTTTTACATATATTTGAGCTGTTAGATTGTCATTATTTGTCAGATGTGTGCTGTTTAAGTCCTCATTTCTAAACATCCCCATTTTTCAATAATTTCCTCTGGCGGGTCCAGGCAGAGGGGTTTTTTACTCTCAGCGGGACAGGGTCTCAAAGGGTTAAAGCTGTGCATATTGCTTTAATTTAAACTCTTCAAAATGTGTTGTTCTAAACTGTGGGGTAATACTTTCGTTTCAACACTTTGTAATAAGTAAAACTTTGATTTAAGCTCTTCATAATACAATGCTCAGTTTTTAATAATGCTTTAGTTTAAGATCTTCATCAACCTTAGATTTAAGCTATGTTTAAAGCTGTGTCATGCATGACAAAATGATTATTTTCTTGTTTTGTATTGTGAAATAAAATGTTAAAAACTTTCTCTAGGGCCTACCATAACTAATACTTAATTCTTAACCCTATGACAGAGAGTAAATCTTACATTATATATATAACAAACACATAATATGTTCTATAGCAGTAGTGTCACTTTTACTTAAATGTAAAATGTGATTGAAAATTCAGTTTTTAGTGAATGGTGTTTGGTTTTAAGCACATGCGCTAAGTAACCAAACATGTTGTACTCTGGATTTATATTTATCATTTGTGGTGTTTTGTGGTAATCTTAATTTATGGTCATTTGTGATAATTTTCATTTGTGGTGTTTTGTGGTAATCTTAATTTATGGTCATTTGTGGTAATTTTCATTTATGGCGTTTTGTGGTTCTATGATTTGTTGTGGCTTGACTCATTAACCTTAATAAAATAATTGTGGTCACTTTTTTAAAGTTATAATTATAACTCATGATAAAAAGATATAGTATCAATAAAAGTTTAACTTTGCATTATTTAAATTATTTGTGAAACTGTTTTGTACATGTCTATCAAAATAAATCACTAGTCTGACATTTTTCCAGTTTGATTAGTATTATGGGACATCTACAAAAATGGATGGAAGAAGTGGACATTTAAAAAAGTTATGGCGATAAAGCTCATGATATTAAACAGTTCTGGTATTATAATAATAGATCTCAGGGATATACACAACAGAGAGATCACAACTCCAGATTTAATCAGAACAGGAATCATTGTGGAGCTGTGTTATCAAGAAGCAAAGGAATAAAGTTTTTTCCAGGATATGTGGGATTAGTACCAGTTCATGCAGTTCGCGACACGGGAGCCTCTGTCATTGCAATAAACAGCAAATATGTTCAGTCAAATCAATACACTGGTGAGGTAGCAGACTGTACATCATTTGATGGAAGAGTGATTAAATTGAGGTTGGCCTACATTGATATTAGGACACCATATATTACAGGTAGAGTACTGGCTCCTGTTATAAATGATGCACCAATAGATTTAATTATTGGAAATGTTGAATCAGTTAAAGAATGTACTAGAGAGGAAATAGAAACATGGGAATTTAATAATAATCAAGCACAATGTAATGTGATTAATGAATGTAAAGCAAGCAATACTGAGGAAAGTCAGACAATGGTGAATAATGAAAAAGACACATCAGTTGATAGTGAATCATTACTGAATGAAAACTTTAATTTGGAAAAATTCAAAAAGGAACAAAGAGAGGATACTACATTGGATAGATTATTCAAATCTACAGAGAAAGGAACTACTAATAAAAATAGTGTATGCAAAGTTAAAAATGATACACAACTATTAGTCAGAGAGATACTCATAAATGGCAGACAAGTGGAACAAATAGTTGTACCATATAGATATAGAACAGAAATAATGACTAATGCTCATTCTACACCATTGGCTGGTCATATGGGAGTTGGCAAAACCAAAAACAGAATAATACAACATTACGTTTGGCCTAAAATGTCAAAAGATGTGAAAAGATTTGTTAAACAATGCAAAGTGTGTCAGATGAAAGGATCTGGAAGTAATTTTACCAAAGCACCAATACAAAAAGGAGTGACTGCAACTAGACCATTTCAGAAGGTAGCCATAGATATCATTGGTTTGATGCCTATTATGTCTAACAGAGGACATAGATATATTCTTACATTGATTGATATATGTTCAAGGTATGCAGAGGCAGTACCATTAAAGAAAATTGAATCTACAGATATAGTGCAAGCATTATATTTAATATTTACTAGAATTGGATTTCCTGAAGAGATAATATCAGATAGAGGAACTCAATTTACATCAAAATTGACTAAGGAATTTATGGAAACATTTGGAATAAAGCAGAAGTTTACAACACCTTATCATCCACAATGTAATGGAATGTGTGAGAGATTTAACAAAACTCTGAAGGAAATGTTGTCAAAAGTTAGTAATGAGGATCCAAAGAATTGGGATTTGGCAATTCCATCAACTTTATTTGCATATAGAGAAACTACTCATGATAGTACAGGTTTTTCACCATTTGAATTGATATATGGAAATAATCCAAGAAATCCACTTAGTATTCTCAAAGAACCATTAGTAGGTACTAGTGAAAACAGGGAAATGACTAATTATGAGTTAGTTACAAATAAGAAACAACAATTAGAAATTGCTTTGGAAGAGGCTAGAAAGAATTCAGACAATAATAAGGAAAAGAAAATAAATAGAGTAAATCAGGATAGGAAACTAAGAACCTTGGAACCAGGAGATAAAGCTTTGCTAAAATTAAAAAATCAAAATAACAAGCTATTTACTGAATGGCTAGGGCCATATGATGTGGTTAGAAAGGTCACAGATGTGGATTATGAGATAAGAATTAAGGATCAACTTAAAGTTTTTCATATTAATAATTTAAAAAAGTATAATGATCAATCAGTGGAAAGCCATATATGCTGTAGTATAATATCAGAAGAAATTAAAGAGGATATTGAAGAGATAGCAACAGTGAATACACAGGGTCAGCAAACATATAAAGATGTGAATTTAGAGAAATTGACACATGAACAGGCATATGAGATGGCAAAAATAATACACAGGCATAAGGGTATATTTTCTGATTTGCCTGGTAAGACCAATGTCATACAACATGACATTATTGTAACAGATGATAAGCCAGTGAGGCTAAAACCATACACAATCCCTATTCATTTGAGGGATAACTTGCAAAAAGAGATAGATGAGCTTGTGAGTATGGGGTTGATAGAGCCATCCAATTCAGCATATGCATCTCCAATAGTATTAGTTAAGAAAAAAGATAAAACTATAAGGTTGTGTGTGGACTATAGGAAGCTGAATAATGTTACTCTCTTTGACCCATATCCTATGAACAATGCTGAATATATTATGGCTCAGCTATCTAATGCAACTATTTTTTCTAAATTGGATATGGCTAAAGGGTACTATCAAGTAGGTTTAACTGATAGAGCTAAACGATTTACAAGTTTTGTTACTCCATTGGGGTTATATCAATGGAAGGTGATGAGTTTTGGATTGGTGAATGCTCCTGCAACTTTTAATAGGATGATGGGTATGATTTTAGGACATAGGAAGGATACTATATTTTATTTGGATGACATATGTGTTTTCAATGATACATGGGAAAATCATTTAAAAAGTCTTAATGATATCTTTGACATTATAGAAAAACATAATTTGACAATTAAACCTAACAAATTAGAAATAGGCATGAAAGAAATTACTTTTTTGGGACACAAGATATCCAATAACACCATTAAGCCATTGGAGGAGAATATTACTAAAATTCTTAAAATTGACATTCCAAGAAATAAAAAAGAAGTGAGGAGTCTTCTGGGTGTTTGTAATTTTTATAGGAAATTTATTCCTAATTTTTCAGAGATGGTATCTCCGTTGACTGAACTTATTAAAAAGAAAAGCCCAATTAAAATAATTTGGTCTCAGGAGTGTGAAATGGCATTAAATAGGATAAAGGTTGCTTTTTCTGGACAACCTATATTAAGACTACCAGACATTAAAAAAAGATTTGTGGTTTTAACTGATGCAAGTTTGGTTGGTTTGGGAGGAATTTTGGGACAATATCATGACAATGTCTTACACCCGATTCAGTATATTAGCAGGAAATTAAGTGAGGCTGAGGTTAGGTATGCAACAGTAGAACGGGAAGCTCTTGGTGTGGTTTGGTGTATTACTAAATTGGCAAGGTACTTGATGGGTACAAGGTTTATTCTTATGACTGACCATAAGCCTTTGTCCTTTATAAATCAGAACAAGTTAAACAACAGTAGGATAGCAAGATGGTCACTTATACTGCAGGCATACAGTTTTACTGTGGAAAATATACCTGGGGTTGATAATATATTGGCTGATTTGTTGTCTAGATGTGGTGTTTAAGGTGTGCTGTTTGATACGTAAGCACCAGTTGGAACGCGGTTAAAATTATTTTTTATGTAAATATAAAGTATAGATACGGTGTTAATGAAATATTGATTTTTTCCAAAGGTTCTGGACGAGAAATGGTTCTACAACTGAAGCACGGTGATTCAAACACAACGTACCATTTGTAAGTGAGAGATGTTCTATCACGTCCTCACATTATCGTGAACGGTTTTTATGGACACCATATCAAACGCAAACATGAAGACATCATATGAAGAGTATATTTATGGTGCTGACATGGAATCGAGGTCTTGTCATCGCTATATCAAGGTATATTGACATTATCAACATGGAATCGAGGTCTTGTCATCGCTATATCAAAGTACATTGACATTATCAACATAGAATCGAGGTCATGTCGTCGCATTATTGAAGTACATTTACATTGTCAACGCGGAATGAAGGTCATGTCATCAACATATGGAGGAATCAACAAATCAACATGGTACATTATTTTGGGTTTATGACTAATGTCAACACTATATTGCTTATAGACAGACAGCTTGTGGAAGTATTCAATGGTAAATTCTAGAGATGTGTCTGTGAACAATGCATGGTAATTATTGTGTGACATTATTGGAACTATTTTATCAAGGTGTTGAAACTCTACAGGATGGATAATCTACAAAGGACTTAGGAAATAATCAATGAATGTGTTGTTGGATGTTCAGAAGAGGAAGGTTGCAATGATATTACATGGACCAGTATGAACTGTTATGTTTTCGGATTTGATGATATTTATACTATTGGTTTGTGTATTTCATCAATACAGGACAGGATATACTGTGGAACCTTATGGACCTATATATATATATATAAAGATTAGTGGAAGTTATTGGTTAACATATATTAATGAAATAGTTGGTTTTGTTAAATGTTATTTGTGTTGCATAACATGTTTTAATATAAATTGGGATAATTGTGATTTTTCATAAAGTTATAGTTATTGAAGACATGAGATTGAAGAGATATATATTTTATCAAAGTATTTGACGGAGATAAGGATTTTTTTTTTTTATATAGAAATTTGTATGACAAATTTAAAGGGTTGATGGGGGAATGTGATGATTTAAAATATATATAGTTGTTTTAGTGGGACATAATTTGTATAATCTCTAACCCGGTGTTAATGTATAGAATAAACGAGTGACGTTCTACGATAAAAAACAATGACGTAGGAGTTAGATTGAACGTAGCGTACTGTGACCGTTATTTTGTAATTACTATGTATACAACTCTCAGGGAGATCACATTATATAATAATATTCAATGAACAAACTGCCGGCTTGTAGTAAAAATGAGAACTCAATATTTAATGCAATTTATGTACAAGATGAATTCAAATACACAACAGTTTATATAGCCTAGTCTAAACACGTCTTTCCACTACCAAATTCTTAGGTCGTCTCTAGTTATCTCCAAATGTACGCTACGTTCAATCTAACTCCTACGTCATTGTTTTTTATCGTAGAACGTCACTCGTTTATTCTATACATAAACACCGGGTTAGAGATTATACAAATTATGTCCCACTAAAACAACTATATATATTTTAAATCATCACAGCGCCCTACTCACATCCGTGCCCGAGTCTAGTCTTGCATCTTTATGTTTTATATCATAGGTTCTCAACGGGGCGTTATCGCCCCCCGGGGGGCGGTGAGAGGCTCAAGGGGAACGCTGACATTCTCGGGGGCGATTGGGGGCGGTGTTGGGGGGTACAGCCGGTACGCCGTACCGGGGCCCATATAAGAGTTTAGGGGGCCCATGAATAGGCCTATTAACATTTAAAATTCAATTGGCAATTAGGCCTACGCAAGTATTTTTAATTGTTGCTATTAAGCTAAGAGGAGATGCCCCAAAACCTCCTACAATCTTACGTGGCGCTGAGAGCCATTAATTTTTGTATTCTTTGAATGTGTACTTGAACATTTTGTTAAATAGGCCTATGATTTATGTTAATAAAGATTCATGCTCATTGCAACTGTAACTTAACCCTTACAGTCACGGGCGCGTATATAGCGGAACTGAAGGCAGCATAGATAGAAGTAGGTCGGTACGGGAAGGGTTAACATTTGGTTAGATGTTGTTTTTATCGCAAGCCATAGTGGGTATTTGGAAAAAAAAGAAACACAATTTTTAAGACTAAATTTTAAATAGTGTTAGCAAGGCATTTCAAGAATTGTTTTGTACGAATTCAACATTATTTATTTATTAAAAAAATATTTCCACCAGAATAAAAAAAAGGGTTGTGCTACTTATGTAGGCTACTTATGTAATGATAACCTTCCATCTAACAAACTGAAATCCGGTTTTGTATATCAAAACCGGTTTTCGGTTTTAAAACGGCATCCGGTATTCCGGTTTTTCGTTTAACATCCCTACTCAAGATGAAGATCTAACACTGTTACACTAATATTCCTATACTATAATACGAGTTAAAATTATATGTATATATATATGTGTATATGTGGAAATTTTCTTCAAAAGCGCTCTAACGATTATCTTCATGTTTTAATGCACGACTTGTTTCACCTAAAAAAAAATCTACAGCTTTTCGGCCACATAAATAAAAATCGGAAATGAACGTTAGACAAAAATACACAAAAGATTTATCGTAGATAATTGATTTTGGCCGTGAAAACATGCCATTGCACGATCCACATGTAGCGCGGCATTCAAGAGCGGTGTTTTGTTGCGTCGCAATTATGACGTTGCGGAAATACCCGTTCAACATTAACTAAAAGTTTAATTTCTTGTTTATGCTGGCTGTTTTGCGCACCGATGATAGATATAATTTAAAGCAAGACCAAGTGTAATAATGTATGTATTGCAGGGTGTGCAAACTATAGCCAGTGGTTGACTCGCGGGCTGACAAATAATAGTATGCGGCCCTTGAAGCTTATTTAGATTAAAACGTCCTCAATATATTTTAGATTAAATTAAAAATAAAATAAAAAATAAAATATTTACGTATTAATTACTAGTGAGATAATAGTTTGCCGTTAAAATAATAACAGAATTAGATGAGATTTCTCCAAACTATATGCCTATTTGTAAATTTTGTTTATTAAACATTATTTTGGAAAAAAAAACACGTCGAAAATAATAATAGGAACTACTTTTTTTATACAAGACATATGTTTACGAATGTTTTATTAAATATATTTATGATTTTCCTATATAGGCCTACCCAAGTAAGATATATTAGAATATGTTAACATTGTCAATTCGAAATCTGGTAAACGAGAAAAGATGTATTCAGTATATTCGTATTTTCCTTATAACAATAGTCAGAAGTGTAATATACTGTTAGTTTTATTGAGGGGCGGGGGGAGAGGGGAAGGAATTAAACACATCATCTAACGTAGCCTATATATATTATAATCTTTTCATTTGCAGTCTTTTCAATGAATAACCTAATTTCACCGTTAATTATTTAGTATTTAAGTTTAATGCTCAAAATTAAAAAAAAAAATGTTTATATTAATCAATGTTATATTTTGCCGCGATAGTTTATTATAAATAGTAACACAAATGGAGGATATTAGATAATGTTAACACCAAACTATATTTTTTTACTTTTTTGTCAAACAATATTTGGAATAATACATTGAAAACATTGAAAATCTCTATATATAAAAAGATCGTGTTTGTGTCCCCACGGATCCCCATTGGTCAATTTGTGAGTTTGTGTCACTGACTTATTTAGGCCTAGTCCTATATATTGTCTAATAGCTTTTCACATCTGACATGTGCCTTCTCTAGCTAAGTTGTTAACGTAGAGGACTGCTGTGCGGACTACCCGGGTTCGATTCTTCAGTTAGACTATGCCTATTTTTTTTACCCGATTTACATTTATTCGTAGACCTTTTTAATTCCTATCAAACATATTTGCCGGCCGTAACTCATTGTTAGCTTGAATGGGTTGAGGGAGGGAGTTGAAAAAATTGACATAATGTTATAGGAAAGTTTGACAGTTGTTAAAGTTAATTAATTAATTGGTCATTTATATCGCGCCTCACTCCATGCTAATGCAAGCATGCTCAGCGCGCTCACAAAATCGAAACGACAATAACACTCTAAAATAGTTTTAAACAAGGTTTCGGCCGATGGACGCACGAAACGACAATAACATTTTAAAATAGTTTCAAACAAGTTTTTTGCTGATGGATGTGTATTTGATCAATTTAGTTAAAAAGAAAAGTCTTCAAATTCTTCTTGAATGCCTTTTTTGACACGAGTTTTTCAGTGTCTCAGGTAAGCCGTTCCACAGTGAAGGCGCCACAGATTCAAACGAGCGTACACCAATAGGGGAAGGGGTAGAAGAACTAAAAATTGTAACGTAATTTACGATATTTTAAATTTAAACTTTTCATTTTCAGTCTTTTAAATAATAATAATAATATTTGTATAGCGCTGCCAACAAACATAATGTAAGCTCAGAGCGCGTTTAACATACAACTAAGAATACGGATATTACACTAGGCCAGGTGACAGAGCTAAATTGATGATTAAAAAAAAGACAAAACAAATAAATGTAGCATTAACCGACCCAACCCATAAATAAGACAGTAAGTTTCTAAAGCATGTTAAATGTTATCTAAGGTAAATATTGAAATAATGAGTTTTTAAGTTCTTTTTGAAAGTAACAGTAGAGCTTGTTCGCCTCAGTTGAATGGGAAGTTAATTCCACACCTTCGGACCGGATACTGAGAAGGCTCTAAGGCCAACGGTCGTCAGAGAGAAACGGGGCTCTTCCAGAAGCGATGAGTTTGCAGAACGAAGTGTTCTTTGCGGGACATAAGGTCTGATTAGTGCCTTGAGATAGGACGGAAACTCGTATTTAAAAATGCACTGATGGCAAAGTAGCGCCACTTTATACTCAATTCTGGCTTTCACGGGGAGCCAGTGGAGCGAGCGTAGAAGGGCAGTTCCCGAGTCTCTTTTAGACTTGCACATAAACAAACGCGCAGTACTTTTATGTATTCGTTGTAGCCTGGCGATTTAATGACATAAATGACATATATTTCTGTTGGATTTAAAACTGACAACTCTAGCCTACATGTTTTTCTTTTTGGGTTTAAAATGAGATTAAGCTGTTGTTGTTTTTTTGTGTGTTTTTTTTTTTTGGGGGGGGGGGGGTTATTGGGCAAAATCTAGATATTAGACTGCACAAATAAAAATCTGCTTCGACTGTTAGAATTTAAAGCCCATGTTATTCATAGTAGAAAAAAGAAAAAAGACAAATACAATTTATTGGTCTGGTAAAGAAGTATTTTTAAAATTTATGCACTGTTGTTTTACATATACATGATGTTAAGGTACAAGCGCCTGCTCTTTATTACCGATCGAATGATCGGTCACCTGGTACTTATTTATTAATTATACTGTAATCTCAGTTTACTGAGATGTCCTTTAATGTGTTTAATTAGAATTAAAGCTCGACCAACATTACCGGTAAGAGGAATGGATACGTAGTAATCAGACAAACTGGGTAGTCAATGTACTGTTTGAAAATGTACATAGACATTTTTAGTCATAAAATATTTATACAATTTTCAAATACTTTTTAAAGTTTGTTCATAAGTATTCAAGCTACAATTTGTAAGCTGTTTATATTTTTATATATATAAAAAAAGAAACATACTAAAAATTAATTATTAGCGCAAATAAAATGGTTTAATTATCTCCCTTTAATTCAAAAAATCGTTGCCACATTTGATTCAATAGTGATGCCAAACCATTTATTTTTTGTAATAAAAAGTATTACTGACTTATTTGTATTTCTATATAAGTTTAAGTTGAACCAAAAACTGAAATTAGAAGAGCGAATGCCTATCTTTTGAGAATAGCAAATGACTTTCCTGAACTAAGAAGCTTCCTTTCAGATTTTTTTTTGCATATGGGCACATTTGGTTGCCCATTTTTTTTAAGTTTTTGAAAGTCTTGCCTTTGGTTAGAAAACTCCGCTTTGAGTACTTCGATGTATTTTTGAAAAAGCCGTAACTATCTATCTAAATATATCCCTTAATATAGGGATGTACATGTAGTTAAATGAATTGAAATTGATTTCACGGCAAGATATATGTCCAGTTTTAATGCAAATCCATTCTAGTGGCCCTTGTAAATGCAAGTTCAACTCACTGAAATGTGTCTCTATGTCACTTAAAAAAATAGGCTTCAAAAGTCAGTTTTCTTCATTTAGAAGCAGAAACTGTTGTTGTTGTTTTTTTTCAACAATAAAAAAAAATCTTAGAGCGTGCCATTGAAAATCGCTCTGGGTGCCAAGTTTGGCACGCGTGTCCTGATGTATACAATTTATCCCCTTTTGACCACTAATGACTACTGTTTTTTTAAGCTTCGATCGTGTGTAAACCTGTAGTATTTAGGATGTAGCCTACCTATCTGGGGCTATGCTCTCTATCAAGGAATTCTTTTCAACCAAATTAATCATCAAACATCAGTGAGAGTCACTTTTCACATTTTACACATCCTTGTAATATTATTTGCAAGATCAATACTGAAGCGGAGGAACAATTACAATAATTTAAACTAGTATGTACTTGATTAAAGTATTTTTGTAATAGACCTGTAAGACTGTGATTGCAATGATTACACTCTAATGGTAAATGGTAACACTTATAACAGTTTCACAAAATGTTCCACAGACTTTTTAAAAATATTCCCGATTTTTCAAACGTATATAAAAGAAATAAATAATCTAGATATGACTAGTGTTAGAAAAAAAGTGAGGGGGGGGGGGCCCAGAAAAAATCTCGTACCGGCATCTTTTTTTTCTCTCGAGGGCCCTGCCCAAACCTATCAGGCCACAAAGTATTGCTGCACATAGGTAACGTGAATTAATTGTTATTATCGCTAATGAAGAAAATGGAGAGAGTGCTGAATGGATAGATGAAGAAGAGCTTGATTTGAATGGAATAGCCATTCCACCTGATGAAGAGACCAATACAGTCCCCATTTATTCCATAAAGGAGCATTTTTCATCACTATGGGAGAATGCATGATTACATACATTTTGTGTTGTTGTTTTTTTATAAATTGTTCTGATTTTACTAAAGCATTTATTTTTGTGCAAATTATATTGTTATATTTACACTTTCAATTTTTCTTTTGTGTAATACAAAATTAATTAATTAATTATTACAAAACGATGACAAAAAAAAATTTAATTTGGAACTGTAAATCTGCATTTTAGAAAAATATCTTTTAGGAGGGGAGGTGCAGATTTTGTGATGTCATATTTGAGGGGGGGTCTGACTTTTTGTGACGATGTGTGACATGGGGGGGGAGGGGGGGGGTAAAAAATCAGCGAAAATTGTGTGACGTAATTTATGGACGGCCCCTAATACTATAAACTAATAAGAAATAGGATTCTGTTTCTAGTTTGGCTTAGCCTTTAATATTTTGATCTCAATTTTTAACCGAGATGTCCTTTTTTTTTCAAAAATGTTTATTCATTGAAGTGCATTGACAATAGCTTTAATATCAAATTCCATAAAGAAAGGATAGAAGACAGTAATTTCAATTTACAAAACTAGAGGATAGAAGACATTGCATGAAGACTATTTTTTAATAATAACATTTGTAGTATGGAAGGACCTTTTATTTCATGCAGTCTATTTATTTCCGTAATTAATTCATTTATAGAGCGTTCTCAGTGGGCGTGGCTTAGCGTAACGTGGTGAAAGTAAAGTTGCTCTTTATCATGCAAAATTCACATCTGAATATTGGCTATCCTACTAAAAAATAAGGAGGTAAATAGTAGTACTGTAGATTAATTGATTAATGTGATTAGGCTAGGGCCGGCTAGACCTATTTACACTTTCAATTTCACTTTATAGGCCTACACTTTTAATGTTTCGTAGGCTAGGCTACGATGTCTAGTGATAATGTTGGGGAATAGGCTATCTAGTCAAGTCACTATTAGGCTCACATCGTCTATGATCTATGTCTATGATAATAATAAAATAGCCTATTTTATTTAACATACATAATACAGCTTAAATCTTAATAAGACTTAAAACACAACACATCATTTAAAAAAAGCTCGAACCTATATGAAACTTTATTAATACAGCGGCCATTATTACTTGTACACCATTACTCAAAGTAAACACAAATCACGTGCTTTTTGTCACGTGATTGCAAACGCCTTTTTCTATTCAATCAATTCATTTTGTTTTACATAATTGTTACATTCATCCTTTCTTTCCACCACCAGTATTTTACATTTATTTTTTGCTTATGGCATCTGTCAATATAGTAGTTTGTATTAAAAAGTTAAAACAAATTGTAACGATATATATGCATATTGGCGAGTTTGAAAACAAGGAGAAACAAACAATTGATATTTTATGTACAATCCATATTCCATTTAAAAGAGTTCATCATCGTGTTAAGGTGGAGGGGGGAGAAGAAAGGGGGCAGTGTGCAGACCTTGTCTTTCTCTCCGACCTCGGCCAGGCAACCGGCACATAGCGTTACGTTTTTTTTTTGTTGCTTTTTTTAAATAAGTTGCTTAACAAGTTGCGTATACACGATGTGTGTCGGGTCAGTGTGTTTATTTATTTAGCGTCGTCTACTGTTGAAAAGGAAATGTACAAACGTTCTAAAAATAGTTATTTAATTGCTTTTAAAATACTTTTCGATTTTTTTCCCTATCATTTGTTTTTGACAACTGGGATATTGTATAGGAGTGGTTTCACTGTGTGTTAGGGTAACAAATAGAGGCGGCTATTTCTTCTTTAGATCTATTTTTAGTGGAGGGGTGTCGTCAGAGTCAGGGGTGGATTTCGGGGAGCTATCCTCGATACCCTTTTCACTGCCTTTGTCTGTTTCTGTGTCACTTCCTTCCTCTTCTTTTAACTCTTCTTCTGATTCTTCATCTGAGTGGTTTTCTTCTTCCAGGTTTTTGTCTGGCTCATTTCTTATTTCTTTGTTTTCTGGTTCTGGTTCTGCTTGGGTTTCTCCCACTTTGTCACTCTCTGGTGCGCGTTTGTTTTCTGCTTCTGGTTCTGCTTGGGTTTCTCCCACTTTGTCGCTCTCTGGTGCGCGTTTGTTTTCTGCTTCTGGTTCTGCTTGGGTTTCTCCCACTTTGTCGCTCTCTGGTGCGCGTTTGTTTTCTGCTTCTGGTTCTGCTTGGGTTTCTCCCACTTTGTCGCTCTCTGGTGCGCGTTTGTTTTCTGCTTCTGGTTCTGCTGGGGTCTCTCCCACTTTGTCACTCTCTGGTGCGCGTTTGTTTTCTGCTTCTGGTTCTGCTGGGGTTTCTCCCACTTTGTCACTCTCTGGTGCGCGTTTGTTTTCTGCTTCTGGTTCTGCTTGGGTCTCTCCCACTTTGTCACTCTCTGGTGCGCGTTTGTTTTCTGCTTCTGGTTCTGCTGGGGTTTCTCCCACTTTGTCACTCTCTGGTGCGCGTTTGTTTTCTGCTTCTGGTTCTGCTGGGGTTTCTCCCACTATGTCGTTCTCTGGTGCGCGTTTGTTTTCTGCTTCTGGTTCTGCTGGGGTTTCTCCCACTATGTCGTTCTCTGGTGCGCGTTTGTTTTCTGCTTCTGCTGGGGTCTCTCCCACTTTGTCGTTCTCTGGTGCGCGTTTGTTTTCATTCATTCCTTTATTGTTGTTTTCCGGTTCTCCCTTGGTATCGGCTGTCCCTTCTACCACCGCTTTCCTCCTCTTCCTTAGTGGAGCGTGTGTGTATACTTTCACTTTACTTGGTAGGTCCATTTCTGTGCTATCTGGGCCTTTACCCTGGTGGTTTGAGTAGAGTCTTGGCCCTCTTTTTATGCCGAATTGGGAGATCTGTCCCGATGTATACCCGACCTGTTGGAAGAAACCCTTGTCTGGTTCTGGGGCGGGGTCTGTGGGCGGGGTGGTGCTAGGGCATTTGTGTCCCTTTCCTATGGTATAATCAAGATTGGGGCGTCTTCTCTTTGGGCGCGTAGTCCCTACCGGCGTTTCTGGAGCTAGTAACGGTACAGCGGGGGCCGGCGGTGGAGGATGGTTTTGGAGTGTCAACAGTGGGAAGCTGGGTGTTAATGCCCATCAGTGGTCGGAGGGGACCCTCAGGGCGGCCTGCCGCCGTGGCGTAGGTCCTTCTAGCTCTTAACAGTAGTTACAGTAGGCATACATAATACTATAAACTAATAAGAATTAGAATTCTGTTTCTAGTTTGGCTCAGCCTTTAATATTTTGATCTCAGTTTTTAACCGAGATGTCCTTTAATATGTTTTAATCCTACCGACCGCTTTTTCACTATCGTAATACGGTATAGATACGTAGTAATCATACAAACTGGGTAGTTATTGTTGTGTTTAAAAGTATACATATAGTCTAAATTTATTAGTCATTTAATAGATATACATTTTTTCAAATATTTTTACAGTTTAATTATTTTAAAGTTATAAATGTAAGCCATTTAAAAAAAGAAAAGAAAACAAAAACATTAGAAATATTAGCTTTAATGAAACGGGTTAATTATCTTCCTTTAATTAACAAATGTTTCCACATTTGATTCAATAGTGATGCCGAACAAGTTCTGTTTTGTAATGTAACAAATATTACTGATTATTATTATTTCTTTATTAAGATTCAACATTATGGTATTCATAACAAGATTTAATTATTAGAGAATTAAAATAATTTACGTTAAGCAGTTGTAAATAAACATTTCCTGCATTAATTATTTCGTCCATTTAAGGAGTTTATATTTTAAACATTAATAATTACAGAAATTACATAATATAGTGCTATTAATATTAAATAAGTCTCTTATATTTGTGAATTAATAGAACAAATAAATTTGTTTTAGAATTAATTATATTTATGTTTAAAGAAGATGAGCATACAAACTCGTTGAGCGGTCAAGTGTAGATAACATCTTTGTATCATATAGCTTAAAACAGCTTTGATGTGCGATACGATCTGTTCACAGGTGTAAGTTAAACCAAAAGCTGAAAGTAAATGAGCGAATGCTAAGCAGTTGAGAATAGCAGATGACGATATAATTTTTTTATTGTTTGTGAATTTTATAATTTTCTTGCTATGTCTTTGACTATTGCTTTATTGTTCTTATGTACTTTGTGGCAAAATAAATATTGTTCATTGACGAGGACTACAAGCGATGGCTACTGCACTCAGAGGTGTTTTGGTTAGCAAACGATGACTGTTTAAATATAATGTGTGAGACTTGGATTCGGTGCTCGAGTTTTTGAAAAGCAAATGCCATTCTTTGGGAGAAAATCAATCAGCTTCTCTTGGTCTGTGAGTTTTGGCAACAATTTTGTATTGCATTATAAGTTGATTTTATGCTAGTACCATTTGGTAAGTGGGCGCTAAAATTAAATTGAGGGAAGGGGGCGGTGAGCGGGAAAAAAAATTAAAAGGAGCGGTGAGCCGAAAAAGGTTGAGAACCTATGTTTTAAATGATAAGTCACTGGTTTACCTAGTTTGTTCAGGCAACCCATTCCATACCCGAATGCCACTCGGGAAGAAAGATTACTTATATGCATTTGTACTCGCATAAGGGATAAGGAAATGGTTTTTGTTCTTTTGTTTATCTGAGCATTGCAACAGGTTGTTATTAGGTTGTATTTCTAAATTAGAATTTAATGCCTTATGTATTAGTACTACTTTAATCTTTGCCCTTCTGTCCTGTTGTAAGAGTTCACTTTCTTTTTCGGGCTTTATTGTTCTATAAATTATACAATCATCTGGATGATGTTCTTCGTCGATCTACGATGGAAAAACAACAAGTTAGTTTGAGCTGTAATTGTTGTATTGCCGTTAGTTTAAGTTTGAGCTGTAGTTGTTATATTCTTCTTCTTCGCCATTATCATCTCCTAGTGGAGCATAGGCCATCAACAATCTCTTTCCATGACCTCCTGTCTCTGGCTATCTTCTCCAACTCCTTCCGAGTTCTCCCGATCACCTGTACATCCTTTTCTACTTCCCTCCGCCAGGTGTTCTTTGGTCTACCTCTTCGTCTTGCACCTTGGGGATTCCACGAAAGAGCTTGTCTGGTCAAGTTTGTCCTTGGTTTCCTCAATGTGTGGCCTATCCATCTCCATCTCCTTTTTTGTATTTCTTGTTCTACTGGAATATGTGCTGTCCTTTCCAATACAGTTGCATTTGTAATTTTGTCATACCATTTGATATCCATTATTCTACGTAGGCAGCCATTCACAAAAGTTTGTAGTTTGTTCAAATCCCCCTTTGTTAATCTCCAACTTTCTGAGCCATATAGTAAGACAGATTTTACGTTAGAATTAAAGATTCTTAATTTAGTTTTGGTTCTAATTTGTTTTGTTTTCCAGATATTTTTTAGCATAGCAAAGGCTCTTCTTGCTTTTTGTATCTTTACTTTAATATCTGTTCCAGATCCACCTTCCTTGTCAACTATACTTCCTAGATATGTGAAGTTGTCTACTTCTTCCAGCACCTTTCCTCTTACTTCCACTGCATCAGTACTTTTGGAGTTTATTCTCATTATCTTGGACTTTCTATCATTTATTTTTTTAAGTCCTAGCTGTTGTGCCCAGGAATCTAGTAGGCCCTATTGCAGTTTTTTCTTGCATTTGCTTATGACTTTGAGCTAATAGGACTATGTCATCTGCAAAGTCTAGATCTTCAAGCTGTTTAAACAGGGTCCATTGGATTCCATTTTTTTCTGTTTTCTGTAGTATTCTTCATGACCCAGTCTATTACTAGTAAAAAGAGGAATGGTGAAAGTAGACAGCCCTGTCGAACTCCTGACTCTATCTCAAATGCCTCTGTTAGTTTTCCATCATGAATGATTCGACATCTCATATTGTGATAGGTGTTTTTAATTAGGTCAGTTAGCTTTGGAGGAATACCATAGTGGCGCAACAGTTTCCATAGATTTTCTCTGTCAACACTATCAAAGGCTTTTTCAAAGTCTATGAAATTGATATATAGGCTAGCATTCCATTCTGTGCATTGTTCAATTATAATACGAAGAGCAGCTATTTGGTCGAGACATGATTTGTTTTGTCTAAAGTCTGCTTGCTCGTCTCGTAGAAGACCATCAACTGCTTTCTTTATCCTTTCCAGTATTATTCTATTTAAAACTTTTCCTGGTACTGATAGCAACATAATCCCTCTATAGTTAGAGCAATCTGTAAGATCCCGTTTCTTTGGAAGCTTTACTAGATATCCCTCTCTCCAGTCCTTTGGTAGTTCTCCTTTTTCCCATATGTTTCCAATAATGTTGTATAGTACGTTAGTTGATAACTCAATGTCTGCTTTAATTGCTTCTGCTGGTATTCCATCAGGTCCAGCAGCCTTCCCGTTCTTTAGCGTTTTTATTGCATTTTTTATTTCTCCTTTAGTAGGTCTACTACAGTCTATCTCTAGGTCTCTCTCAGCTGGTTGAATATCTGGGGTATTAAGGTGAGAAGGCCTGTTTAAGAGTTCTTTGAAATATTCTACCCATCTCTTTTCCTGCTTTTCTGCATTTGTTAGCTTATTACCTTCTTTGTCTTTGATGGGTTTATTATGTTGCTGGAATTTGCCTGCTAATTTCTTTGTTATACTGTACAACTCCTTTATGTTTCCCTTAGATGCTGCTGTTTCTGCCTCCGCTGCCAGGTTGTTGATGTAATCATTTTTATCCTTTTTAATGCTTTTTTTAACTTCCCTATTGGCTTCTGTATAGTTCTCTTGAGCATCTTTTTTCAAGGCCCTGGTTCGGCTGTTCATCAAAACAACTTTCTTTTCTTTCCGTTGCTTAATTTTTTTGAGAGTGTTGTCTGAAAGCCAAGGTTTATTGGGGTGTGTTTTTATCCCTAGCACTTGCTTGCATGTTGTGTTCCATGCTTCCTTTATTGAATCCCATTGTGTGCCTATGTCGTCATTTCCTTCCAGGTCTTCTAGGGCCTTAAATCTATTTCTCAGTTCAATTCTAAATTCATTGTTTACATTCGTTTCCTTTAGAAATGTGACATTGTATTGAGTTCTGCGTTTTGGGCAATCTCTTTGTCTTTTAAGCCGTAGCCTAATTTGGCCCACTAATAAGTGATGGTCAGAAGCTACGTCAGCACTTCTGAAAAATCTTACGTTTTGCAATTAGCGCCTGAATTTCTTTTTGATGCAAATATGGTCAATTTGGTTGTTTGTATGATGATCTGGTGACATCCATGTGGCTTTGTGAATATCTTTGTGCTGGAATATGCTGCCTCCTATTACTAGTGAATTATCTGCACAAAAATTAATAAACAACTCTCCATTCTCGTTTTTTATTCCTAAGCCCTGTCTCCCCATTATCTCCTCATATCCTTGGTTATCAAAGCCTATTTTTGCATTAAAGTCTCCCATCATTATTGTTAAGTCTTTATCTTTAAATCTATTTAGAACTGTCTGTAGTTTACTATAGAAATTATTCTTTATTTCATCCTCTTGTTCATTTGTTGGAGCATAGCACTGTACAGCATTGAGATTGATCCCCTTCTTGAAAGTCCTGAAAGATGCTGTTATTATCCGAGACCCTTCCGGTTGCCACTCTATAAGTGATTGATTGGCCTGTGTGTTGAGCGTTCTCATCCTCGTGGCCTGAGTAAAGAATGGTTTTACCTGTTGATAGTTTTGTTTTTCCTGACAGTATCCATCTCGCTTCACTCACTCCTAGTATACTTATATTGTATTTTTTCATTTCTGAAGCCACTTGGTGGGTCTTCCCCATCTCATACATTGTTCTCACATTCCAGTTGCCAACCTGGGTATTTTTCCTCAGAGAGAAGGAGGTAGTCTGCCTATCAGCTCCCTTTCGGGTTTGGCTGACCTGCTTCATAATCCCTTGGACAGGGCCTCCCTTCTCTGAAAATGGCAGACATGTAATTGATTTTGTTGATGATTTTGTAGCAAGGTAGTTTTTTACACTGGTGGGTTGCTAGCCCTACGCAGAAACCTACAAACATGCATGTAGGCTGCGAACCTGTTGGCCTGGCCCACTTGCCAGTATGCCCCGTCACCACGTCAAGGTAGGTTCTCGGCGGGGAGTTGTTATATTGCAGTTAGCTTAAGTTTTAGCTGTAGTTGTTGTATTGCAGTTAGCTTTAGTTTTAGCTGTAGTTGTTGTATTGCAGTTAGCTTTAGTTTTAGCTGTAGTTGTTGAAATGCAGTTAGCTTTAGTTTTAGCTGTAGTTGTTGTATTGCAGTTAGCTTTAGTTTTAGCTGTAGTGGTTGTATTGCAGTTAGCTTTAGTTTTAGCTGTAGTTGTTGAAATGGAGTTAGCTTAAGTTTTAGCTGTAGTGGTTGTAATGCAGTTAGCTTAAAAGCTTTGGCTTTAGTTGTTGTATTGTATTTACTTAAGTTTTAGCTGTAGTTGCTGTAAGCCTGTAGTAGTTCTCAAGTTTTAGATCGTAAATGGTCACCTTGTGTTTCAGTTCGCCAAGGTTGCACAGACCCATTTTTTCATTCTTCCCCTCTCCATCCCCTTCCCTCTGTATATAAAAACAAAACTGTATCAATGTAATATGTCAACAATCATTCCAATAACGTTCTAACTCAGAGGTTTATTTAAAATATCTACTACATTCAGGGCCTTCTTAAGGATTGTAAAGGCCCTGTTCCTAATTTTTCATGGGGGCCCCTTGTGGCCTCGCCCTTGCCTTCCGACATTAATGTGTTAGTCTGTGTAAAGTGTTGCTGATGCTGAATGATAACAAGTAACCCACTCTGTCTGACTCTGACTGCCGATTTAGAGAGCAAATTAGTATTTCACTTCATTTCATTTCAGTTGCTCGTTTGAAAACTCAAACTTGAATAACCATGTAGACATGTTGTTTTATCATCGAGCAATCGGATAGAGGTGCATTGGAATAAGAGCTGTGAGTACTCAATTTTTTTCTCTGTTCCTTTGGCTGATACCCTGACTTCTTTCTAATATCATGCCGTTTCGCTTCTCAGACACGCCATAGTGTATGGCACCTAAACTACTAACGGGTTGCTGTTCAGAACCAAGGTACGAAGTCCATTGTATTTACCACTCATTGAAGAAGTGTTATCATGTGACAGTCCACGACAATGAATAATATAAATCATGTGCTCTTACTCTTGAAGTCCATGGAACATTTCTGCAGCCTTGTTGGCCATAATGTTACAGCACTATTTTAATTGTCAAAAGAAAAGACTAAAAATTAATGTGTTTGGTGGAGGGAGGCTGAGGGGCCCCTTTTGTGTGGCGGCCTCCTGTTCCATAGGAACATGTGGAGCATGCCTAAATGTGCCACTGACTACATTCATTAAAAAAAAGTCTTAAAGACTGAGATATTATAAAAACACTTTCATATCTCTCTTTTAGCGAGTCAATGCGACTAGCACTGAAGGCCGAAGCGAGTGATTTATTGTCAATGTTTGCTGCGCCATGAAGGGTATCACCAGATGTACACCTCTATATTCCATGTATTTTCTAATGTTATCCTTAGGCTATCTTTTAATGAATGGATAAATAAAAACCTTTACTACTTCCTTCCCGAGTAAATTCGTTTCTGCAATTCGCTGGTCAGTCCGACCCCCCCCCCCTGTCAATGACGTGAGAAACTTAGCTGTACTATCTTCCAGAGTGGCATTAGGGCGTTTTAACGGGTTGCCTGAACCTTAACCCATAAAAATTACTTTTCTAAAAGCCCACTTTTCAAATGCATGAAAAAACTCAGACAACGGATAAGTGTAGGGCAAAATAATTTTCTGTATAGAAAGAGCGATTGTAACATATATGTTAGGGTGTGTATGTTTGATGGATCCGTTTCAACAAAAGAAATTCGTATAGTTTCAATCAGTGGTACGAATTGACTAACTAAAGTCTGTTATAAAAAAAAAATATACAAAATGACTGATATGACCTAGGATATAACAGTTATCTTCTTTAAATTCACAGTCCTAAATGATAAGACTTCATCCCTTTATCTTCTTTAAAGTCACAGTCCTAAATGATAAGACTTCATCCCTTTATCTTCTTTAAAGTCACAGTCCTAAATGATAAGACTTCATCCCTTTATCTTCTTTAAAGTCACAGTCCTAAATGATAAGACTTCATCCCTTTATCTTCTTTAAAGTCACAGTCCTAAATGATAAGACTTCATCCCTTTATCTTCTTTAAAGTCACAGTCCTAAATGATAAGACTTCATCCCTTTATCTTCTTTAAAGTCACAGTCCTAAATGATAAGACTTCATCCCTTTATCTTCTTTAAAGTCACAGTCCTAAATGATAAGACTTCATCCCTTTATCTTCTTTAAAGTCACAGTCCTAAATGATAAGACTTCATCCCTTTATCTTCTTTAAAGTCACAGTCCTAAATGATAAGACTTCATCCCTTTATCTTCTTTAAAGTCACAGTCCTAAATGATAAGACTTCATCCCTTTTTCTCCCAATTCTCGTTTATACTCCCCCCACCCCCCATGCCTCCTAATAACTTCACTGGATCATGATTTATCTCTGTCTTTCTTCTAGTTGCATTCTTTCAATGTGTTCAGTCCATTCCAAACTCCAATAGTGTCCCTTAAAAAAAAGAGTTTAAACTCGGGTTAAATGGTCGACTGACTTCATAAGTTGACTGAATAAATTTCATCACAATATGTAAAAAAAAAGAAGCTATATTAAGGATTCTCACATTGATTTATGTAAAACTCCATATTATGTACATTATGTCAATGTGTGTATGTGATTGGGTGTTACATTTAAATTCCGAGAGTCTGGGGTTCAAAGGTGGAGTTATTTATATTCACCAAATTATCAATGCCTTATGTACCTATTGTTGTCAAGGTATTGTAGAAAGAAGAGGAGGGACGTGCACTGTGCTGGCCAAACCATCTCCTCGTTTACTCTGTAGCAACTTAAATGTACTTTTATTTGCAGTTTATAGTTGAAACAAGTAACGGGATACTAAATCTCTTTTGATTTAATCTTGCAAATGCAACTTTGTTGTTTATTTTCCAACGAGCTGCTACATTAACTTGTTTAAAATTTCAACTATCACTCACATAGTTTGACCATTTCTTTCAATAATTTATTGTTTGAGTTTTTCACATGTATACATTCTACAGTAGAGATCTGACTATTATATTTGAGAATATTTATATTTATTTATAAGCTATTCAAAAGGTTCTAGCTCAATGTATATTAAAGCATTAACATACTTTGTTTTCCTTTCAAATTGTGTCAGTAAGCTTGAATGTGTGTGTGTGTGTTTTTGTGTGTCCAAATTGTAAAGAAACTACTGAACCAAATCATAACCTTTATATACTTGGTAGGCTATATTTTAAGCCAAAGGTAGTTTTGAGTGCTAAGTGAACGCTTGACTGACCTCCAATAGTGGGGCATTAATAGATGCAATATACACAAAGTCATTTCGTAGCATTTCCTAGTTATTGGATGTTGTAATAAGAAAATATTTCTGGTACAACACACATTCACATCAAAAAAACGAAATACCGAAGATGAAGTTTCTAAGTGTGTTCATTTTATTTGGTAAGTAATTTAAAATGACTGTAATCTAGGAGCTAAGCAGACTTGATACGTAGATTTAATCAGTATAATACAAGTCTTTGTAATGCCGCCACTTTAATGAATTTTACTTCATAAATGTCGCTGCGGCGCTATCTTATGGTGGGTGCATCCTGATGCAGCCGTTTCTCTTTCACGGCACGGAAAGACGCGTGTTGGAGATAAATGAGTATTATCTCAAAGAAACATCACTAAATTGAGTTAGAGAGAAAAGTGTATTATCTAATAGATACATGCACTTAATTGAGTTAGAGAGAAAAGTGTATTATCTAATAGATACATGCACTAAATTGTGTAAGAGAGAAAAGTGTATTATCTAATAGATACATGCACTAAATTGTGTAAGAGAGAAAAGTGTATTATCTAATAGATACATGCACTAAATTGTGTAAGAGAGAAAAGTGTATTATCTAATAGATACATGCACTAAATTGTGTAAGAGAGAAAAGTGTATTATCTAATAGATACATGCACTAAATTGTGTTAGAGAGAAAGTGTATTATCTAATATATACATGCACTAAATTGTGTTAGAGAGAAAGTGTATTATCTAATATATACATGCACTAAATTGAGTTAGAGAGAAAAGTGTATTATCTAATAGATACATGCACTAAGTTGAATTCGAGAGAAAAGTGTATTATCTAATAGATACATGCACTAAATTGAGTTAGAGAGAAAAGTGTATTATCTAATAGATACATGCACTAAGTTGAATTCGAGAGAAAAGTGTATTATCTAATAGATACATGCACTAAGTTGAATTCGAGAGAAAAGTGTATTATCTAATAGATACATGCACTAAGTTGAATTCGAGAGAAAAGTGTATTATCTAATAGATACATGCACTAAATTGAGTTAGAGAGAAAAGTGTATTATCTAATAGATACATGCACTAAGTTGAATTCGAGAGAAAAGTGTATTATCTAATAGATACATGCACTAAATTGAGTTAGAGAGAAAAGTGTATTATCTAATAGATACATGCACTAAATTGAATTCGAGAGAAAAGTGTATTATCTAATAGATACATGCACTAAATTGTGTAAGAGAGAAAAGTGTATTATCTAATAGATACTTGCACTAAATTGAGTTAGAGAGAAAAGTGTATTATCTAATAGATACATGCACTAAATTGAGTTAGAGATAAATGTGTATTATCTAATAGATACATGCACTAAATTGAGTTAGAGAGAAAAGTGTACTATCTAATAGATACATGCACTAAATTGAGTAAGAGAGAAAAGTGTATTATCTAATAGATACATGCACTAAATTGAGTAAGAGAGAAAAGTGTATTATCTAATAGATACTTGCACTAAATTGAGTTAGAGAGAAAAGTGTATTATCTAATAGATACATGCACTAAATTGAGTTAGAGATAAATGTGTATTATCTAATAGATACATGCACTAAATTGAGTTAGAGAGAAAAGTGTACTATCTAATAGATACATGCACTAAATTGAGTAAGAGAGAAAAGTGTATTATCTAATAGATACATGCACTAAATTGAGTAAGAGAGAAAAGTGTATTATCTAATAGATACATGCACTAAATTGAGTAAGAGAGAAAAGTGTATTATCTAATAGATACATGCACTAAATTGAGTTAGAGAGAAAAGTGTATTATTTAATAGATACATGCACTAAATTGAGTTAGAGAGAAAAGTGTATTATTTAATAGATACATGCACTAAATTGTGTATGAGAGAAAAGTGTATTATCTAATAGATACATGCACTAAATGGAGTAAGAGAGAAAAGTGTATTATTTAATAGATACATGCACTAAATTGTGTATGAGAGAAAAGTGTATTATCTAATAGATACATGCACTAAATTGAGTAAGAGAGAAAAGTGTATTATCTAATAGATACATGCACTAAATTGTGTTGGAGAGAAAAGTGTATTATCTGATAGATACATGCACTAAATTGAGTTAGAGATAAATGTGTATTATCTAATAAATACATGCACTAAATTGTGTAAGAGATAAATGTGTATTATCTAATAGATACTTGCACTAAATTGTGTTAGAGATAAATGTGTATTATCTAATAGATATATGCACTAAAATGTGTAAGAGATAAGTGTGTATTATCTAATAGATACATGCACTAAATTGAGTTAGGGATAAATGTGTATTATCTAATAGATACATGCACTAAATTGAGTTAGAGAGAAAAGTGTATTATCTAATAGATACATGCACTAAATTGAGTTAGAGAGAAAAGTGTATTATCTAATAGATGCATGTACTAAATTGAGTTTTAGAGAAAAGTGTATTATCTAATAGATGCATGCACTAAATTGAGTTAGAGAGAAAAGTGTATTATCTAATAGATACATGCACTAAATTGAGTTAGAGAGAAAAGTGTATTATCTAATAGATACATGCACTAAATTGAGTAAGAGAGAAAAGTGTATTATCTAATAGATACATGCACTAAATTGAGTAAGAGAGAAAAGTGTATTATCTAATAGATACATGCACTAAATTGAGTAAGAGAGAAACGTGTATTATCTAATAGATACATGCACTAAATTGAGTAAGAGATAAAAGTGTATTATCTGATAGATACATGCACTAAATTTAGTTCGAGATAAAAGTGTATTATATATTACATACATGCACAACTGTTGTGTGTGTTTTTGTATAAAGCATGTAGAGGTGTTTCAATTGCGAGGGTCACCAGGCTAAACATTAAAACTACTTACATGTAGCTAGGCTGATAGGGCTGAAGGTTTCGGGTTTGAATCCTAGTGAAGGATTGGTTTTATTTTTTCCCCGGGTCCGAAGGCTTTCTCTGAATGTATATTTCAATATTAGTAAGGATAAAGGCGATTGGGTGAGAATTGTGCTGTCCATACAATCTCCGTGTATACCGTAGCCACAGACAGTTGTGAACATGTCCAGATGATGAAATCGGATTATGACGGGGAAACTTAGTTTACTTGATTTGGTTTAAATATAGAGAATTAATTAAATAGTGAATATTTTTTTTCTAAGAAGTATTCTCACTATGTCCATGGACAGGGCTTACCAGCTACCTCATCCCTTCTCAACCATGTCCATGGACAGGGCTTACCAGCTACCTCATCCCTTCTCAACCATGTCCATGGACAGGGCTTACCAGCTACCTCATCCCTTCCGGGTCACCACTAGAGAAAAAAAAAAGGGGGGGGGGTGGGTGCAGTAAGTATTTACGGGTAATAACGGAAATGACCGACTAACTGAGAGTTTAATTTTCGGAATAAATTTCGTTCATGTTCATTGTTTTACTGTAGGAAACTATCGAGATCCTGACTATCAAAACCACTGTCGGTTAGCCATTTCTTTCATTATACATGTTATATAAAATAGTTATCTAATTATATATTAGAAGATCTAATAATATATTTTTTCCAATTACGTCATTGATTTTTACCCGTAACGTCCTCAATCTTTGATCGACTTATATGTGGGTCAGACAAATATTGTGTGCAGGTTATTGAAATAAAAACACGTGACATAACGTATCAACACTGGTGGCACTTGTAATCGTTAAATGAAAAGTTTGTTTAAGGGTTAAGGTCGAATAAAAAGAAGTTTGAAACCTCTGTCCGTTGCACACGAGGTCTATTGAAAGATTTCGGATAGGTATCCGACCATTCAATTAATCGAGTTTATGTTATTTAATATATAATATGTAAATACTGGACGGGCCTTCTAGCTTATATGTCGAGGGAAGAAGTAAGTCGAGAAGAGGGGGGGGGGGGCACTCCAAGACCCCAGTCCGAAGCATTTAGCTATGTGGAATGCTGATAGGGCACGCCGGTATGCTGATAGGGCACGCCGGTATGCTGATAGGGCACGCCGGTTTGCTGATAAAGCACACCGGTATGCTGATAGGGCACGCCGGTATGCTGATAGGGCACGCCGTATACAGTGGCTTTGTGTTTTGTTTGGTTTTTAATTTCATGATGTTCGACATTGAGAAAGTAATAAAACTAGTTTTCAGTATGAAATCTTCTTGCAGGTAGTTCCAATATGTTTATAAGTTGTTCCACTATTCATCTTAACTATTCTAAACGAAAACTCTTTCAGTTGATCTACCACTTTTTCTCTACACAAGTAAAGAGGTAAATGTTTTACACCCTTAGCTGAATGTTACTGCTTCAGTGACTTCCAGAATGTGTACCATTCAATTCAATTCATTTCAATAGAATTTTATGTCTTCCAAAAATTCCAGCGTTACTTCATAGAGTGGTGTGTTTCTTTTCAATTCGTGTATTTAACGTGACACGCTGTTTTAATTGTGTAGATACAGCTGTGGATTTTATGAAGTCACATGGTAACCAAAAAAAATATTCTAAAATCATCCTAATCCTTACATTTGTAATATTGACATGGACACACATCCTATTATATATGATAGGGACACGGTAATCTGCTAGATTATCTTGGCTTAACATAGAAACAATATTGGGTAATCTGCTAGATTATCTTGGCTTAACATAGAAACAATATTGGGTAATCTGCTAGATTATCTTGGCTTAACATAGAAACAATATTGGGTAATCTGCTAGATTATCTTGGCTTAACATAGAAACAATATTGGGTAATCTGCTAGATTATCTTGGCTTAACATAGAAACAATATTGGGTAATCTGCTAGATTATCTTGGCTTAACATAGAAACAATATTGGGTAATCTGCTAGATTATCTTGGCTTAACATAGAAACAATATTGGGTAATCTGCTAGATTATCTTGGCTTAACATAGAAACAATATTGGGTAATCTGCTAGATTATCTTGGCTTAACTTAGAAACAATATTGGGTAATCTGCTAGATTATCTTGGCTTAACATAGAAACAATATTGGGTAATCTGCTAGATTCTCTTGGCCTAACATGAAACAATATTGGGTAATCTGCTAGATTATCTTGGCCTAACATAGAAACAATATTGGGTAATCTGCTAGATTCTCTTGGCCTAACATAGAAACAATATTGGGTAATCTGCTAGATTCTCTTGGCCTAACATAGAAACAATATTGGGTAATCTGCTAGATTATCTTGGCCTAACATAGAAACAATTTTGGGTAATCTGCTAGATTCTCTTGGCCTAACATAGAAACAATATTGGGTAATCTGCTAGATTCTCTTGGCCTAACATAGAAACAATATTGGGTAATCTGCTAGATTCTCTTGGCCTAACATAGAAACAATATTGGTTAATCTGCTAGATTCTCTTGGCCTAACATAGAAACAATATTGGGTAATCTGCTAGATTCTCTTGGCCTAACATAGAAACAATATTGGGTAATCTGCTAGATTCTCTTGGCCTAACATAGAAACAATATTGGGTAATCTGCTAGATTCTCTTGGCCTAACATAGAAACAATATTGGGTAATCTGCTAGATTCTCTTGGCCTAACATAGAAACAATATTGAGTAATCTGCTAGATTATCTTGGCCTAACATAGAAACAATATTGGGTAATCTGCTAGATTCTCTTGGCCTAACATAGAAACAATATTGGGTAATCTGCTAGATTATCTTGGCCTAACATAGAAACAATTTTGGGTAATCTGCTAGATTCTCTTGGCCTAACATAGAAACAATATTGGGTAATCTGCTAGATTATCTTGCCCTAACATAGAAACAATTTTGGGTAATCTGCTATATTATCTTGGCCTAACATAGAAACAATATTGGGTAATCTGCTAGATTCTCTTGGCCTAACATAGGAACAATATTGGGCAATCTGCTAGATTCTCTTGGCCTAACATAGGAACAATATTGGGTAATCTGCTAGATTCTCTTTGCCTAACATAGGAACAATATTGGGTAATCTGCTAGATTCTCTTGGCCTAACATAGGAACAATATTGGGTAATCTGCTAGATTCTCTTGGCCTAACATAGGAACAATATTAAGTCAATATAGTGTGCTGTTGGTAGCGCTGGACTTTTCGTACCAAACGTTTCTGGCTTGAATTCAGATTGAGGCTAAAAGACATGTCATTGTAGTCTGTAGTCTGTGTCTACCCAGCTCTAATGTCAACTTGACTTTAATTAGTAAAGGAAGATATGGGCATTGTGCTGGACACACAATACCCCTTATTAGCCGTGAACAGCGACACTTGTTAACAAAATATTCGTAAAAATATATATTCAGAAACATTACAAAAAAAAAACATTACACAACAAAGACAGAAAGACATTACACAAAAACATTACAGAAAGTATTTAGCCTACACAAAGACCTGCACACTGAAAACACAAAGTTTTACTTATAGACTGGTTATAGAACACCTGCACACTGAATACACAAAGTTTTAACTATAGACTAGTTATAGAACACCTGCACACTGAATACACAAAGTTTTACTTATAGACTGGTTATAGAACACCTGCACACTGAAAACACAAAGTTTTACTTATAGACTGGTTATAGAACACCTGCACACTGAATACACAAAGTTTTACTTATAGACTGGTTATAGAACACCTGCACACTGAATACACAAAGTTTTACTTATAACTAGTTATAGAACACCTGCACACTGAATACACAAAGTTTTACTTATAGACTAGTTATAGAACACCTGCACACTGAATACACAAAGTTTTACTTATAGACTAGTTATAGAACACCTGCACACTGAATACACAAAGTTTTACTTATAACTAGTTATAGAACACCTGCACACTGAATACACAAAGTTTTACTTATAGACTAGTTATAGAACACCTGCACACTGAATACACAAAGTTTTACTTATAGACTAGTTATAGAACACCTGAACACTGAATACACAAAGTTTTACTTATAGACTAGCTATAGAACACCTGCACACTGAATACACAAAGTTTTACTTATAGACTAGTTATAGAACACCTGCACACTGAATACACAAAGTTTTACTTATAGACTTGTTATAGACCACCTGCACACTGAATATACAAAGTTTTACTTATAGACTTGTTATAGAACACCTGCACACTGAATATACAAAGTTTTACTTATAGACTAGTTATAGAACACCTGCAGTGCGTTCGACTAGCGTACCGAAGGTATTGGGTTCGAATCCTGGTGAAGGCTAGGATTTATTCTCTGGACGCGAGGGTGTTCTTGAATATACCCAGCTCTGATGGAGACCTGACATTATTTGGGATAAAATAAATCCGGCTGTGGATTGTGCTGGCCACACATCCCCTAGTATACCGTGGCCACAGAAACTGGTGAACGTTGTTTCACCGGTCCTATGTATCAATTCGGTCAGACGGGTACTTTACTTACTACTTTACTATAGAACTTGGAAACACTTTGATCGCGACTTTGTTGCGTGAATCTACTTCTTTCAATTTTCAATAATAAATATATAGTTAAATTTTTCTTTTTTTAATACCACATTTATATTGTTTTTTAGAACCTGCTGTCAAACTACCAACCGTTGAACGGCCGTGGTAAACAATGCATTTATAGGAACATAGTATTATAGTAAACAATCAAGATACATGAACATAGTATTCAAATAGCTTGTATGACACATTAAGATTTGATCTGTAACAACTGAAAATGAATCAATGTATTGAATGTAATATATATTTAGATATGGTATTTTAAACTTTGCAGGTTTGGTCCAAACTTTGGATGCAGATCTTTTAACAGATTTAGCCGGCATAGTAACTCAACTCAATAATTTGAACTCCCCTTGCGCGGATCAGATTACCACCTGCGTGTCGTCATTCTTAACCGCAACAATTACCGCGTAAGTATTGAACTATTAGTTTATACTGAACATATCAAATGAACTATAAGTTTATACTGAACACATCAAATGAACTATTAGTTTATACTGAACACATCAAATGAACTATTAGTTTATACTGAACACATCAAATGAATTATTAGTTTGTACTGAACACATCAAATGAACTATTAGTTTGTAATGAACACATCAAATGAACTATTAGATTATACTGAACATATCAAATGAATTATTAGTTTGTACTAAACACATTAAATGAACTATTAGTTTATATTTAACACATCAAATGAACTATTGGATTATACTGAACACTTCAAATGAATTATTAGTTTGTACTAAACACATCAAATGAACTATTGGATTATGCTGAACACATCAAAGAACTATTAGATTATACAAAACACGTCAAATGAACTATTAGGTTATACTGAGGATATCAAGTGAACTATTCGTTTATATTGAACACATCAAATGAACTATTAGATTATACTGAACACATCAAATGAACTATTAGTTTATATTGAACACATCAAATGAACTATTAGATTATACTGAACACATCAAATGAACTATTAGTTTATATTGAACACATCAAATGAACTATTAGATTATACTGAACACATCAAATGAACTATTAGTTTATACTGAACACATCAAATGAACTATTAGTTTATACTGAATACATTAAATGAACTATTAGATTATACTGAACACATCAAATGAACTGTTAGTTTATACTGAAAATATAAAAAGAACTATTAGTTTATACTGAACACATAACAAAAGTATTAGTTTGTACTGAACACTTCAAATGGACTATTCATTTATACTGAACACATCAAATGAACTATTAATTTATTCTGAACACACCAAATGAACTATTACTTTATAATGATCACATCAAATAAACTATGCGTTTATATTGAACACATCAAAGGAGCTATTAGTTTATACTGAACACATCAAATGAACTATTAGTTTATACTGAACACATCAAATGAACTATTAGTTTATACTGAACACATCAAATGGAGTATTAGCTTTTACCCAACACATCAAATGAACCATTAGTTTATTCTGAACACATCATTAGCTGTGTTGATGTATATATTATACTAAACACATCATTAGCTGTAGCCATGTATAGTTTCTACTAAACATATCATTAGCTGTGGCCGTGTATAGTGTGTTACGAATATCGGTCATAGATGAATGACGTAATAAGGCATTGACCTCTTAATAAGTGCGTATTAGAGTCCAAGGTTTTACCTTTCTGCTCTGAGGGCAGTTTAAATAAAATAATTCGTCCAACCCCGTGGAAATTGAAGGTTATAATTCTGGATCGCAGTGTTCTATAGAGCAAGAGGTTAAAATGCGTATTAAGACCCTGTAGAATCTTCGATGATAGTTTTCTTTGTAAAGTCCCTACCTCCTTAAAGTTAGTTCAGTTTGAAAGTTTGTAGAGTGAAGTCGCTATATTGATACTTGTATATTATATGCCATTTAATGAAATACTTATGTTGCCATCAGTTGATGCATTTATTGATCGTTTATATTGAGTCTACAATTTAAATAAAATTGTTTATTCAACAACTGGAGTTGTTTGATCTATCATTGTTGAGAAAGGTGTTGAAGATAATTATCACGAATATAACTACATTACTGCATAGACCTGTCAGTCAAGGAACCCCTAGCTTGGGCTACAGATTAGCAGAATCTAGAGACTTCTAATAAAGATACAACTATATTCATTGAATCCGATTTAACGAGTCGTAATAATAGTCATCATAGAGACAGTCCATAACAAGTGTCTACTGAACACATCATTAGCTGTGGCCATGTTTAGTGTCTACTGAACACATCATTAGCTGTGGCCACGTATAGTTTCTTCTGAACACTAGTTTCTACTGAACACATCATTAGCTGTGGCCACGTATAGTTTCTTCTGAACACTAGTTTCTACTGAACACATCATTAGCTGTGGCCATGTATAGTTTCTTCTGAACACTAGTGTCTACTGAACACATCATTAGCTGTGGCCACGTATAGTTTCTTCTGAACACTAGTTTCTACTGAACACATCATTAGCTGTGGCCATGTATAGTTTCTTTTGAACACTAGTTTCTACTGAACACATCATTAGCTGTGGGCATGTATAGTTTCTACTGGACACATCATTAGTTTTATATTGCTATTTTAGGGTGCCCTTTATACTTTTAATTACACTAGATGGGTCACGCACTATATTTGAATCAATAAAATCGACACAACTTTCACAAACTTCGTTCTTCAAATGTTAACAAGTAGATAATAGCTGGAGGCATATACAAATTAAATACCAACTGAATAGGTTTTTATGAACAAAAATCTTTATATAATATCATAGACTATAATATACATGGACCGCTCGCTTTAGTATTTCTGCTATATGATGACTTGAAACACTGATGTTCGGAATTCCCGATTCTAAATAACGTAATTGCTATACAGGAAATAAATTTATTGAAATACAACTTCCGTTTTGTTTAATCGCTATGATTTTCTCAATGAAAAATTAAAATCGAAAGTTGTACAGAGCGGAAACATTTATAGATCAGTGTTGTGTACGCACCGAAAAGAACATAAGCTCTAAAAATAGAGCAGGCGGTCCATCTTATTATAGTCTATGATAATAGGATTAATAGGCCTACACGTATTCATTTTAAGTCGAAAAAAAATGCGATTTAATAAAACGGAACTTGTATAACAATTACTTCATTTAGAATCGGGAATTGCAAAAAAAAAAAGAAGATAATAGCATAAAACACTAAAGCAAGCGGTCCATGTATATTATAGTCTATGATAATATGTACATCTATTCATTATCAGAATGCTACTAAAATTATTTAAGCAAAATAGTAAACATAACATTCATTTAATTTGTTGAATATTAAAACTTAATTGATTATGTTTTTTTCGGGGTAAAATCTAAATCGCGTAGCCGTTCGAGATTTGTAATTTTCTGCACACAAAAGAGGGACGTGGCGTCATCACTTGGAAACTCGTGTAGGAAAAATTGTTATTGCCTCGTGTTTTGATTCTTAACACGGTTCTTATTATAAATTAAAATGGTTAAACATAGGTCTAGTGGATCATGCTTTGTTAACTTTTTATTTCCCCTTGTAAAACGTAATTTCAGTATGGAGCTCATGGGATTGCTTACCTTAGACAATCCAAAATCTCGTCACTTAAAACTCGTTTAAATTATTTTCTTTTCATACGAAGGTCTTTTTTGTAATCTAAAAATTTAGAATAAAATAATTTTAATACTATTAAATACCAAAATCAACTATGAACTCAATATGAAAAAAAAATAAATTCTTCAGTTGACCTTAAAGTTCGTAAATTTTAATATATATCACAATAAGCTATTAAAATGCTTTAAAAACAAAGAAATAAAAAGGATTTTCTTATTACATTATGCAAGAACAAACGCATATAATTTTCGCGAGTGGCATTTTGCTCTTGGTCTGGGTTACGTGATCAAACCAGTAAAAATACAACTTAAAATCATTAAAAATTGTAATTAAAATACAAAGTTAGACAAACCATGACTCAATAATCTTATGTATATCAATAGCGTCTATAACATTTAAAGATCAGATTAGTATTATAAAGTCAGCGAGAAAGTATTTCTCAGGTCAAGAGACATGGCAATACAGCCATAAACTATAAACAGAGACTCTATAATGTGTCAGGGACATGGCAATACGGCCATAAACTATAAACAGATGCTCTATAATATTTCAGAGATATGTAATACAGCCAACAGAATAAAAACTAACCAAGGGATGTCAATCTTAGTTCCGAGAATTCTGCAGTTGAATATCTTTATAGTTGTAAAATAATAGATAACTATAGATCTATGATCTTACAGACGCTCCTTCTATACAGAAGAGTATTGCATCCTGCGCATCCTGAGCATTGTAATAATATATTGTTATTGAATTCCTATATTCTTTTTTTATGCTTTATAAATTATTACTACTTTGATCTTAGCCCTTCTTTCCTCTAGTGTTTATTTATTTAACTAGTGGTGTTACTCTTGTCTGTTTGCAGTGGCGTACCGAGGGCTGGTGTCACCCGGTGCGTTAAACTTTGGGTGTCACCCTCCCCCCAGCCAAGACCATCGTAAATACTTGCCCCAGTCCACGAATTTCACCATAGTTTTCGTCTCCTTAAAACAAGCCTACAGTTCAAATACGTCACAAATAATAACAATATTAATTTAATATTAGAAAGTAAAAGCAATAAACAACAAAAACAACCGTACGGTTAGTTATTTTTAGAAAAAAAAACTTTATTTAAATTTTTCCTTTCCTGCTCTTCAAAACTGCAAACTTGTTAATGACCTCATCAAAATCTATATCATTCACAGTATCCCTTTCAATCGATAACATAGCCAGATCGGAAAGTCTTGATTTTCCCATGGTGGAGTGTAAAAGCGTTTTATAAGCTTTAGTTTTGAAGCCACATGAAGCCACAGACACACATACCGTTAGAAACGATTGAAGGCCTAGCGAGAGTGTTGGAATAAATTCTATTAAGTCCTATTTAGCTATGAATTTCAAAATATCTAATACTAACCAGTCCATGGCTTTTTTGAGGTCAATATCAGCTGCATTTAGGTGGCGTCTAAGCCGTGGTATTTTTTTTAAGAGTTCATCTTCGGATAGCTCATCGTAAAAAGAGGTTAATTTGGGAACGGACACCAATAACTCTTCTTTACTTGCTGACAGCTGAATCTTGGGATGACCAGCCTCAAACATATCTGCAACTTTCTTAAACGCTGTTGATCTGATCTGGAGTTCAGAATGAAAGCGATCAATATACTTTAGCATCTCCCTACTTCTTTTTTCTCGCATACAAATTTTAGCATCTCTTAATTTTTCCAGTGCAATTCTCTATTTGAATCTTAATCTTCTCTCTACCGAAATCCCATGTTAGTCTGATTTTATTAGTGCTTGTTCAATAGCATGCTCCACTAATTGACTCCGCTTTTCCAGCAAAAACAATCTTAAGGCGTCTAACTTGGTCACCACTTTATCAATAGTTAAGTCTTTAGTCTGCAGGTACTGCTGTGTAAGATTAACTTCTTCAAGTATATCAGCTCAAAGGTTAAGGTAGCAGATAAACGTGAAATCACAGACAGCATATAAAAGTCCTTGTGCTGTACCTCTTGTGTCCAAATTTTTACGAGGATAATATAAAGCTTCAATCGCCTTAGTAAATTCATCAAACATATCTTTCACTGGTTTAATAACAGCATGATGAGCTCTCCAACGTCTTGTAGATAACCTTTTCAACGACACCCCAGTGTGTTCAATTAAAACATCCCATCGATGAGTGGAAACAGCAAAAAAGGAAAACATTCTCTCAAGGGTACCAAAAAATAATATATACATGAAGCATTTTCGGCAAAAGAGTGTTGACCACACAAGTTAAGGGAATGGCCCACACATCCATTAAAAATAGCTTTCTTGTTCTTTCTTTTCAAAATGCCTTGAGTACCTCCATGGATTCCAGACATTGTGGCAGCATTGTCGTAACCTTGAGCTCTGCATATCATTATATCAAGTGCGTCACATTTTAGATTTTTAAGAATGTCAGAACTGAGGTCGTCAGCTTTTTTCCCCCTAAGAGGAAAAAATCCAAGAAACACTTCTCTCACTTTCCCACTTGGGATTTTCACATATCTGATCACTTCAGACAATAGATCAGTGTGTGATATATCAGGTGTGCTGTCAAACATAATTCCAAAATACCTTACGGCCTTTATATCCACAACAAGATTTTTCTTTTCATGGTTGGCCAGTTAATTTATAAATTTATTTTTAACTTTTGGTGAAAGATAAGATACAGATGCTTTCCCTGTACATGTACTTATCTTTAGTCTCATTAGATGCTCTTTCAGCACTGGGTCGTATTTGGAAAACATCTCAACCATCTCAAGAAAGTTTCCGTTATTAAACAAGGATTCATCTTCGTTGTGGCCACGAAATGCCAGATTTTGCTTCGCAAGCAGTCTCTGTGGTGAGCTATTTTCAGTGTGTATGAGAGGGGGGGGGGAGAAAGAGAAGATGTTAATACTGTTACATACTGTCCTAAATGACAAACAAGAAAAGATTGCTTTCCATACTTGAAGTTTAATCCATGTTTTAAGGGAAACAACATCCTCTCTATCCACGGACACTTCCCGTCTCACATCACACATTACACACTCCTTTTTTCCCCGTTCTCCCCCTTCCCATTCACACCCAACTCAGTTAAATCACTCCTACATTACTTTTTACAATAACAATGCTATCTCTTTCTCCCCTCCTCTCATACACACTCAAAATAGCTCACAACAGTCTCATTCAAATAAGCACCAGACTGCATGCTGTATATGATGATGTACACCGTGCTGCTAGTCATTTTCATTTATTTGATTATGATCTACCATCCGTTCTGTTATCGGACTAGACCAGCAGTGTGTGCTCTATAAAAAAAAAATTAAATATTGTTTTCTTATCATTCGGGTGTCCCCCCTGAGAGGGTGTCACCCGTTGCAGTCCGCACGCCCGCACCCACCTCGGTATGCCACTGCAGTTGTGAATTTTCACTGTTAATAGACCTTGCAGCTCATTTCTAGATTTGTTCTTTTTTTTTTATGTTTTCTTTAGTTAATGGCTTTAATACAGAAGATGCATATTCTAGTATTGGTCTAACTAAAGTAGCATTTTAGTTCTATGTTATGTCACAATAAGCATGCTCAGTGCGCTTAGTGCACTTGTGGCCACAATCATGGGCTTGATACGTTAATTAAATGTATGCACTATTTGTCTTCTTTCGCCATCTGCTTCCGGGTACAAGTGTTTTGTTCTGTAGCAGTTTTATTGGTTAGGTTTTGACTTTAATATCAACTCTGTGATGTCGTAAAATGAGCAATAATAATGTTTGTGAGTCTCTAATGTCGTAAACGAGATTCTATTCTAAAATTCTAAATTTTTTATTTTCATCACAGAGACACAGCAGGCGCAACCACAAAATGTCTGGAAATAGTCGATTGTTATCTGGATGAAAGTTTGAAAGACCTTAGGGCTCAAATTATGAACATCCTCAACCTGATCATTGCAGGAGGAAGTAATAATTATGGCATTGTTATTTGTTATTGTTTATATGTGTAGGCAGTCTGCTGTTTTGTTTCTATTGTATTGAGTTGTCTGTGCTTGTTTGTTCTTTGGTTGATTTTGATTTGTTGTTTAAAACATTTATTTTTAATATGCATGACCTTTGACACAATGTCCCCACGGGACGTCTAATGTCTACAACAATGATAAATCTAAAGTAAAAGAAGATAAATATGTGGAAAGACTGTTTTTAAATCACTAAATCACCCTATAGGGTAGTCCATTAATTATGTCAACAAAAGAGGAAAAAAAGAGGGGGGGGGTGAAAAAGTTTTACAATAGTTGAAATGGGGAAAAGATGGGTTGTCAATATAAGTTGATGTCAACAATGTTAATTTTTATAATAAATTTAACAAATCAAAAAATGTCAATTAATCGAGCGTTTGTATGACACACACTCACTAGCCTGCTAACATCCTAGTAGTTGAATCATTGATTCTACTATATCGCTAGCTTCGTGGCCTACAGGCCTACCCTCTCTATTCCAATCTAAACGAAACAAAACCAAAAGAGTGAGATTTACAATATACATAAATATAGTGCAAGTGGGTGGAGAAGGAGGGGAGCAGTACACATTATGTGAGGGGGAGAGCAGTACAAATTATGTGGGGGGCAGTACAAATTATGTGAGGGAGCAGTACAAATTATGTGGGGGGCAGTACAAATTATGGGGGGGGGGGAGAGCAGTACAAATTATGGGGGGGGGAGAGCAGTACAAATTATGGGGGGGAGAGAGCAGTACAAATTATGTGGGGGGGGAGAGCAGTACAAATTATGGGGGGGGGGAGAGCAGTACAAATTATGTGGGGGGGGGGGGGGCTATGAATTGTTCGACATAATTTTATTGGGGGGAGGAGGGGGAGCTCTGAATTGTTTGACATAATTTTATTGGGGGGGGGGGGGGGGGAGCTCTGAATTGTTTGACATAATTTTATTGGGGGAGAGCTCTGAATTTTTTGACATAATTTTATTGGGGGGAGAGCTCTGAATTTTTTGACATAATTTTATTTAATGAGGGAGCTTTGAATTGTTTGACATAATTTTATGGGGGGGGGGGAGCTCTGAATGGTTTGATATAATTTTATTGGGGAGGGAGGAGCTCTGAATTGTTTGACATAATTTTATTTGGGGAAGGGGGGCTCTGAATTGTTTGACATAATTTTATGGGGGGTGGCGGGAGCTCTTAATTGTTTGACATAATTTTATTGGGGGGGGGAGAGCTCTGAATTGTTTGACATAATTTTATGGGAGGGGGGCTCTGAATTGTTTGACATAATTTTATTGGGGGGGGGGGTTCTGAATTGTTTGACATAATTTTATTAAGGGGGGGGGCTCTGAATTGTTTGACATAATTTTATTGGGGAGGGGGGGAGCTCTGAATTGTTTGACATAATTTTATTGGGGGGGAGCTCTGAATTGTTTGACATAATTTTATGGGAGGGGGGCTCTGAATTGTTTGACATAATTTTATAGGGGGGGGGGGGCTCTGAATTGTTTGACATAATTTTATTGGACTGGGAAGCTCTGAATTGTTTGACATAATTTTATGGGGGGGGGGGGGCTATGAATTGTTTGACATAATTCTATTGGGGGGGAGGGAGCTCTGAATTGTTTGACATAATTTTATTGGGGGGGGGGGCTCTGAATAATTATAGTTTGATAATTAATACCAAAGGGTGGGGGCGGCGGGTTTGTTGAAATTGCCTTAAACATTGTTGATGTAATTAATGGACGTCCCCTAATCTTTTCTTGTTTATGATTATCCACTTAATGTACAGATCAAATAATTTGTGTATGTTATTTTTGTTAAAGCTGAAACTGGAAGTACGGGTACACTAATCCGAATGTCCACACCTGCCATGTGTCTCTGTCTTCTCCTGAGTGTCGCCTTTGTGAAGTGGAGCATCACATCACGTGGATTTGACGTCACTAGCACGCCAAAGAACTTGAAATAGACAACAACAAACGCAATATTATTTTTTTCTGAATATTTCCTATTAAATGTGTCGTAACATGTTTTTTTTAATGGCCTATGTGTTTTCTTTGTGCATCATTTGTACACTTTACATAATAAGCCTCGACTTCATGACATGATATTGTTGGGGGGGGGGGGGGGAATACGAATGAAAAAAAAATTTTTTTTAATCTAAAGGAATAAAATGTGTTTTTGTTTTAATCTGCATCGAAAATTGCAATCAGCTGGTTAACTTTCTTTACATTGACATATCACAATTAAAAAAAAGAAAATTCTGAAATAAAGTTTAACTATTTTAAAGTTCAACTTAGTTGGCTGTTTGCATTATTATTGACTAATACTATTTGATTCTGATGAAAATGTTCAATGCCGTTTATTCTGGCTCACACGCCAACTACTGACAAGTTCTGTTCTGAGCAATCTGCGGTAAAAGTGTATAAAGATCTTCCCAGCTCTCAGCGGAATTCAGAGCATAAACAAAGACATAAAACAAAAGAATACACAAAGAAATAGAAGAAAAGATATGAACACATACAGAAACATACAAAAACATAAAAGAACATACACAATTAAACATATAAAAACATAGGCAAACACATAAAAAAGCACAAAACATACACGAACATACACAAATAAATACAAGAACAGAAACTAACGCATATAATACACAAAGACAAAATGACATACACATTTACCATCAAGAACATACACAAACACGCATACATAGACTTACAAGAACATACACCATAACCTATACAAACACAAAGATTTACACAAACAGTAAATAAAAGAAAATCACGGATGCATCACACACACACAAATACCCACACACATATATTCACACAAGAAACACACCCAAACATTCACACACACAAATATACATACAAACATAAATATTTATTGTGTGTAAGTGTGTGTGTGTGAGGGAGGATGAGATAGTTATGGATCTACAGAACTATTTAAACATACACTGGGTCAGATCGGACAATATTTTTGAAACAGTACATCAATGGTGTTGCAAGAAAATGTCAAATAGTTGCAGAGACATCACGATTGAACCAATGACCTTTATTAGAGCTGCATATTATGTAATGTAAACTTTTATGTTAATACTACAGAAGCAAGAAGTTCGAGGTCACAGTTAATGAACAATCATAGTGCTGGGGGCTATTACATACAGCAATAGGGCAGCCTTTTGTTATTATAGGATTAATATTACTTAGTCTACACAGTCTGCAGGTCTTCGTTACTATAATTGTTTCTTTAGGCTTTTTTTTCTTCGCGACATTGATGGTTGGAGGCGGAGGAAGTTGATAATCACATGCACACTAAAAAGAAAGGTAACCACTTTAACGATTGTAAACCCAATGTCTTACTTGGTTGCCCCCCTTGGCAATCTGAACCAGCCTTTGTGTGTGGATAGTTAAATTTTAAACAAATAGACCTTTTGAGAAAACACGCCGAAATTCTATTATTTATATATATACTGGATACAAAATGTAACTTTTGTGGTGGAATTTCTATTAAGTTTCTTAAACATGTAAATGTAATAGTTGGGGGTATTTGGTTTGCAGATAGCAATAGATCACAACTTAACAGCTCTGTAGTTTTAACAAAGTGCCCGTTTATTAATATAATTGAGTCCATAATATGATTATATAATTTTCTCTTACAGAAAGCAAAGTCTTCTAAACATGAGCTTCAATCAATGACAGTCACTCCCCATTCTTATAAGCCCTCTATTATTTGTTCTAAGTTCACTAAGATATGTCTTTCAACTATCAACCCCTCTATTAACTCGAGTCAATCAAGCTTGTGCCTTTATGAACCAAAGTTGAACCGTAACCGTTATCAACCCACAAACAACAACAACAAAATATTAAAATAAAAATATCAAGTTTTTCTATTTTTACTGTGACTAAGAGATATGTAAGTCATTTCAGTATTTTTAGCATAAAGGTAATACAATTATAGTCCAATATGAACGTGTGTATTTTCTCAAGGGTTGACTTAATAAGTGATCTACTAAACAATGTTGTACACTAACATTGTTGATAGCAGTTTCTTTTTTCGATGATTTACTTTCTTTACTGATTATTTTATAACGTCTGCGTGCCAATCAAAATGGCCCTGCGTGCATCGCCTACAGTGATTTAAACTTCAGTTTGTCACGTGTCCGGTCAACATGATGCCACAAAGGGTCGTGACCTAATCTAGTTGCTACGGTCATCGACTCGCTTTCAATCTAAAAATAAAAGACATACAATCTGACAGTCCAATCACATATTCATCTACAACAATATCATGAAAACTCATGTCTATGTCACAAGATAAACAAAGTTCATGATAATTTCAATAATGAATTACATACATTAAGTAGACAATAAACTGAGTGTCAGACGATGGCTTGATCAAATGCTGAGGCCGTAACAAGGAAGCACTAATAATACTGTGTTACGTTATAACTCTCCGATCAGTTTAACAGTTGATCAGTTGTGGGGCGGCAGTTTTTCTAGGGACAGGATCAGTATTCTGGCATGTGACAGACACAAGTTTACTTGAGAGACTTTGCTGTGACCATATGCACCAATGGCTTCACTGGTAAGTAAATAAGTAAGTTAGTAATTAAGTATCTACGTACGTAAGTAAATAAGAATGGGCCTACTAAACATTTAACTCTACAACTTTACCCATGATTTACTATTTATGAAGTAAATGATCCATCGACAAATTATCAAACTGCCATAGGAAAGGCAGGCAGCAGTGTTAACTTATAACTTTTCAGACGTTCCTTCTAGATAGAAGATCATTACGTCCACTAGGCCCAAAACTCATGCAGGGCGGAAGGGATCGGTCGTCAGGTCAGGGCTCGAACCCTGGCTGTCGTGGTTGACAGTCCTGTGAACTAACCACAGGATACTGACTTCAACAAATCTCTGTTCTGGATTGGGATGGGGGAAATAACTTAACAATAGCAGTTGTTCATTTCTACTCGTTATACAATCCCCTAGTATAGCCAGGCAAAATGAAAATAACAAGAACTCGAAAACTATTTCGTTATCCCATTAAGGTAACTTAAACGGAAAGCATCTATCACTTTACTATATTAGAGAAACTGAATGTCAATTGAAGTGTTTGTAGTGAATGTTTTGTCTATAAATAACAGATGTGTTTTGTTTATAAGAAACTCCCAATTTCAATAGCTTACGGTTTCAGTAACTTACCCATACACTAACGCTTTTCGGTCACTAACTATCGTCTTATAAGCTATATTTGTTATATTACTAATAATTATAATATTTCCACTAAAATGTAATATATTAATATAATATTTACCGTTTACCCTTATTCTCTAAAAGGTCGCGACCCCTTTGGGGGTCGAATTACCATTTCACGGGGGTCGCCTAAGACCATCGGAAAACATATATTTTCAATGGTCTTAGGAACCGAGACATTGCATATCTACCAGTCTCCAAGCGGGTCCACCCACGGGCAGATATATAGACTAATAAGTGGTTTTGCAGTCATATACTATTTTCAGTGAGGATGTGTTACGCCTTCTTCCATTTAAAACAATACACCTTTGTGTAACATGGTTTTCCAGCTTGTTGGTTATCAAGTATAAATACAGAAGTAGACTTATTGTTGAACATAATCTTTGTTATTCTCTTGCAAAAACTGCTTCGAGAATTTCTGATCCGATGAGAAAGACGCAATCTTAACCTTACCATTGACGTTGTAATTATGTTGTAATTAGAAATGTATCTCTCACAATACATAATTACACATTGTTTTCTGTGATTAATCACTACGCTTTAATTATGTTCAATTTGTAACAATTAAAATACAACCCGCATATCAGATATTTACATTACAATTCATATCAGTAACAAATTATAGTTATAAGGTATCGTCGAAAATAACTATGATAAGGGGTCGCCACAACGTAAGGAGCTGTATATAAAGGGTCGTGACTTAAAGGAGGCTGGGAACCGCTGCTCTAAAGCGCTTAAAAAGATAAGATTTTAAATTACGGCTGACACCTAAAATATAGAGCATAGACCGAGTACTTGGCCCCATATCATGGGCATATTCTATCTGTAGTCTACATGGGCATATTCAATCTATAGTCCAATATCTAGTCTACAGGGCATATTCAGTACGTAGTCTACAGAGGTAGACATATATCCGTTATGTAGTCTACAAGAGCATATCCAGACTGTAGATTAAGCTGATGTTATGGATATTTTATTCACTCTCTTGAACAAGTGACTAGAATAAAATAAAATTAATCAACATTTCCTTTGTAAAGCTATTTAATCTTCTCACTGTGTATTTCATGTATTATATATAAAATATACTTTATAACAGTAGGCATGTAGCAGGTATATATATGTTCATAGAAATATATAAGCTAATAAAGGATTGTTTAGCAAGGCGTACGTGTGAATAAAGAATTTTCTTGTCTGAGTTAGGCCGAGGCTATCCGTCCCAATGCAGAGTTCACGCTGTTCAATATAACATAATAGTTTCAGAACAATTTCTATTTAGTGTATATCAGGTCATGCTGACCTTACTTTGAAGGAATAAGCACCGCTGTAATACATGTATAATCATTTCTTAATCGTTCACTTCAATGGTTCTAAAACTGGATTAAGAAAACCATTTTTAGAGATATTTAAAAAGACAAAATCGTAGATAAACAAAAGTAAATTCCCAGAAAATCAAATAATTTTAAAATAAAGTATGAAGACTTATACATGTAAACTACGGTTTGATATGTCAATATGTTACTGGACAAAGAACTTGGATAAGGTTCTATGTTTTAGGAGAAAACCGTCATTTGCTCTTTTGAAAATCTTTGTGTGTGTAGATTTAACTACACGGCAGACGTAAACAATGTGTATAAGTTATAAGAGATGTGACGGAAAGAACTTTTGCCGGATTAGAAATTTCAGATCGGGGTAATAGATATTTTTGGATATTTTTTTACTGGTTATATGCCCTAAATGCTCTATATGTTTTCTTTTTTTAAATAAGATCATACATGAATACCAAGATTTATACAATGAAATTATTTTTTTACTTTATGAATTCTTTTTGTACCGTATTTTCTTTCCCACAAAATCGCTTTTTGATAGCCACGTATTCTAGATGGTGCTACGTATTCTAGATGGTGCTACGTATTCTAGATGGTGCTACGTATTCTAGATGGTGCTACGTAGCTTCGTGCCTACATAGTACTTCCGCTTGGTCAGTTTTCTCTCAATTCTAGTAAGCTTAAACAACGGATAGTTTTGAACGTATGTAAACTTACTAGATATTCGTTTGCCTATCTTATTGTGAGTGTGTGTATGTGGGTGTGTACTTCTTTTGGTGTGGGTATAGAATAGAGATGAAAAATAACTGCAGGTAGAAATACTCAGATACAGACCATTATTTGAGAAATTGACTCAAAACTGGTATAGTTTTTTAAAATCTAAATGAGCTTGCATATCTACAAAAATAAAATCTCTTTTACTTAGTTACTATATTTGCTATTTTCAGAATCCCTACCTTATATGTGCTATTTATAGCATTCAGGGCAATAGCCTGCAAATTGTAAAGTTCAAATATTAAAAACTCTTGCAGGTCCTTCACGCTTCAGTGCCAATGACTTATCGTCTGCTTGATTCCCCCTTGGTTTGTTTTTATCATGTCATCGACTCTTTTGTTTCACGGCATCCGAAAAATAAAAACAAACTCGTTAAGCCTTAGTTTAACGTAAGTCAAGAACTTGTGTCTAGTTTGTATACTAATTTTTTTTACTTTTTTTTTTAGTAAATAGTGTCGTATAGAAAACAAATGAGAACCGCTTTGCAATAACTTTAGATTTTAGATTTTTTAGAACGAGCAGTGCAGTCTATTCAAGTCAGGAGTTTGCACTTTATGTCTGCAAGTTTCTTCTATTGGTGGAACATTTTAGAGACACTTTGAGTCGCCTGCAATGTTGGTTTCCTTGTGTTCTTCTCTGGATCTTGGATGTTGGTAGTTGGACCACAATGCATTGCATTCGTAACTTGGTGCTTTTAATATTACTAATAGGTAAGTTTTAGAGTTGACCTAATTTTTTTTTTTAATTTTTTTTTTTTGGAAGGGGGGGGGAGTCTTACACCAAGTCTTAGTATTTGAAAGGTTCAACTTCTTGAAATAGAGATTATATTTAAGATAAGATAACTCAATATCTGTGAATAGACAGATAGATGTATTGAAGTATAGATAGACGACAGTCAGATAAAAAGATAAATAGGTAGATAAATAGATAGATAGATAGATTGATAGTTATAGATAGAAAGATAGGTAGATAGATAGATAGATAGATAGATAGATAGATAGATAGATAGATAGATAGATAGATATGTAGCTAGATAGATAGATAGATAGATATATAGATTGATAGTTATAGATAGAAAGATAGATATATAGATATATTGATAGATAGATAGAGATGTAGATAGACTGAGAGATAGATAGATGGATAGATAGATAGATAGATAGATTGATAGATAGATAGATAGATAGATAGATAGATAGATAGATAGATAGATAGATAGATAGATAGATAGATAGATAGATAGATAGATAGATAGATAGATAGATAGATAGATAGATAGATAGAAAGATAGATAGATAGAAAGATAGATAGATACAGGCGTGAAAATAGAAATGAAACATTATGTGAGTTTAAGTGGTAGTCAAATATAAATACACATGAACTTACAACTATTAGTAGTGATAACTTTCAGTCAAATAAATTTAAAAAAAAACCAGCAATATAGCAAGTAAAACAATATTTATATTGAGCCATATCTATTTTAGAAACGGCCAAAGTGCACTTGTAAATTGACTTGCTTTCCTTATCTTGTGCAAACATACACCCAAAAGGCCCATTCATTTTTTACTTTTTTTTTTAAATAGTAGATGACAACCCAAGGTTAAACTAAACCAGGGAAAGCCAGCCCTTAAGATTAGCAGCGCCAATTTCTCGCAATAATTGTACAGATAATCCCGAAACCCTGGATATGCTTTATACGAATGAAAAAACTAAATTTTGATCAGTATTGCAAATAGTAATAGTTGAAACCAGGGGTCGGCAACCAATTGATATTAGTGTGCCAAAGTAGGATTTGTAAGTCATTCAGCGTGCCAACAGCAATAAAGTCATAATGCCCTATACTTGAATTAGAGACTTGACTTTCCTTCGTTGTGGTCTTACGCGCGCCATTGAAAATCGCTATGCGTGCAAGGTCTGGCACACGTGACATAGGTTGTCGACCCCTGGTATAAACTATATTTGAATTATAGTGAGAAACACTTTGGTTTGTAACTACCGTTATTTTTTAAACTATAATACTATTGACCAGATCTCTAGATCTCTATAGACTTACTTCACAAGCGCCAACCTAAGCAGCCATTTGTGGCTAGCAGGCAGCAGCATGCATAGGGCCTATACCTGGAATATCTAACATAAACATAAAGATGTGTCCTTATTACTAGACTATAAAGAGCCACATTTTAATTGCAGATTATATTGTGTGTGTTTTTTTACTGTAGTGTTTATATAGTCTATGTAATTGATGATAGATATATACATTATAATATACATGCATATATATGTACATAAAGGTAACAGACTTAAAGCATAGGGCCTATGCAAAAGAAAAGCACACACATATATACACGCCATATACACAAAGCACCTAGGTCTACACATGCGCATACAAAATCGTACTCAAATGGTTTGGTAAGAATATTCTATAAGTCAACTGAAGTTACAGTGTGTCTACTCTTGTCGGATTATTTTTTGGGGTTAGCCTCCTTAACTCTGTGTGTTCCAAGTGCAAAGACATTACTAATATTTTATTTTTTATCCACAACTACAACAACACGTTAGATCCTGAATGGATAAGCTTGACACTAATTATTAACACAGTGTGTGCCAATGCCTTCTAATTCTCTACCCAAACTTTTCTAATGTAGTTCTGGCAACGAAGAATTCTGCAGTACAATCCGAAGATGCCGGAGAGGAAGAACCCAGCACCTGTTTAGATGACATAGAAATGTGTAAAGATGATTTGGGAAACTCAAAGCAAGGAAGGTACGTTTGTTCGTTGGTTAATTGATTGGTTTTTTGTTGTTGTTGTTGTTTTTTTTTTGTTGTTTTTTGTTTTCTCATTTGCTGAAATGCTTGTTAGTTTTTGTGTTGTTTTTTTTCAAATACAATTGAGTAGGCAACTATGGAATAAGTGTTTGGAATATGAGTTCAATAGTCCTTCATAATAAGAGTTGCATGCATTTTTTATTGAATTTTAATGGAATTATTCTAAAATCTATCTCGTGTATTGCATTATATTTACTGATCTGCAGGGCTTGGATGATGCGTGCATTTTTTTTTTCTTTTCTATTTTAAAAGTTAATAATTAAAAAAAAGCTTCATAAAATAACTCACAAAAACACGCATTGTTTTGTAGGCTAGTGTTAAAGCCTTATTGCTTTAAATACTTGAATGATTTAATGTTAATTATTTTCACTAAGATAACAATATTTGTTAATGAATTTAAAATGAATGCACACGTTGCTCCATGTTGTAAGTGAATGGTACAGAAAGTAAGTTAAGACAAAATGTCCGTAATTCGCACCTAAAGTATGTAAAGGCGGGTTCGGAAATTACTTCAAATACTTTTCAATGAGCCTTGAAGCGCAAATAATTACTTAGATCCGTGATAGTAAAAGACATTGGCTACAAGCTAAGCTTATACATCGGAAATCTTTTCAATTCTATTATTTTATCCAACGGAAGCAAAATAGCACTGAGTTAATTAAGCGACACTTGCGTGAATGACATTAAACTTAACGGATCGAACCCGTATATGTGGACAAGAGCTCGCTGGGCATTGCTAATTATAATATCTGGTAGATCACTATCAGATGCGTAGCTAGTCTATATTGTGCATGGTGACGAACTATACAATTAGCGTCTCCACACCCCTTAATCACTGGTTTCTAAATGTAACGTTGTAAGCCTCATTAATTTTTGGCGATCCTTTACATTGGCTCTATCGTACATGTATTTTTCCTTGCCCCCCCCCCCTCCTTAGCTACGCCTCTGTACGTGATTCACAGATGACCAACACCATCATTATCCTGTAGTAGAGAACTTTATTTCCTTCAGCTATAACAAGTTTAATAATTTGTTGTTTTTTTATATATCTATTTCAGAGAAGATATTTTATTGTACAAGCAGTGTATTAATGACGTCAATTGTGACGGCAACGATGACGACACAGCTCTGAAAGATAAAGAAATCGCTTGGGCTGATAAAAACGTCCTCCATTGTGAGCAGTAGATCTAATAATTTTCTTTAATCCCAACTTTGGCTTTAGTCATTTAGTCACTTAGTTCTTTAACCGTAGAAAAGAAAAAGTAGAAAGCGATTATTTTTAAGTCAAATTGACAAGTCTTAATTAGGCGTGATCTTTTGAACTGGTGAGATCGTGAACTTCCGGTTCTATTTTTAAATGTTTAATTATTTTAGGCATTTCCGTAAACAAAAAAGCATGCTTTTGCTGGTTATAGACAGTTGATTTCAACCTCGACGGCTAGTTCTAGTCTTTTAGAATTATACAAAGGATACAATATTAGTTATGAGGAATCCGTTTTTAACATTAAAAGTGAGTAGGCGATAATTAATACTCAAGTGTTAGTCGCATGTAGCTTGTTTATAAAATAAATTAGTCAAGAGTTGCGTTTTCTTGGTTATTAAAAAACAAAATTCGTATTCATAAAAACGAATAACGAGAATTCTTTTGCACTAAGCAATAAGTTTGATATTATAAAAAGGTGATTATTCCCTTCTGACTTTCACAATAGGGCCTACATTTTTTTTTTAAACATCTATTGGAAATGAAAGAAACTTTAATCCCCAACAAATGTTCGTACAACCAGTAGGCCTAACCTAGCACACAGACATGTTTCGAATAAAATGATCGAATTCGACCGGAAATGTTATTTCTTGTGAACTTTTATGCATGCATACACGTTAAGACTTATCAATAATGATTAAAGTCAACTTCTATTTAAAAATATTTCAATGAAAAATAAATTAGGAATTCAATTTCTTAACTCTAAGTGTTCTCTCTCCCTCTCTTTTTTTCTTTTCTCTATCTTTTTTCTTTCTTTCTCTCTCCCTCTCTATCTTTCTAAATCCCTCTCTTTGTTTCTCTCTCCCCTCCCCTCTTTCTCTATCTTTCTGCCGTTCTCCTCTCTCTCTCAATTAGCAATTGAGCATGTCAATTTGATCATACTTTTTTGTTTAACAAAGGAGAAATGTTTACACTTCAATGTTACTATTCCTTTATACCGGTATTAAAAAACAAACAAAGGTCCTTACCTTTTTTTTAAACTTTGTTTTTTCTTTAATAAACTAGTTTTTAAAAATCTATTGCTGTGTGAATGATTTCTTTTATAACCAAAAGTGATGGATTTTATTATCTTGTTCTTTTAGATTCAATACTAGACGACAAAGAAACAGATTTTGGCACCAAGACAGCATCCCAGTGTTCACCTCTGACCTTATTTCTTTTCAGTATCTTACTTTTCATTTATCAACGAATACAATAACAACAATAATAACAACATTATTATAAACGTCATCATCAAACCAGTTTAATGGTCAAACTAATACGTCGAAGAATTGGATACGCCAAATAATAGTCTAATGAGTCTAATAAATATTTCCTTTTATATTCTCATACTTGACTTGATATACTCACAGGTGTAGAAATTCTGATGTGGGGCGAGAATCATATTCAGATCTTTAAATAAAACTCTTCAGAATTCTTTCTTTGCAAATTTTTAATGTTTTACATGTTCAAAGAGTTTTTTAAAAAAATAATACGTAATTTTTTCAGCACTTTTCTTTGTGAGAGAAAAGTAAATAAATATACTTTGGGGTGTAAATAGTTGTTGTTGTTTTGGTTTGAAATAAATGGCTGTGGTTTTGGGTGATGGTATAACCAGGGTTTATCTGTTCCCATTTTTCTCTTCTGAGTGACCAGCGTGGGGACGGATTTTAGCTTATTAAAAAAGGCAGCGACAAGTTGGTGAACAAGTAATTATTTATCTTCTCCATGAAAACATTACTAAAAAGTGTTGTTAATGAAAGTGTACAGATCTGTATAAGCTTATGTGTAGTCAATGTCAGGGGTCGGCAACCTAAGGCGCGCGAGCCAAACTTGGCACGCAGAGCGATTTTGATTTGAATAGCACGCAGAGCGATTTTAAATAGCACGCAGAAGCCTTCTAAAAGGCAATTCAAGTCTCTGCTAAAAAAAACATTGAATGCTAGAGCATGCTGAGTTTTAGACTGTTGGCACGCTGAATGAATTAGAAATCCTTCTTTTGCACACTACTATTTAAAGATTGCCACACCCTGTGTATGTTACATATATGTATATGACTAAACGTACAAGACTAACAATGAATCATCGTGTTTTAAAAATTGTCCAGTACAGTCATATATAAACACATTCATTACTATATATGTGTCCTTGTAAAAATGTGCATATGCTATATATAATACCATCCTAATAATGCAATTCGACAATAAATACATAACATCAATAAACAAAACAGATTTTGTGTAATAATATGTTGGCATTATTGAAAAAACTTTTTTTTAAAAATTATATTGCATGCAAGGAATCGGCCTGGGGGTGGGGGTGCATAAGAACCCTTAAATATCACTTGACAAAAGTTTAAATATTGTGAATTCTTTAGTGTGGGAAGAAAAATGTAGAAAATGACCTGAAATCTAGTGGCAGCTCCTCGTGCTGCAGTGGAGAGAAATAATCCAAAGACTATAAAAAGATGGACCTCTTGCCTTGATATTTCTGCTATTTGATAACTTGAAACACTTAGTTTCCGAATTTCCGATCGCACTTCCGGTTTAGTAATTCGCTATGTTTTTTTTCTCAATGGAAAATTAGGATTCAAATCGAACGTTGTATACAGTGGAAGTCTTTAGGGAAGTTTAGGAGTCATTAAAGACAGTGTTATTAGCTGCGCAGGGGAAAAAAAGTGTTAAGCCTAAAAATAGAGCAAGCAGTCCATATCATTATAGTCTTTGAACAAATGCAGGTCTCTTGGCATTTGACTCAGGTTTTCAGTCGGTACGGCGATGATTGACTAACTAATTATATAACAATAATTCAAATTCTAATCGGCAACAAAACTGCACTAAGGTAAAAATCATTGTGTCTATGTCAGTGCAAAAGGCGGTACCAATGATGTGGACTATACTGTATACTATACATCACTTCCGTCCTCAAGGGACGATGGTTTAGTCTTCCTGGTCTCTGTTCTCCGCATTTCTTCCAGCTCTCCTCTCTGCGAGTTATGTTGCAAGGGTGGCCTCTGCTATCTACTTTCCCTCTCCCACAGATGCGCGCCAGATGGGGTGGTCCTTAGTGAGATTCTACTACAACGTATGATAAATGTTTGTAGAATAATATACAAATCGCCTATTACCAAAAGTTGTGTATGTTAGTCTTCCACTCGGGGTTGAACCAAACAGCTTTGCTCTGAACAAATAGGAAGTCTTCAAAAACATGTATTTCTTATAGAGATCAGTGTAATACGGTTAGAACCACTGAGCTATATATACATGGAGTGCTCAATCACTTAAATTTGTCGGGAAAATGCAGACTTCTATATATAGTTAAGTGGTGCGTAAGCAAATGGCTAGTTTTAGACATTGACATACATAACCATAAACTTTTAGCCTACTTGTTTCAAATACTTTAAATTTGAATGAATACCGTGATATATATTATATATTTTTTAAAGTAAAAATCACTGAGCTTTCCAAATGAAATACATATTTATAATTAAAGTAAAAGCACACCTGATATAAAATACACAATATACAAAGATATTATTTTATACAATATTTTAGTATAGTTTGAACTAGTCTTTTTTTTTGTAATGTAGTTTCCAATCAACAATATTTACTTAATAAATAAAAATACACCATAATATTTTGATGTCATAAACAATTTGTTAGCGCCTGGTCAGTAGCCTATAGAATTTTAAATGGGTAACTGGTAGAAATTCCATCATCTTAACCTTGCTTCAAATTCTATATATATTAGTCTATATATATATTAGTATGCCTATATAATAAAAAAAAATAATATAATAGCTAGTTGTTTATTCCAGTTCTCTCCCTAACGAAACAGTTTGAATCTTTTGTAGAAATAATCGCATTCTTTTTTTATTATTATTATTATTTATCTGGCTCTAGATATGAACTTATTTTGTTTGACGTTATATTTTATTTTTCATTACGATATAAGTTATCTAGGCTAGACTAGTCAAAGTGATGGATCCTCTTACAAAGAAAAAAGGATACGATCTACAAAAAAGAAGGGAATTGAAATGTTGTTACGCCTTAGGCCTACATGATAGATCTAGTCTATGTGTGTTGTTCATTTTTTTTCTGTTGTTGTTTATTCAATATTTTTTCACTTCCTGGTAACGTTTTGATCTATATGTAGGCCGACATTTAAACAGGCTTCAACTGCTAGCATTTTCTCGTTTCCATCTTATTACAATACAATAGCTACAGCTCACACCCCATGCTTGTTTAAACGGCTAGTTTGCACGCAGTAAATGGCAAACCTCCACAAATGATCCGGACACAAGATAGGCAACTAAGCCGGAACACACTATTGTAATGTAGACTCTAGTCATGGCTGGCTGGTCGTGAAGTTTCTTCCCCCTTGCTTTTCACGCTCCAGTGGTTTCTCCTTATTCCCCCCCCCCCAGTCTGGAAGAAACTTCAGATCTTAGTCTCAAGTCTCAATGCTTTGAATGTCTGGATGGTCAAGGGAGTTAATTAACAAATGGTAATTAAATATTCTTTGCCAGTGCCATATAGACCGTCTAGCCTACTGGGCGACTTTGTGGCGTAACTAGGAAAAATTGGCGCCTGGGGTGGGGTCGGGTTAATTGACACCTATCCTTTTTAGAGTATTAGTATTAGCGTTTTAATTTTAATGTTCATTAATTATTAAAATAAAAAAAGGCTTAATGTTGATCACAATACTGTGATAGTACAGAAATAATATTTGTTTCAAACGTATGCAGTCCAATAATGATTCAAAAAATTCGCCCGGAAATTGAAGGAAGACCATAAAAATAATGTACTAAATACATTTATTTGCATCCTAAATATTATGGTTCAGTAGAGAGAGAGCGATAAAGAAAGAAAGAGACATATAAAAGGCCCGAGACGGACAGAACCAGGCAGGAGAAGAATGAAGTCTGGATCTAAAACAAACATGAGAAAGAAGATAGGACCTGAACATTATCTTATCTTATAATATATACAGACGCTCCTTTTATAAAGAAGGTTATTGCGTCTTACTCTCATCCGTGGTCCGAGTCTAACATTACAGAAACCTCGATGGCTGGGGAAAACTGAGAAAACGTGAGGCGGGGGTCAAAAGTCATCCATCACGCTTAGGGGGCACAAAGGGCGTAACTACACACCCAACTCTAACCCTAACCCATCCAGACTTCCAACACAACCCTCCCCTCCCAGTCAAACCCGGCCCCGGCTGTGCACACACCACGCCACCGTGACGTGTCCATAGTAGTCCCCCCTCCCCCCCACACACACAGTAGCCCCTGGTGGGGAGTGTTGTCTGTAGCCCTGGTCAAAGACTAAAGCCTTTACTGGCAGTGTGCAAGTGGGAAGATTCTAAAATCTTAGAGATTGAGTCAGTAGTACAGTAGTCCCTAGTAGTGTGTCAGAAACTGCAGAAATATGACCAGCGAAATATTCTTTTCATTATGTCTTGTGGGTGAGTTTAAAACATGACATTTTGCTCTGTTTTTTTTCTTCTTTGTTACAAGACAATACAGATTTTTAATATACTATGTTTACTTAAAAAAAGTACATATTAACATCTTGCAACACTGGCTGTCACTGGGCCCGAGTACTCCGACTCGGACGACGTAGGCTTACTACAGTACACTACACTTACACACAGTGGACACCGGACACTGTGTATGAGTAACAGTAACTGCATAAGAGTCGTGTAAACTGAAATTGTACGTTTTAAATCATATTATAATAGGCAAATTATATTTGTTAAAAAAAGTATTTATAATATCGAGTCTCAATTTAAAAATTAAGGGTAACCTGTATTCGTAAATCTTATATTATTAATATTAATATACTAACTAGCCGTGTATTATATTAATGCGCCCCCCCCCCCATTCGGGATATTAACTTTAAGTTTAAGCCGTTTGGCAAGCGAATTGTAGAGCAAAAAGGGTCACGAACGAAGAACATGTAGGGCCTATATTTCTTTTTTTTTTTTTTAAATCATATTATTATACATGGGAGGCGTTCTACGGAGACTGCTCCGCATAACACTAAGCGTTATGCAAAAATGAATTCATACTGCCTATATTATAACGCAGATAAACTAAAAATGAAAAATTATCTTACACTCGTCTCCCGCATGTTTAAGATAGGCGACCAACAGCACACCCCTCATTCGTCTGTCTTTGGGCTATTTAAAGGGACAACTCGCAAATGTTTCGAACGAAGCAAAGCACGGTCTTTTCTCATTCGTCATTGTTTTGAAATGCACGCCACTAATAGATTTACACGTGACAAGCCCCCATATATCTCCGTATAATCACTCCGATTTAACATTCGCCAATAGTTTAAATTGTTTAGCAGTGGCCGAGTAAGACTGGATTCGAAACAGGGACCTTTCCAAGCCTTTGGTGGTCCTAGCGAGCTGTCACTGGACTTTATAATATTGTTTGAATACAGCAATAGTCGATTATGTGTTTAGTGTTAGACAGTGAAGTAGTAATGAGTTCAGAGTGGGTGGGGGGGGGGGGGCAAAAAGTGCAAGATAGAGGGCCGGAGAGAACTTATATAATCTAAAGTGTGTGTGTGTGGGGGGGGCGGTAGAAAGAGTACACGTGATCAGCTTTGTGTGTCTCGTGGGTATCCCACCAGGTGTAGTGCTATAAACTATCGCCCAATGTCATCGTATACTATTGAAATGTTTCGAATTCAGGGCAAGAATACCTTTATTTGATATATGACACAAAATAACCCAGGATAACGCTACACTCAAGGCCTTGAAACAACTTAAAAAAATAATCTAATTATCAATTATTGAAACTTTATATAAAGAATTAGCTTGATAAAATAATTCAAAGCTCTAAATTCTCTAATTCTAAACAAAAATTGTATCAGGCAAAGTTAACAATTATTGTAAAGAATTATTTTTTAAATTAACAACACTAAGACAACAATAACGAAGAGCGTTCTGAAATATTTCTAAGGAAACCCAAAGCTATACCAATTTAGAACAACATTAAAGGAATATTACAACAAATAGTGACATAGGCCTACACACTTTTTTTAAAGGCTGGCCCTATAATAATATGATTGCTATCGAAATGTATAAATGTTAACTCGACACAATTTGATTTTAGAATTTCTCAATAAAAAAAAAATACAGAAATATAAATTTAAAATCCTTGATTCTGGACAAAAAAGGAGGGAGGGGGGGGAGGCTCTGGAAGAGTTTGAGAATGGTGTGAGGAGAATGATTTTAATTTTAATTAAACCTCTTACTTCCCCTTATCCGATCCAGTGGATGTAGATTGTAGAGTGTCATACATATGTGCCTAACAGTGATGTTAACACGCTTTCACCACTGCATAAAACAAAGCCTTATATTTGGGTTACTGGTACTTTAAGCACAGACCTATGGGAAGAAAGAAAAATCGTTCATTTAAAAAAAAAAAAATTTTTCATTGAACTATATAACCAACAATTTAGCGATCTGATAGCGCGTGGGATATTTTTACAAAATTGATATTAGCTAGATAGAGATATAGAGATAGATAAGTAGGTAGGTGGGGAAGAGGGAGGTATGGAGGGAGAGTGAATGCGATGTAGATAGGAGGGGGGGAGAGGTAGCCTAGGCAGATAGAAAAAGATACCTAGCTAGATAGATAGATAGATATAAATCATACTTTCCATACAATTGTTGATGTTGATACTTCATTAATAAATAATATAAGACATATTGATAAACATATACATAGAAATTAAAGTTATCCTCCATTCATTGCTACTGATTTCATAAGTTTTGTTGTTTGTTTCTATCAAGTTCTTCTACCCAGTGCGTTCAGTCAATCTGACAATATCACAGACACCACTGAGGCCGCCCATACAACATCACTTGCATCTACTAGCAAGGTGCCACTGTATTCATGTGCAGATGGACTGACTAAATGTATGGACACCTTTGCCGAGACTCTTAAGTCCAGGTAAGCAGCTTTTATATTTATTAATGTAAGGCCAAGGATAGAGCGGCCAACACAATGCCAAGCCACCTTTACTTCCCCCAACTAATGTCACGTGCCCATTAGAGATGTAGAGTATCAGTGTGTGTGTGGGGGGGGAGCATATTGGTGTTGAAAGGAGACTTTCAGAGTGTGAATCCGATGCGCAGTCTTTTTTCCACCGTAAAGACCTTTTTCTTTGGCTAGTACATCAGCCACTGCAATTCGCAACAAGATCGCACTGAACATGTTAATTTAATAGCATGGATAGAAGCGCTATAAGAAATGCCCATTCTTATCTTATCTTCTCCCATCAGGGATCGTACATGAAACATGCAAGCAATGAGAGAGAGAAAAAAAAGGGTGGGGGTTACATATAATATATATTAATGCCGAACAAAGTGGATTCGATGATTTTTGCCAAGTTAATAAAGTAAATATTTCCATTTTTGTTTTTTTGTATTTTGTTTTAGTATTAGTATGACATTGATAAAATCAATGGCAATAATAGTGTAATTATATTCTATTTATTTTTTAAGCGTAATTTATGAGTAAAGGGTAATAAGCGTGTTATTAAATGTTGTTTTTTTTAGTGTAGTTATTTCCCTTTTTTATTTTTTATTTTATATTGAGTGAAAAATTCGTGTAATCAATTTTGTATTAAATGATTATTTTATGATCAAGTATTCATTTGTTTTATAACACAACATAGATCACAACAATAAGTACATTAAACAAACAAAAGGTTTAATATAAAATAATTTTTAATAAAAAAAAGTTCGTCCGTGTATGAACCTAGGGCCTAGGGATGTAGGCCTATCTGTAATTGATTGATCTTGACGATCACGCTTTTTTTTTTGTTTCTGTTTTTGTGTTTTTTTGTTATAGTCTTAACGTATTTTTTTATTGTAAACCAATTTTATCAAAATCTTATTTGCTAAAAAGCTGTTCGATGGCATTATACAAAATGTGCAACAACAACTTCTTCAAAATCAACATCTATTGGACACGAATGGGCCAGTTGATTGGGTTTGTTTATGAGACATCCCATACATATTATGTCATAGGACTTAGCGAGGCAGTCCAAATAATTTCTGTGATTTGGTTCTTGTTGACCATCGCTCTACATGGAAAATAAAATGGGATAAACAAAATATAAAAAAATAGAATCACACGAATAAAACAATACTAGCAATGGATCCATGGTGGAAACATCCATTTACAGCTTTTATCGCTCATCTGGCAAAACTGTTTTTGTAAACAAGTGGTTGGCGATTCTACATGGTCGACCCCTCCCACCCCACAGGACATTATATAGTGTTACGGGGAATGGCAGCCAAAAATACGAAACTATGAAAGGTGGAACAATGGTCGGTAGGAGATAGGTGACATCGGCGTCACCACCGTGACATCAGCCTTATGTACATCGTCCAAAACCTGTTCGGACAAACAAAGAACAATTCGCATTGTGCTGAGACAGACCTCAGATTAAACATTTGGCAAAACAAATGTACCCCGGTCGCGTATCCGATGTCCAGGAAAGTTTTAAAGACGCACCGTCGTCCCCTCATGGTTAATTGTTACTCGACCTTCGTCAAGAAACACCGGATCATATGAGATTACGCAGTATATTTCCTTACCAGCAGCAAGTTGTGTAGCCTACGTTTTCAAATAAACTCAAAATGTCTGATAATGTGAAACAACAAGGTGAAATGTTTCTTATGTCGGAGTAAAGCACTAGCCGTGAAGGCGATTGTAAAAAAAATGCGTCACCACAACTCGTACAGACTTTTTGTGAATCTTGTCACAGTGTTTTAAAAGGTAACATTCCACTCACACCAGCTCAGAAGAGACGTTTGCGTCGTCACAAAGCTAGTCTAAGAGAATTTACCAAACAGCAACTGCCTGTCAAAAGATGCAAGCAGATTTTGCAACAATGAGGTTTTATCGGTGCATTATTGGGACGTGCTTAAATGTGTTTTGGGTTTTTAACGATTGCCAAGAAAATGATTTTGATCGATCTCCGTTTACTAGAGTCTATGAACCAAAAAGATCTATGTACCACCTGATACACTTAACTATAGCCTACGAGAATTTGGATATGCAAATGCAACAGATTCTAGACAACAAAAAGGAGACTTAACAGCGAACCTAAAAATGGAAGACACAGTCGAAATATCCGAGTCGGTAACTAAAAGTAAAGTGCCAACGAAAGTCTAAGAAACCCTCTAAGAAGAAGAGACACCAAGACAAATATTCTCCAGCTAAATATACTAGAAGTAAGAAGAGTAAAATACCAACCTCTGTCAAATGAGACGTAGGGCAACAAACCAAACACAAAGAAAGCATTTACTATGATCCTTGTCGACACGTGGCGTATGGGGGTGGGGGGGGGGCGTACAGTGAGATAAATGCTCATTCGCCCTTGACATTTTGGTATTGTATTGACGACACCAATGAGGACATTTTTGACCATGTTTTGAACCCAAAACTACTTGCATCACAGAATAACAACACTAGTACTGACACAATTCTATGCATAGTGTTTACCAGCTCATTTCACTTGAAGTAAACTTTATTACAACCTTCACGTTTATTTAGTTTGAGATGGCTGCCCCTCATCGCAACCACGAAATGAACACATTTAGCCGCTTTTCTATTTTAGTGTTCATTCTGTAAGCTGGTTAAGTACTCCTCTACAAATAAATGTGCATGACTACATTAATACAATATTCACATACTAATACTATTATAATCCCAACAGGAGAGACGTCTTAGCCTACATTGAATGCTTGAATTCCATAGATTGTGTTGGCAACCAAGAGGACATAGATCTGAAATCTGAAAAATTGAAAACTGCCCACACCAACTTTCTGCATTGTAAGTTTATTCTCAGATAGCTTATTATAACATATTTTTATTTTACGTTTGAGATTTTTTTTTTCCCAATGCCATGGTCAAACACATACCCCATTCTATTCATAAATCCTTCCTGACACAATACTGTCTTTATCCCAATCCTTCCTGACACAATCCTGTCTTTATCCCAATCCTTCCTGACACAATCCTGTCTTTATCCCAATCCTTCCTGACACAATCCTGTCTTTATCCCAATCCTTCCTGACACAATCCTGTCTTTATCCCAATCCTTCCTGACACAATCCTGTCTTTATCCCAATCCTTCCTAACACAATCCTGTCTTTATCCCAATCCTTCCTGACACAATACTGTCTTTATCTCAATCCTTCCTGACACAATCCTGTCTTTATCCCAATCCTTCCTGACACAATCCTGTCTTTATCCCAATCCTTCCTGACACAATCCTGTCTGTATCCCAATCCTTCCTGACACAATCATGTCTTTATCCCAATCCTTCCTAACACAATTCTGTCTTTATCCCAATCCTTCCTGACACAATCCTGTCTTTATCCCAATCCTTCCTAACACAATTCTGTCTTTATCCCAATCCTTCCTAACACAATTCTGTCTTTATCCCAATCCTTCCTAACACAATGCTGTTGTGTCTTAATCCTTCCTGACACAATCATGTCTTTAACCCAAACCTTCCAGACACAATCCTGTCTTTATCCCAATTCTTCCTAACACAATCATGTCTTTATCCCAATCCTTCCTGGCACACTCCTGTCTTTTTCCAATCCATCCTTACACAATCCTGTCTTTATCCCAATCCATCTTTACACAATCCTGTCTTTCCTCCATTGATACATTGTTTTACTATGAATATGAATATATATACATATTCTCTCTCGCTAATATATATATATATATATATTACAATACCTTATACCGTTAAGATATACAATGCTTATAAGCATGAATGTAATGACATTAAAGAAGTAGTAAATCTGGTCTAGTAATGAGATACATACATGATCACTTAACGGTGCATATATGCGTTGCTCTCTGATGGAGTCTATCATTTATTATTGCGTACAAAAAAAAATACATATGACACCATTTTCGGGGGGTTTAAATGAAATGGATTAAAATAAAAACTAGCTTATAACATCGTTCTATTTTAAATCACTATAGACAACGTACTGTTACTCCTATTAGTGCAACAAATATATTGATTAAAAACCTTTCTAAATCTCAGTCCTTCGAGGTTTAAGTTATATGACTTTTACTGGTAATAGCGTTGAGCCCAACCTCTCTATGTACCAAGGGCAAAAACTCAATGGACTAAGGGTAAAAACTCAAGTTATTGCTTCAAATGTTACAACTAGACCTACATTCAGAGGTTTTACAAAACAGCTGAACAGGGAGAGAACTGGTCAATTTCATAATTTGAATTTCATTTTGCTTGTCTCAAAATGAGAAATGATGTTCTTCTATAGTGGTTTTCTTAAAGATGATATAAAAATAATAATCCAGAATCTTGACAGCAACAATTTAATTCTTATGTATGTGCCAGGGTCACGACTAGAAACTAGAAACAATAAAAAAGAACAGAAACTAAATACGGAAAGAAACTTTCTCACTACAGTTTTTATTGCAATTTTTTTTCTTTCTCTCTTAACAAAACACATTGTAGTCTTTCGTTGCACCGTAATTTTGACGGGCATAACCACTAGTAATAATTATATTTGTATAGCGCTGCCAAAAAAAACATATCTTAAGCACTAGAGCGCATTTAACATTGAGAAACAAACTGCTAAGAACGCGGCTATAATTATATATTGCAATACATATGCGTTATGTAGATCAGGGATCGGGAACCTATGGCTCACGAGCCAGATGTGGCTCTATTGATGGCTGCATCTGGCTCGCAGACAAATGTTTGATTATAACAAAAATGTTTCTTTAGACTCCTTTGATCTACATATAAATTGCATATCAATATTTCATTCTACAAATGAGCTAAAGTCCACTTCAGCTCAGCATCAGAAGTGGTGAAGGAGATAAACTCCGCTGATCTAAAAGACTGAAAAAAAGCAACCCTGCATTCATTATAATTAAAGGAAAATTTTCTTGAATTTTTAGTTATAAACATAATGTATGGCTCTCATAGAATTACTTTCGAAATATGTGGTGTCCATGGCTCTCTCAGACAAAAGGTTCGCGACCCCTGATGTATATAGTGATATGCCTGTATATAGTAAGTCAATACGTTAGGTAGTGAACTAGTAAAGTTTTATTTTGTTTAAAAACAATTGTATATTTAAATATTTCAGATACAACAGATGACGACAAAGCTAACAATACCTGTTCCAGTACATTTATTAATATGATTCTTTTAGTTGCTGCATTTATTTCAATAGTAAAACTGTTATAATAATGCTCAATCTTTTTTGTTGTTGATGTTTTAAACATTGTAAGCTTTTAAAAGTGAGGGAAAATAATTTCATTTATATCTAAATGTGTCTTGAATGTTTTGTGTGGTATGCATAGTTTAGTTTAAAATAAATTGTTACTTTTGTTAGAATACTTTTAGAATAGCAATTTCATAAAATGATTCAAAGTTTAAATGGTGAGACATCATATATATATACTTCAACGCTAAATACTGCTGTTTCAGAATTTAAAAATGATACATGTATTTTTTTTATAAGCTTACCTGAATTAGATATTGTATTATATATTGAAACTATGTTACAAATATATTTTTAACGTTGTTTTTAATGACATAAAAGTTTTTTTAACTCTCAATTCTGTACAACTATTGTCATAATAAATTTAATATAAAGAGAATTTTTTTTCTAAAATTGTGTTTTTTCTTTTATACTGTTAGAAGACCTAGAGGAATTACAAAAAAAGGAGGGGGGGGGGGACATGGCTTTGTATTGGAAAAAATTGTCAGCTTATATGTATCAGAGAAAAAAAAACAAGGTTTACAAATGTAAAAAGAACTTAGACTTAAAAAAAAAATTTCCACATATAAAAATATGGGATTTAATACACAAAATATTAATGTCCATGAAATAACCTTATCATATACAATATTATATTACAAATCTTTGTTATTAATGAAATATTTTAATTTAAAGAATTGAAGATAAAACAATATAGGCCTACACAATACAAGTTAGAGAGAGTCATTACTTGTTCAGCAATTCGTCTTTTTTTTTCTTCAATCTACATTTAAACAGTCTAGCTCTTCTACATTTGTTTGAATCTTTCTGTTCACACATCACCACACACACACACACAAACACAACCTGGCATGAAATATTGTACAATATGAAAACAAATTCTTCCATACATGAAATATTAATATTGTTCCCCCAAATTTTATCTGAATAGTATTTATTTTAGTTGTTAGAGAAATTGACAAGTCTTAATGAGGCGTGAACTTTTGAACCCATATGTTCGTGAACTTCCTGTTCTATTTTTAAACTAATAAATAAAAAAAACATGCTTTTGCTGGTGTTTGACAATTGATTTCAACCTCGACGGCCAATTCTAGTCTTTTAGAATTATACAAAGGATACAATATTAGTTATGAGGAATCCTTAACATCAAAAGTGAGTAGGCGATAACTAATACTCAAGTGTTAGTCGCGTGAAGTTAAATATTTATTTGTTTACAAAATAAATTAGTCAAGAGTTGCGTTTTCTTGGTTATTGAAAAATAAAATTCGTAGATTCATAAAATCGAATAACAAAAATTTCTTTGCATTTAGCAATAAATTTGATATTTTAAAAAGGTGATTTTTCACTTCTGAATTTCACAATACATTGTTTTGTTTTGTAAACATCTTTTGGAAATGAAATACATTTTAATCCCCAACAAATTTGAGTACAAGCAATATAGATAATAGTAGCACACAGACATGTTTCGAAACAAATGATTGAATTCGACCGGAAATGTTTTTTATTTGTCGACCTTTTATGCATGCATACACGTTAAGACTTGTCAATGATGCATAACCTTTAACCTAATCTTTGATCCATGCCACAATGTGGCCCGCATATCTGTAGGCCAACCTTGATATCAGTTGATGAAAGCAAGGGCCACAAACTTAACTTTGCATGCAAACGAACAAGTGAATGACATGTATTTAGTGACTATAATGTGTTTTTTAAGTAGTGAGACAAATTCTAGATATGTTTTGAATAGGCTCTGTAGTCGGTGACTATATCAACTAAATCAACTATAATTTCATTTAGTTAAACTGTTGCGAATAATTAACCTGTTTGAATTAGGAAATTGTAGTTAATATTAAACGGATTATTAAATTTAAATCACCCCAATTAATGTCTTAAAAATTTGGTTTCGGCCGGTCTCTAATTCAGAGTTACACTAGATCTATGTTGTTGTTTTTATTGAAATAATTATTGTGTATGTTCTTTTTCTTCATTATATTTTCTCACTCTCACACGTTAGGCCCACTTTAGAGAGCAATTAAAGGAAGTGAGAAAAATGTAATTACCCGGTATATTAATTAAATTAAAATTTAAATATGTGTATGCAATATGTACCCCTTTGATGTGACTCTTTATAATACACGGAATGTTGCTCTTATAATAAGTATATACGGTAAACAGAGTGTGGTCCGTTATATAATATACGGTAAACAGAGTGTGGTCCGTTATATAATATACGGTAAACAGAGTGTGGTCCGTTATATAATATACGGTAAACAGAGTGTGGTCCGTTATATAATATACGGTAAACAGAGTGTGGTCCATTATATAATATACGGTAAACAGAGTGTGGTCCGTTATATAATATACGGTAAACAGAGTGTGGTCCGTTATATAATATACGGTAAACAGAGTGTGGTCCGTTATATAATATACGGTAAACAGAATGTGGTCCGTTATATAATATACGGTAAACAGAGTGTGGTCCGTTATATAATGTACTGTAAACGGAGTGTGGTCTCATAGACCTCGAGCTTGCCAAACTTAAAGTGGAGAAATCAAAATCTATTTATAGACAGCTTTCTGCTTTGTTTTGTTGGTGCAAACAATAATAGCATTAGTATTGAACATCCAGCTTTTTTTTTCTTTAAAAAAAAAAGTCCTATGTAAACTGAAAAATAAAGCATTTAGCTGTGTAATATTATTGTTGCAAAAACAGTAGACTACGTAGGCTACTCTAGGCATAAATATGCTGAATAAATAATTAGGGCAAGTGGAATCGATGAATAACTACAAATCTTTAAAACAGTAAGTCAACAATAAATGGTATTCTTATCCCTAATGTAAAATGTATAGTATAGTCTAAGTATGGTCTTTGTAGAGTGTAGAGTATATTTCCACTTAAACTTAAGAGTTAAGTTAGATGACCGAATGATAAAAATAAAATAAATAGGCTACCAATTATTTCAATTAGATTTCAACATGAACACAAAAATGTATTAGAGGAACATGAGCTGTATTAGAGGAACAGTAACTGTATTAGAGGAACAGAAACTGTATTAGGGGACGGTTGCTTAGCAGCTCGCTGGGTGGCGTTGCGGTCCTAAGCATTGACGGGGAAAATGCTATCACACACACACACACTTCTAATTAAGTGTCAAAATAAACAAATTCATTGTCTTTAATCTCTACACCACCAACAGGCAGTTTTATGTTTGCTAAAGACGCCAGCGCCTCATTAGGTTTATACTGAAATATTTTTTCGTTATTTTTCCATAATATTAATTCCCGATTTTTTTTGTATCTGTCATTTAATTCCATGACACACTCATTAAAAAAAAAAACAACGCCATGAGACTTCAAGCATTTTATTCATTTGGTTGTTTTTATTGTTGCGGTAATTGATTTTTATTTTGTAAATAGTTTGGACAAGACATGTCAAACTGTTATATAAAAAATGTGTAGACTGTATATTTCTAATTTCCAAGACAAGACTCGGACCGCGGATGAGCGTAGGACGCAAAAATCTTCTTTACAGAAGGAGCGTCTGTAATGTATAAGATAATATAATTCTTTATTGATTTTTTTCTTTTTAAAAGTTTCAAGCAGATTCTGTGAATAAATAGAACAGATTAGAATTACACGGATGTTTGACACCCTCAGAATATGGATAGTTTTGTGCGTAGCTGTAGGTAAGGAATACTATGTCGTGAAATTCTTGTATTAAACTTGGAGACTAGGCTCGGACCACGGATGAGCGTGGGACGCAATAATCTTTTTTTATAGAAGGAGCGTCTGTAATATATAAGAAGACGTAGCTGAAATATGGTACAACAGGGGTTCAGTAAGAGTTTGGGTAGAGGTTAAGAGGTTAATGTTTATCTTCTATGGAAATGTTCATATCAGTGCTTACCCCTTCACTTGAACTCTATTAAAGAAATCATGTGTGTACTAATGCTAGTCATAAGACAATGTTGACTTAAAGCAATACTTAGATGTTGTGACCCAAAGAAAAATGACTTCGTTTAATTACAAAATCAAACGCTTTTGAAAAAATGCTGGATGTATCTTTTGTTTTGTTGCCTAGCAACGTGCATCTTTTACATGATTTCATCCTTAGCTGATATAGTACAATTATTTAATTTTAAGAATATTTCGCTCGGCGTCACGTGAGGGAGGTTGGCAACGTTATAAAGACGTATTTTCCCAAACTTGTGTCCCAAAAGGTAATGGATTGATATTTTACCAAACTTGTGGCCCAAAAGGTAATGGATTGATATTTTACCAAACTTGTGGCCCAAAAGGTAATGGATTGATATTTTACCAAACTTGTGGCCCAAAAGGTAATGGATTGATATTTTACCAAACTTGTGGCCCAAAAGGTAATGGATTGATATTTTACCAAACTTGTGGCCCAAAAGGTAATGGATTGATATTTTACCAAACTTGTGGCCCAAAAGGTAATGGATTGATATTTTACCAAACTTGTGGCCCAAAAGGTAATGGATTGATATTTTACCAAACTTGTGGCCCAAAAGGTAATGGATTGATATTTTACCAAACTTGTGTCCCTAAAGGTAGTGGGGTGATATTTTCCCAAATTGTGTCCCTAAAGGTAGTGGGGTGATATTTTCCCAAACCTTCCTTTAAACCAGGAATTAGACTCTAAGTTAATGGGTTGGTAACTTTTCTAACTGTCAAGTTCAATAGAAAAGTAAATATTTTTACAATTGTAAATTTAAAAAAAAAACACACACAGACACACTTTGACAATCAATTCAATGTAGAATTGGATTCCGGCTTCTACTTATCTGTGTTAAAAATGCCTTCCGCCTATAAAGCTCATTCATAAAGAGAATACATGGATCTGCCAATAGTGTTGTTGGTTTCTTGTTAATTTTAATTAAGAATCACATGGTACAAAAAAAGTTGACGGGAAAGTACATCTGCTTCTATTTATTTATTTTTTTATTTATAGCCCACAAGAAGTGTTTACTGCATTCGGTGTTTATTCGTTTGAAAGTATGCTCAGAGACGGGGAGAAATGCAGAAGTGTTGTTGAATTTATTTTATTCTCTAACTCGTTGTCGGAATTTCTCTGTAGTTTCCTCCATGGACAAGAGGGAATTGGACTACTCGCTCCAATCATTTGGTCCTAATGGCACACTATCGAATGAAACTAATCTGCGGTGTGTCCTGCACATTCATTACTGTGACGAGTTCTATAATTTGAGCACAAATAGAAACACAATGTAAGTGTATGTTCAGTGATTTCATCAAATAGAAAAACAATGTAAGTATATTCAGTGATTTCATCAAATAGAAACACAATGTAAGTACATTCAGTGATTTCATCAAATAGAAACACAATGTAAGTAGATTCAGTGATTTCATCAAATAGAAACACAATGTAAGTATATTCAGTGATTTCATCAAATAGAAACACAATGTAAGTATGTTCAGTGATTTCATCAAATAGAAACACAATGTAAGTAGATTCAGTGATTTCATCAAATAGAAACACAATGTAAGTATATTCAGTGATTTCATCAAATAGAAACACAATGTAAGTATATTCAGTGATTTCATCAAATAGAAACACAATGTAAGTATATTCAGTGATTTCATCAAATAGAAACACAATGTAAGTATATTCAGTGATTTCATCAAATAGAAACACAATGTAAGTATATTCAGTGATTTCATCAAATAGAAACACAATGTAAGTATGTTCAGTGATTTCATCAAATAGAAACACAATGTAAGTATATTCAGTGATTTCATCAAATAGAAACACAATGTAAGTAGATTCAGTGATTTCATCAAATAGAAACACAATGTAAGTAGGCCTATGCTCAGTGATTTCATCAAATAGAAACACAATGTAAGTATGTTCAGTGATTTGATAAAATAGAAACACAATGTAAGTATATTCAGTGATTTCATCAAATAGAAACACAATGTAAGTATGTTCAGTGATTTGATAAAATAGAAACACAATGTAAGTATATTCAGTGATTTCATCAAATAGAAACACAATGTAAGTAGGCCTATGCTCAGTGATTTCATCAAATAGAAACACAATGTAAGTATGTTCAGTGATTTCATCAAATAGAAACACAATGTAAATCTATTCAGTGATTTCATCAAATAGAAACACAATGTAAGTATGTTCAGTGATTTGATAAAATAGAAACACAATGTAAGTATATTCAGTGATTTCATCAAATAGAAACACAATGTAAGTATGTTCAGTGATTTGATAAAATAGAAACACAATGTAAGTAGGCCTATGTTCCGTGATTTCATCAAATAGAAACATAATGTAAGTATATGTTCAGTGATTTCATCAAATAGAAACATAATGTAAGTGTATGTTCAGTGATTTCATCAAATAGAAACATAATGTAAGTGTATGTTCAGTGATTTCATCAAATAGATTTTTTTACAGATAATTGTTTAAATATAGATTCTTTTACAGATAATTGTTTAAATATAGATTATTTTACAGATAATTGTTTAAACATAGATTATTTTACAGATAATTGTTTAAACATAGATTATTTTACAGATAATTGTTTAAATAACTAGGTGGCAGTTAGGAAAAAAAAAGGGGGGGGGGTCGCGTTTGGATTGCAAGCGAACAGTTTCCGAGTTCCCGAACCGTTAACTATGAAACAAATTGGTTTACGCGATGTGTGTGTGTGTGGGGGGGACGTAGATTACCTTGCTGGTTTTCTGGAGCAGAGCACGAAAAGGTGCAATGTCGATGGCGTCGGTTAGGAGGGGTGCGAGTGCACTGGAGTCTTAGTGCAATGGACTCTCCAGTTGCTCTTTGGCGTACCCGGAGCTGCCTGGTACTACCTAGTGCAATACCTGGTCAAGGCTAGAATTCAAAGTGTCAAAGAGATAGAGTTAGATAGTTAGATAGATATCCCCAAACAGATTTCACAAAACAAATTATTCATGAGAACAAGTCTTAACTTTTCCATTCATTGAGTTAAAATATCCAAAAGTTTGTTCTGTTATTTCTTAAGTGAACTGGCTAGACATTTTCTTATAACGCAAATTCGCACCTATATTATGCAGGATTGTAAGTTAGGAGTGTCAAAGAGTGCAAGGTAGTTTGCAAATAACTGGTAGCTCTGCGTTAAATATTGCTATTTAAATTGTCTTTTTTTATTGTTTCATTTGTATATTTTTATTGCTTCCGAGTTTTTACTAAAATGTCATGTATCTGTAAATGAATACATTCTACATAGAACGTCACCTTGATATTGTGATAATTTAACATCATTGTAATAGTTCGTTCATCTATGATTATATGTTTCAATTTAAATCTGAATTACACAAGAACTTAATAGCCATCAAATTAACTTACACTGAAGAGAGCTTTTAAAAATCCTACTTTGATTAACGACGCAACAATATTTTTTTATGTCGGCTATCCGATGCAAACATTTGATATGACATGTTCAAGAACATTTTTACGGAAAGCCAAAATGATCACAATTTCTAAATGGACTTACAATAATAGTGCAATGAAGAAGCTAAAGGATAATACAATAGAACAATATTATCTGAATAATAATGCGAATTTGTAGGCTCTTTGGCCAATCTTTCCCTCTTACAATCCATTTTTTGGGGGAAAACGACAATTAAATCAAACTTGTCTCAGAACTGTTTATTTATAATGCCCCCCACCCCACACACAAACTATTTTAAAAACGCTTTAATCCTTATATGTTAAAAAAATTCTCCTAAAAGTGTTTTAATTACACCTAGTACTTAGCACTATTGCAATCACTGCACCTAGTACTTAGTACTATTGCAAACACTACACCTAGTACTTAGTACTATTGCAATCACTGCACCTAGTACTTAGTACTATTGCAATCACTGCACCTAGTACTTAGTACTATTGCAATCACTACACCTAGTACTTAGTACTATTGCAATCACTGCACCTAGTACTTAGTACTATTGCAATCACTACACCTAGTACTTAGTACTATTGCAATCACTGCACCTAGTACTTAGTACTATTGCAATCACTGCATGAATTACCGTGACTGGAATCGCCCTGGAATAATTATTATTTCTCTCTCTGGCTCGTTAGATATTATGACGGACACAACACATAGTTCTAAGTAGGCAAATAAATCGCTGGTTAAGTTCAGGTGTTTATTATCATTTCAATTCTTCACTCAATGGCAAGATACATTTACGAATTTGCACAGGCTTCAGTTAACACTCAACACATGGTACTGCTAGGTTGTCCAACATTAGGCAAACGTAGCTGTGTTCATGAAAATACTTATACTGACAAAATATCTATCTATACACATGCAGGCGGTATATCCTATGGAGCGAACTGAATAAGTGGAGGCTAGAATCGAACAACCTTCTCCACCTAACACTTGAGCCGAAGTGCCCTAAAACTAGTTAAGCGCGATTTCGTGGATTTTAGTCACGTGATCAGTGGTCATTTTGATTGGATAGCTACATTAGTTTAGAATTGCATATGTTCTGGTTGGCTGGTTTGAAATATACTTGCACAGATGATTGACTATTGGGGGGGGGGGAATTAGGGGTGGGTGTAGGTGAACAATTAACACCGCCGACTTTGCGGGGTGGGGCCCAGGGGCGGAGGGGGGGTGTAGACGTATACGGAGATACAAAGGATAAGATAATGACTTATCTCCCTTGATGTACCTGTGTCTATTGATCGAGCTCAGCCCGAGGCGCTTACGTATGTGCGAGACGCTTCGCTCCAGATGTCACTACTTCGAGTGGATAAAGGGCTTGACCACGGGCGCTGAGTAGGGGACGAAGAGGGGAGATAATGAAAAAGGGGTAGAAGTGGGTGGGGGGTGTCTACAGGTGGGTGGGGTTTTACGTGTATGCTGAGTTTAGCAAAATAAATGAGTAGTTACTATCAAAATACAACATGAATCATAATTGACAGCATAATAGAATATATATATACATACATTAAAGAATACACACACATACAATCACACATACAAATAGTGTAATACCAGATTGGCTGAATCAAGTTGCAAACTCTGAATTCGGGAATGAAGGAGTGTAGAGAGGGTTAAAGAGAGGTGAGGAGAAGAGTGCTGGAGGATTTCACTTGCGTAAGGAGAGGGGAAGAGGTAATAGCGTCCCCTACTCTCTTCTTCCTAACCTAAACTTTGCGCTAATCTAAGGTTCGCTTGCTATGCTACGGTCTATCTATGTATGCTATCTGACTGAGGGTGCTAATAAGGTTACGGTTCAGTCCAGAATCGTGACAATGCCCCCCACCCCACACACAAACTATTTTAAAAACGCTTTAATCCTTATATGTTAAAAAAATTCTCCTAAAAGTGTTTTAATTACACCTAGTACTTAGTACTATTGCAATCACTGCACCTAGTACTTAGTACTATTGTAAGCACTACACCTAGTACTTAGTACTATTGCAATCACTGCACCTAGTACTTAGTACTATTGCAATCACTGCACCTAGTACTTAGTACTATTGCAATCACTACACCTAGTACTTAGTACTATTGCAATCACTGCACCTAGTACTTAGTACTATTGCAATCACTACACCTAGTACTTAGTACTATTGCAATCACTGCACCTAGTACTTAGTACTATTGCACAGGGCTGCGGAGTCGGTAGATAAATGTTCCGACTCCGATTCCGACTCCTCATTTTTTTTTGCTTCCGACTCCGACTCCCCGACTCCGACTCCTCTGTATGTATGCGAATGTATTTTGTACATTCCTTGAAGGAAAGAAAGGCAACATACATCTACATGTCATTACCACAGGACTTCTGGCTGGAAAGCCAACAGTCTACTTTATTTTATTTTAAATATTCATGGGCCCCCTAAGCTCTTGACGGCCCCGGTACGGCATACCGTCTGTACCCCCTCTCGTGGGGCCTGATCAGTAGAGGTCACGATCGGCGACTCCAAGGGACAAACGGTTAATCCCTTACCCGTGAGAGGCTAGGTTACACATGGGCGCTGCGTGCCCTGTAACAGCAGAACTAGGGATGTTAAAACCTGTTATCGGTTCTACATAACCGGTTGAAAATCGGATTTCGATTTCCCCCTCCCCCCACCCCCCGCGCAATGTCACAAGTCACATGCCGGAACAGCCAAATGTGCGTAATTTTGTAGTTTTATTTGAAAAATACTTCAAACTTAATTAGTGTTTGCAGGGCATTCAAGGGGTTGATTTGTGTGAATACAATATGATTTTGTACTCTTTACCATAAAATTCTTTGGAACTAAAAAAATATGGGCTAATTGATTAAAACTGATAATAGCTTTCAATTTTTCAATAGTGATAATCAAATTACCGATTATCGTTGACCATAATATTAAGAAGCATATGAAGTGGCATATATATATATATGATAACTTGTAAAATAATGTGTTGAAAGGGAATCAAAAGAATATGTATTTAAAAGTGCCGTTAATAATAAAGCACAGTGCGGTGTTTTGAAAATCAAAACCGGTTTTCGGTTTCAAAACCGAAATCCGGTGTTCCGGTTTTCGTTTAATTAATATCCCTAAGCAGAACGCAACACTATGAAAAGTATAAATATTGCCACCAGGGCCGTATTTAGGATTGTGGGGGCCCTGTTCCTAAATTAATGTAGGGGCCCTGTTCCCAAATTTATGTGGGGCCCCTCGTGGTCTCGCCCTGCCTTCCACATAGGGCCTACCTCAGAAAAAGGCCGTTAATTAAGTTAATTCATATTACATTCTGTAAAATCATACATTTTATGTTGCACGTAGCTTGGTTGAACTGGAGCGCTTTAAATTGTATGGGAATAAATTCATTTTATTTTACATTTTCAACGAAGTATGGGGATATCATTCAAACATTTCTTTTTGGGATGTGTGGGGGCCCCTTTTGTGTGGGGGCCCCTGTTCCAATAGAACATGTGGAACATGCCTAAAAACGCCACTGATTGCCGCTCCTAATTGTGCGTTGTGTGCGTAAGTCATTTATAAGTCGTAAAGGCGGCATTTTTTTGTTGGCCTATTGAACGCTAATTACATTATGGAAAGAATCGTAAATGTGTAAAAGCCTCTCTAGGCTTTTCATTAAGTTATGCTTGTACACTAGTTGCTTAAGATGCGTTTTATTTAGGCCTTATGGCCTAGGCCTATAGCCTACTAAGGCAGTGTTTAGCATTCCGAGAAAACCGCGCTTGCCATGTCCTAGCATTTGAAATCATTACAAACAATGTTAACGGTAATTAGTAATTTGGGCACTTGTATAGTGTCTTCAATACGAGCGCCGAGCAGTCTATATGACGTTCAGTCTAATGACGCATTTCAAAGAGTTCAAAAGACTTTTTTTGTGTGTCGTCCCGCTATAGTATGACAATAGGGATAGGATCTGGAGTAGGGATGGGGACTCAGAGAAAAAGAAACAGATATTTTACTTTCTCATTTCACTAATTTCAGTAGGCCTATTGATCGGTTGTTTAAAATAAATGAAGCCCTGTCTTTTTCCAATCTAAATTTAGTAGGAGTCGGAGTCGGAGTCGGTGCATTATTTGCCGACTCCGACTCCAACTCCAGGTACCCAAATTTCCTCCGACTCCGACTCCTCGACTCCGACTCCGACTCCGACTCCACAGCCCTGATTGCAACCACTACACGTAGTACTTAGTACTATTGCAATCACTGCAAGAATGGCTAAATTAAACAATATGCGAATAAAAACAATAACAACACGTCTTTTGGGCATCAAGGGTATGGAGGGGCAGAACGGAAATTTTTACATAGCAGAAATGTACCCCAATCCGTGGCCATAGGCCTATGGTGTAACATAGAGACCCACATTGCAGTACTAACAAAAATATTTCATATCAAAGAGTTATTGTTAGCTACGCTAAAAGGTAGGAGAGTATCCCGTAAACATAAAATATGGACGTGAACAACAACAAAATACAATGAACAACAACATCAAAGAAATTATTTCCCAAGTTAGAATAGTTTCATCTAAACAATAATATATGTTTTATGGTTTATTATTATTTTTACTTAGATCTATATAAATGGGGGGGGGGGGGGCACCACATTTTGTGTGTGCTTATGCTCTTTAGCAGGGCCGTATTTAGGATTGTGGGGGCCCTGTTCCCAAATGTATGTGGGGGCCCCTCGTGGTCTCGCCTCTACCTTCCACATACCTCAGAAAACTGCAGTTAATTCATGTTACATTCTGTAAAATTATAAATTTTATGTTGCACTTAGCTTGGTTGGACTGTAAAATCATAAATTTTATGTTGCACTTAGCTTGGTTGGACTGGAGCGCTTTAAATTGTAGGGGAATAAATTAATTTTATTTTACATTCTCAACGAAAGAATGGGGATGTGACTAAAAAAATTATGGTTGGAATGTGTGGGGGCCCCTTTTGTGTGGGGGCCCCTGTTCCAATGGAACATGTGGAACATGCCTAAATACGCCACTGGTCTTTAATGTTTTTGATTGGGCCGTAACCATCAGTCGTAAGTTATTGCATGATATTTTCGCATCATTAATTTTAAACTGTCTTAACTCTTTTAAATACAAATTCCTTATTGTTTCTATTCCAGGAATGGAGCAGAACGCTATGTGACCTGCCTGAAAGCACTCAACTGTTCTAAGTCAAAGGAAACGTCGGCATTTTGGGCAGACAAATTATCTCTAGCTGATCGAGCTGTATCAGGTAGGTAGCCTCACTATGTATATGTTACAATATTATCTTACACACGTACCTACTACTGCTTAGTTATATAAGAGGCCTACCTAAGACTATAATAAGATGGGCCGCTTGCTTCGATATTTCTGCTATTTGATAGCTTGAAACACTTAGTTTCGGAATTTCCGATCGCATCGTCCTCTAGACTTCCGGTTTAGTCATTCACTGTGATGTATTTTCTCAATGGAAAATTAAGATTAAAATCGAAAGTTGTATACAGCGGAAACCTTTAATGCAATCCTCGGAGCGTAGTAGTCATTCAAGACAGCCTTATTTGGTTGCGCACAAAAAAGCAACAACATGTAAGCTCTAAAAAAAAGTGCAAGCGGTCCATCTTATTATAGTCTTTGATAATACTTCTTGTTTTGTCACAATAGTTAAATCCGGACACTATTGCATGGGGAAGTTAGATTATAACAAAACGTCATTCATAACTCAAATTGTTTGTGTTTTTCAAGCGTAACGGGCAGACTGCCCTTAACAGATAGAATGGTCTTCCAACATTAAACCATCATTCAGAACCATCCTCCCACAAGTCCATAACACCAGCCTATATCAAGGGTAAATTAATCATGAAGCAAAACATCATGGGCTTTGGGCATAAAGGGCGCCACACACATTGTGTTTCATATCAGAACTGTAGGCCCTATAACGTGCCTTGTCGAGCGAGGTAGGGCCAATGGTGCTACTGAACCAAGATCCACATAAATAATCCTCCCTCCGCCCCATCCCCCACTTCGCCTTATATTAACTTATAAACAAATTCTTTGATAAGAAAAAAAATGTGTGTTATTGGTTTTAATTAGCGATCAAAACAATCTTTTCATGTTGTATGGCAGTGTATGCTTTGTTTCTTAAGCATTGATCACTCCATCTCAGTTGCATGACGATGGATTGTATTTTGGATGTTATTGTTTTTTTGTTGTGGTTGTTGTTCTTTTTGTAGACAACTTTGTTCATATGTAAAAAGTAAAATGCTAGTATAAAACAACAATAACATTAAACTTCTTTCTATATCACTGCAAGTTTAGTTTCATTGCCGGAGAGAAAAATGTAATTGTATGTTTTATTATTTTGTTATATTTTGAATTACTTAAAATAAAAAAATTTGGGTCACTGTTGCAGCTCGTTTGGCTGGCGTACCGAAGGTCCTGGGTTCGAATTCTGGTATGAAGCGAGTCCATGAGTCTACCCAGCTCTGATGTGTACCTGACATTAATTAGGGAAAAGTAAACACGGCTGGGCATTGTATTGGTTCCTATTATACCTTTCTAGTGCTTAGGGCTACTAAGGGTGTTAATCCGGGCGTGGTCAGAACGACACCCCACCCCAAAGCATCAGTCAGAAGGACGCCCAGCCCTCAGAGCGATTGATTTCCCTTCCAACCCAGCATCTATCTATGTCAGCCTGACCCATACCCCCAAACCGTCTCATAATGAGCCCCAATCACAGCCGTTTCGATATAATGACCCCCACTTGACAGACATAATGCATGAGTGGAGGGGCCTCTATATATATCGTAAGGTAATGATGCATGAGTGGAGGGGCCTCTATATATATTGTAAGGTAAAGATGCATGAGTGGAGGGGCCTCTATATATATTGTAAGGTAATGATGCATGAGTGGAGGGGCCTCTATATATATTGTAAGATAATGATGCTTGAGTGGAGGGGCCTCTATGTATATCGTAAGGTAATGATTGCGACGTAAATTAAATAAATAGTCGTTCCAAAATTAAGTAGTCAGGTGATGTTTTAATTAAAAGATATGGTACATGTAGTTAAATTATAAACAGGTTGTTTATTGTCACTAATGGTTCACAAACCCTTCATAGTTTTATGTAAACTACTAGAGTTAAAGTAAATTATCCCGTTCAACCAAATCGTTCCATAGTTCCGGTAAAGTAGCGTTCATCAGTTTCTGTGGCCACGGCATACTAGGTGATTCTGTGGCCAGCGCTATGCACGGCCGCATTTACTTTACCCCCAACTAAGGACAGTTACCCGTCATAGCTGGGTAGACCCTGCAGACCCGGGAATATTTTTTAGCCTAGCCTTCAGTACGCCAGCCAAACTCGCTGCCGCATGGCCACCCTAGTACCGTAATTTACATGTGCTATTCTCTTCTATTACAGATGTTGAGACAGGGGAGAGTATTAGTTCGTGTGCAAGACAAGTGCAATTATTCCTGCATCTCCCGAGTCTATTGGCCTTCATTTGTTTACTTGGCATACTATATATGGATTGGAACAGAATTCCTCGTTTCTCCATTCTCTGAATAAATTGAGAATATAGCCTATGAATTTGATTCAAGAAATGCATATTGTTTCTTGAATATTATAATCTACGGGTTTAATAAAGTGTTGGTTTCTTTGTTCTAGTTTGTTCATGGTAGTATTTTGTGTGGCTTTATGTTATTGCTTTATGACCTTTGAGTTCGTTAAGATAAGATATTTCTTCGTGTATAGGCCTAAACTGTTCGGTAACTTACGGAAGCATCTTATTTCAAGGGAGGCAACCCGTCTTTGGATTGCAGTTTTAAGATAATTAAAGGTGAACGATTTTTATAAAAGGTTTAATGTAAGGTTTAGTGCAGCGATCGGCAACCTTTTGATAAGAGTGTGCCAAAATAGGATTTCTAAATCATTCGGCATGCCAAAAGCTTAAAATGTATCCTTCTCTAGCAATCAATTTTTCGCGGAAAAGACTTGAATCGCTTTTATTGTGAGGGTCTTCCGCGTGCCAATAAAAATGGCCTTGCCGTAGGTTTCCGACCCCTGGTTTAGTGTAAGGCTTAACAAAAAGTTTACTAGAAGGTTCAAAAGCAAATCACGATTCACCGCTGGAGAACTAGAAGTTCGTTGCTATCAAAGAGTTTATTTCTAACAAACATTTGGCAGCTCTTCACTTCAAAGTAAGGGACAAGTGGATTGGTTTCCCATATTATATCTAAGAAGGTCAACTAATGTCAAGGATATACGTGACCTTACAACTTACAATTGAACAAACTGGTTCCGAAATCTATTGATTGAATCGATCGGGAAATCAGAAAATGTAAGACTTACTTTACAACCCTAACACGCGACCTACATATTTTACATTTTATATATATATATATATATATATATATATATATATATATATATATATATATATATATATATATATATATATATATATATATATATATGATAACATGCCATGTGTTGAGGCAAATGATGTAAGATAGATAAGTAAAATTATTAAGGTCGTGAGTGCGAATGTTTTGTTCAACGGCCTACCATATTTTGTTGTTATAACCTAGATAAATTCCTTTCTTTCTTACCTTGGTCCACTTTTACAGGTGACACTTAATTAAATAACTTATCAATGGGCAGAAAATTTTCCGGTAATCAATCTCCATTAATTAAACTATCCTTCCCCCCTTTTTTTCCGATTTCAATTACATTGACCCACACCCAAACTCCGACACACATACACAGGCTCACTTGGTATCTTTGTTGTTATATTAAGTAGAACTTTCTCTGCTTTGGTGTTCAACCGAGAAACCCTAAAAGATTTATGATTATATTTTTTTTAATGTTAGTTCTGCCATTGTATTTTTAAGTAAAGTTAAGATATAAGTGTGTATGTCCTCGGTCCGCTTTCAACAAATTAACTGATTTCAGTTAGTATTTTCAAAGAAGGAATATTGTTTTGTTTACAAAGCCTTGCCCCAACATCTAGGGAGATGTGTGTGGGATTGGGGGTGCCAGAGCTTTATATAAGAAAATTATTTTATCCTAAAGTGCCAGTGAAGTTTCTAGGTGTCCATTGGTTAGAGTTATGTAGAGAGTGTAGAGAATATTCACATGTTTAAAAAAAAGTTTAGAGCAGTTGAAGTGATAAATTATGATGTTGTACGTATGTCAGCGATCCTAAAACTTATATTTTATTATATCCATATTAGATTTGATGTGTGCTACACAAACGTAAGTAAGGAAGTAAAATACCCGTAGGACCAAATTGAAAATAGGGCCGGTGAAGCAGCGTTCACCAGTTTCTGTGGCCACGGCATATTAGAGGATGTGTGGCCAGCACAATGCCCAGCCGCCTTTACATTACTTTACATCAAAGCTGGGTAAACATAATATGAATTTATCAAAATCCGTGGCCCATATAATCATATAATGGGATGTTACAAATGTTATAGCTGAACCAGGATCCGCACACAACAGAAAATACAAGATTTCATATTACATTGCGCAAAAGATTCTCCAAGAAGGCGGCCATACTACAAAAACAAACATCCATTTTACTGTAGGCCTAAGTATTTTTTTCAATGAAATAAAAAAAATTACAGGTTATGGTTCATTTCTGTTTAATGTAGCCTCTAGGCCCTATTCTGAATCATTTAGGTCTTCATTAAAGTGTGTGTGGGGGGGGGGGACCAAACTCTTTTTAATGCTTAGAGTCTTAACCCTTCCCGTACCGACCTACTTCTATCTATGCTGACTTCAGTTCCGCTATATACGCGCCCGGGACTGTAAGGGTTTAATCCGGCCCTGAATAGACATCGATTAATTTAGTCACACGTAAAGAGATTTTATAAACAAACAACAACTTATGTACTCGTGGACTCATCGCTGGCGAAGTGTGGAAACCACCAGTACGCTTGCATCAAGAGCTCACCGGTGGGCTAACGCATGGGGGACAGTCGCTTGCTGCGCGTCCAAGGTTACAATGCATCGCATTATAATAGGCCTATAGTCTGTACCACTTCTAGATCTACCCCTTTCTTTTTCAACTTTAATTTCGCATTGTTTTTCCTTTTTAACATAAGAACACTTCAATGTTCAACGTTAGACAAGTCAGTAATGCAGTGTCTTGCGATTGGGCATTGTTTCCTTACTTCTGGCCCTCTCCCCCATCTAGAAAACCATGTGTTTCATTCCAACGCTAATCTTGAAGCAGCGGCGTAGCCGGGTGTACCGGGAGAGCTCCCCCTAAAACCATTATTCGAAAAGTAGGTTCTTTGATCAGAATAAAATGTGTTGCCTTTTTAATGATTAAAAAAAGGCGTCATTTCAAGAAAAAAGTAGGGTCGTTTTGAAAAAAAAAAAGTGGGAGCTTTTTAAGAGTAAAAAAGTGGGACATTTTCAATGGTTAAAAGTTAAAAGCCACTGTCTTGAAGACCTTCATTACTTGTAAGTTGTATGTATTGATTTATAATAGGTTGATCCGGGTTTGCCGAGAGGAAAGCGAGGGCTGCTTGCGGGCTGTGTCACCACTCTTACGTCCTATCCTGTTAAGCCTCGTGTTCACTAGCCCAGCCAACCAGGACACGCGAATTTAGAATTTGCTGCGCTGTTGGAAGATTTATGCTGTGTCATCATGCCGGTAAACAATGTGTCGGCTGCTAATGTCTTCTGTTGATCAGTCAATCACTAGATCTATTCCAGCTTTCTTTAAACTTCTGTAGAGGCCTATACAATGTTCAAGGTAATCTTTATTTTTTGTTTACTGAATTTCTAAACAGTTTAATTAAAACAACTTTATGTAAGACTACGTTAAAGTAGGCCTACCGACCACGAATGATAATTGAACAGTCCGCCCCGTGTATACGCCCCGTGTCGTGGTTCAGTAGTTTCATACGTGATGATGCAATAATTTTATACTGCAGAAGTGAAGTGTGAAAGTAAAAGTAAATATTTTAGCTGTGTTTAGGGCTCAGGTAAGAGTACAATGCACAGGATATAATATATAATATAAAGAGCACGGACATGGTTTATATAGACAGACGGCAGAACATGAGAATTAGACAAAGGAAAGCCTTAGACAAATAATACACAATAGATTGTAAAATAAGCAAGTTATTGCATAGAACTTGTTACTTTCAAGTAAAAGAGACAGGCTATAAAATATAAAACGTGACAGTGCAATTTTTATAGTAATATAGTAAACAAGCTACCGTAAATTCACCGGCGTTGCTGGGGGGGGGGGGGGGGAGGAAACATGCTTGTCCGAAGTGAAATCGCAAAGGTATAGCCTAATATGAGACAATAAGGTCACGTGTCTTTATATCAACTAATAAGATTTGTTGAACACACACTCACATGGCTTTTTTATAAATATAGATAGATGATCCTAAAAAGAAGCCATTAAAATTTATATTATTAAAATTAGACAATACACGCAGAGGCGTAGCCACGGTTGTTATGGGGTGGGGGGGGGCAAGTGGAACACACCCCCAACCTCGTCTGATCCACTCTTTTTTTTTTCTCCTTCTAAAACCCACGATTCAACACAAATAAAAAATTTTCTTTGTTTGTTTTTTTTTAGAAATTATATTGACTTAATCTTTTCTTTTTTTGGGGGGGTGGGGGGGTTATATGCTTTGATAATGAGAAAAAGTATTAGATCTTGTTTTTCAATATTGTATCTTGAAATTGTGTTTAGGATGCTATGGTCCATCTCTAGCGTGCACTATCTCCACGTTGCAATTTGTTCCGCCATCCACTCTCACTTTATACTATCGCCACCTCCTTTTCCAATTTTTCTCTTTGCACTATCGGCACATCTCTTACTTTGCAATCCTGACTGCGCTAGTGATAGAACGTGATAGTAAAATAGACTTTAGAAGGTGATATACAATTAGACTATAAAAGGTGATAGTAAAATAGACTTTAGAAGGTGATATACAATTAGACTATAAAAGGTGATAGTAAAATAGACTTTAGAAGGTGATATACAATTAGACTATAAAAGGTGATAGTAAAATAGACTTTAGAAGGTGATATAAAATTAGACTATAGAAGGTGATCGTAAATTAGACTATAGAAGGTGATCGTAAATTAGGCTATAGAAGGTGATAGTAAATTAGACTATAGAAGATGATAGTAAATTAGACTATAGAAGGTGATAGTATATTAGATAGACCCCAGAACATTACAGGGAGATAAGCTTAAATTATTTACCTTTACCGTATTATCAAATATAGTCTAATTAATTTTACACTATTTCAGGTCACATAGTGAAATACTTGAAGGTATACAGCACTGAAGTGAAATAAATAATTTATCCCATGATATGTCACATGACAATTCCATTGTCTCTATTATGATCTGGTAAGTGCATTATAGCCTATGTTCTATAATTAACTAGCATTGTGCTATAGTTTACATATTATCCTCCTTTCAGTGACTTAATTACGGAAAATGAAGCCTGCAAAATCAAAATTGGCGCTTTTTTTTTTAATGAAGAGGTTTGTGAGAGTGTACAGGAAAAGAAAGTGTCGGTTTGGCGCCTATCTAAGACTTAGGCGCCTGGGGCGGCTGACACCCTCTGGTTTCCTCCTTGCTTCTTCCACGTATTCAGAAGTTTATATCGTCTAACGTTTATCAGGGGGTTCGCACTTACTCTAGCATTTTATTTTCGTTTTTTTTTAAATTCTGTTAATAGTACTTGGGTTTGTTTATACAAGTTCATGCAACCCATTCTACGCCCCAATGCCACATTGGGAGAAATTAAACCCATTTACATGACTATTATATTTTCCAATTGCTTAAAGTTTTAAAAAATCCTCAATTATGCCCCCCCCCCCCCTCCCAAGTTATGTGCCTTTAGCGGCCGCCTAGTTTGCCTAAATGGATGAGCCGGCCTTGAAAGTAAAGCAATTATCTTAAAATATAAATCGTAATAGTGAAATGGCATGAAACGATGTAAGTAGTCTATAGCGATCAGATTCTTTACACTATAGTGAACAAGTTGAATAAAGCCAAATCTAAAAGTATAATAAAAGCGTTTACTACACAAGAAATGATTCAAGATTAGTCTAACATATTATTATAACCGTATCAACAAATGTATAAAGATGGCCTTGTTCCGAGGGCATGGGGTGGGGAGGGGGAGGAACACACACGTGCTACAACATTTATAATATACATGAATGGGAACTAATATCAATGACTAATCGTATAACAATAAGTAATATACTGATAAGCATGCAGAACGTATACATATATGTAAATACAATTCAATGCAAAGCTAAATACTTTAATGTTAAATAATATAGGAGATAGAAAGGAAAGACACATTCTTACTCCAATCAGACATTCAATAGTGGCACATAGTGTCAGTGGTTTGTACGTACATATGAGATGATTATAGTATCTTATAAGAGCGGATTACATTTAAAAACCTTTCTTAGTTCGTTTGGTGTTAATCTTGTCCAATACGCCACAAAATGTATAAAGACGTGTTTACTACTGTGCGTTTGGACAAATGTATAAAGATGTTTTCACTAATGTGCGTCTGGACAAATGTTTAAAGATGTTTTTACTACTGTGCGTTCGGACAAATGTATAAAGACGTTTTTACTACTGTGCGTTTGGAAAAATGTATAAAGATGTTTTTACTACTGTGCGTTTGGACAAATGTATAAAGACGTTTTTACTACTGTGCGTTTGGACAAATGTATAAAGATGTTTTTACTACTGTGCGTTTGGACAAATGTATAAAGATGTTTTTACTACTGTGCGTTTGGACAAATGTATAAAGATGTTTTTACTACTGTGCGTTTGGACAAATGTATAAAGATGTTTTTACTACTGTGCGTTTGGACAAATGTATAAAGATGTTTTTACTACTGTGCGTTTGGACAAATGTATAAAGATGTTTTTACTACTGTGCGTTGGGAAGGTCATGAAATCGAATCTCGGTGAAGGCTCGGATTTTTTCCGGGGTCTAGAGGGTGTCCCCGCGTCTACTCAGCTCTGATGAAAGTCGGATGGGTGCCTGACATTAGTTAGGGCAAAGTAAAGGCGTCTGGGCATTGTGCCAGCCACACAATCCCATAGTTTGCCGTGACCACAGAAACCGGAGAGCGCTGCTTCACCGCCCCTAAGTATCTATTTGGGATTGCTTGACTTTTACTACTTAGACAACCATGTGTGGAAAAAAGGTTTTCTTGGCCACTTGCTGATCCTAGTGGGGACTTGGGGGTGGAGGGGGGGGAGTGCCTTTACAAGCTTATGTGGCGCCCCAGGGCAAAAGTTTTAGCGCCGCCCCATGGCATACTGTAACTGCTTGTTTTGTGCTATATTTGTCATATTTAGACTACAATTTCCGCCACCAGGAAGTGCCGCCCCCGGGCATATGCCCCCCCTCTGCCCCCTCATGTGAGGGCACTGGGGAGGGGGCCATAAGTGAAACATGTTATTGTTCTTTTAAAACAATGGAATCTCCCCGGTATGTGTGTGAGTAAAAGTTGACTGGTGACCACCACCTCCTCCTCCTTAACAACTACAACTACAACCCTTTCAGCGTAACACCTACTCTGTTACTCTGTTATACATTATCAATACAGTCAACACGAAGGCATTGTTATGGTTGAAAGGTGGTTTACCTAATGATGTTTTGGGGGCGTAGTGTTAATACAATCGTGATGTTCACTAAAAAGTATGGTAAGTTAAGACCATGACCCAGTCCATACATAGCAAGGATAATTAGTTTGTTAATGAGTTGACTGTGCTAGGACTAGCTAATATTGATGTTGTCAACATTTTATCCTTACTGTAAACTGTACATCTCTTTTGTAGTCTTACAGTTGTTTTTTTTAGAATTCGTATCAGGCGACAATGTGATCAACGTGTTTAAAAACAACAATAATGCAGCCTTTAGGTGTTAAGTACATAGCAGAACAGAGACATAGAGGTTCATACTTAATAAGGAAACAATAACATTACAGATACTAATGTGATGACAGAAACTTAAGAAATGTTTCTCTCCTGGGCACAAAGATGAGCTGGCATGGTTTAGCACAAATCAAGAAATTATAGGGTTCATGGTTCATAAACTATATAGATGCACTATAGACTCTATATACAATAAACCATTTGCAGTAAGATCTTAACGTTCTTTTCTTATTTACTAGATTAATCGGTAGTTTTTAATGACATAGCAAAAAATAAGATTGAGAGATTGGTTGGTATATTGATAATAGAAGGGAACAGATAGACAGAAAGACAGTGTCTGATTGATATATAGAAAAAATAGATGGATAGATAGATAGATAGATAGATAGATAGATAGATAGATAGATAGATAGATAGATAGATAGATAGATAGATAGATGGGAGAGAAGACTTAAGATAGATTGATATATTTATACATAAATAGATAGAAACGAAGATTAATATTGCTAAACATACTAGATATTTATTATTCACAATACATTCCAATCATAGTTAAACAAACCAATATTCTTGTCAATGCAGTCAAAACATTTTTTAAACTATAAACTTTTTATTACATGACAACTACCTGTCAAACAAATTCAAACAATGACATAATAATATGTTAGAGAGAACACGTGATTACAATTTCATTAGCCGTCTGCTATAAATCAAACAATGTCTCGTGACACAAACTTATTTTGATTGGTTGGACAGTTGAGTGGTGGCATGTTCAAAGCTCTTCTTTTGTTTGATAGGTTGCTTAATAATGAGTTGCTATTTATGGCACCGCGAGGGTTTGTAACGCAATTCGATCGCTGAGCCAACTTATGGATCACTTTTATTCACGAATTAGAAACAAGGTAAAACTATTTCTCAATTTTAACACTGTGACGGACCGACATTTTTTTTTTAGTTTGCAGCGCTGACTTGTGTCCATTTTTTTTTGGGCATTTTTCAAAAAGACTTGATGATTGTTAAACGTGTTTCTTGATAGATTTACAGCTGTACTTAAAATACGAAACACTTTTTTTTCATATTATTGAACTTTTAGCACAATAAATTTACATTATTTAAAAAAATCATGTAAATAAATGTAATAAATTAACAATTATTTTAAAAAATCATGTAAATAAATGTAATAAATTAACAATTATTTTTTAAAAATCATGTAAATAAATGTAAATGCTTGTACATCTAGAATCTAGCCATCTTTGAGGCGACTATTTGTTTTTTATTTTACAAAGATCACACATTTAGCGACAGATATATAATTAAATTTTTAGTAAGTTAATGTTATTTGAAATCACATTAGTGCTGTTACAAAGATCAACTATTCATTTAAAATTACAAAGTTAGCTATTACTAATTCAAAAGCCAGGGCTGTTTATTATTCTTAGGTGTATGACTTGATTGTGGACAGTGCTACTGTTCTATCCACAAAGGAGAAAGTACATCCGTGCTGTCCATGTTCTTTGTCTAAATAATACTCATGAATACAAATCCAGTCTATAAGAGTTAATTTTACTTCGCTGCTCCCCGTGGAGCATAAGGCAGCAATAAAACTCTTCTTTGTATCTCACCCTGGGCAAGCTTGGGTTTTGTTCCATACCATAACTTCTACCAGTATTCTTCTCTATGATCTAATAAGTGGTCTTTCTTTTTTTTTTCCCTTTGCTGTCCATGTCCAGGCTATGTATATTCTTTTTATAGTTTCATTGTTGGAGATAGGATCTTCCGTGCAAAGGTAAGATGAAGAAAATGAGAAAAGATCGTTAGCGGTATGTTACCCAAGTTTAGGGTTTCTTGATTTTCCATAAATCCTATAAGCTGCAAGTAAATGTGGCACTATTAAAAACCATCTTAAACCATCTGTCAACAGGCTGTTAGTTCCGACAATTTCTTGCAAAGTGACAGTTCAATCAGCTTTTCATGCTATAACTGGATTTGGGGTCCATTCAGTTTAACTCTAAGGGTCATGTACTGTTGGGAAGTGAGACTCAAAACGGCCAACTAAAGTGACCAAGTGTTCAATGATTGTAGGGACTGAACGCAAAGCTCTTCGTCTGCATCGGTAATGGCTGCTGACACGTTGGGAATGAGATAGGCTACATGTCAAGACAAACTTACTATACACTTCTTTTCATTATTTCTAGCTTACTTTTCTATCCATTGATCGTGTCAACCGTTGCAAAGCAAGAAGCAACCCTTCCTAACATGCGTGTATTGAACTCGTTGAAGATGATAATGACATATGCCAAGTAAGCAATCTTAGCTATCCAATCCACATTACGAAATAACAACATAGTATTCTCTCCAAGGGAAACTGTGTGATCCCTTTACAACTCAAAACTTTACCTTTTTGACAACCGTCGCGGACCGGCACCTGTCCACGGACCACCAATTTGAGAAGCACTAATTTAGACTACTCACCTGACCCGGTTGGGGGAAAGTGAAATTGACTGGCCACACAATGCCCTTGTAAGCCATAATTAACCATGCTTTACTAGCCCTTTGGTCCAATATATTCAGTAAATAATAGATTACTCTTTCTCTTAAATGTACTTTAAAGCCTTGGATAAACAGCAGTAACAGGACTTGTAAATAGCGTTCATAAAAAAAGACCATTTTGATTTGTACAATAATTATAGCAGAGTGGACAATTAGTTTTAAATAATGAATGTATTATCCTAAACGTCATATGCCTATGTATGCCTAATATAAATTTCTTTATATATTGATGTATTTACCTGTCAATTGAGTGATACGAATTTCTCTATATGGTATGTTGGTGCATTTACCTAACAAGTGTGTGGTATGAATTTCTCTATACATTGGTGAATTGGTGCATTGAACTGACAAGAATGTGTAAGTGTATGTCGGATAAAAATGTCCCATCTCTAGATAAACGTTTATGAAATAGACTTGTGAACCTTGACCTACTTATTACGAACTTTTACCCTAATAATTCTTAACCAGTATAAAAATATTGGTGTTGCGAATGATTCCTTAGTGGCCTTGGGATATGGTACTTTTCTTTCGTTACACGGTAGGTGTATGTGGATACATAGGTATGGTACCTCCATTTTATTTTCACTTTGGCTTTCGAAACTAGACATAATATCTAGGTCTATACACATTGTGCTTGGATATAAGGTCGTGTGTTACTAATTAGTACCAGAGGGAACGTGGCACACACTTTCATTAACATACAATTGCTTTAAGTAGACAATCTGCTAGAACTCAGATCACGATGTCATTACCTGGATAAGCAGCTTTATTCCTTGTCTGTTTTATCTCAATCCTCTTGACATAATCATTTAAGTTTGTTTATAAAATTAAGTTAATATGGTAATATGGTTATGGTTATAGATTAATAACGAAGGATAACATTATTTTAGTTTTTTTTATAATATGAAATTAATTTGTAGATTTTAGTTTAATATAGAGTTCACGGCATTTCATAAGAACTATTATTAGCCAAAACATATCTATATATCATCAACATATATAATTACCGTGAGTTTGTTTATATGTTTGTTTATATATATATATATATATATATTTATATATATGTTTGTTCGCTATAGGCTCCTAAGCCGTTTGACTATTCGGGCCAAAAATTAAATGTATAAATTGGAAACGTCCTCCAAAAGATAATTTTATTTTATCACTTATAATCATAAATGTGTTGATTTAAAAAATCCAAAATGTCATATCCATCTATGCAAATAAATATAACGTTACATAGCAAATGGCCATTTCCGTTCATTTACTATATTGAACGCGACATTCACTATGTTGAACGCGAGGGTCTTTCCGGGTTTTCCCAATTCTACTGTTGTTTTTTTAATGTGGCGAGACCTTTTTTAAAAGCTACGCACTGCAATTTGGCTTAGAGAGTTTCAATGGTTTACTTTAAACAAAATACTAGCGTATGACGTAATGTCTATGAAATTATTTTTTCATTATTGATGTTTGCATTATCCTTTTAAGTAAAAGTAACCAAATGTTTTAATTATTTAATGGATTTACGTTGTTATTGGAGAATATCTTTTAAAAGGCGACTTTATACACCCTATAAATTAAATGATACGAATTATAAAAAAACAAGTTAGGCTTATAAATGATTACTTTCAAATACCGGGTACCATAAGATTGACAGCAACAATTATAAAATAAAAACTAAATACCGAAAGAAACATTATCAATACTGTTTTATTGATACAATAAGCAAGAACAAAAATTAAATACCGAAAAAATCTTTCTCACTTTAGTTTTTATTTCATTGAAATATTATTTTCTATTTTTTTTTAAATATTTTTTACCTTTTTTATTGTTTTGTATTTATGTTTTTTTTCTTTCAGATTGTATATTATTTTTAATTTAATATAATTAATAACAAGTCAAGTCAACACAACTGTTCGCTACATTTTAATATCGAATTTAAAAGTCTCTTTAAAAAACCCGGACTAGCCTTTCGGCTCTTGTGTCAAGGGCGTAACGCTTAGGATTGAGCAATCTCTGTCCAGGCCCCAGCCACCCAACGACACGCCCAAGGCGTGGCGTGCCGTGTAACGGGGAAGGTTTCCGCAGCCCAGCGATCGTTCACTGCGGTTCCCCTAAGGATCATTATCGTAGTGGCTCGCCCGTATATCTGCACTGTCACCCGGTAGCACAAATTCTATACTATAGGTACATGCATCCAGGCACCGGGTGGTTCTCGAGACGGGATTGCAGCGTCCATTGCTTCCTCCCCCTGTGCCCCATGCGTTCGCCCGCCAGTGTATTCTTAATGGGAATGTATCGGCGGTTTACACACTACGCCAGTCCTTGAGGCCACAATTCTTATGCATATGTCAGGTTCAGGTCGACCAGAAACAAAAAAAAATAACAAAAACTAAATACCGAAAGAAACATTCTCAACACTGTTTTATTAATAGAATAAGCAAGAACAAAAATTAAATACCGAAAAAATCGTTATGACTTTAGTTTGTATTGTATTGAAATATTATTTTCTACGCTTTTTTTATTATTTACCTTTTATTGTTTGGTATTGTGATTTTTTTTTCCTTTAGATAGTATATTATTGTTAATTTAATAGGCTATTTTTAATAACAAGTCAAGTCAACACAACTGTTTGCTACGTTATAATATCAGACGCTTGACAATTACAATTATTATGCATATGCCAGGGTCAGAAACAATTAAAAAGAACAAAAACTAAATGCCGAAAAGAAACGTTCATTTTAATAGTCTCTTTTCTTTCTCTCTTAACATTAATATTAACTTAACTTAACTAATATTGTAATATTGTAGTCGTTCGTTTCTCCGTCATTTTGACGGGCATAACCACTAGTATTTATATAAAGATCGTGTTTGTGTCCCCACGAATCCCCATTGGTCAATTTGAAAATACGTGAGTTTGAGTCACTGACCTATTTACGCCTAGGCCTATATACTGTCTAATAATTGTTCACATCGGACATGTGCCTTCGCTAGCTCAGTGGTTAACGTAGCGGACTGGTATGCGGGCGATCCGGGTTCGATTCTCCAGTTAAACGATACCTTTTTTTTCGACCATTGTTTTTCTAACTTTTAAAAACAAAAGACATTGTAAATGTACGGGCAATTTAGATTTTTGTTAAATAAAAATACTTGCCTATTTTTTACCCGACTACAATATTTATTTAAAATTACTTTCCTAAAAGTCTTCAGTAAAAAAAAAATAATTTAAGATTTATTATAGATTTATAGCTTTTTTTAAAATTGTAGTTTATACAATTTTTTATCTGCACCATATACAGTCCTGTTTTTTTTCACCCGGGCAATGTAGCTTGTAGCCTATATAGGCCTAATTTTTGTATTTAGTAAAACTTTAAAGCAGCATTTATAGTTTTCGCATTTTAACAGTTTCTAACTTGCCTTGGTTTTTATAATACACTGTATTTAATACAAGCTTCCCGTTATTTTAAGCATCGTTTTTTTTTTCATTAAACAACGTCCATAGTCCATGGACTTATTATATGACACAATTTCTGTACTTCTTCATTCTTCATTTACGGATTTTTATTTGTTTCCTAGCAGATGACGTAGACTGTGTTTACTTCTGTTGCTATAGAAACAACGGATTTCCAGATATGAAAGAACCATTTCGAAATAGTAGAAATAGTATATCAACATTGTAATTTTAACTGGAAATATAATTAGAAAACAAAAATGAGCTTAGGAGAAATTCTGGAGACGTCGTCAGAGAAACAATGGGTAACCCGCCCAATGAAAAATTGCTTGATCCTGTCTTTATCTTTTACATTTGTCTACACGGCCTACCTGGCCATTCAAAACTTACAGAGCAGCTTAAACCAAGAAGCCAATCTAGGAGTGGTCTCCCTCTCCGTGCTCTATGGCTCCATCATCATCTTTGGAACTCAGTCGCCAATCTTCATCAGGTTCTTAGGCGCCAAGCGAGTCCTGCTCTTGGCCTGGTTCATCCACACGCTGTACACGGCCAGTAACTTTTATCCGACGTTTGCCACGCTATTACCTACCTCAGCCCTCTTGGGGGCCATCGCGGGCCCCATGTGGACGTCACAGGGCATGTACATTACAGCGGCGGGAGAGAAGTATGCCGCTCTTCAGGGGATCACTTCAGAGGCGTCTCTACACGCCATCCTCAGCAAGTTCAACGGGATCTTTTTCATGTTCTACGAGATCACGCAGGTCACGGGGAACATGATTTCATCCTTCGTTTTGTCCACGAGTTCCTACAACACTTCAGAGAACGTAAATGACAAGTTATGTGGCCTCAATGACTGCCCCTTCAGGTCAGTGAAATTTCCAGTGTTTTTCAGTGGTCTCCCTATTTCTTTAAATTTATATATAACGTGTGTATGCCCAGTGGTCAACTAGTTATTTTATAGAAGTCTTAAGACTTTGGTTGTTGTTGCTGTTTCAGCAGTACAGGGCATACAAACATTACATCTACAGCAGTACAGGAGCCTGAGAGGCACGTTGTCTATGTTCTACTGGGCGTGTTCTTGGCCTGCAACATCTGTGGCTTTACACTGACGCTCTTTGGTCTACCCCAGCACACCAACGGCATGCGCACGGCTGACGCTGGATCTGTGGTCAAAGATATGGTCAGCTGCTTCAAGATGACCGTAGACAACAGGATGCTGCTATTGCTGCCGCTATTTATGGGTCAAGCTATGGCTGTGGGAGTCTTGTATGCAGATTATACAAAGGTAAAAGATCTTATATGAAGGTAACGGGTCTAGATAAGATTATTACGGTAATGGGTCTAAATCACACTATGGTAATATTTCATAATTATACTAATGTAAAGGCTTCCATTATATCATAATGAAATTAGGTTTTCTGGTTTCACGTACTCTTGTTTAAATTGTTCTGTGTACGGTTTGTTGATTAATTCACGTTTAGGCCTAATTTACTATCGCATAATTCTTGATTTCACCTAATGTAGGTTGACAAGGTTGTTCATTCCTATTTAGTATTTTGATGTAGCTTACAGGACAGATACATATTTAAATAGTAATATCTTTAATATCTTAGTGCATTGCCAAGAATCGTATGGAATTGGAGAATACAAATCAGGGTTCTAATAATAATTCTATTGTTAAATGTTAGTTTTTGAAATATAAGGGATGATTTTGAGCATGTTTTTCCAGTAAATGTAAAATTGTGGCCCTTATGTTACTTACGTATCTTGAAGCACTTGCCTTTAAATAAATATATAGATCAGTTCATGAATCGTTTTAAAATGTTTTTCTTAAGATATTGATTTTGCAATGTTTTTCTTGTGGACAAAAATTGGGTTAGACTAAATGGGATTTTGTATAAAAAAAAACTTGAATATAAAATAAATTAAATTCTTTTTGTTTGCTACTTGGCTTAGTGTCAGATATTTATGAATTCTCGTTTAAAATTACTTTAAGACCGAATCACCAATGCCCTTCACTTAGTTTCCATGACGACGGCTTTAAAGAGAACTGTGTGGCCAGCATTGTAAAATGCAAGCGTTTAAATATGAAAACCAAATCAAAATTAAATGACTATTCTAATAATTATTTTAGGGAAAGTCAATATCTAAAGCCGCATTTAATTTTCACGCAGCTAATCACAGGTAACTGTCACGCCTGGGTAGACTCGTTCCCCGTGTACTGAAATAGTCTGAACGAGATACGTTTTGTTTTACCCGCTCCCTTTATTTTTATTTCAACTGTTGTCCGAGGTTATAATATAGGCTTAGCACAGGGGTCGGCAACCTTTTGAGGCAGAAGAGTCAAAAGTTACAATTTACACGATTTCCCAGTTTTTAAAGAGCCACTAACTTTTTTTTTCAATATTATCGTATTTGATTAGGAGTAGGATTAGCCTGTCTAAAGGGCCTACAAAATTGATGTTTTATTTAAAATGAACACCTTTAAATATGAAATAATAGGGGATATTTATTCATATAAAACATACAAATGTTTCGCACAAAATATATTGAAGTATTTTAGCTAGCTCTGCTAGAATAATAAAATTAGTAATCAAATAGTAGGCCTATAACTATAATTATTGAATTATAGATAGTTACAATAGTTACATCAATGGGAGCATTGGCCTTGAATGCCTTTTGAAAGTTTGGTTAAATCTGGCTCATAACTTGTTGTACACCAGCCCAGCGCACTGACACTAAGCCACCGTGCCAATTGGGCATAATCTGCCTAATATATTAAGGCCTGCTTGGCATAGAATTTAAGCTTAGAGTAATCGTAGGCATGCTCGAGTAAAACTTTTTTGCAATTACATAGCAGATGTTTACGTTTAATTTCATTAACGTATTTACATCTTGAAAATGCCATTGTTTATTCATTGAAATTGCTTTTTTTACGATGAAAAAACAAATAGCCCCATTTATTGGCTACATTGGAACGTTTCAAAAAAATAAAACTGCGTCTGATATAAACTATGAAATAATAATTGATATATTATGTTACCTTTGAAATGTATCAACAGTCCTACATCAGCTGCGCACTGGGTGTCCGGTGGGTCGGCTACATCATGACCTCCTACGGAATCTGTACAGCCATATTCGCCATCAGCATCAATAGCGTGGCAGGCCCAATTGGTCGGCTCGCGCTGTTCACGGTGGCCGTCATCATAGACACCGGAACCTTGTTGGGCATGTTACTATGGGAACCGAAGGATGAGAGCGTCATCATGTACTTCTTGATACCTGCATTTTCAGGGATTTCAGTGGGCATAATGCAGGCCCAATTCAACAGTAAGTTATACTAGTATATGTTTATTGTCTCTGCATACCTGGGTACCTGTTCGTGTTTCACCGTATTCGTTGTTTCGTCGTATTCGTTGTTTCGTCGTATTCGTTGTTTCGTCGTATTCGTTGTTTCGTCGTATTCGTTGTTTCGTCGTATTCGTTGTTTCGCCGTATTCGTTGTTTTGTCGTATTCGTTGTTTCGTCGTATTCGTTGTTTCGTCATATTCATAATCGTTGGAGTCCATCAACAACATACTTTTTTTTAGACACTGACAATTTTAAAATAGTCTTTTTTTTTTTGGGGGGGGGGTGATTTTAAAAAATCCATGCGAGTTTTGTCCCATCTGTGTATTCATCAGTAGCATTACAATTTTGATACCCAAACTACAATGTTTAGAATATATCAATGGTTTGGTGTGATTTCATTTTTTAATTACCTAAACTGTCCTTGGAACAGGATGTGTATCCTCAAAAAGCCTTCGTCTTTTATAGTCAAATACGGTAGGCAAATTGGTAGGCAAATTTCCGAAAACTTTACGCCTGACGTACAATCAGGCGATAATCATGTCTAATAATAGTCTTTGGGTCAATTTTTTTAAGTCACACCGCGGCTTTGTCGTTTTAATTCTGCACGTTTTTTTTTTATGGAAAGATTAAAACTTCTTTTCTTTTTTAAGTAAAATACAACTTTTTTTGTAAGTAATATAAAATCAAACCAACGAACTGTTAATCTATTTTTCCATTATTGCTATCAGTGTTGAGAAATCAATGATGTAGAACACTGCTGAGTTGAGTAGGCTACATTATGCTACACAGCTTGGTATCTTGACCTCAAATTCTTATTTTTTTTTAAATTCGGAGATCTTATTTGTAAAAAAATATGTTACCGCCTTTTTTTTCCCTACGATATCGGAAATATTTTTTTAAGCAACAAGAAAAGTGAAAGCTATAGCGCTATAGCCAAACGAAGTTTTTTAAAGTTATATTATTGCGCATTCCTCCTAACTCATGATTAGTCCTAAGTAATGTAGAATACTTATCACTGAACTATATACATAAACGTTTTGGAGTTCTTATTTTCGTCACTTTTGGTACCGAACCGCACTACCGTACCCACGAACAAAGATGGTGAAACGTGTATACCACCGATACGCTCCCATGTTGCGTGTCCGAAATGTCATTGCACTGGCGAGAGCCCCCCCCCCCCCCGAGACTCGGTGGGGATGAAGCAATGCGCGCAACAGCCCATCTAGCCAAGCCCAGTGCCTGGATGCTCAGGTCTATAGTCTGGAATTTGTACTACCAGGTGACTGCGCAAGAATACGAGCGAACCAACACGTTAATGATCCGGTGGAAATCCGCAGGTGTGGAGAAGTAGAGCAGTGCATGTTACTGCCTTATCGGCGTACGGCGGGGTGGCGAGTCTCGGACAGGATCTTGGTATGCGCCCCCCCCCCCGGATCCATCCCTTTACACGTTACGCCCTGAACTTAAAAGCCGGAAGGCTCGTCTGGTATTTTAAAGAGACACAAGACCGGTACCGGGCCGGGTCGCGACTTAGCATAAAGTGTCAGATATAAACTCTCTAATTTACATATTTCTTATTTTTTCTTTTTTTTTTTTCCTCAGCTCTGATAGCTCAAGTTTTTAAAGAAAACATTCCACCAGCTTTTGCGACATATCATACTTCTAAAGCGACATCATTCACAGTGACCTTTGCTCTTTCAACCTTCCTGTGCTTGCGCCAACGTCTGTACATCTCCATAGCACTCTACTGTGTAGGCCTTGTTGGCTACGTCATATCCGAGCTGCGGCTAAGGAGACGCCAAGGGAGTGATTTGACAGTAGCAGACGATCAGAAAATTGACACTTTCAGTAGTCAGAAAAAACTAGAAACGGACTTTTCTTCCTAGTCAATGTTTATGGAATAAAAACGGAACAAACTTTACTCAGTATTTAGTCAACGAACAAATCAAAAATTATGTTATTGTTTTTTTATACATACATCTATGCATATCACATGATCTCCATTAAATTATTTATTAAATAGAGTGGTGGATCTTTTCTTTTATGTTTGTTCCTTTTTGTGTGTGCGTGTGTGTGTGTTGTTGTATGTTTGTTTCTTGTATAGTCTACCTATGTTTAAAATGAACACTTCAATGATTATTCCTTTCAATGAAATCTTTCCCTACAGGCAAGAATATTTTGTAGCTTACGCCAGGGGTCCTACGGCGCAGAATAGGGCAAAGAAGTCTATTCAATAGAAGAAATGTAGTGCTACAGCAGGATGACTAATAAGCTGTTGGCACACTGAATGAATTAGAAATCATACTTCGGCACACTCTTATAAAAAAGGTTGCCGACAGCTGGCCTACGCCATAGAAACTTATTTACAGTTAAATGAAACAAAATCGAGGCAAATGAAAGATTAAAGGAAAAAGACAGAAAAAAAAAAAATAATAATAATAGGTCTGACTTAGAGAAGTAGCCCAATTGAAGGTCAGGGGTCTATGCTTATCTATGCTTTCTAGTGTAAACAAATATGTGGGCATTTCGAATCAACAATTAATACGCCAGTAGCGTGGGCTAACTAGAAAGAGAGGGGGATGGGAGCTGTTTCACAGTTGCTGAAGTTAAGGACAGACGCTAACATACACAAATTAATATAAATTAAACAACCCCTAAAAATTGTAGTCTTTATATATAATTTATTTTGCATTTCTAAGTACATTGAGCGAAAATCTTATATCGCAACAAATAAGGAAAAAAAACAGAACAAGAGTGAAGCTAAAAAAAAAGTCTAAAATATATATCCGGTAGTGCCGTTGCAAGGGATTTGGGGGCCCGGGGGGGGGGGGCTTGGCCTCTGTAGGGGCCCCTGCATTTTGACATTCGACATTATGACATGAGAAAAAACAATTCGGACACTCCTTTGGGCCCCCCCCCCTCAAGTAGGGGCCCAGGGGAACTTTCGAATTCAGACCCCCCCCCTCCCCTAGCTACGCCACTGATATCCGGCCTACTTTAATTCCGGCTTTAAAGTTTTTGGTGCGCTTTTTAAATGCTCATCACGCCCTCACAGCCCGTTTTCTTTTTCTTTTTTTAATCTTCTCATTTCAAATTGGAAAAATACGAAGAAATAAATATGGGGGATGACCCGGATGGGATTGCAAAACGTGATAAATTGTGCTGTTCTCGGCTTGTCGTCAATGCACCAAGTTTAAGCTCGATAAGATGGCGGGAAGTAGGTCAATCAGCCTTCCAAAATTAAGCCCAACCAGAAAGTTTTGCGATGTTAATAACATCCAGGATTTAAAAGCAACAACATAAGTAGGCTAACAATTTAATGAATATTTTATGGATCAAAATTTTAATAAAAAGAGAACTGATTACAACTCACCTCCCTGTCTTATCCTCTACATTAGTTTATTATAAAATGCAAACACCAATTACAGATAGGTGCTAATAGTATCTGCATGCTTTCTCTCCAACTCCTAACAGAACGCCATAAACTTCATAAAGTATGGGAAGTGGATATGGAAGTTATCTGTGCGGGGAAAAAGCGGCCGATAAATAGACAATAACTGTTGATGTCCTATTATTATTATTGGACTATCAAACATTACCACCAGTCTTCTCAGAGTATTTGAGTTGCAGTAGCTGAATTATTTGATTGATTTGAACATCAAAATGGACGACATCACCACAATATAAATTCCAAACTTGTAAATAATAAATGAACGACTTATTGCAGCATATTATTTAATAACAATTCATTAACAGTTGACACTTCACATCCAATGAACAAATATAGCTTTATAGTATCAACATAATACACAATTTTATTTATTTTTCCTGAGTCTAAAATAATGCCTGCGTTCCTTGTGAGTTATGAGAAAAGACTGCCGACCGCATGGACAGTCACTTGACTATATCTACTTCCGATATAGGTTTTCTTAATATCCAAAAATGGGTTTTATTTCGACTTTTTAATTATTAATATAGCTACTACCTATATATTATTTTATGGCTTCATAGCATACCCCCCAACCACAGAGAAAAAATAATAATTTATTATTATTTTTGATACGAAAAATGTTTACAATAATGAAAAAAATTATCTTAATCTTAATTAATGCATATAATCATTCATTTAATAATACATAGAGAAAAAAAATTTCATTTAATATATGTACAAACAATCAAAAAAAATTCATAGGCACAAATATGACACAAAGAATAATGTCTAATGTTTATATGACAATTAGTCATAGACAACTATCTTTAGGTATTGTCTAATCAACTTCAGTAACACTGAGATAAACTATTGGATATCAGTGATGTGTATCGATAATTATTATGCTAAATACTCATCAAGGCTGTCGAGATTATCTATTATCTTTATCTCACAAAATCTAAATAGATTCCATGAAAATTTTTTCATACAACATTTATTATTCTATAATAAGATTAATATAACACTAATCTCTGTTTTATCAATTGTCATTTTGTATTGAAATTCTCATAATGGTTATTATGAATATATATCTTCATATATATTTATTTTGAATTGATATTCTTATTGATTCTTATTGATTCTTATTGATTATTATTGATTATTATTGATTGATATTCTCAATAACATTACTTACAATGTAACATGATTATCTTCCATCTTAGTTTACAATAAAATATTACACAAATTATTCAAGTCTTTTCTTCAAATATATCATTATATTACACTGCTCATCTTCCTGTGAGTCTTATATGTATCATTTATTTATTGGCTTCAATGCTATCTTTAGTCTTACATGAATACAATACAATATTATCATCTAATGCTCTGACTTTAGAGTTTTACATAGGCATTTCATTATTATATCATTCTTATTTCAATTTCTCTAATGCTTTTTTAAAGACTTACATAGGCATATTAATATTAACATATGGCATAACAGATTAACTGTTCAGAGGCCACAAAATTTATGTGCTTAACAGTCTTACCAAACTGTTCCGAGGCTACATAAAAAAAATTTCCAACTGATAATCATTATTTTCATCAATTAGATTATTTTATACCAGTATCCATATTTACATATTTGTTCTTTACAAAAGAAAAAAAAATGTTATAATGTCATTATACCTGTTACTGAAAATATCATATCCCATTCATAAATTTAGTTGTTCCTATGTATAATTCTATTGATTATACTTGAGTTCTCTGCTAAAATTCCTTAGAATTTCACAGCATTTATTCAATGTTATTTTTCTATGTTCAGATTTACTAATATCATTGTCTGGTTTATTTTCAATTATCATATTATCTTCTGATTTATTTTCAATAACTTTGTTTTCTTCATCAGTTCTCAAATTGTTTAAATGAACAATTTTTTCTTTGTTATTAATGTTAACCTTGTAAAATACATCAGACAGCTTAAATATTATTTCAAAAGGTCCTCTCCATTCCATAGTATTGCCACTGCCAATTGGCAAATAAACAAGTACTTTATTACCAACTTCTAGTTTTCTCATGTTCTTATGAATATTTTCTTTGATATCAACTGCTATCTTGTAAAAAGGTTTGTTTATGGTATCTGTCATTTGTATTGGAGCCTTATGTTTAGAATCTTTTTTATTATGTCTAAGACAGGTATCACAGCTTTTAATAAATGTTTTCAAATCTTTTTCCATTTTAGGCCACCAGAAATTCTTTTTAAGTTTACAAACTGTTTTCTTGCTACTCAAATGACCTGACAATGCATTGTTGTGCGAAATTTGCATTACTTTGACAGTTAATGTTTTAGGTATAACTATTTGAGTTACATCTAATTTAGTGTCCTTTCTACAGAGAATTCCATTTATTATTTCAATGTTTTTATTTTTAACCTGACCTTTTTCAATTTCTGATACCATTTTAATTATGTATGGATCTTCTTTCTGTTCTTGTTTTAGAGTTAGCTCATCAAAAGGCATGTTTATTAAACTGATATTTTCTGTTTTTTTCATTTGGGTTTCCTTTTTATGAGGACTATCAATGTATGATAATATCTCACTCTTCATTTTAGTAAAATCAGATATTTGATTTTTAGCAATGTTGAATATTTGTTTATGACCTTCTAAATGTCTACATAGTGAAATAGCATGTAATTCTTTTGGTACATTGTTTATTTCACATTGACTTTCAAATTTGCTTACATACTGTTCTAGTTTTTCTGTTCCATTCCATTTGGGAATAGGATTATCCTTTTCATTATTTATGGATAAGTCAATATTAGGTGTCTCATTGAGAACATTATTTTCTGACTTTCCTATGGTTTGTAAGAAATTAAAAGTTTGTAGAGCAGGGTAAAATTCTTGTTCTGGTAAATCTACCAACTTCTCATTTTGCAATAGAACAGGTTTCAAATTCAAGTCATTGGATTTTTCATTCATCCATTTTTGAAAAATGTCAAAACTATTATCATGTTTGACATTGAAAGAATTACCAATAACTAAAGGTGCAACACAGTTTTTCATTATGGCTGCCTCTGCTTTTCCAGTGAGCCAAGGACAATCAATGTCTATTATAGTGATAGGACATTTTATTGTGGAACCATTTGCAAGTTTTATTGTATCCACTCTTATTATATTGGTGGGTTTCTGATTTGGAATGATACTTTCATCTATGCATATTATACTACTTCCGGTGTCTCTTAGACAGTAAGTGGTCTTTCCTTCCACATAAGCAGGAAAAAGTATTAACTGACCCCTGTTTTCAAATATGATATTATTAGATTGAGATGTGGAATTGTTAAGTTTTCCTCTATTTATTCTATTTTGGAAATTTGATTGAGGTCTGTTTTGAGTATTAGGAAAATCTTGTCTTCCAACATGTTGATTTGGCACATTGTTATTGGAAAAATTCTGATTTGGCATATTTCTGTTTCCAAAATTTGAAAAATTCTGATTTGGAAAGTTTCTATTATCAAAATTAGAAAAATTTTGATTTGAAAAACCTCTATGATCAACATTTGATCTATTGAAGTTTGGATTGAAATTTCTACCTCTTGCATTGTTATTTCTGTAACAATATTCTGATGAATGGTTTGTACCATTGCAAAAAATACATCTATAATTATTAGATTTTGGTTGATTAACAAATTTTTTTCTATTGCCAAATTGATTATGTCTAGACCTAGGAGGTGAATAGCTCCTTCTTCTATGTTGAATTGTATTTACTGTTTGATTTTGTTTAGTCAGTTCTACATTAGGATGACTATCCTTAAAATTTGAGATTGCATCTATCAAACTCTCAACTGTCTTAACTTTTCTTTCCATAATGTGAGTAAACAATGGTTTAGAAGCTTGTTCTAATACTTTATCAACAACCATGATTTCTATAATCTCATTAGGATTTTTGGTATCTATTTTTACTAAGTCTAACCAGGTAAGTAAAAATGTTTTCACTTCAGACACAAAAGCTCTCGGTTCTATCTTGTCTGTTAAGATAAAGTTATGGAACTTTTGTCTGTAATAATCCTCAGAGTGGATAAAGAATTTAATTAACTGTTCTTTGATAATGGCATAATCAGTTATTTCTTTATCAATATGTGATAGTGCTTCCCTACCCTTATCTTTCAATTGTGGGATAAGGTGAATGTAATATTCTGAAATGGGAATCCCATATCCTTTACATGTTGCTTCAAATAAATTTAGAAAATCAACAATTTTCTCTTTTCCATCAAAAGGAGGCATTTTGAATCTAACACCATGTTTTGATTTTTCATTATTTGTTTGCTCAACTTTAGTATTTTGTAATTTAGCCAACTCCAATTCATGAGCTAATTTTAGTTGAGTTTCTTTCAACTCTTTTTCTTTATTCATTTCTATTTCTTTTTGTTTAATTTCATTATCAAGTTCTTTTTGTTTAATTTCATTATCAAGTTCTTTTTGTTTTATTTCATGAGCTCTTAATTCTGCTCGTTCATCTCTTTCCTTATCTGCTAATTCTTTTTTCAATTGTTTAACTTTATTTTCAACAAATTCTTGATATTCTTTCTTATCAGTAATACCATATTCTTTTGCCAACAATTTAGCCTCATCATAGAGTAATTGAACCTTTGACTCCATTATTATTTATTATGAATGTCAAGATTTATTATATTATAGTACAGTACAATTATTATAATGCACTATTTTATAGTACAGCAATGTTTTATTCCTATACTGGATGGCAATATTTATTAATTACTGAATGAGCAGTCATATAATATCACAGCAACTTTTTTTTTTTTTTAATCCTATGCTGTAGTAAAATGTTTATAATTCAGAATGCAAAATGCTAGAATGTCAACAAGTATGCTAAGCCAAGACACATTTTCTATTATGGCTTGTTTATTTTATTATTATTAGCAATTTTATAGTAGAGTTTAAAGCAAGTGCAAGTCACTTTTTACTATTGTGACTTATTATTACTATATGGGTTGCACAATTATTTTCCGCAAAGCAAAGTACAATCTTATTATTACCAATGGTAGCACATATACAATATTATTATTATTATTGAGGATGGCATATAACAATTAGATTAATGTTATCATAAGCCAATATGATATTATTCTTATGAGCAATTGAAATGGATGTAATTATTATCAGTATTGGAAGTACATTTTCATAGTGATTACTGGAAGTACATTTTCATTAATGCCAATACACAATAATTTTACTATAATTAATAGCAATGTAAATTCTAGATAATATTATTACAGTAGCACTGCAAAGCACAATATTATTTTTATTTAGGTTATTTTACCTGTTATATTGTGAATATTTTGTACATTTGTAGTTACATGTATTAGATATCAATTATTATTTTGTTAATTGTAGTTACATGTATTTGGGCACTACTTAAATTATATAGTTATGAATGTGAATATTCATATTATTATTATCTAGGTGAACTTATTATTGTTAATGTTCTTACCATAGACCATTATACTCAGAGAGCAAAAACTAACCAATGCATATTAATGATATCTCAAAAAATACACAACAAAAAAAATTATATTAAGTAACAATAGAAAAAAAACACAATCACAATACACTAATGCTGCTTGGACCACAAATGATAGAGGAATTTTTGACAAAGAATCACAACATGTATAACATTGACAAGACTATAGTAATTTTACTTTAATAATTCTTAACAATAACAAACAAAGTCAAGACAACTAACAGAAATAACCCTAACAAAGAATCATTTCTAATCAATCTCTTTTAAGAAATAGAAATAGATGATAGACAGAATAAGAATAGACAAGAGATTTATTTTAGAAAGTCCCGCCAACCAGAGCCCACTTTATACATAAATAATACATATATATATATATAATTCATACTAATGAATGTAAAAAATATGATTAAATTAAAGATTACTTAATAATCCAAATGAAAACACATTCACTGTATGAAATTACTGCAATGTAAATCCAGAGTAGAAATGCAGAAGAAACTTAATTAATTATTTAATAATCCAATGAATGTTCACACTGTATCAAGTTGAGTTGCTTCAAGTTTCCACTTCAGTATGGTATAATCCAATTTTAGAATGAACACAAGAAAAAAATGTATACCATTAATTAAAATTAATGTCAAAGTCTTTGGTATACAGATTAAATATTAATTATATTTAAAGTTACTTAATGTCATTTATTTATCTTTCTGCACATCGGACTTCAACACATCAGATTTCAACACCTGGTCGTGTCACATCGGATTTGAACATAGGCTACATAAAATTCAACACATGGTTGTGTCACATCGGATTTGAACATATGGTTATGTAGGCTACATAAAATTCAACACATGGTTGTGTCACATCGGATTTGAACATCGGACTTGAACATATGTATATAGTTTAGGTTCCTTGTTGATAACATGTGGGAACGAAACTTTTTCCGGTTGCAAATATTAAATAATGATCTGCGTATAGTCACTTTTTTTCGATTTTTTGTATCGAATTTTCCAATGATGAAATATTTGTCATCGGTGTACAAATGTTATATTTTCTTAGAGCTATTATAGTGCTCAATCAGATAAATAGTATATGTATTTGAAATAATTGACTCAGGCTTCAGTTTTGTTCAAAAACTGGTACTCACATAATTTTCCATGTGGTTTGTAGTACGTCTTCAAAAAGTTCAAAAAGTTTCGAATTTGAACATAATATTATATCCTTCAGCTTCTCTCTCCGTTAGCTGCCACCAAACCTGTTGATGTCCTATTATTATTATTGGACTATCAAACATTACCACCAGTCTTCTCAGAGTATTTGAGTTGCAGTAGCTGAATTATTTGATTGATTTGAACATCAAAATGGACGACATCACCACAATATAAATTCCAAACTTGTAAATAATAAATGAACGACTTATTGCAGCATATTATTTAATAACAATTCATTAACAGTTGACACTTCACATCCAATGAACAAATATAGCTTTATAGTATCAACATAATACACAATTTTATTTATTTTTCCTGAGTCTAAAATAATGCCTGCGTTCCTTGTGAGTTATGAGAAAAGACTGCCGACCGCATGGACAGTCACTTGACTATATCTACTTCCGATATAGGTTTTCTTAATATCCAAAAAATGGGTTTTATTTCGACTTTTTAATTATTAATATAGCTACTACCTATATATTATTTTATGGCTTCATAGCAATAACAATGTTATGTTTATATAAAGTATAATGCATTTAATAGAAAATATTTATTCAATAGTCATAGATCAAATTTAAATGTGCGGCATTCTTTTAAATTGGTCAAAAGGTGACTACTCCGTCTCTCTTTATCTTTATCGCTCATTATTTCTCTCCCTTTCTCTCTCTATCTTTCTATCTTTCCCTATATGCCTATGCTATGTCTTTTCTTTCTACCGTTCTCCCTCGTTATCTTTCTCTCTATCTCGATCTTTCCTATCTCTCTGTATATTTCTTTCTCTTTAGGCCTATATTATGTTCCTCTCACTCTCTCTCCCTTTTCTCTCTAGCTTTCTCTATCTGTGTCTCTCCCATTACTATGATAACTTTACTAGGGATGTGAATAGGCCCTACCATTATTTTCAAATTCGGTTCCCCTTCAAGAATTGTTTTGTGCGACTCCAGCAGTATTTTTTTGAAAACATTTCCATCAGAACCAAAAAAGTGTGTGCCACTTGAAGTAAATGATTACCTTCCAACCAACAAACCGAAATCCGGAATTCCGGTTTTCGTTTAACATCCCTAGTCTTAACATTGGGCTGGGCATTGTCATTGTGCTGGACACACAATGCCCTAGTATGCCATGGTCACACACAAACTGGTAAACGCTGCTTCACCAGCCCTATAGATCAATCTGGTCCGACGGGATACTTTACTTTTTTTTACTTTACACTACAACTTCAGATTTAATCTTCTCTCACTGTATGGTAGGCTACATTTAACTGTCTAACTATTTCTGACTGTCTATAATTACGACTCAATAGCGACGCATTAATTTTCTCCATTATATTTCCTTCAATGATCAGTCACTGTACTATTTTGGTTTAGGAGGCAAGTGAATTTAAGCATTTCACGAATTTCCGTGACAAACAAATAAGTCATTTTTAACAACTCATTTTTTTTTTTAAATATCATAATTTATAATTTAACTAGTTTATTTGATGATATAATTTTGATGAGTGAATGTTAATAATGTCGACCAACTTTTTTGTAGCAACTTTGATATCCATAAATAGGCCTACGGTAGTTACAGTCCATCCTTGAACGGTCCACCTATTTAGGCCTAAAAGTCAGTTCTTAAGAAGCAACTCAGACAAATAATCTTACTATAGTCATTGATAATATCTAAGGAAGTAAAACTTGGTAAAGAAAAAAGGGGGGTGGTAAAAACTAAAATGAAATATCGAGAAAAATGTTTTTTATGCATATAGACATAGGCCTACATGCATAAGATAAGAAGCTGGAGGCTATACCAAATCCCACAGCCTCTGCGCCAGCTAAAGTCCGACTTTTGAGAATTTTAATGTAGGCCTATATATAAGATAGTCTTCTTTAGAAAAACAATACAATGTGCCCTAATATCTTTTTTTTTAAACAAATATTAAACTACATGTAATAACTTCTTATTTGAATAGGGAGCAAAAGGCCTACTTGGCAACATTATAGGCCTATATAATACCTAGGCCTAAATATATATATATATATATATATATATATATAACGTTTAATACTGGATCTTATATGTAAGGAGGGAGGCTATAACATGCCTAATAAAACCACTAAGGCTATTAGGCAGTATTAGTAAAGTACCCTTCGCACCAAACTGATTATAGGGCTGGTGAAGCAGCGTTCGCCAGTTTCTTTGACAGTGCCCAGCCCATATTAGACCAACAATAGTAGGCTAATGATAATATTCTTGCAATAGAGTACATTTTTATTTTGATATTTTCATGTACATGAAGGATTTGTTTATTTACATCGCTAACTTAATGATAATGGACTTGTCTCAGTAGCCTATTGATTAACAAAATAGTTTTAAATTATATATTACGTTGAATAAAACATTCGAATTTTTATATAATTTTCCCGGAAATTGTATTACTAGAATGCGAACGCTTTTAAGCATACAATAACAACAAAGTCAACAATAACAAAAATAAAACATTATCGTCGAAACCCTAAATAAAAAAAATTCAGACTATAGCAAATATATGAAGCCTTTTAAGCAAATGTTCCTAAACTAAAATACCCAGTAGATATTACATATAACAAATTCTCCACAGTTCGCCTGACTCTGACTTATTAACTTACCGGTAAATTAGTGACAATTACTTTTTTTTAAATTTAGTCTTACTTTACTTTAACTTTATTTTATATTATTATTAGACGGTTGTCTATTTAAATTTCAGTCTAAGTCTAAGAAGTAGTAGACTCGACTCTAGACGCTTGTAGAGTCGCTAGTTACACTGAGCACTCTAGTAGATTCTAGTATTTTAATGGACCGTCTAGACGTATTTATGTGAGCTAGCATTCTTCGTGTCATGACTTTTGTGGGCTTTGCAGACTTTGCTTTATAATTATCTCCTGAGGATTTGCCACTTGAACAATAAGCCTATACTAAATATAGTAATAGTAGGCCTATAGTATATTAGCCTATAGGACTATAGGCTAGTAGGCTACTATAGTAAATACTATCACTATTTCATATATCGATTTTATCAATTCAAAAATATAATTCAAGAATTTTTATAGTAGGTTTGTTTTTATTTTTGTGTCCTTTAGTCCTTGTGACTAGTTGTGACTCATGAAGCATTCCAGCAGCATTAATTTTCATTAGCTGTTGGCCTATGGACATTTTGACATACAAGTCATAATAATATCCAACTCTGTAAACATCTAGGATGTAGGCTAATATTAAATAATGACATAATGTATGATTAGTCTTAGGAATATAATATTTTAAGCTGACGCCTTATTGTAATCAGACCATAAATAATAGAATAGATGGTAGGCCTAGACTATAAATTAGATTAAAATTATCATTATTAAAATTGATTACAAATATGCTTTTTTATAGCTTGCATTGTTCAACTAAGCTTATAGATATTCTAATTAATTTAACCCTTATTTATTTATTGTTTGTTTGTTTCTTAAATTTTGAAATGCACACAAAAAACTATTCACAGAGCTGATTGATGACACCTTTTTGGGATATGAATAATTTTATGATTTTAAAAACATCTTTTTTTTCAAATAATTTAGACTAGATTGATTTTTTAGTAAGTTATTTGTTCTAAAAAAAAGATTTTTTTTCTTGTCATTATTAATTTTTTATACCTCCTGCTAAATAGGGTCTGCCTAGAAAAGAAGGCCACACACATTTTAATCAGGGGAACTGTTCACTCCTCTCAGGCATAACTAAGGGACTAGAATCTGTTTTCTTTTAAAAATATGATCTTATTCCAGTAGCTTAACTAGAGTGGGCAGCCGCCCCAGGCAACAAAGTTTGGATAGGCTATGTATGTTAGCTTACTAATAACTGAAAACTAACACTTTAAATAGACGCCCATAACGATCCCCGTCAGAGGTGCAACTGACCTTTTTCTATGCACACCAAACATTATCTTATTGCGCTCACTGGGCAGGATATATCTGGCCCAGAGGCTTTAGCTGGAGATTATCTGACAGAAAATAAAAGATTTTCTTCCATGTGTTTACATAGCTGTCAAACTTGACATGTTCCGTAAACTGCACACATTTTATTTTCCGAATACCAACTTGTATATTTTACAGATTCATTTGCAACTATGGCAGCATTTCTAAAAAATCTGGCCACTGGATTTAACGATATGGTAACAGCCGCACAAGCCAAAATCAGTCCATTTACTGTTCAAGTCACAACTGTTGAAAAGGTTTCTCAGATCGGGTAATGTCATTTTATTTTAAATAAACTTATTTACTAAAACTTCAATTATCATTTTAAATTTTGTTGATAATAATAGTTGTAACGACTAGGGTTTGGCCAGATATGATTTTTTCACTATTTGCCGGATCCGGATAGTAGGCCCCTAATATTTGCCGGATCCGGATGATATTTCCAGATGTCATTTCCACGTGTATGGGGGTGTATTTTTTGGAATGCACGGGTTTCTGGAGGTACGTTTTTATCGATTTATTTGTTTATTATGTTTATTACCTAGTTATATGTATTGTTTATATATTTTATATTTCTTTATCAACTTTATACTACAGTATTACTTTATTTGTATTTGAACTTTGAAGTAATTCTTTACTTACCAAGATATTTGGATTTGGCAAAAATCTGCCGGTGGTATTTGGCAAATCCGGATAGTGCCAGATACCTTGATATCCGGCCTGGATATTCGACATGCCGGATATTCGGCCAAACCCTAGTAACGATCATCATGTATTCTAGCTTACAACACAACAATCATACACACAGTATCACATTATATCGCGTAACTGTAAATTGATGTTTCTTAAAATTATATCTATCCATATTCAGGTGTGTTCCCACCAAGCAGGATGGGTGCCTCACATTGTATAAGAAAGCAGCAACTATTCCAACATATGAATGCACCATCACTAAGCCTGATATGCCAACTAAAATATTTAGGTAATAGTTTGGCAGGGTTTATACGGCTGGGATAGTTTAGGAAATACTTACTTGATCTTTCAGGTTTGGGAAAACTGACTTAGGTTTGGAAAAGTTTGGGAATTTTAAATCTGAAAAGTAACCAATGATTGATTGATTTATTTGTTGTTGTTTTTGTGATGAGGGGATTGTGTGGCCAGTACAATGCGCTCGTTACTGTGCTTCTCACACGCTATAATCCCACCTCACTTGGTTCGTTGTCTATGGGCTATGACGGCTGCTGGCTGAACTAGACTGGTTGCATCAGCAACGCTTGATATTTTTATTTAACGTGCCGTTTCTCTGGCGATCTACCTTCCTTGCTTCACGTATTCTCATGCACACTCAATCAGAACAAACGAGTTCAAGTTAAGGAGTTACATAAGTCGAACGTTTATTGCCGGTATTAACGTGGTTATTTTACATAGTCACTCTTACATATAGGAATAATAAGGTGTCCACAACACATCAATTTTATCCAAGCACATAAACGTCAATACATGGAAAAGAATATTATATAAACACGACTTCACGACACAGTGATTCCAAGTGAACAAATTATATAAATAATGCAAAATGGAATAACGTCATGCAACATTCCAAGGAGAAGTATCCAGTCTCCTACGTCTGTTCTCCTTGTACAACATAAAACCTGCCCCTTATATCTGTCCACTCGTCAGTCTAACAATGGCGACCCAGGTCAAAAACGTCAACCAATGACAGACATGTCTACATTTCTCTACACAAAGATTGGTCAAGAGGCGTGTCCAGTGTCAAAGGGATTAGTCATAACACCTGGTCTAGCTAGAATGGGTGGGTGTAATAAAGAGGGGGGGGGCGGTTTGTCACCACATTTACTCTTCCCACTTGGTACATCTCGTGTCTTAAACAAAGGACCCTAACTAGGTGCAGCGCGTTACTCGCGACAACAAACAATAGGCCCAAATTGCTATCAAGACCGATCGACGGTTGAGACGCCCTCGGCTCACAGTGCAACACAGAACACCATAGCCAATTGCAAACAATAGATTGTAATGGCGGCGTACAAGGTGCTAGTGACAACAAAGAGATATAGTCTAGGTACGTCACGGTCTGACCAAGCGGTTGAGAGAGAGGGATAGAGTGTGGGGGGGGGATAGGTGTGTAGGGGAAATTATTTATCCCATACACGCCCATAATAACTAAACGTATGCGTAACTAATTATAAAGGACTAAACTTTGCATAATTAATTTCACATCATGACAGTTTTGTCTTTGTTGTTGTTGTTTTGGTTGTTTGTTTTGTTGTTGTTGTTGTTTTTTTGGGGGGGAGAAGTGTATCAGTTGTAAAATACTTGCCATTGCCTGGTGAGAAAAGGGGACTTTTGGTATTAATGGTCAAATGATGCCTTATATATCTGCTATATATAGCCAAACTATGGGGTTGGTAATAATAGTTCCTTTTCAAAGCTGACTGCTGACCCCAATGTTAAATTAATGAACTTCTTTTTTCAGACAGATTTGTCTAGCTCTTATGTTCATAACATTAGTTCCTTAAGAAACATGAAGAAGAGCTCACTAGTTAATTTGGCCATACAAAAGTATGGTGTGGCCAACTAACTAATTTTAAATCCTTCTCATATCTAGATAGATGCAGGGTCACACTAAAGACCTGGGTAAAAAAAAAAATCATTAGCACTACACCACATGATTCTAACCCAAGGGGAAATAACTCTGTTAGTAGATCACAGCAGACCGTATTCTGTTCAGTAGGGAAATGGAAATGGAAATATTTTCTTTAATGGCTCATAGAATAGGGAGCAAAACTTGGCAACATTATAGCATCAGTTATTGTTTTAACATTATTCTTAATTTACACAGTTTTCTTCTTACTCTTGAGTCCAACATATTCTGCAACACAATTAGCCCAAGTTAGAACATGCTTTTAAGCATTAATTTTTTTTAAATAATTGTAATCTTCTAAAAAATTGATCAATTTAGAGTTTATAGCATAATAAAATTATTCTTTTGAATGTAATTTCAACATTTATTGATTTTTTTTTGTCGGATCTACAAGTTTCTGGAACTACTTTTCAGTATATTTCACAAGTTTCTGGAACTACTTTTCAGTATATTTCGTCAGACTGTTGAAACAGATGCTGTTATTTTATATAATTCTCTGCTGACTACAATGCTGCCCATTGTGATCACTGGCACTGTGCCATTTCAAGAGGACAACTTACAGAAACTTCTAGACTGCATTAAGGAGCACCCCTCCTGGACTTCAGCTCATGTTGCAGCTTACCTAGGTTACCACACCAGTCTAAAATTTTCTGGTGTTTTTGAGTAAGTACTTAGATTACTAAGTCAGACTAAAATAATAAATATCCTGATGTTATTGTTTAAGTACTTAAATCATTAAGCCAGTCTAAAATATCCTGATGTTATTGTTTAAGTACTTTAATCACTAAGCCAGTCTAAAATATCCTGATGTTATTGTTTAAGTACTTAAATCACTAAGCCAGTCTAAAATATCCTAATGTTATTGTTTAAGTACTTAAATCACTAATCCAGTCTAAAATATCCTGATGTTATTGTGTAATTACTTGTAATCAAAAAAGCAATTGTAACATCCAGTTTTGTTGTGCTGACATTTATTAACTTCATATCCATGACTGTCAAATATTGACCAACTTGGCTCTGAGCTCCAGCAAATGCTTTAATTAAATTACTACGTGTTATAATGAACTAAGATATTTCCTGAAATGAAACAACATAAAGCAGCATTGAACTGTGGCTTTGAGGGTTAAAGGGCTGGCATATACTCCTGCACATGCTGAGCTTTGTTTCATAAGTCTAATGTCCTGCATTATCAATTTTAGTGATAAGGGGATGTAGCAAACTTAAGTCTCTGTTGTCAAGTTGTTTTGCATATTAGTGTGGTATTGGATATAAACTGAGAATATCACATTGAATTCAGCCATTGTAAAAATGTAAACTGTTAGATCTTGAGTACTTTAAACATTTTATTTCCTGTTTAGGAATTTTTTTTGAAATTTATTAGCAAATAAAATTTATTTTACATTTTTTAAACACAGTGTTTTATACAGTTTGTTCATAATAACTTATCAAAAGGAATAAAAGAAGTAGAAAATGTTCAATTCAGATATTTTTAGGGTTAGTGAAGTTCATGAGCTCTGTAGAAAGGCTACAGTGTTGTAATTTTATGTAGATTCTTATCTTAGTGGGTTTTTTATCTTTATATTTATATTTATTATTAAATAAAGATTTAGCCATGAACTTATGTTGCTGTTATATCTGTTCAAGTTGTATAGATGATCAGTGCAAAACTCATCATATGACGCCATTGATGGCAGCGTTAATAGGCAAGCAAGCATTAGCTGCGGAAGAATTGCTCAGACTTGGAGCTTGTTTAGAAAAGACAGACAAGAATGGGGACACAGCTTATCACTACGCTGTGTTGAATTGCCCACCTGTTGTATCGGTAAAAGATCATTATTATTTTTTGTGTTTGTATTTTTTTGTGGTTATTCTGTTAAGAGTTGTTCTAGTAATAGATGCTTGCTTTGTTAAAAATGAAGAAAAACAAGAAAATGGGAGAGCAAAGAATGGATTTGAGCAGGTTGAGAATGTTTTCATCACTGTATTAATATAATTATTAAATCTTATGTGATGATTTTTTCATGTATTTTATTTTGCTTTACCTCACTGAAATATTGGGATGCTGTTTTTGTCTAGTGATAGAGTGATAGGCTGCTGACAAGAATAGTCCACATTTGTGGGTTCAGCACTTTCCCGGCCACATAATCCCTGGGTTAACCCAATCTAGTCTGGCTCTGATATTTTTATTTTTTTTTAAAGCAAGAAGTGGCTGTAGACACAGATTTTGTGTCTTAAACTCCGTATAAAAATATTACTCAGCAATGTGTTCAAACTTAACTATCTGTGTTGTTCAGCTTCTGGTTGACTACGACCATTTTGGAGTAATCAACTGGTTGAACGGAAAAGGTGAGTCAGCGTTGCTAATTGCTTGCGGGCGTAAACTGTCGGAGGCCACAGAAATTCTGATAGGGTCAAAAGCTGACCCCCGAATAGCCACTGCTGACTGCCTACCCATACATGCAGCTGTTAAGGCATGTGATATGAGGTAAGTCAATGCTAAATGCTTTTTTTCTTAAGCAATAATAATATTAGTCAACTGAGAATAGCAAAGTTTTATCTATTTTGTGAAAAAATTAATTGTGGCCACCATCATGGGAGTTAAATTTCATTCTCTATCTTAGCCTGAGCTTGTATCATGGCTGTATCATGGCTGTATATTAAAAAGCCACATAAAAATTGATTTAAACAATACACATTAGTAAAGACCTATAGTGTGCAACAGGTGGCCTGTTGACCACAACACAGATGCCCCCCCCCCCCCCAGCTTATACAAACCAAACATTACATTTTCAAAGTCAATTTTCTCAGTTTCACAAAATTTGCTAAGATAGAACCTTCTTATACTCAGGAGTCAACGATTGGCTCAACGTTTCTAAGAAAGACCATCTTAAAAAGATTATGCATAGTTTGTGATATTTCCTTTCACATTTTTAACATTGATCATGTCACAAGGGCATTAATAAATATACCTTTTGTTTAAATATAAGTAAATTTATTTTTTAAACAACCAGGATTTTTAAAAGAAAATGAATTGAACTGAATGAATATACTTTGTTCACCAGGTCAGTAGAGATTATTATTCAAGCCTATCCAGACCAAGCCAATGCTAGAGATTTCAAATATGGAGGCACACCTTTGCATTGGGCTGAAAATGTTGAGGTAGTGGCATCTGTATACAAAGTTTATAGATAAAAAATAATAATTTTCAACATGACACAAGTTAGACTTTAATAACTTTAACTGCTATGAAGATTAAATACAGTTAAAAAGAACTTCATCAAACTGATTTCACATCAAATAGCAAGACTTTCCACACAGTTACATCTCTGCATCACACAACAAGGGTTGGTAACTCCGTGTGACAATCTTTGACCAATCTTTTATAGTCTCTCTAAACATGACCCGCACTGCTACTATCACTCATTCCTTCTGAACATAATTTGTTATAATCACACCACATTCTCTCAATTAGCATGTCCAGCCAACATAATTTGTTATAATCACACCACATTCTCTCAATTAGCATGTCCAGCCAACATAATTTGTTATAATCACACCACATTCTCTCAATTAGCATGTCCAGCCAACATAATTTGTTATAATCACACCACATTCTCTCAATTAGCATGTCCAGCCAACATAATTTGTTATAATCACACCACATTCTCTCAATTAGCATGTCCAGCCAACAAAATTTGTTATAATCACACCACATTCTCTCAATTAGCATGTCCAGCCAACATAATTTGTTATAATCACACCACATTCTCTCAATTAGCATGTCCAGCCAACATAATTTGTTATAATCACACCACATTCTCTCAATTAGCATGTCCAGCCAACATAATTTGTTATAATCACACCACATTCTCTCAATTAGCATGTCCAGCCAACATCCAAAACTTAAACTCACTCATCTGTCAGGCTTTATACATTGTAGCAACTAAATCTTTCTTTGAGTCATTTTTGGTTTATAGAAATTCTTAGGTATTGTTTTTTTATGCTAATGAATTATTTATTTAAAATAAGGACATACAATCGTGTACATTAAATTTATGTTGCTGATTCAAAGGTCATTGTTTGATACCTAGCTAACTATATCTATATCACTTTCTATTTTTTTTTTAAAAAGCTTTTAGTTCACAATTAAACTTACTAGTGACTTTAAGTTCCAAATTAGATAACGAAGTCCATCTTTCATCGCCCACCTCCAGTAGATTACTGACTTATTTAAATACAATTTATGTCTTTTTTCTCTGAACAGTGCATCCAAAAACTTGCTCTGCTTGGCTGTGACCTGAACATTCGAAACAACGAAGGCAATGCTCCCCTACATGTTTTTTTGGCCACCAAGAAAAAGACTGAGTGCCTATTGGCATTACTTTGTCATGGTGCGGACTGCAACATTCTTGATGCTCTTGGGGAGACGGTGCTTCACAAGGCTATTAAGGTGAAGATGACATGTTTTCAATAATGAAATGACATTCACTGATCTCACTCCTCAGCTGCACTGGGCGGCTGCTACTGTTTCATTGAATGGCACCAAGATAAATGTCCTGTTGTGTTTGTTGTACAGAATGATGACCTTGAGTTAGTCAGACAGTTTGTTGTGTTTGGTGCTGATGTCAATTTGAAGACCACAAACAGACAAAGTCCCAGGCATCTTGCCGCTGTATCAAGAGGAAAAAAAAAGTGAGTAGAGTGCAAGAAGAAATGATTTTATAGTTTCCTCCAATTGTTTATTTAAGTAGCACACCCATAGTCTGGCAGTAGAGTTGTCATGGCCATTCAAAGAGTCTCTGGCACACCCATAGTCTGGTAGTAGAGTTGTCATGGCCATTCAAAGAGTCTCTGGCACACCCATAGTCTGGTAGTAGAGTTGTCATGGCCATTCAAAGAGTCTCTGGCTCACCCATAGTCTGGCAGTAGAGTGGTCATGGCCATTCAAAGAGTCTCTGGCTCACCCATAGTCTGGCAGTAGAGTGGTCATGGCCATTCAAAGAGTCTCTGACACACCCATAGTCTGGCATTATAGTGTTAATGGCCATTCAAAGAGTCCCTGGCACACCCATAGTCTGGCATTATAGTGTTAATGGCCATTCAAAGAGTCTCTGGCACACCCATAGTCTGGCCTTTGAGTGTTCATGGCCATTCAAAGAGTCTCTGGCACACCCATAGTCTGGAATTATAGTTTTAATGGCCATTCAAAGAGTCTCTGGCACACCCATAGTCTGGCATTATAGTGTTAATGGCCATTCAAAGAGTCTCTGGCACACCCATAGTCTGGCAGTAGAGTATTCATGGCCATTCAAAGAGTCTCTGGCACACCCATATTCTGGCTGTAGAGTGTTCATGGCCATTCAAAGAGTCTCTGGTTCAATTCCAATGGTTTCAATTGTTCCCAGTGTATATCATTAAGTTCTGCCCAGCTGTGATGGTCACAAAGTATCCATTTGGGGGAAAGTAAAAGTAAGGCTGGTCATTGTGCTGCCCACATATTTTCTTTGTAAAGCAGGGCCTGTAGAACTGGTCAGCTGTGCTTCACTAGCACTGTAAAACTTTAAAGTCTGCAGAAACAAGTTGACTTACAGAAGAGATCAAATGATGTAAATGAAAGTAATTTATTTTTTTGTAACTTTCCAACAGTCTTTCATACAATCTCGAAGTATCTACTTAGTTTATTGTCTCTTTTTAAAGTAAATGAATTGTTCCACGCATAAAAATACATGTCTATCCTAGTCTACACTTTAAGACTTAGAGTCTGATACATTTTTACTCAAAATGAGTAGCCTATGCATTACACTGATTTTACTATAATTGTACTAGAAAAATATTTTGTGGTTAATTATGTTATATACTATATATACTTGAATGATATTTAATTAGAGCATATGGGTAATTAGTATAAATAAATGTCAGAAAATCATTCGCACTTTGACATTAAAATAATAGTTCAAAAAAATAATTTTTTATATATAAATAAAAATCATTAGCGAATATTCCTGTTAATTTATAAACATTATAATTTCTCAAATAAAATTATTTTATTTGTAAAGTTGTTCCGTTAAATTTGGAAGATGTTTCCCTTGTTTTTCATTTTGTTTTGTTTTTAAACCAACATAACTTTTACTTTCAGCCGTTCCTTGTTTCACAGAAATAAAAATATTGGGTTTGTAAAACATTCCATTTTCTCAACAGCGGTTTTGCTTTTTCCTGATTGAAAGATTTATTAAAATAAATTTTAAATAATCACAATTGGACAAGTTGGACTAACAGCCTGTAGTTAATTTAGTTTTTCTGCCTACCAAAACACTGAAAGTTGACATGAACGGTGGAGAGTGCAGGCAGCATGGCATTGTGCTGTTTACTCAATCCTATTGATTACTATGACTGGGAATCAGCCTCACGCAACAGAGAAAGATTATGTTATGCCAGGGCTCAGACGTGGTGGGAAAGTTTGGGAAAACTGACCTAGAATTGGGAATATTAGACTAGTTTTTTTTAAATAGACAAAATAAGCATGCATAATATTTAAAATTAAGTGTACATTTAAAGAGTCCTTATGACCCATCATGTTATTTTAAAAAATTTTCTATGGACACTTGAAGAACATCCACACATTTTACAAAATTTATTTAGACGACCTCTATACACTACAAGACATTGAAAACACAACAGTATCAATTAGTGGGGCAGACATTGAAAACATAACAGTATTAATTAGTGGGGCAGACATTGAAAACACAACAGTATCAATTAGTTTGGGAACTGTAAACTGTTTCTAGAGTAAAAACAATGGTTGCCTTTCTCTCAAAAATACATTTAAATATAATAAAGAAACTATAATCAACATTATAGTTGACAAGTCTTCCCCAAACCAAAGACTATAATAAGATTGACCGCTTGTTCTATTTTTAGCGATGAAATGTTAGTTTGCGCATTTGCGGTCTACAGTGCACATCAAAGACTATAATGAGCTGGATCGCTTGCTCTATTTTTAGAGCTTAACACTTGTTTTTTCTGTGCGCACACTGTCTTTAATGACTCCTAAACTTCCCTAAAGACTTCCGCTGTATACAACTTTTGATTTTAGTCTTACTTTTCCATTGATAATATCTTATCGATTTACTAGACCGGAAGTCAAGAAGTCTTGGTGCGATTAGAAATTCCGAATAAAAAGATATTTGAGTCATCAAATAGTAGAAATATTAAAGCAAGCGGTCCATCTTATATTAGTCTTAGCCCAAACACCGCGTTTGGTATGAATTTTTAAAAATCCATGCGCTAATGAAGTTGATTGAATTTCTTGTGTACAACAAGATTTCTACAACATGCCGTCAACTTTTATGAACATTTATTACTGAAGAAAAAATCATCTTTTATGTTTCCAAACATTTTTATCTCACAGTTTGCATTTATTATCATTACAGCATTTAGAGAAACCTATAAATATAAGACAGTTTGTAGTAAGACATTATTCTGTTTGATTGTTTGGCTAGGTGCAGGCTTCGCTATACACTTTCTCTAAACCTTGTTTCTCATACTGGCCAAGTTTTATATTTTCTTTATCTTGAATTGATTCATTCTCTTCACCCTAATGCTTTTACTTCCTGTTGCCCTCCATCATTGCAGACTTTCTTGTTCACTGTGGCATCCATTATATCATTAGACTGAATCAGACCAGAAGATCCATGACACTAAAAGACAGAATCAGACAAGAAGATCCATTACACTACAAGACAGAATTAGACAAGAAGATCCATTACACTAAAAGACTGAATCAGACCAGAAGATCCATGACACTAAAAGACAGAATCAGACAAGAAGATCCATTACACTACAAGACAGAATTAGACAAGAAGATCCATTACACTAAAAGATAGAATCAGACAAGAAGATCCATTACACTACAAGACAGAATTAGACAAGAAGATCCATTACACTAAAAGATAGAATCAGACAAGAAGATCCATTACACTAAAAGACAGAATTAGACAAGAAGATCCATTACACTAAAAGACAGAATCAGACAAGAAGATCCATTACACTAAAAGACAGAATCAGACAAAAATATCCATTACACTACAAGACAGAATCAGACAAGAAGATCCATTACACTAAAAGACAGAATCAGACAAGAAGATCCATTACACTACAAGACAGAATCAGACAAGAAGATCCATTACACTAAAAGACAGAATCAGACAAGAAGATCCATTACACTAAAAGACAGAATCAGACAAGAAGATCCATTACACTAAAAGACAGAATCAGACAAGAAGATCCATTACACTAAAAGACAGAATCAGACAAGAATATCCATTACACTAAAAGACAGAATCAGACAAGAAGATCCATTACACTAAAAGACAGAATCAGACAAGAAGATCCATTACACTACAAGACAGAATCAGAAAAGAAGATCCATTACACTACAAGACAGAATCAGACAAGAAGATCCATTACACTACAAGACAGAATCAGACAAGAAGATCCATTACACTACAAGACAGAATCAGACAAGAAGATCCATTACACTACAAGACAGAATCAAACAAGAAGATCCATTACACTAAAAGACAGAATCAGACAAGAAGATCCATTACACTACAAGACAGAATCAGACAAGAAGATCCATTACACTAAAAGACAGAATCAGACAAGAAGATCCATTACACTAAAAGACAGAATCAGACAAGAATAGCCATTACACTAAAAGACAGAATCAGACAAGAAGATCCATTACACTAAAAGACAGAATCAGACAAGAAGATCCATTACACTACAAGACAGAATCAGACAAGAAGATCCATTACACTACAAGACAGAATCAGACAAGAAGATCCATTACACTAAAAGACAGAATCAGACAAGAAGATCCATTACACTAAAAGACAGAATCAGACAAGAAGATCCATTACACTAAAAGACAGAATCAGACAAGAATATCCATTACACTACAAGACAGAATCAGACAAGAATATCCATTACACTAAAAGACAGAATCAGACAAGAAGATCCATTACACTACAAGACAGAATCAGACAAGAAGATCCATTACACTAAAAGACAGAATCAGACAAGAAGATCCATTACACTACAAGACAGAATCAGACAAGAAGATCCATTACACTACAAGACAGAATCAGACAAGAAGATCCATTACACTACAAGACAGAATCAGACAAGAAGATCCATTACACTAAAAGACAGAATCAGACAAGAAGATCCATTACACTACAAGACAGAATCAGACAAGAAGATCCATTACACTAAAAGACAGAATCAGACAAGAATATCCATTACACTACAAGACAGAATCAGACAAGAAGATCCATTACACTAAAAGACAGAATCAGACAAGAAGAGCCATTACACTAAAAGACAGAATCAGACAAGAAGATCCATTACACTAAAAGACAGAATCAGACAAGAATATCCATTACACTACAAGACAGAATCAGACAAGAAGATCCATTACACTAAAAGACAGAATCAGACAAGAAGAGCCATTACACTAAAAGACAGAATCAGACAAGAAGATCCATTACACTAAAAGACAGAATTAGACAAGAAGATCCATTACACTAAAAGACAGAATCAGACAAGAAGAGCCATTACACTAAAAGACAGAATCAGACAAGAAGAGCCATTACACTAAAAGACAGAATCAGACAAGAAGATCCATTACACTAAAAGACAGAATCAGACAAGAATATCCATTACACTACAAGACAGAATCAGACAAGAAGATCCATTACACTAAAAGACAGAATCAGACAAGGAGATCCATTACACTAAAAGACAGAATCAAACAAGAAGATCCATTACACTAAAAGACAAAATCAGACAAGAAGATCCATTACACTAAAAGACAGAATCAGACAAGAAGATCCATTACACTACAAGACAGAATCAGACAAGAAGATCCATTACACTACAAGACAGAATCAGACAAGAAGATCCATTACACTAAAAGACAGAATCAGACAAGAAGAGCCATTACACTAAAAGACAGAATCAGACAAGAAGAGCCATTACACTACAAGACAGAATCAGACAAGAAGATCCATTACACTAAAAGACAGAATCAGACAAGAAGATCCATTACACTAAAAGACAGAATCAGACAAGAATATCCATTACACTACAAGACAGAATCAGACAAGAAGATCCATTACACTAAAAGACAGAATCAGACAAGAAGATCCATTACACTACAAGACAGAATCAGACAAGAAGATCCATTACACTACAAGACAGAATCAGACAAGAAGATCCATTACACTAAAAGACAGAATCAGACAAGAAGAGCCATTACACTAAAAGACAGAATCAGACAAGAAGATCCATTACACTAAAAGACAGAATCAGACAAGAAGAGCCATTACACTACAAGACAGAATCAGACAAGAATATCCATTACACTAAAAGACAGAATCAGACAAGAAGAGCCATTGCACTAAAAATGAGAATTTTACAAGATGGATGATCCATGACACTACAAGACAGAATCAGACCAGAAGATATCTCAATGAACAATTAAAGCTATCTCTTTTTTTTTTATGCCTTTTATTGCCTGAATTTATGTCCAGTTCTATACAAGAGGAATTACCGTATATACTCGCGTATAAGTCGCACTTTTTTTTACCGAAAATTTCGACAAAAAGTAGGGGTGCGACTTATCCACCCGACACTGTTTTTAAAAAATTCGAAAAACATCACTACTCTGTCATAAAGTTTCTTACATAACCGTATAGTTGATTGTAGTGATGTAGAATTACTAGGATATGCCTAGGCCGACATTTTACATTTAGAAAACTTTCGTCTGTGTAAATATTACTATCTATATGTAACTGAAATTGAAATGGACAAATATTTTTGTTTTTTCTGACACCCACCCTCTTTTCTTTTGAACTTTTGGGCCGATTGTATATTGCCGAAACGTAGCGTAAGTTTAAAGGCGGCATTTTTTTGGTAGGCTTATTGAACGCAAATTACAGTATGGAAAGAATCGTAAATGTATGAAAGCCTGTCTATGTAGGTAGGCGTTTTATTTAGTATTTAAGGTCTAGGCTTATAAGCTATAGCCTACTAATAAGGCAGTGTTGAGCATTCCGATAAGACCGCCCCAGGTCTAAGCGATGTTTCCAAAAGTACGATCGGCAGATGGACGCGCGAAATGTCAATAGTGTGTTTTATTTTCATTAGTTGCATGTAAGAGTTGAAAAAAAAAACAGCTTGAAAATCATTACAAACAATGTTAATGGTAATTAGGACACATGTATAGCGCGTCATAAATGCCGGCGCCTCCCTGTCTCCAGTCTAGGCGACATTGAGTCTAATGACGTACTTCAAAGACTTTTTATGTGTAGGATAGGAACTTGTGTAGGGAAAGACTTAGATGAAGAAACACATACCTTACTTTCCCATCTCACTAGTGTCTGTAGGCCTATTGATCGGTTGTTTAATATAAATGAAGCCCTGCCTTTATTCGATTATGTTTGCCGTATGCACGATTAAAACCATTTTTTAAGGAAAGTTTCCAAACTAAGGTGAATATTTAGTAACTTTTATGTTTAAAAGTTATGCATTTTTGAGATATTAAAAGTCAGTATAACCCGGGAAGTCGGGGTGCGACTTATGCGCGGGTCAATGACAACATATAAGAAAAAAAAACTAAAACTAGGGGTGCGACTTATACACCGGTGCGACTTATACGCGAGTATATACGGTAATCTTTATAGAGCTGTTGTTTTAACTGACAGGTAGCATGAACAGTTCATCCAAGAAAACTCCACAGAGTTTTGCTAAATAGCATCAGCAAGTAATAAACCAGCTTATTGGTTGAGCTTGTTGCCACAATATACTTCCATTAGCTAAGATATTGCTTTGTCTATGAAAATAAAAATGAATCACTTTTGCACTTGCTTTAATAGAACTATTTTTAGTATAATATTACTATTTAATACTTTTATCTGTTACTTCTCTTATTACTGTAGAATGCTGGAGATGTAATTATAAATTATTGAAACTTAATGAACTAATAACTGTAATTTATTGTCCTCCACAAGAACACAGGTAATGATTGGACCCTCTGCCAGACATCTAACTAAAATTCCTTAAAACACACTTTTCTGATTTATTATAGAACAATCATTCATGATCCATTCACTCATACTCACAAATTCTGTTGATATTTGAACACCAAGAGTTTAAAAATGTATGTGGTTTACAAAAACAAGTAACAATCCTTATATTACCAGTAATTCTCCTTTTTACTAGAATATTATTTCATAAATTAATACTTGTTCATATTTAGACAGAGAAACCAGTTTTTTTTTTACTTGCTGCTTCCTTCTGCCCCACCCTTGCACAAAATATTAGAAAGTGAGGATTGCATTTCATACTTGAACTCACTTTTTATACTTATACACTGTAGTCTATATCTTTTGTTCAAATAATTTGAAAGCTCAATCAGGGTTAAGGAAATTAACAGTCAAGAAATTTTTAATGCATATATATATATATATATATATATTGTTTTATGCAGCTTCATACAGGGTTATAAATAGAAATTTGGAATTTTTAAATCTTCTGCACAAATTTATATTGATTACTATTCATTTGATTGATACCAATATTATTTGTTAAAAATGTATTTTCATCAAAAAAACATTATTGACCATGACTTACAAAGCATCTGTTTATATCAGCTTTACATCTTAGGTGATGTCAAATTTTGCTCTTGTGACTTGTTTGTTTTTATGGCTTGGAATGAAAAGTTCATCATATAGCAACACCAATCATAAACAATTTTGCTTTCTCAGATCATTGTTTTCATTTTTTTTCTGTGCCACTTTTGCTTACATGTATCTCATTCATCCCGCCTCCTCCATTATATACCAAAAATATAGCTTAAACATTTCTTACTTTAATATGTTTAGTACAGTATTCTCAGGAATAGATAAGAATTAGTAAGTAAACTTTAAGTTTGTTACTTTTTATTTTATTACAAAGGCTTACCAAATATGTTCAACTTTTTAATTTCCTGAAAAAAATACCTATAATATTTTTAAAAGCATTCAAGTAAGGAGCATTTGAATTTGCTCACATTTTTTTTTCACAATGCCCACTTACTAATCATTTTCATTTTATTTACTAATTGGTGTAACAATAATGTTGTTTAGTTTGTGTTGCAAATATCATCTTTATTAAAGTATTTTCATAATGTTCTTTCATTTCTGATTAGTTTTTTAACCTATTAAGCTCTTTCTTTGAAAATGCTAACGTTGTTTTGTTTGAATAATCTTATTATTGTGGCATTACGGTTTGCTCACCTCGCACAAGTCTATATGCTGCTCACAGGGGGAGTGGTTTATGTCTGGTAACATATTGTTTGCCGTCCCACAGAGACACCATCATGTTTCTCCTTCATGTTTCCGGTGCTGTACGATGTGACAAGACCTGCAAGGGTTGCCTGGCTGGTTGTGTGGCTGAAGGTCAGTACAATGGTCAGCCTGATCTAACTATGTCAGCTCTGATGCAACTGGACAGTGTAGGTAGGTAGGATAGCTTTTTAGTATTTATTATGTTTTTATTATTGCCTACATCAGTGTTCCCCAAATGTTGGTTCCTAACTAGGTACCTGGCTACAAAAACAAAGTTATCAGTTTGAAAAAAATCTGGGTCAGATTATCATGGTCTGTTTATCAATAAGATGTATAAATGTATCTTTGGCACCAAACTGACATTTTGTGATGTTTAAGCAATCCTCGGGTATAGACATCACTAGTTTAAAATTTTATTTTTTTTTATATTGGATAGTGTAGGTGATAAAAATGATGTAGTAGTAGAAGCCTCTCTTTATGTGAAAATTTTAAAATTCTGTTTTGAAAAACCAACCTTTTCAAAGCTAAGGATTTTTCATTTTTGCTTGCATTAAACTTTTCAATTGTTAAAGCTTTAGTGCAACAAAGAACATTTTTTTGTGCTCCTAGATTTAATTATTAATTAGTAAAGTTTAAATGTCATCTAAATCTCTTGACTGTGCAATCTCTTGGCTGTGCAATATCTTGACTGTGCAATCTTTTGTCTGTGCAATCTTTTTGTGCAATCTCTTGACTGTGTAATCTTTTGTCTGTGCAATCTCTTGACTGTGCAATCCTTGAATGTGCAATTTCTTGAATATGCAGCTCTTGACTTTGCAATCTCTTGACTTTGCAATCCTTGAATGTGCACTTTCTTGAATATGCATCTCTTGACTTTGCAATCTCTTAACTGTGCAATCTCTTGACTTAGCAATCCTTGAATGTGCAATTTCTTGAATATGCATCTCTTGACTGTGCAATGTCTTGACCTTGCAGCACTGTTTGATGAGCAGTTGATGGCTACAGTTGTACACAACCCCAGGTCATCAAACATGCAGGGAGCTGTTTTGGAAATGGCTGATACTCCTATATCTGTAGGTGACAGGGTGAGTGTCAATTTCATTAAGTTTGGATTTTATGAACCAAATAGACTTTTTGTTTTTGGTTCTTCACTGTACTTGATGAAAAGAAAAACCTGCAAAAAATATCACATTTTATTTGAAACCAGGTCCTGTGTTTGGATGGTGGTGGAATTAGAGGACTCGTACTGATCCAGATTCTTATGGAAATTGAAGCAGCTGTTGGCAAGCCCATTAGAGAATGTTTTGATTGGATCGGAGGGACAAGCACTGGAGGCATTTTAGCCTTAGGAATAGCAAGAGGTTCAGTTTAAAACATAATTTGTCATTGTTCTGTACTTGTTCAGTTGCACTGTAATCTGTTAGAATTTTTAGAATTATTTCTTGAATGTTTATTCATCTGATATTCAGAAATTAGTGTATATACTCACATATAGGTCGCACCCCTAGTTTAAGATTTCTTTTCTTATATGTTGTCATTGACCCGCGCATAAGTTGCACCCCGACTTTCAGGAGTTACACTGCCTTTAAACTTTTCAACAATGCATACCTTTTCAACACAAAAGTTACTAAATATTCACCCTAATTTGGAAACTTTTCTTAAAAAATGAGTTTAATTGTGCAAACATTATCAAATAAAGGCAGGGCTTCATTTATTTTAAACAACCGATCAATAGGCCTACAGACATTAGTGATATGAGAAAGTAAGGTAGGCCTATCTGTTTCTTCATCCAAGTCCCCATCCCTACTCAAGTTTCTATCCCTATTGTCATACTATAGTGGGTCGACACACACAAAAAGTCCTTCGAAGTGCGTCATTAGACTGAAAATCGCCTAGACTAAGTGGTGCCGGTATTGATAGTTGCAGTATACAAGTGCCCTAATTACCATTAACATTGTTTGTAATGATTTCAAACGCTACTGCGTGAACAAAATTTAAAAAGGGGAGAGTGCTGGCTTTGCAGAGAGTGTGCTGAATTCGCCACCGCCAATAAGATGTGTTTTTTCAACTCCTACATGCAACTAAGGAAAAATGACACACTCTATTGACATTTCACCCATTATTTTCATATAGATTTGGAAAAAAAAAGTTTGAGTGCAGAATGTTTCCAAAATGTCTTGAAATGTGTCGATTCACTGGTTTTGGAAACATTGCTAGAACATGAGGACATGGCGCGCACAGTTTTCTCGGAATGCTAAACACTGCCTTAGTAGGCTTTAGGCCTAGGCCATAGATTCTAAATAAAACGCATCTTAATCTACTAGTGTACAAGCTTATATACATATATTATAGGCCTAGAGAGGCTTTTACACATAAACGATTCTTTCTGAAATATAATTTGCGTCCAATAGCCCTACAAATAAATGCCACCTTAAACTTATAAATACGCTACGTTTTGGCAATGCAAAATCGTTTCAAAACTTAAAAAGCAAAGGGTGTAGAGGTTTCAAAAACCTAAAATATTTGTCAATTTCAGTTATATAAAGATAGTATATTTACACCTACGAAAGTTTTTTAAATGTAAAATGTAGGCCTAAGCAATAGCCTAGTAATTCTACATCATAACAACCACAGATACAGGTGATATTTGGAGCTTAATGACAGAGTAGTGATGTTTTTTGAACTTTTAAAAAACAATGTTGGGTGTATAAGTTGCACCCCTACTTTTTGTCAAAATTTTGAGTAAAAAAATTGCGACTTATACGCTAGTATATAGGGTACTTTTGATTCAACCACATTTTTTACATTACCATATTTTAGGTTTTTCCCTCCAGTACATGAAAGGTCTTTATGTAAGATTGAAGGATGAAGTTTTTAAAGGAAGTCGACCTTATGACAGTGGACCTTTTGAAGAAATGTTGAAGAGAGAGTTTGGTTCCGATACAATGATGGCAGATATCAAGCATCCCAAGTTAGTCTCAAACATTTAGATTATGATAAATAGAAGTTTGTTTCTTTAAAGATCTATTCAGTTTTCAACTGAAATTTAAGGTTCTTTTTTGTTTTGTTTATTTTAAAATAGCAAACAGAAATCCCCCTTTTGTATTACTTATATAATGAGCTTAATCTTTTTTTGAACAGAGTTTTAGTCACTGCTGTGCTAGCCGACAGACATCCAGCTGAATTATATTTTTTCCGCAACTTTGAACCAACCTTGACTCACCCAAAGTCATCACCTCGTAAATTTGCAGAAGAAGAAAAACGTCCGTGGGGTACGATGCTCTTTCTCAGTTAAATTACCTTCTCCTTTTCATTGGACCAGAAAATTGTTTTGTCCTTACAGACTATAACACTTGAACTTGAATCTGTTCTATTGTTTTGTCCTTACAGACTTTAACACTTAAACTTGAATCTGTTCTATTGTTTTGTCCTTACAGACTATAACACTTGAACTTGAATCTGTTCTATTGTTTTGTCCTTACAGACTTTAACACTTAAACTTGAATCTGTTCTATTGTTTTGTACTTACAGACTATAACACTTGAACTTGAATCTGTTCTATTGTTTTGTACTTACAGACTATAACACTTGAACTTGAATCTGTTCTATTGTTTTGTACTTACAGACTATAACACTTGAACTTGAATCTGTTCTATTGTTTTGTCCTTACAGACTTTAACACTTAAACTTGAATCTGTTCTATTGTTTTGTCCTTATAGACTTTAACACTTGAACTTGAATCACTTGAATCTGTTATATTGTTTTGTCCTTACAGACTTTAACACTTAAACTTGAATCTGTTCTATTGTTTTGTACTTACAGACTTTAACACTTGAACTTGAATCACTTGAATCTGTTCTATTGTTTTGTACTTACAGACTATAACACTTAAACTTGAATCTGTTCTATTGTTTTGTCCTTACAGACTTTAACACTTAAACTTGAATCTGTTCTATTGTTTTGTCCTTACAGACTATAACACTTGAACTTGAATCTGTTCTATTGTTTTGTCCTTACAGACTTTAACACTTAAACTTGAATCTGTTCTATTGTTTTGTACTTACAGACTATAACACTTGAACTTGAATCTGTTCTATTGTTTTGTACTTACAGACTATAACACTTGAACTTGAATCTGTTCTATTGTTTTGTACTTACAGACTATAACACTTGAACTTGAATCTGTTCTATTGTTTTGTCCTTACAGACTTTAACACTTAAACTTGAATCTGTTCTATTGTTTTGTCCTTATAGACTTTAACACTTGAACTTGAATCACTTGAATCTGTTATATTGTTTTGTCCTTACAGACTTTAACACTTAAACTTGAATCTGTTCTATTGTTTTGTACTTACAGACTTTAACACTTGAACTTGAATCACTTGAATCTGTTCTATTGTTTTGTACTTACAGACTATAACACTTAAACTTGAATCTGTTCTATTGTTTTGTACTTACAGACTTTAACACTTAAACTTGAATCTGTTCTATTGTTTTGTCCTTACAGACTTTAACACTTAAACTTGAATCACTTGAATCTGTTCTATTGTTTTGTACTTACAGACTATAACACTTGAACTTGAATCACTTGAATCTGTTCTATTGTTTTGTCCTTACAGACTTTAACACTTAAACTTGAATCTGTTCTATTGTTTTGTCCTTACAGACTTTAACACTTAAACTTGAATCTGTTCTATTGTTTTGTCCTTACAGACTTTAACACTTAAACTTGAATCTGTTCTATTGTTTTGTCCTTACAGACTTTAACACTTAAACTTGAATCTGTTCTATTGTTTTGTACTTACAGACTTTAACACTTAAACTTGAATCTGTTCTATTGTTTTGTCCTTACAGACTTTAACACTTAAACTTGAATCTGTTCTATTGTTTTGTACTTACAGACTTTAACACTTAAACTTGAATCTGTTCTATTGTTTTGTCCTTACAGACTTTAACACTTAAACTTGAATCTGTTCTATTGTTTTGTCCTTACAGACTTTAACACTTAAACTTGAATCTGTTCTATTGTTTTGTCCTTACAGACTTTAACACTTAAACTTGAATCTGTTCTATTGTTTTGTACTTACAGACTTTAACACTTAAACTTGAATCTGTTCTATTGTTTTGTACTTACAGACTTTAACACTTAAACTTGAATCTGTTCTATTGTTTTGTACTTACAGACTTTAACACTTAAACTTGAATCTGTTCTATTGTTTTGTACTTACAGACTTTAACACTTGAACTTGAATCTGTACTAGCCTATTGTTTTGGTGTGCTATTAACTTTACAACTTCTGTTGAAGAAAAACAAACTCTGTGTCAGTGATGCCCTCTACAAACCAATCTTTGCAAAACTTTGTATTTCTTCTGGCACTTCAAGATGTTACAATTTTTTTCTTAATTCCTTGTTTTTTTCTTGGTGTTTTTGTATTAGCTTCAGCTCTTTACTGAATGAGTGTATCATAAGAATTATTAAAAGAGTTTTTTTTTAATTTAATAATTAAGGCGAAGAACGTTTAAAAATGTATACATTAATTTTTATACTACCATTAACATTTCAATGATAAAATCTAGTTAGTTTCTTTTTGCAGTTTCTAAAGTTAGTAACAAAAATAATTTTACAGAATCATTAATAAATGTCCTTTAATTTGATTTTACTTTAAATAACTATTGCATAAAATATTTAGTAAAATGAAAATATTTTATTGGACCTTGATGTTTCAAGTAACTTTATCTACATTTGTATCCTAATTAACTTTATCTACTTATGTGTCCTAATCCATCGTTCCGAGTATCTCCGAATTAACAGCTTATTTTGACTTGTTATAATTCCTTTCATTAGAAACAGTATCATGTTTAAATGTATGCATTTGTTTGTTTATTAGAAACAGTATCATGTTTAAATGTATGCATTTGTTTATGTATTAGAAACAGTATCATGTTTAAATGTATGCATTTGTTTATGTATTAGAAACAGTATCATGTTTAAATGTATGCATTTGTTTGTGTATTAGAAACAGTATCATGTTTAAATGTATGCATTTGTTTGTGTATTAGAAACAGTATCATGTTTAAATGTATGCATTTGTTTGTGTATTAGAAACAGTATCATGTTTAAATGTATGCATTTGTTTATGTATTAGAAACAGTATCATGTTTATGTATTAGAAACAGTATCATGTTTAAATGTATGCATTTGTTTGTGTATTTGATTTAGAGCAAAAAGTTTGGGAAGCAGCAAGATCTAGTGGAGCAGCACCAACCTATTTCAGAGGCTTTGGTCCATTCCTTGATGGCGGACTGATTGCTAATAATCCAACACTGGATGTACTGACAGAGATTCATGAGTACAACTTGGGACTCAGTATGATGGTAAATCTTGTTGCAATTAAACAACTCTTGGTGCTTTTCTGTTACAATAGTTATTGTTATGGGGGTTTGGGGGCTGCTCTCAGAGCAGGTTTGGTGTCCCTGAATCAACCTAGCTCTGATGGGTACTCGACATTAGTTGGGGAAAAATAAAGGTGGCTGGATATTGTGCTGGCCACACAATCTCCTAGTTGACAGTGGTCAACGCTGCTTCACTAGACCTATGAATCAATTCGGTCCAACAAGAAAACGTTTGTATAATTATTTAAAAAATACAATAAGTATTAACTAAGAGTATTATTTGCGTCAACACTACATAATGGTGCTGATGGTAAAATACTTTTGCAAAACATCAAACAACCTCACTCATTGACTCTATGATTCTGGTTCTGTTTTAGCCAATCTAAGTATGTAGATCAGTTGTTTTAGGTTTTAATTGGCTTGCTTTGAACTCTTAAAAATAGTATTCATGGTATTGTTTAAAATGTATTGTTTGCTATGAAATCTTAAACATTGTGACAGAAGTATTTATATTTTTTGTTAATCAGAAAAGAAATACTATAAATTAGATGATCAAACTATTGGATCATAACAATGAGTGTAAAACAACAAGTTCTAAATATATTCAATTGCATTTATAATGTATTTAGATATTTCATGACTTCAAATATTTCATTTTGCCACACAGAATCGCAGCCAAGAAGTTCGTCCCATTGGCTGTGTTATTTCCGTGGGGTGTGGGAGGGTCCCTTGCATTGATGTACAAAGCACAGATGTCTTCCGTCCATCTGGACCTCTGGATGCATACAAAGCAGTGATGGGGGCCTCAGCTCTGGGGAGGCTAGTTGTTGATCAGGTGAGATAAGATTTCTTTATTTATACTAAATTTATACAAATTTGATTTGATAACAAGTTGGCGTCTTTCAGCATCAATAAATTTTTATTGAACAATATGTATTAGAAGTAGACTAGATAAGAGAAAAACTATTAACATGCAAGAACAGAAATATACTACTAAAATAGACATTCTCACACACATAATATCATACTATTAGTACAGAAAAGTTGTCTGACTGACTGACTGGCAAAAATCAGACTGATAAGTGTACAAAAGATTTCCTAAATCTCTCTATTCTAGCAGTAGAAGTTCTACCCCACATTTTTTCCTCTTGCATCTTTATTCTACTTTATATATTTTCTTTGCCATTGTTTGTATAACATTGGAAAAATATTCTGGCATCAGGGTTGGCCTTTCAAGCTTTTTTTTATAACTAGTTTTTAATAGACTTTAAAAACTGAGATGTTTATATACCGGTACATTAGTAAATACTTTAAGAAGAAAGCATTTCATTTTACTTATGATTTATTCTAAACCCATTAAATTACTTTTTTCCTTATTAATTATTCTATTTCTAACCTAGCTAAGTAACTATGGGTATAAAAATCTTGGTTATTCTCTGAGGAACACATATTCCATCGATCTCTTTAAAAACTTAACCAGTTAATATCCAGGACTCAAAGGAATAAGTAATTTTATCTCTCAGTTCAATAGGAGTAGTAGTCTTGGTTATGCTAAAACTTGACTAGTACCGGTCTCTTAGTTCTTTGATATTCTTCATTTCTCACATGAATTGTTTTCCCCCCACAGGCAACAATTTCCGAAGGCCGTGTTGTGGACAGAGCCAGATCCTGGTGCAGTATGATCAATGTTCCATATTATCGCTTCTCACCACTGCTGTCTGAAGATATCAGCCTGGACTGCCACGACATTAAAATTCTGATCAACATGATGTGGGAAACTCAGTGCTATATGGTGGCCAACAGACACCGGCTGACTGAACTGGCATCTTTACTCAAATGTTCTGCCCCACAATCCCAAGCTACTTTTTAAAAAGGTGTTAAATAAATTGTATTACTAGAATTACATCATCAATAATGTTTATGTGCAATTTTGTTCTCATTTCTACAGTAGATTTATTTATTTATTATTATTATTAAATTACAATGTTTTTGACCTCTAATTTTAAAAAAATGTTTTGTCAAAATTATTTATCTTTTCAAATGTTTTGTCAAAATTATTTATCTTTTCAAATGTTCATCATTTCTTTTGGGGTTTTTAAAATATTTTTTTTCTGTAGACCTCTTCATCATTGAAATTATATGAAATTAATCTTTCATGTCAATCAGCCACACAATTTTTCTTCAACTTGCATTTAACAATACTGACTGTAGTTTATAAAAGAATATAGTACATTGTGCAGTGAAATATATCAATACCAAAGAATTTGATTCTATATGAAGTTTCATCATGTTGTAACTTTGATGTTTATTTTGGTCTCACTTCAAAAAGCATTCATCTTTAAATCTTCTTCCCCCTCACCAAACAAAAACACCTCCTGAACTGTATGACATGACATTTTGTCTTTACTCTTTGATATAAAATATATTTGTATGATAGCGGCTACTATCTTGGTTTTGGTCTAGAACAGCACAGTGATTGTTTTCATCTACTTGTTTTATTTGATATAATTCATGAACAAACAATATTACATATCAGTTGTACTGCTAATTGTACAAATACATTTATTTTCTAATATGTTATGGCTCATAGCAACTGCTTCTAAAGGTACCACATTTAATAAGTAGTCCAATACTTTTGATATGAGGAACTTAATAATAAAATTTTAAAATTGGTTAATACCTAGCAACTTTATATTACAATCCATGTTTTTATTGAGTTCAGTTTATAATTTAAAGTTTCTGATTAACTTTCCCTTCATTATATTGAAATAAAATTCAGGCAACTGTTAGATCAAAATTTGAATCTTGGCAGAATATTGGAGGCTTAAATGTTAAATAAAATTTTTATTCCAATGAAGGTTATGTCTCACTTGAAAGAGTTCTGTCCACTTGTGAGAATTCAAAATTTGTAGTTCCTCCCTTAGTACATTTAGACCTAGACCATCAGAATACTTTAAAGGATCCAGCCATCCAAATGTACATCAAAAATATTAGGTCACAAAATAAGAATGAAAGCCTATGACATAATATAATTGTGAGGGACCTATAACAGAGGACCTTTAATAGAAGGCCTATAACAGAGGACCTTTAATAAAAGGCCTATAACAGAGTACCTTTAATAGAAGGCCTCTATTCTTTGCCCTAAGTGGACATTTTGTGGAATTTTTTTTAACCAATTTAAAGTAGAGCTGTTAAGTAAAGATATCACTTTGTTGTCAAACATTGTGTAGAAATATCTTTTATATGTTACTTATAAACCATTATAAGCTATAGAAATCTTGGTGGGTCACAAAATAAAAGTATTAAAAAAAACTTGGTAACAAAAGATAAATTGGGAGTTTTTTTTCAAATAAAAACATTAAAACACCTTTTTATTTTTAAATCCTAATAAATAATGTAGTCAAAACCTTTCTGTTGTATATTTGCAGCGAAATCCCATGACATAAAATATGTATTACAATTTGCTATAAAATAACTACCAGTATCTAGCAATCAATTTTATTGTGATGTTTATTGCCTTTCATTTTGTAAACATTTCTTATCATTCCAGGTAATATTTTATTGTTTAAAACTGTTTGACAGTTTTTTCAATGCATTGAAATCCTTTCAAATATTTTAATATGGATTTAATTACATTCCTCATAACAAGTAAAAACAATTGTCCATAATAAATAATGTAAAAAAAAAAGATAAGTTTAAGAAGGAGAAGTATTTAATCTAAATCTATTCCTTACATGTTTTGATCAAAATCTTGTATATAGTGAAGTTTTTCTTTGATAGGTTTATACATAACCTTTTGCATTTTTATAATCATTTAAAATAATAATATAATTTTTTTTAGTTTTGTTTTATATTTTGTTGAATTTTAGTTTTTTAGTGTCCTGGTAAGACAGGAATATATTTTGTTATTTTTGTTTTGTTCTACGAGAATATGCAGTAAATGTATTGTTTGGTTGACTTTGTTCTAAATGGTTTCAACTGGATTAATACCTATAAAAAACATATAAAAAAGTATAAAAACGTGTGAGAATATGACCTTGAACAAGTATAACTCTAAATATATAAGAGCAAGTGATTTTTTGCATTGTTCATTGTTTAGTGAAGGTTGGTCAAGAGGGTTAAATAATAAACTAAATCTTAAAAACAGCTTATTGATTCATTTTTTTTGTTTTAACTTATTGATTTTTTAAATTAGGAAAATAAATTATGAGAGGCATTATCCAGTGTAGTCAATATTAATTGATTATCTGGATGAAGAAAAATGAAACAATAAATAATTCTGTTAAGTTTGAGCAGATTTCCTTGTAATTTAGAAAGAAAACAATACTTTTCACTATTTTATCTTTTACAAAACTCAAAAATATGTGATAGAATTTTAACATCTTTTATTATCCAACTCAGTGTAATATAAAAACAAAATATAGAAAAAAACATTTCAACAAATATAAAGGAATATATTAAATATTGAAAGTCTGTTAAAGTCACTTCCTTGTGCAGTGTGTATGTAAATCAATTATACATCTGTTTTCACATACAACTTTAAAGCATTAAACACTTCCATTACCAGCCCAATTTTTTCCTCTATTTATCCCAGGTATCAGCTATTGTTTTACCATTAATAGCCTATGTGCCAGGCAATACTTCCTACTAAACAATACCATGGATTTTACAAAAGAAAAAAAAACTATTTCATTGGTTGATATAAAACAAAAAATTATTTTGAATAACATAACTAATGTCATTGTACTCAATTACTTGTACTCAACTACCCTTGTAGTCTTGTATGACAAAAAATATACACAGCTGGGCTTAAAGAGAAAAAAAATAGCTACAGGAGTTATACACGCCTGGTACTAAAAGAATGAAGTTTTAAATACCAGTTACCAGTATAGAAATTAATGCAGCTTTCAAACTGTTCCCATACAGGCTGCCATTTATTTTTGGTTTAATAAAGTCTTCTGTTAGGGTCAGAGCCAGATTTAATGTAAACAGATGGCCTCATGAGCAAAGTGGGATTTCCCAGTTAAAGGCTGTCCTGTTCCATTCATTATTTCATTGACTTTTACAAATCAAATGATTGTATGCGACATTTTATTTGCAGAAAGCAATTTTCTTACACTACACATAAGTCTTAATTTATTTATTACTGAAATAAAATAGTTTTGTATTAAATTGTCAAATCGTCTGATACAGATCAAGGCATATTGAATATCCTTGCAGAATATTTTACCAGTTAGCATTATAGTGCTTTAGCTTTTTTATTTGACATAGTTGGCTGGCAGGGTTATTGTTAAAACAAGATATCTTTTAGATTTGGGCTATTTTTTTATTTGACATAGTTGGCTGGCAGGGTTATTGTTAAAACAAGATATTTTTTAGATTTGGGCTATTTTTTTGTTTTCTACAAACAAGTGTAAAAAACAAATTGAAAGCATCTGGACTTTGACATAATATTCTTAGTTTAAAATTTGGAGCTGAATGAAACTAAACAAACCATCAAAGTTTACTTTTCTCTTTCTGCCAGCTTTTCTCCTTTTCCAAATCCTCATAAGACCTCAATAATCTCCTCTCTACTTTAACTCCCTCGAGGTCATGGACGCATTCAAACAATGCTTGCACTAGAGGGAGCCACTTGTTTTTATTTTTGAAGCTTGCCATGTCATCAGTGAAATTAGTGATGTATGACCAACCTACTTTGTATACAGGGTCAAGTGCACAGTACTGATCTCCTTTGCCAGAATGGCCCGTCATGTACCAAAACTGTAAATATAAAATGGATGAAGAATTTAAGATACCCAATGAATTATCCAAAAACAGTAAGAAAACTATCTTTTAATTTTATTTTAAAAAATGGAATTTGTAGTTTTGTAATACAAGTTTGAACAAAAATACAGAATTTTTTTTTTTTTAATGTTTTATTAACAAAAGGGAGAAGTGAGGAGCACACAAATTTGCATAGGCAAATGATTGGTGCAAAAAAATATTTGTAAATGGAATTGAAATAAAGAATTGAGATAGGAAACTCTAAAAATCAAGAATTGTTAATATTCTCTTAAGTTACAAATGAACACTATCCAACAGCCATTTGTTTCCTGCGCATTTAGGAGAAGTAAAAAAGAAAATGCAGAGATAGTTTGGTTAAAAGTGAGTTCCGATTTGTATAGAATGAAAATAATCCAGAACACTTGGCTTGTTTGTTTAATGCATGGAATAATGATCAGTTTAGATTAGGACAAGACTTTGTACCTGTGTGACTATATGCTTAATAAAATTTTGTGAAAAGGAAAAAAAGGGGAAAGAAATCTTACATCAAGTTTTTTTTATTTTTTTTTCATTTTATACAGAAGAAGGGGAATGAATTGAACATATTTTTAAAACTAAATGGAAATAAATGTTTAAATATTTGATCCCTAAATGAAATGACGTAGAAAGAGTACAAGTTCATTTGCATTTCTTTACCAACCAAAAAATATTATATAATTTAACAGCCAGTTCAATCCCAGGACCATATGCCATTTATTTTAGTTATGTCTACTGTAACACAGAAAGTTCGAATCCTATTGAAAAATCTGGAGGGTGAGCTTGAGTCTACCCAGCTCTGATGGGTACCATACTATAATTGACTTAAAAATAACGGACGAGCTTTCCGGCTCTTACGCCCTCGGTGTAACAATGTTCAGGTGTAACAATGTTCAGGTGTAACAATGTTCAGGTGTAACAATGTTCAGGTGTGACAATGTTCAGGTGTGACAATGTTCAGGTGTGACAATGTTCAGGTGTAACAATGTTCAGGTATGACAATGTTCAGGTGTGACAATGTTCAGGTGTGACAATGTTCAGGTGTAACAATGTTCAGGTGTAACAATGTTCAGGTGTAACAATGTTCAGGTGTAACAATGTTCAGGTGTAACAATGTTCAGGTGTAACAATGTTCAGGTGTAACAATGTTCAGGTGTGACAATGTTCAGGTGTAACAATGTTCAGGTGTGACAATGTTCAGGTGTGACAATGTTCAGGTGTAACAATGTTCAGGTGTAACAATGTTCAGGTGTAACAATGTTCAGGTGTAACAATGTTCAGGTGTAACAATGTTCAGGTGTAACAATGTTCAGGTGTAACAATGTTCAGGTGTAACAATGTTCAGGTGTAACAATGTTCAGGTGTAACAATGTTCAGGTGTGAAACAAGAGAGGGGCACACAAAGGATCTGTCCGGGCGTGGCGTGTAACTTAGGAGTCACATCAGGGGCTGTCCCCCATGTGTTAGCCCACCAGTATGCTTTTGATACAAGCGTACTGGTGGTGTCCACACTTTGCTGATTTGAGGCCTATGGGTACAGAAGTGCTGATGGGTACCAGATATTAGTTGGTGCAATGTCAAGTTGGGCACTGTCCTGCTTGACAGGCCATATGAATCATATTGGTTGCAGATGATACTTTACTTTTACCTTGCTGTATAGATAAAATCTGTGAATAGTGTTACATAATATGTTTTCATGAATAGAAAATATTAGTTTGTTTATGTAACATTTGTGAAAGAAGAGAAAAAAAAAAACCATGTGTAATAATTTAAAATTATAAAAAAAAAAAAGAATTATTTTTTAAACTATTGATTTTGTTAGAGAAGACATTGGCTAGAACATGTAATACTAAAGACTTAGTAAAATGTTTTTAAAATAATACAAAACTCCACAACCTTATCTCCTTCCACTACAGGTAAAAGCATTGTGCCCCGTCCAAATATATCCTTGCTCCCTATGGTAAGATCAGTTCCGTGAGCCAAAGGTTCTTGCAAGAGAGCAATGGATTCTTGTAACAAGAGAGCTTTGCCATCATAGCAGCCACCATTGGCTAAAATTCCTGCCAACTTTGCTAGACCTGCTGCAGTACCTGCACCATGAGTACCAGGACTTGGTAGTGTCATGAAATCAGGATCATTCAGTACACGAGTCTGGAACAAAATAACCAATTTTTAAAACTAAACAATAAAAGACTTGGTAAGGGTTTATTTTTATTGAAAATTATTTCCTTAAAGTCATCTCTGTAGTTTATTAGCATGAATTCTTTTAATTAGACATAGCCATGCTTTTTCGGCACAATTTGACTCCATCCAATATTTGTACTTTTGATTTGTCAACCAACATGTTCTTATGTGCATCCATTTTAATGTGTAGAAATAGTTTGCAAGTTTACCCTGTAACCCTATAATTTTCATGTAATTCATCCAAACAAAAGACCAGAGGCTAGTATTATCAAGTTAGTAGTGGTGACATACCACCTAGATTTCTCTGGCCACTATAGGGCCTACTCTTGATTCCTATTCTATGCCAGTAACCCATGAACAAGTAATTGACCATTTTATTTGGACAGCGCAAACTTTTTCTCCACTTAAAACATTTCTTTCCTAGACTTGGACAATTTGCACCTCATGCTATTGATATAGTGAATATATATGGCATGGGATATTTATATATTTGATATTGTAAATTCTTTTAAGATAGCAAAAAGAAATGTCCATAAACAGTTTATAAAGTTAAGTTATTTTTAATTTTGCAAGCGCTATATAATGTAAATATTTAAATTCATACTGGACGCCAATCCTTTGGTTGAGCGAACGCTAACTGATAAAGTGATATGTCTCCAGGAAAATTTTCCGCCATGCTCATCATGGCCTCTTTAGAAAGCTCTATTGGTTCCAATCTAGCTACTTTATACTGTAAATGTTTTGGCACTCCAATATGAAAGTCTATACCTGAAAATGCATTTTTTTTACATCAATCAATTCAATAAATAATTTATGATATGTTGTTGAAGGCCTACATATTGATGAATACATATCTGCACTCAGAATTACAACTTTTTAAATAGAAGCTAAATGAGTAAATAAAACATTTTTAAAAACAACACAAATTCTGTTTTTTGAATTATAGATTAATTTAATTTAGATTTATTTAATTTTTAAATTACAGGGTTAATGTAAAATACATTTGAAGATAAACTGTTCATAAATAACATTATGTAAAATTGTAATTTATAGATTTTGTTAATGAAATATAAATTTAAAAATGATACCAAATGGTTTTGCTATTTCATCACTGAAGTAATCAGAGAGTTGTCTTCCTTTTTTATCAACTTTCTTAACAATCTCGTTGAGATAAAGGCCAAAGACTACTGGGCTGTAACCGTGAGAAGAGCCTGCAATAGAACTGTATATTAGAGAATCTTTATTACGGCAAACAGATTTTAGATTAAAAACAAAACCAACAAAGAAGTAAATATTTTCTAAACATATTTTTTTACCGGGAAGCCAAAAGGGTTTTTGTTGAGCAAGGAGTCGACTGAGCCTTTGAGGATCATCTCGCATGCACTGAATTTCAAAATTCTCACTTAATGCTACTAAACCTGCCTGATCAAAAAAAAAAGAATACATTATGTTCCAGGACAATACAGAAATTTCTCTATTGTAATACTCTAAATTTAAAATTGTTTCTCTCATATTTAATTTAAACAAAATCAATGGTAAAAATTTAGTTATTGAGGAATTTCAAAGTTTGTATTTATGATAAGAATATGAAACAAACATGTTAGATCTATATATTAAAAAAAAATAATTCTTAAACATTGAAGCTGTGTAGACTTAGCAACACTTTCCAGACCCAGGGGAAAATCCTAGACTTTACAAGGATAAAAACCATCTGAGCATGCTGCCACTAGATACTACTTTATTTTATTTTGATTTCTAAAGAAGGCTTTAGTTCAGTAAATTAATTGTATTAAATAGAAATGTTAACTTTTAGTTTAATAAAATGAAATAAGAACAACTAGTTAGCATTAAGAAAAATAGATCTATTTGCAATACAAATAAAAACCAAAGTGTGCTCTGAATATTCTAGACTCAAATAATAGTATATTTCAATGCATAACAAGCAGCATGGTGCAAAGACAGGTGAACCAAAGGTCCTGGGTTCAAATCCTGGTGAAGGCTATGATTTTTTCCCAGGTCTTGGGGTATGCCTGAGTCTACCAATCTCTGATGGTACCTGCCAGTTGGGACAAAGTAAAGGCAGCTGGGCATTGTGCTGGCCACACAATCCCCTAGTATGATGTGGTGCAGAAACTGGTGATTGCTGCTTCAAAGGTCCTATATAGATCAAATTGGTCCAACAGGGATACTTGACTTTTTACTTTTCAAATTACCTGGTAATAATTTTTGCTTTCGTTCAAAACCAAAGGAAACATGGAGCAGGACGGTGGACCTGAAGGCTAGAGGCCTGAATCTAGAAACATGGAGAAGGACCGTGGACCTGAAGGCTAGAGGTCTGAACCTAGAAACATGGAGAAGGACCGTGGACCTGAAGGCTAGAGGCCTGAATCTAGAAACATGGAGAAGGACGGTGGACCTGAAGGCTAGAGGCCTGAACCTAGAAACATGGAGAAGAACCGTGGACCTGAAGGCTAGAGGCCTGAATCTAGAAACATGGAGAAGGACGGTGGACCTAAAGGCTAGAGGCCTGAACCTAGAAACATGGAGAAGGACCATGGACCTGAAGGCTAGAGGCCTGAACCTAGAAACAGCCCCGCGAGCTGCAACAGAACGAGATAAATGGAGATCTCTGACTTTCGCCTCAAGCGCTAGCCGGCATGGAGAGGACTGAGTGAGTGTAATTAGAAATTATTTTCCCACTTTGATTGATTTTCTAAGAGAATGTTTCTTTGGTGCAAGCCTTTCTCAGTGAATATTTGGGATTAATTTTGAAATAAGACTGAAAAATATATGTATTCAGGCTACTACCACCACAGTACATTATATTGGCCCAATATTCTGCCAATATTTCTTTGCCAAATGTTGGGCCATTATGGTGTGCTGTTTGGGTTTATATATGTAGTCAAAATAGTTAATGTGAAATTTCAGACTTAATCTTAAACTTCTGACTCATAAACTTGTAATACTGAAGATTTAAAACCATTTTAAAAATATATATTAGATGAATTTCAAATAAAGCAAGTAAGCAACAGATGTTAAGCAAACTTACCCTGTGTGATAAAAGCATTTCTAGGGTTATATTTTCTTTTCCATTTTGAGCAAACTCTGGCCAAAATTTTGAAATTTTATCTTTATATTGAAGCAGACCTCTGAAAATATTGATAAATAAATTGTATCCATCAATGTTTTTTTTTGGTAAATCTCTATTCTTATTTCATAAAACATTGTATAGCCTAAATAAGAGCAAAACATGCATTAAACATTTTATACTATAAAACTATAGTGTAATTAAAGACCAACCTTTCCACCATGTGAGCTATTGTGACAGCTGCGACAAATTTTGTACACGAGTAAAACAAGCCATAAGTTTCTTCTTTCCACGGCCGCCTGACTTGTACATCTGCCAGACCGCCCCATAAGCTAACGACAAGTTGACCTTTGTAATAAGCTGCAAAACTACTTCCTTTCTCTTGACCATTTTCAAAATTATCACTATATAAATAAATAAAAATATATTTCATGAGCATTCTTTCTTAAATTATGTAACAATATAGATTTCAATACCATGTAGCTGCCTATGTCTGAAGAATTATGGGAGGATAAGGGGCAAGTGGGATATTATAATGCCCTTGTCCTAAAGGAATTTTTTTTACATGAATTCTATACCGCTCATAGCCCATACCACACAGAAATAAACATTGAAATGATAAATAAGCCTACATAAAAGTTTTCCCAACACCCATTTTAAATGAGTTTTTTTTTAATTAGTAATCATTACAGCAATCCATATTGTCCCAACATTTTGCCAAGCTTTAATAGGTTAAGATATTGGCAGAATGTTGGACCAATATATATATATATAGGAATGTATATAAGCTTATCCTATATAACTTAATAGCTATATTATATTGTGATTAATAATAATAATAATACTAATAATAATAGTATTTATAAAGCGCTATTGTTAATGGGTTATATTTTGTCTTTCCCATTATACAATAATTCCAGTCTCTTCGGATTATTATTATATTTAATAAAATGGTATTTTACCTTTTCTTTACTGCTGTCTGACATCGACAGATAAAGACACAACACTTTCAATTTATGATTAAATGAAAGGAACACTACTCTGCAGCATATTATATTTAATTCACATAAATCACAATTAACATTTCACATCAATGAAATAATATTACAAGTCCAAGAAATATAAATTCTTCTGAGTCCATCCCAAATATAATTATACGTCTTTACGTTACAAAGTGCTGCGGGAGACTAACTTAAACAGCGTGTTTGATCATGTGACACTTTCCATTTTACCAAGCGAGATTCTAAGTTTTATTCTTCTTCTTCTTCGTTCTCAAATGTTATGATTGGGAGGATTCAGACAACAAGTCCGATAGTTGTAATGAACTGTGCGGTGGCTGTCAGTTGCTCTAGTCAGGGGCCAAATGGCTGACCGGGTAGAAAGATACAGAGGGCAGGTCTGAAGGACATGCTCCGCATTTTCGGGAGCTGTTTCGCAGGGGCACATTTCTTTTGCTCCGATTCGTAGTTTGCGGAACATATGTTGCTTTAGCCTGTTGTGACCAGTCCTTAGTCTGAAGATGATGTTTTGAAATTGGCGGGAGAGTTTGTAGTAAGCATCAATCTTTGGGTTGTTTTGTTGCAGCTCAGACCATCTTTCGGATTCATTCCTTTTGAGTATTGCCTTTATTTCTTCGGGGTGTAGAGATGGGTCTGTCTGGTTTTGTCTGCCTCCAGCTTTAGCTAAGGTGTCGGCAGTTTCATTTCCTTCATTTTGTATATGCCCAGGGATCCATTGGAGAACCAGTTCTTTAGTTATTTTGTTCAGTTTTAAAAGTTCTGTACTGAGTGACTGGTTGATCTGGGCATTTGGGTTTTTTAGAGACTGGAGTACTGTTTTGGCGTCAGTGAAGATGACAATCCGGCTGTTGGGGGATTGAGTGTGGCTTGTTAGTATATTTGCAGCAAGCTCAATTGCTTTTCTTTCTGCTCTAGTGTTTTATTCAATACCCGATTCTGGTTTTCTTTATGTTGTATAACTCTTACTTGTCTTAATATTACAATTGAGTTACATGAGTCATTTCCCCTGCATAACAGCTATCAACAAACATAGTGTAGGCTCTAAGCGCATCAAAAAAACGGAGAACAAAACATACATACATATCACATAACATATAATGGCTAGGGTTATACAAAATCAGACGAAAATAAAACATAGAACTGATTTCTAAAGGTGAATCTTAAAATAGTGAGTCTTTAAGTTCTTTTTAAAAGTGTTGTAGCAGTAGGTTTGTCTGAGCTTGAGGGGGAGCGAGTTCCATACCTTTGGGCCAAATGATGAGAAGGCTCTCATACCACAAGTCTGCAGCGAAAAACGCGGCACAACCAGTAAAATGAGTCAGCTGAACAAAGGTCTCTTTGCGGCGCATATGCTGAAATTAGTCCACTGAGGTATGATGGCATTCTGTTGTTGTTTAAACATTGATGGCAAAGTGATGCGATTTTAAATTCCATTCTTGCTTTGAATGTAGCGAGCGAAAAAGGGCAGTTCTTGAGACTCGTTTTGACTTGTGAATAACCAAACGCGCAGTACTGTTCTGAATGCGCTGTAGCCTGGCGATTTTGTCTTCTGACAGGCCGGCTAGCAGGGCGTTACAATAGTCGATACAGGAAAGTATCAGGGCGACTGTCAGATTGCAGAATCAGTGAACAAATAGGGTCGTATTTGTCCGAGTCTACGCAACTGAAGATATAAACCTCTGCAAAGATGAGATATATGATGGTCGAAGGACAGTGTGGGATCCAATAAAACATCAAGATTATTCACTGTTAACAAATGGCACTTGGCAGTTTATCACGGTGATGGATTCTGGACCATTGAATTTTGCCAATTTACTCTTGGATCCGCCGATTCTGATTATCTGTTTTTTCCTCGTTCATTAGTTCATTTTGAGCCTGTTTCTCCCCGACCACGAACAGACGCTGGCGATTGCACAACTGACCTTTGCAGCAAGACAAGGGGCCTCAAGAGGAACCGTATGATCATACAATTGTGTGTCATCAGCGTAGAAGTGATAAGAAATTCCGAAAGGGTTGATGACCTGGCCAAGTGAATACACGTACATAGCAAATATCACAGGTCCTAGAACAGATCCCTGTGGCACTTTATATTTCAGCGTTGAAGGTGCCAAGACAAACTCGTCTATAACAACACTTTGAGTGCGTTGAGATAGGTATGACCTAAACCACAGAAGAACACAACCCGAGCAGTCGAATGTGGTAGCAAACCTGACAATCCGGATCTCAGGGTCAATAAACAATTATAATAATTAAAAGTAGGGCAAATTATATAAAATACCCTTCGGATCGTAGGGCTGGTGAAGCAGCGTTCACTGTTTCTGTGGCCACGGCATACTAGAGGATGTGTGACCAGCACAATGCCCAGCCGCCATTACCTTATCCCAACTAATGTCAGGTACCCATCAGAGCTGGGTAGACTCAGGGACACCCTCAAGTATTGGGAATAAATCCTAGCCTCCACCAAGATTTGAACCCAGGAAGTAGGGTGAATCTTGATTTATTAAAAAGATCAACAATCATTTTATTTTTATTGCCGTCTTTCTGTATTTGTAATTTGACAATAACACCATTTTTTTTAAATTTAAATTGGGTGTAGAAGAATTCACATTTTTATTATGTGACAAACCATGACCATGATCATGATGATAATCATTGATAATGATTAATGATATGATGTAGTATAAGTATAATAATAGAAGATAAATAGGCGTTATAGGATAGGACAGTAAAGGCCTAGAGTCTAGAGCTATACTTATACTTTTATACTATTATACTATGTCACTATATCTAGTATATCAGTATGAGTATATTATATATTATATAGGCCTATCATGCCCTATGTCGGCTATGTCACTGTCTTCGGTTGTCATCAGTAAGATTAATAAAAGTAAAGTATCCCGTCGGACCAAATTGATCCATAGGGCCGGTGAAGCAGTGTTCACCAGTTTTTGTGGCCATGGCCATGGCATACTAGGTGATTGTGTGGCTAGCACTATGCACAGACGCCTTTACTTTACCCCAACATCAGAGTTGGGTAGACTCATGGACACCCTCCAGACCCGGGAAAATATCCTAGCCTGCACCAGGATTCGAACCCGGGACTTTCGGTACGCCAGTCGAACGCGCTGCCGCTCGGCTACCGTGCCCAATAAGATTAATAAGAGTAAGATAATGAGGTCTATGCAGAAGTCTTTTCCGGTCACGTGATCATTGTTAGACATACTTGATAAACAATGAATTGAATGAGATGGGCACTTACTTATCATGTAAATAGGTGTTGTTCTTTAATAATTGTATGTCTATAGTCTATAGGGCAGTGGTTCTTAACCGGTGCTCCGCGGAGCACCGAGGTAGTTGCAAGTGCTCCGCGAAATTATGAAACTCAAAATTTAAAGTTCACTTGCTCTATCTGATTGAGCTGAACAAATGCTTATAATAGGTAGTCCAAACGGGGAAAAATCTGCCTTTTTGCCTATTTTTACTGTTTTTGTAACGAAGTTTTGACTTACTTGTACTAATGCTGCATAAATAAAATTTATATGTGCTTAAAGTTGAAGCCTTTATCTAACAAAATATTTAACTTTTAAACTCATTAATTGTATTTAAAAAAGTGTTTTGTGTGTTTGAATAGTGGGGGGTTGGGTCGTTTTGGCAGCGGCTTTCAAAACGGGTCAGTAAATTTCTGTTCTCCCTCGTGTTACGCGATCGTTCGCCGCTCGGTCGGTAATCAACTCAGAAGCATGATTTAACCACCATTTTAAAGTAGGGATCCTGGGCTTTCATTTGATATATAGCGCTTTTATATATCTCATGTTTAACATTTTTAAATGATTGATTGAAAACTTTTTAACATCGACCGACAAATTGACAGCCTTTTGGAAAAAAAGTTATTTTTTGGAAAAATCGTTTGTTGGAGAAAAAGAAAGTAGATATCTTTCCTTCTCTTAATGATAACACTACCGACGAAATTATTTCAGCAGTAACAGAGCATTTAACTTTATTAGAAGAAAAGATTGAATTTTATTTTCCATCAATAAACGTATAAACATATGACTGGATACGTAATCCCTTTGCCACGGTTGATACATCAAATAGTAAGTTGTCATACCAAGAAGAAGAAGAATTAATCAACCTATCATCGGATCGTACACTTAAAATAAAATTTCCGAAATTGTTCTGGAGGAATTTTGGATCTTTGTGCAAGAAGAATACTCAGCTCTCTCCATGAAGGCACTTAAAATCTTGTTGCAATTTTCAACATCATTTTTGTGTGAACTCGGTTTTTCGATAGTCACCAACATAGAAACTAAAAAACGAGCAACATTTACTAATTTGGATAAAGAATTGAGGGTAGCTATTTCTAAAATTAGGCCTAATATCACTGAAATTTGTTAAAACCGTCAAGCTCAGGTTTCACATTAAATCTTTTTATTTTTCTGAATTAAATTTTGCTCAATGTTATTTTTTTACTTATTAAATTTATGTTTATTAAAAATGTGTTTGTCATGTTATAATTTTAAACTCTTATGTTATAATCTTTTATTTTCAACAAAAGTCGTATGTATGTGTATTTGTTTGTTTTTTTTACTCCTTGATTTTGGTGCTCCCCAAATTTTTGTCATGATCAAAAGTGCTCCCCGACTTCAAAAGGTTAAGAACCACTGCTATAGGGACTATAGGCCTAATCATTGTTGCTTCCGTGAGAATCATTTATAATATCACAATATTCAAGGTTATGTGAAAAATATAAATTTTTAATACGCATAGGCATAGGTCATATAGTCTAGGTGCCATTAAGATCAATGTAAAATCAGCTATTTTTGTTTTAGTTTACAATTGTGAAGCCGGCTGGTCCAGCGGTTAGTTCACCGGACTGTCAACCAAAAACCAACTGACAGGTCGCGGGTTCTAGCCCTGCCACCGACGGATCCCTGTCGCCCTGCAGGAGTTTTGGGCCTAGTGGACGTAACAATCTTCTCGCTAGAAGGAACGTCTGTAAAACTTATAAGAAATCACGTGATCGATTTTCTGTCTCTAAGAAATTGTGCATAGACCTCATTATAATAGTTAATATATAGATTAAGATTATTAATCTATTAAAGATAGGCTATGCTGCTATGCTAAACTAGTTAGTCTAGTTATTTAAGTCTAGTAACTTAGATTAGAATTAGTAGTAGTACTAGTAGTAGTAGTAGGCTCAAAAAAAAATTAAGCGTAGGCTACTAATTTTTATTTAAGCCAATTTAAGCATATCTTTAATAAGATTAATAAGAGTAAAATAAGGCTTAAATTTTTGTGTTAACTTTTACTTTACCTGGGTCTGGGTTATCGATTTTTAAATATTTTTTTTTTTTTTTTTTTATATATTCATATAAATTTAATCATTTAAAATGATTTAAAATCATTCTCACGAAGTCTAAAAAGGTGGATTTAGAATTTAGAGTCTATTTTAAATTCAATTAATTTATATTATATTATTTACGCACCTATAAGCACGAAAAACTTTCTGAAATCCAGGAGCAACATAGCCTGTTGGCAGAGGTATCTTCAAACGCATAATTAATTTAGCTTTTTAATGTCAAAGACATTCAAATTTGTAAGATTAAAATGAAACATTTACAAAACATTAAGGTCAAAGTTCAGCTTTAATCAATAATTGGGCAGAACCCGGCATCCGGGTTATTCAGGAATTCTAAATATTGCATCGAACACGAGGCTTTACGTTCAATTATTTCAACAAAGATGTATCATAATATTAATCAATATTAATATCGTAGTATTATGTTGTATCATAATAAAAACAAATATAATAAGTGTGGTTTATATGACGTCCAGTGAGATAGAGGCCTTGAGATATGAGATCCGAAAACTTAGAGGTCATTATTCAAACGGAAAGGGCCCTCAAAGCCATTGTAGCGCCCCAGGGAAAATGTTTCGGCGACGCCCCCTTGCATACTGTAACTGCTTTGTTTAGTAGGCCTACTATATTTTAGGCTATATTTGCTGCCCCCTAGAAGTGTCGCCCCCAGGCAAATGCCCCCTCTGCCCCCCCCCTCCCTATGTGAGGCCACTGCATAGGCCTATCACAGAATAAATATAGGGCCTATACCTATTCTGTGCAGCATATAGGATCATATAGGCCTATATTATTGTTGTGCTTTTATAGTGACCATCACATGGTATGGCATGGTGTGCAATCAAGAACTTGCTATCTATGAAAAATACTTTATACTTTTCGCGAAACTCTGCTAGAGCAAATGACATACATCTTCAAACGAGACACACATCTTCAAACGTGGCACACATCTTCAAAAGTGGCACACCAATTCATAAGGGAACAATATTGAATAAGGCTGACTCCGTGTTTATTCAACCATGCAAAAATCAGTCGACAAATGTGTCGCAGATTATTAGCCTAGACTTATATCTTGTATGTCTATGTTTGATATAATGTTTGATGCTCGTGCTGTCTATGTTTGATTCTCGTGCATCGGGAAAATTTGACTACGGTGAATAGGCTACAGGAAATGGTGTATGGTAGACCTACATGTACCATATTTGAGTATATAAATTCTGCTTAGACCTATATAGGCAGAGGCTCAGGTCCAAAATTTTTGTTAAAGGGGAGACGGGGGCTGACGTTTCGCGAGACAAACATTTAAAGTTTTTTTTTTCGCGTATTTACCCAGTTTTTGTTAAAGAATAGATCTAAATAGGTATAATAACCAAAAAATTCCACACGAAGTGTACTGGACGGGGGGGGGGGGGGGGGACATTTCCCGTATGACGCCTTTCTCTTCCATGTACTGGTTTCTTTGTCCAGCTGTTTAAATTCACCCTTCTTTTTGGCAGATCATATCCAATCGCATTGTTCGTTTTTTTCCCACTCTCAGTCAAAATGGCTATTTATATTTTTTTGACAAGGACCTGAGAAACATTTGTAGAGCATTAATAGGTTTTAATCAAAGTTACGGTAAGTTGCAATCTGAAGCCATACGCAGGCTACTGCACTGATAATGGATAGTCTGAAAGCGTCAGTTATGGCGTGGCTCGACCATTTTACTAAATAAATTTGCAAAGCCAACTAATGATAACTACCACTTTTGGCATTGATGTAAAGGGAATTATATTCGCGTGGCCATTGTTCATTTATTCCATAATAATGAGGACTTCACGCCTTTTATTTTTTACTGATATTTCGCAGACAACCAACCAAACCTATATGCTACTATACTCCTATCAATAGGCTACTATACTCCTATTAATAGGCTACTATACTCCTATCAATAGGCTACTATACTCCTATTAATAGGCTACTATACTCCTATTAATAGGCTACTATACTCCTATTAATAGGCTACTATACTCCTATTAATAGGCTACTATACTCCTATTAATAGGCTACTATACTCCTATTAATAGGCTACTATACTCCTATTAATAGGCTACTATACTCTATTCCTATACCGGGCCGTAAGACCGGGGAAGGATTTATCAAAAGCGTCAGGGTAAAAGTGGAGCGAATGCCACATTTTCCTTTACTGGGCACATGAGAAATACACACTAGGTGTAGGTCTACTGCTTGATGTGTGTCAAAATTGTGATGTTATGACAGTGATAAAGAGAATTTAATTCAGTGGGCCCTATTTGCCCCATCTATGTGGGTCGTTTACACCTAATGTGTGTGTCTGGGGGGGTTATTGGCCAATGTGTTTTTTTTCAAAAAATTTGTTAAAATAAATTTACCCACGATTTATGGCTTATATTTTTTACTTTTAATAGCATTTGTCTTGCTGATCTTAAAAAACTTAAGTTTATTAATTAAATCATGTATGTCTGAGAAAAAAGGTTGGGCTTTTAATAAACTAAGTTATAATCTAAATGCTATGATCAGTACTTTTTACAATTATAAACATATTTTTGAAATCATTAATGAAAAAATACCATACTAATTATCTGTAAATATAGTAGATCAATATGTTTATAAATATACAGGTGGTTTTAAACTAGGGACGAGGGTAACACTTTGTTTTTAATGTACCTAGGTTTTGGAAAAAATATCTTTATTAAATTAATTTTTTTTTTTCATGGTATTATTGATGTTGTATTTTTTGGTTAGAAATCTCAGGACACTTATGTAAAGTTAAAAGATTTTTTAATTTGGTAAAAAACATTCTATTAAATTTACTAGTATTTCTTGTAATATGAATGTATGCTATTCTATTTTAACTTTGGCTGTCCATAAAAATGTTTTTGAATACAATGAGGCATTGTTTTCACTAGCTATCTACTATGTCAGGGTTGTGTTCTTTTTAAAACTTCATTCTTTGATAATAAGTATACATTTTGCCGCATCCTATTTAAAAAAAAATGAAATGAGATTTAAATAGCTTTGAAATATTAAAATTTAACTTGGCTATCTACTATTCTATACAGTATCATGTCCAGGGATGCACAATTTATTCTTTGTAAAACAGTGATTATGAACTATCAACTTTTGATAGGATAACACAGGGGTCGGCAAACTATGGCTGAGAGAGATTTTCAATGGCACGCGAAAGCCCCCCAAAAATGACAATACAAGTCTTTCTACAATTAATGGAGTGTTGAAACTGGATACCTTTTAGGCTCTTGGCACTCTGAATGAATTAGAAATCCTACTTTAGCACACAATAATCAAAAGGTTGCAGACTCCTGGGATAATACACACTTTCATTGTTTGATACATTCTACAATCACATATACATTGTAATTAAAAGATACAAACACTTAATACTTAATAACAAAGACACCAGTTTAATGCTTACATTTATTTTACAATAACTGATCAAGAACAGCACAACTTAAATCATTCTAATATTAATCATAATTACATAGTAACTGATATCTTTTATACTTACTAGAAGAAAATAGCAACACTATGTAATCTTTTCTAGATCCTTATGTTATTCTGAATAAATTACTTTTCTTTGTCTCTATATTTGAGAACAACATACAGTATCAACAGTAATGATTAGCAACATTCAAAACAATATAAGTGCTAAAAAAAGGAAAAAATAATGTCCAAACAACTTGAGAACTAACTTGAGTACTATGTATATTAACAAATTATATTTAGTGTGTATTTTAACGCATCTTTGTTTCAGGGTTTCTTCTCTCCCAAATGAGCCTGTGCTTCTGCTTCATGTAGGCTTCAATAGAACTCTTGTAGAGTCTCATTTCTCCATCTGACAAACAAAACCAAATTCGATACATTACTTCACACTCAATCCAAAACTAACAATTGTAGGGAATCAAATTTTAAAAGAGAAATAAAAGGTGTTTACTCCTTGTACAAAACTATGACTACAATTTAGAAAAAATGTAAGTATCCCACATTCTTGTCTAAATTTCAAGGATTTTATACTTTATGTATGTGGCATAAAGTTAAAAGTACCGTGTATTCTGAACTGTTAGAGTCTACCTATACATATTTGAATTAGGGTTTATTAATTTTGACTTTGACACACTGAAGATGTGATGTTGGAAATGAGATAGTATTTTTACTGTATTGAGTGATCTTATTTAGCTTTTTAACTTTAGGGTTTTTAGCAATATAACAATTGAACACAAGTAAAACAGTTACATTTCAGAAGCGATTGGGCACTGGAAGAGAGTGTAGAGTTCACCACAAGAGGAAACAGGACCAACAATTTGAACAAATTATTCCACAAAAGAAGCAACAACAGGAGTCTTCCTTTTTTTTTATATTCCCAAACTTTTCACTAAATTCACAAAACGAACCTTTGCCAGGTATGCATGAAATATCTTAATGAGTCTTTTAATGTATATAATAAATAATAGGAAGTATACATTTTTTACGAATATTTGTGATGTTTATAAGTAATAATTTTAGAAAAAAAAATTGATTGAACTTAATGACTCCTTAACTACTACATTGTTGTTGAGTTGATAAAAAAATGTTCACATATATTTTCATGCTATATTTTTAGTTAAATCCCCACACATTACAAAAATTGAAAAATCAAGTCCATTTTCCCAAACTTTCTTAACCCTTATGAACCCTGGACAGTAATATTAATATATATTAATGCGCCGATATTAAAACTTAAAAATAACTTTTTTTTTCGAAGTAAAATTCTATATATTTTCACACAAAATTTTACACAAGATTATATAACAAAATGTATTGATGAATTGATGTTGTAAACTTACATTTTATAAACCAATTTGCTGCAGCCTCCTCATATATTTTGTCTATGTCTGCACATTTATACACTGCATCTGGTCCCTCCCAGGTGTGACATTCAGTCCTCCTCTGCCTTACAATTTTCAGAATAGCACTGTCTACCATTCTATACAGATATAATCATTATAAGAATAGATTCTTTATTCTTATCTTTATTACTATTTACTATATACAATTTATTATATATTTATTATATACTAGTAAATATTGAGCTTGACAAATAATTTTTTTAAATCTTGATAACCTCTTTACGTATGAATCACAGAGCATGTATGATGATATATTTATTTTCACCATTGTATTTATGTATAACAATGCTCACAATATAAAGGAGAAATATAAATAAATAGAATTATAATTGTATGCACAAAATAAGGAAATATTTAAAGTATTCACACAATCGTCCATGATGGTCCAGAGTGAAGCATCATTCATCAGTTTTTGTGCCCCACAGTATAAAAGGAGATTTACGTGGCAAGAACAATACCCAGCATACTCTACTTTGCCTAAATAAAGTTGGGTGCGTTAGATTAAGTGATGCCATAGACAAACTGTCCAGAGTCCAAATGTTGTGGTTTACGTAATGTTGATAGACATTATCAGTATGTAAACAAAGTGTTGTAAATGATTTGTCACAATACCATTGAAATGTGACATCCTTCATATTACAGAAATGCACTTTAGTACTATTGCTATGATCTAACAGAGTAAGATCCAATGTAAATGTTCCATTTATAAATAATCTTAAAACTTAAACTTTAATTTGATATTTTGATATTGTAAGACTCCTTACTTGTCTCTAGCGAACTGCTGGTCAGCTTCATATATACAAACATAGTCTTCAAAGTCACACTGGTCTACAGTTGGTACTCTCTTGAAACGTCTGTGATAAAACTTCTCTGGGTTTTTAGTCCGACGTGGCATCACAATTTTTTCTGTAAATTTATATAAGAAAACAGCTCAATTGAAATAATCACACAAAAACTATCCTGTTTTTTTTACAAGCTCTTTCATTATTATTAAACCAGCCTTGGGTAAAAACATAATTGACTTTTTAAATTATTGTGAATCCCAAAACATAGAGATTAATACATATCAACTACGGTAGATCAAGAGTGTTATGACTAGAAAGAAAAGGAAATGTCTTTGTAACCTTGACTGTAAGATAATATCTCATGATTATAAGGTGAGTTACCTCATGACATCCCATGATGTTCACGTTTAGCCTAAAAACTAAATAGTCTGGTCACGAATTCGTAACAATAGCTTTGATTTTAAAATCTGTTTGTGCCTTGCTAATAAAAGATATTTCCTACACAATTTAATCCTTCCCTCGCCCGACTTGGAATTTTAGCCAGTCTGCAGAGCTGTTCGCTCTCTTGCAGTCAATGCCAGACAAACATATTTACATGTCTATTTCAGCCCCGGCTTGCAATATGATCCTAATTATTGCTACCGATAACTCTTGGCATTATACAAAAATTTCAGTCTGGCGATAACGCGTGGCAATATTAGAAGATGTGGGTATTCCTAGAACGCTCGGCATGATACGCTCAGCTCTGCAAATAACGCTTCCCATAGCTAAATTAATTTACAGATGATTTTTAGAAATTTATATAGGTAATTATTATTATTTAAAGTATTCTTGACGACCCTAATAGTTAATCATGATAATTGTTTTTAGCTGTCTTTGTATAACCAATAGCCTTTTGGGAATAAGTGTTATCTCATGTGGTCTAAGTCTAATCGTAGTTATTTTTTCTCTGTTGAAGTCAGTCATATTTCTCTAGCCACTGCCCTATAATACCTCTATGTGTATATATATAGATATATATGCATATATATCTTATTACTATTGATGTGATATTCCAGAATTGATAATAACCTCTAATTATTAACTGCTCCAGTGCATTCAAGTTTCTAATTTCATTTTATCTATGAAAAATTAGCACGCCTTCTTGACAGAATTAAAATTAGACCCCTAGTACCAGACACAGTATAGAAATATATATTTATTCTGTGGAACCAGATGAGTAAACTAATTCCTCTTCTCTACGATGAATGAAAACTCTTGCATACTGGCATTGGCTGGACCCCAGTGACAAGAAAGCTCTAGCCTACTATCCATCATTAAGTCACACCATAATCTTATTAATATAATGCCATATTATTGTGTATTTGTTTGGGGCAATGTGCCAACATCTGGTCTCTTCTAAGGGGTCAACAAAGGGTCTATTTAACCTATACAGTCAATCTTCCTAAACATAACTTAAATTTTCTAATATGTTATATTAAATATTATACTAGTAATTGACAATAAGAAATAACAATCCTAAGTGCGGCTGGTTACATAGATTTTGATGTTTTCCTTGCCTTGTAACTTAAGGGAGCGGGGAGTCAGATGCCTGTTTCAATTCTTTATGGAGACTTACATTTACCCAATTAAAGGTAGATAAGGGATCCAAATAGTAGATTTGTGTCTTTTATATTTAGACACATAGACTACATCTATAGTAGAGATGGGAATCGAACCCACATTTAGAAATTCGGGTTCGGTTCGGTGAGACCATTAGTTTGGGTTCGGTTCAGTAGGACCCTAAGTTCGGGTTCGGTTCAGTCAGATTGGTAAAAAGCTACGTTCGGGTTCGGTAATAATTTAAGTTTGGGCTCTGTTCGGTTCGACAACTACTGAACTCTTACAATGTTTGCGTTTTAATAAAACTGTTTTTTATATAACAAAACAAAATTTTATTTATTAAAAATAAATAAAAAATCGTAGAATGGTAGCTTACAACTGATTTTCTCCTGATTTAAAATGTTTGTCTTCTGACACATTTTCAAAACTCACAATTAATTATGTATAGGCTGATGCAAATAAAAACAACAATAACTGTTATTTCTGGGTTTTCTGTTGTATGAAATACAAATAGTAGGCCTATGTGTATTTCTGGTGTAAGCGACATATATATGGTGTAAGCAACGTATTTCTGGTGTAAGCGACGTGATAGGGATTACAAAAATTTCGCCATTACAAAATAAAATATAATTTTTATTTGAAAATGCTCATTGTTATCAGTGATGACGCTCTAAAATGTCATAAAAGACAAGTTGAGCTCTTAAAATGTAACATGCAATGCCAAGTTATAACAATATAGTCTCTGTTATCTATTCTTTGCCCCCCCCCCCCTTTTCTTTTTTTCTCTTTATTTTCAAAAACAAGGATTAAAAATAAATGATTTTTAAAAATTAGAAATGTAATTTTATTATCAATTGTTAACGTTTCAATGTTCATACTTAAAAGAAATATTAATTTTTGAATTGTTTAGGGTGAACCCATGCTCCGATGCAGAAAAAAACTGCTATATTATTGCCCCCCCCCCTTCCCCCCAAACCGTGCACGATTTTCCCATTAAAAAAGGTTTTCTCTCTCCCCCTTTACATCATTAAATGTGCTATGACTTGCCACTACCCCCTCTACATTACACAATTTGTCTCTCCTCCCATCTCACAATGTTCTTTGTCTCACACTCTGCCCGTTTATCATCAATAACATACAATCTGGATTTTTGTTTTCACTCACAATAAGCGGCTGGAGTGTTTACCATGATGTCTAGTCAATTTTTGTTGTGTTGTCAAATGTGAGGTTAAATATACACCTCTTCATCCCCCACCCCTAGTTGCAACATAACTCATTTTCTCAATTTTAGCCACATCGCCATCGCTGTAGTAATGTAGTTGACATATTTTTAGGCTTCTTTTTGCTTTGCAAAATTCAGTTTTGCCAATAATATACATACCGGTACAAATAATAAATATATTAATAGTTTCTTGAAAATAACAACAATAAGGTAAAGTGCCTAGGTTCTCAAAAATAAAAACAAATAGTCTAAGTTTGGAATAGAAAAAAAATGCTCTAGGAAAAAAATAAAGGCGTGTTATCACTGATTGTTATTATAATAAACATGCTAATTATTTTTGTGGAGAAAAGGCAACTAGGAAGCGGGGTGATGTCATGAGAGAAGATCAAAGCAGTATGACGTCGCAGAGGCAGGGAGAGCAATCATGCTTTTGTGATACATTAATCTAGATCACTTACGTTGATTGTCGATCGATGTTTGTTCAAGCAAAGTTTTCTTGTTCTTTTTTGCCGCGCATGCATTTCTACGTATGCCTACATGAAAACCGATGTGTCAAAGGTTGTTGGGGGAGAGATGGTTATAAAAAATAATTCTTTTGTTTTAATTACTATCAATACAAATGTTATCTTTACTGTCGAATGCTTGCTAGTGACAAGATTAACATATTTTTGTTTCTGTTACTTTTATATAATTTCGTTCGGTTCGGAGTCCGCCACTTTAAAGTTCGGGTTCGGTTACCGGCAGAGTTCGGGTTTGGTTTGTTAGAAACCACAGTTGGAGTTCGGTGTGTTTGGTTCGGTTCGATTCCCATCTCTATTTTTCAGTATGTTCATTTCATTGTCACTACAAGTGTTTTTACTTTCAACTATTTCTGGCACGCCGAACTACAATTTTAAAAGTATAACATGACATTTTATCTAAACCTTAAACGCACAACTCTGAGATTAAAAAATATTTGAACAAGTTATTGTCACGTAACCAGCCTGTATTCTGCGCATAATGCTGAGCATTATTGAAAGACCCAAATCTTCTTAAAACGCTGAGTGTTATTTAAAGAGCTGTCCTTTAATTTTTAATCTGATACCCATTTGTTTCAATTTAATTTAAAAATTCCAAAGTTACAATCAAAGTAATGTTTGTTTAAATTTGAATTTTTTTTAAAGTACTCTTAAAGCAGCTTCTTTTTTCCTTTGTGGTTTTAAAAATGTATCACTTAAAATTTCATAATAGGCCCTCCACTAATCTAAAATTCCCTTTTCGCAAGACTATAATTTCCGGTTCAACCATTTTATTTCTCTCATAACATATTTTGTCAAATTTAATCAAAAAGCCACAATGTTAATTCCATTGTGTTCAAGAGAGAACGAGCCAAAAATCAATACAAATATGAACCATATTTTTGGCCAATAAAAAAAGTGCCTGAAAATAAAGGTCATTATTTTTATGTATAACTTTTATTTATATTTGACGTATGTCTTACCCGATTTTGCATTGTGAAAATCATTGCTATATCCACTTCTACAAATAAATAATACAACCTAAAACAGCTAAGTCAATACTCTCAAGGGCATTGATTTACAATAAAATTGCTATTGAAAAGGAAAGTAGTTAGCCATTTTTTGACAACCCAGCAATGAAAATCATGTTAAAAAAATAATAAAAGTTTAAAAATATGAAACTTATTTCAACAATAATCATCGTAATTAACATTAGCAATTAATATGATTGAAATTTAAAAAATGTAAAATATATTTTATACTTTTGTGAATTTATTAAAACATGTAATACCGTAAAATCCTGAGAATAAGCCAACTTTTTTTTACCAAATTTTTTGGTTTAGGAAAGGGGTGCGGCTTATACACATGACTACACATGTAAATTTTAAAAAGTCCTAGGTTCTAATATCAACTCAAACGACAATGAGGACTAATGTAAGCAACATCACTGAATAGACTAGACTACTACTACAATGTAGGCCTAACTCAATCAAGTCAATGTTACATTTATCATTTAGTTCATTTAGGCTAACTAACGATTTATTTATCATTTATAATCATAATGATTAGGCTTGGCTTAGGCTAGAATCGGCTAGAACTAGTGAATTGAAAAGTAGTATGATAAGTAGACCTACTAATAAGTATAAATGATTTAAATTTAGTCAATTTAAAGAATTTATTTGGTGTGTTACTGTATTAGTAACAATCAGTTAATTAGTAAAGTATGCTACTGCCACTATCGACTACTTAGTTGTCTTAGTTAACTTTAACTTAGTGTCTTAGTCTTAGGTATAGCCTACTAACTAATTACTGTTTAAGTCGTCTAAGCTATAGTATAGTCTTATACTTATAGTTATAGTTAGGCCTAAGTATTAGTATATTATTTATATATAATATATTATAATTATACTTATCTATATAATAATTACCCAAAGAAATGTATCTGTGTAGTGGAACGCTTAGCGATTTGGTTTTGAGAGTACAGACAGATGACGGAATATCAAAAACTAATAATTTAAGAGGACCGCTTGCACTATTTTTATAGCTCAATGGGTCGTGTTTTTTGGTGCGCAGCAAAAAAAGCGTGATGCAAAAGACCTCTGCTTTATGCAACTTTAGAACTCAAGAGTGCTGTTTTCGGTGCACATCAAATAACGCGTACTCTAAAAGACTTCCGCTGTATGCAACTTTCTATTTTATCTTAAATTAGAAATCTAATCTATATAATAATTACCCAAAGAAATGTATCTGTGTAGAGGAACGCTTAGCGATTTGGTTTTGAGAGTACAGACAGATGACGGAATATCAAAGACTAATAATTTAAGAGGACCGCTTGCACTATTTTTATAGCTCAATGAATCGTGTTTTTTGGTGCGCAGCAAAAAAAGCGTGATGCAAAAGACTTCTGCTTTATGCAACTTTAGAACTCAAGAGTGCTGTTTTCGGTGCACATCAAATAACGCGTACTCTAAAAGACTTCCGCTGTATGCAACTTTCTATTTTATCTTAAATTAGAGTTCTAATCTATATAATAATTACCCAAAGAAATGTATCTGTGTAGCGGAACGCTTAGCGATTTGGTTTTGAGAGTACAGACAGATGACGGAATATCAAAGACTAATAATTTAAGAGGACCGCTTGCACTATTTTTATAGCTCAATGAATCATGTTTTTTGGTGCGCAGCAAAAAAAGCGTGATGCAAAAGACTTCTGCTTTATGCAACTTTAGAACTCAAGAGTGCTGTTTTCGGTGCACATCAAATAACGCGTACTCTAAAAGACTTCCGCTGTATGCAACTTTCAATTTTATCTTAAATTAGAGTTCTAATCTATATAATAATTACCCAAAGAAATGTATCTGTGTAGCGTAACGCTTAGCGATTTGGTTTTGAGAGTACAGACAGATGACGGAATATCAAAGACTAATAATTTAATAGGACCACTTGCACTATTTTTATAGCTCAATGAATCGTGTTTTTTGGTGCGCAGCAAAAAAAGCGTGATGCAAAAGACTTCTGCTTTATGCAACTTTAGAACTCAAGAGTGCTGTTTTCGGTGCACATCAAATAACGCGTACTCTAAAAGACTTCCGCTGTATGCAACTTTCTATTTTATCTTAAATTAGAGTTCTAATCTTATATAGGTAACAGACGATCGTTCTATAAAGTATTATTCTACAATTTCTACATGAGAAGTAATGAAACGAAGAAATTGAAAAACTAAAACATTTACTTTTACAAATACATTATTTAATAGTCTTAATTTGCATCTATTCATCGGCATTTTACGTCTATAATATTCCTTTAAATTATCCGACAATAACTGACAACCGGGATAAGTATAGTTTATAGTTTTCCATTCATAAAATGAAAGCGAATTACTAAACGCTAGGTCTATAATTCCGTTTGTGGTCGTAAATCCCGAAACAGAAGTTTACAAGTCATCAAATAGCAGAAATATTTAAAGCAAGCGGTCCATCTTATTACAGTTTTGGAAATATCTAAACAATATTAATATGCCCCGAGGGCCTACATGTGTATGTCTACACTTTTTTTTTATAAGGCCCCTAAATTTGGCTATTTCGGCTTACGTTTTTTAAAATTGCATAGTGAATAGTTTTTAAGAGTATGTAAATCTTGCTTTGCAAAATGAAGATGACGTTCAACCTTAGCATTTTAATAGGTCTCTGCTAAATAAATCCTCTTCCTTTCTGTCTGTCTGCCTCACTTACACATACATACACACAAACACACGCAAACATACAAACATATATGCAAGATTAGAACAAAACATACTTTTTTGAAAATTTAAAACGTCTATTAATAAAATTTCTAAAGTTCCATCCCTAACTCTAAACTTTATTATCTCTTTTATTCTTTTATCTATCAATTAAGCAAACATAAAACTAAGCCTCTATTATTAATAAATGTTGGTCTTTATATAGTCAATTTCTAATACTTTCCTTTCACCCAATCTTTTCTCCATAAACTTTGACCATTCTTAAAAAAAATTTTTCCGAAATTAAAACCTTAAAACATTTAAGTTTTCTACTTTTGTAAAACAAAGTATTTAGAAAGAGTAATATAATAGCTTTATAACTGTCTTTAGAATTACCAACTTATTATACCCTAATCACTAATCCCCACTTTCCCAACATGGAACAAAAATTGATATTGAAAAAAAAGTGGGGTTTATTGGATGAATAGTACAGATATTTAAAACATTTAAAAAGGAAACACAATAGTTTAAGAACAATAATAACTTGGTATAAAAAAGACTATTGTTGTTCATGTACAAATTTTAGCCTATATATTATTCTTGCTCCCCTCCCCTCGACACACACACCCATTTCCCTATGGTTTTAATGAATGGCAGGACACAATTCCTAATAGTGAGGTACTGACGCGCACCAGCGCCCAAAGCATGTTCACAGTCCTTAGTGAAAGACGCCTAAGATGGCTAGGACATGTAAATAGAATGAGACCAGGTAGAATCCCTAAGGACCTCCTATATGGAGAATTGGCACCTGGAAAGAGAAAAACAGGTCGCCCACACCTCCGTTACAAAGATGTCTGCCAGAGGGACATGAGAGTTGATTAGAGCAGCCAGCATAAACGCAAATGACTGGAAGTGGAAAGTAGAGGATCGATCCACCTGGCGCACTGCTGTCAGGGAGGGGTAAAAATAGCAGAGGAAAGAAGGATGGAGGAGATTGTAGATAAAAGAGCTAGAAGAAAGGCGAAGAAAATGGAAAGCACAAAATTGTGTGTAAAAACTGCCATTCCTGGATAGGCCTGCACAGCCACACGGGGAAGTGCAACCTCAATCCACGGTGATGCACCATCGTCTCGTGAGACGGGAGGATGCCGAAGGATAATGACTGGCCTCACGCGAGTAGTAGTAAAGTATCTCCGTTAGACCAATTTAATCGATAGGGACCGTAAAGCTATGTTCAAAAGTTGCTGTGGCCACGGCATACTAGGAGATTGTATGACCAGCACAAAGCCCACAACGCCCAGTCTCCTTTACTTTTCCCTAACAAATATCAGATCAGGTACCCATCAGAGCTCGGTAGGCTTAGAGACACCCTTCAGAGCCGGGAACAAACCCAAGCCTTTTTTCAGGATTCATACTCAGAACTTTCGGTACCTCAGCAGAACGCTCGAGCTCACAAAATGTTTGGATATTGTCTGGCATCAAACTAATTGTGATAAATATGACACCAATGGTAATAATGTCTTACACCAAAGGAGACAGCAATAATGATTATGTAATCATTATGATTTTGAAAAAATCTTAATCCAAAGATTGTCTTTGCAACGGCTATTAATTCATTGCAAAGGAAATATATATCACAATTTAGACACTTCAGACATTTTCTCAGAATGCAACAAAGCTGAAAGCTTTTTAATTCAAATTTATCAACTTTTTTCCTCAACACTAAACACTACCCTACTATCTATGACGTCAACAATTTCCAATAATTCTGCTTTTGCGATAGCAATTAACAAATTTTAATAACAGACATTCGATCTTGTCGAAGTTTTCATCTATGGTCAACTTTTGTTGCATTTTATATAAATTTTAAGGTCGAAAAGTCCCAAACATGTAGAAAATAACACTCAACAGACAACTAGGCCCTACACATGGAGACCAAGAAAATACACTTAATATTGTTTTTAAGGAAAAGTTTCATCTGAATTTATTACATTGAAAAAAGACAGTTAAATCAAACCATGTTTATGTTTTATTATGTCAGTAATTCGATAAAAATGTAAAATCACCAATTAGAATGGTCATTTCTTAAATTTAAAACCATGACTTAGGACCAGTTTACTTACAGCTCCTGTTTCCCGACTTTTGAAAAAGCAAAATAAATATATAAACACAATTCTACAAATAATAAAAACACTTAAAACAAAACTCTTTATCCCCGTGGTTTCCCACGGGCTATTTCTAGTAGTATTTAGTATTATAAATATAGTTATATAGTTATAGATTATAGTACTAGTACTGAATTCACTGAATTCAATTTAGGACTACTCAATCACCTCGAATATATGTTGCGCCTCGATCGAGTACTCCAAAAAGGCCCAAAGACATATTTCTTTTGTAACTATCAGAGCTACTATCTGTATGTGCTTCGTTATCATGGGAATCACTCATATTTAGTTGTTTTTATAATAATATCTTGCTTTCTTTTAGTCAAGGTCAGTTGTTCCTTCTTCGTCCAATTTTTTTATTAATTTTGCTAGTAATCTCCCTTTGTTTGTTAAATGCCTGGTAGTATCATGATATTTACAGTCATAACAATGTAAAATTGATTATTTTTTATTTGCAAACATATTTCATAGTTGTAATATTTAACGTATTTTATATATTTGGCTGTTTTACAAAATAGCAACCATAAATATATTGGGTTAATTAAGTCTCAACGTAGTAAAACAGTAAAGAAAAACACCACAACAAAAAAAACTGGTAACGCAAAATCTGGCGTTATCTCAAAGTGTACGTAACACTTCCTTTTACCTCGCTAGCCGTCGACATGGTAGGTCGTAGTAAATAGGGTCTCTCAAAATCCAATGTCATCTTCATAGACTAGTGCATTATTGATAAAAGATTTCGAGATATAACATTAAAGAAATTATTTGTATCTAGATCTAGTCTATATGGCTAAGCATTATTACAAAAGAATTTTATGGATACTTTTTTTTTTTCAGTCTCATAGGAAATTTTCTGCACCGAGACACGGTTCCAAAGGATTTCTCCCCAAGAAAAGAAGCACCCGTCACCGGGGTAAAGTAAAGGCTTTCCCCAAAGATGATAAAACCAAGCCTGTACACTTGACAGCTTTTATTGGTTACAAGGCCGGCATGACTCATATTGTGAGAGAAGTCGATCGTCCTGGATCCAGTGAGTATTTTTTTAATGCACATGTTTATGCCATGCTCAATAATTGATGATGATAGAGTGGATAAGTACCCTAAAACTCTTGAGGATTTTATCCATGCATGCCTTCCTTCTGAAATTGTTAAGCTATTTTTCGTTAGCCCGGTAAGCATATTGCACATTTATTAGGGCAAATGGTGAGAGATAATAGATAAAAAGTAACGTTTACACATTTCAGAGACCAATAAAAAGGAAGTAGTAGAAGCAGTGACCATTCTTGAAACACCCCCCATGGTCTGTGTTGGCGTTGTTGGCTATATTGAAACCCCAACTGGACTAAGAACATTTAGGACTGTTTTTGCTGAACATCTGAGTGAAGAGTGCAGACGTAGATTTTACAAGAACTGGTAACATTTTAATTTTTGCATATACATTTTTTTTTAGCTTAGGCCTATAATTTTGTAATCATATGATCTTAAAGTTGTTTGATTTTCTGTCATCCTCCCTGGCACGTATAACCATTGCTCCTCTCAGTTGTGTAGTGTTGCTTACATGCACACTTAATCTGATGAGCACATTGGTGAAGCATGTTCAGGGATATTCTCCGCTCATAGCATTGCTATGATGAGATGCATATTTAGTTCATATCTTGCATCATGCCACTGTTTTAAGTCTTTGGGCAGCATTAGCTTTTCTCCTCATTTAAGAGGTAAGTTTTTTCCTTACCATTTCAGTGTTTTGTACGCTTTAACACCAAAAGTGTTGCTTTGTAGATTTCTGATTCTGTTATCCCATACATTGTAGGTCAAGCTCCAAAAAGAAGGCATTTACTCAATATGCCAAAAAATGGGCTGATGAAAGTGGCAAAAAGGAGATTGACACAGACTTAAAGAAAATAAAGAAATATTGCAAGGTTGTTCGCATTCTGGCTCACACACAGGTATAAATATTTACTATCATTGTGTGATGGCTGCTATTGTTTTTTTTTACCACCGTAGGCTATGTACTAATACTCTTTATTTATTCTCAGACTAAACTTCTGCGTAAACGTCAAAAGAAGGCACATCTGATGGAAATTCAGTTGAATGGCGGAAGTGTTTCTCAAAAGGTTGACTGGGCAGTGAAACACTTTGAGAAACCCATTGATGTTTCTGCTGTGTTCCACCAAGATGAATTGATAGATTGCATTGGTGTTACTAAGGGCCGTGGTGTCAAGGGTATGTTCATTTAGAAATAATTTATGATTTTTCTTTGACACTTTGGTAATTTTGAGAACGACGCAGGTTTAGCAGTTCTAGAATATTCTAATTTAAAAATTATTTGCTTTGAAGAACAGTGGTAGTTTTCCACTATTATTTTTATTAAAAAATTCATGTCTCCTACAAAACATCAATTTCAACTGCTATTTTATATTGTGGTGACATCAGTACCATCTAATGGGATCTATTAGAAATTAGCATTGTTCTGAAAAAAAAAGTTTTAAAAGAGGAAGAAATTACAATTCAAGTATCTTCTGCAAGAAAGTGAATGCTAAAGCAAAATCCTACTTGGGCAATTTTATGAAAGGGCTGCAGTCCTATGGTCTATGCTTAGGATTTCACTTTAAGGTTTATAATTATACAAGTAATGTTCTAAAAGTGCATTTGTTTGGAACTAAAAAAATCAGTAAATAGTTTTAATGAACTATAAACACATTGGAATCAGTTTGCCATGTTTGGTTAACAGGACCTTTGATTTGATATAGCGGGTATGTCAATATGAAGTGTCCTGTGGGGCAGGGTTTCTCTACTATAATTGATGCTTTTCTATTGTCTCATATAAAACTTTTTTGCTACAGGTGTGACATCCCGTTGGCACACTAAGAAGCTTCCTCGCAAGACTCACAAAGGTTTGAGAAAGGTGGCTTGTATTGGTGCATGGCATCCAAGTAGAGTCCAGTATTCTGTTGCTAGAGCTGGTCAGAAGGGTTATCACCACAGGACTGAAATCAACAAGAAGGTAATTGTATAGGATTTGTTGTTAGGACATATCAATGATGCGTGATGAGATAGCATGGATTTTTATGACCTAATTATTTTGAGGAACCTACCGTGTATGCCTTCCTTCTGACATCATTTAACTTGTAAACTATTTGTTAATTTGCACAGTGCACGTTATTAATTTATAATGTATTGCGTAATGATTTTTTCAGATTTATCGAATTGGAGCTGGCATTCACACCAAGGATGGCAAGGTGATAAAGAATAATGCAGCAACTGAGTTTGATCCAACAGAGAAAACTATTACACCTCTAGGTGGCTTCCCTCATTATGGTGATGTGAGGAATGATTACATAATGCTCAGGGGCTGCATTATGGGACCTCGTAAGAGAGTGATCACTCTGAGAAAGGTAACTTTAAAATATGCAGTCTAGCTTTTTTTTAAGTGCTTGCTTCCCTATTTGCTTATTGAACTAATTTAAAAAAGCGTGATTGTTTTGTGTTTCAAATTGATGTGAAGTTTTATGTAAAGATCAAATTTTTAGTGCTACAAAAGGGATGGCCTTTTGGGAATATTTAGAGAAGCATTGGGGCTAGACTAATTAAGGATAGGAGTTATGGTGATAATGTTTAGATTATAATGATTTACGTAGTTAATAATTCTTTCAATGGGGTTTTAGTCAAGATTAAGCCTACTAAAATTCTGCTAAATGTCATTTTGTATTTTTATCTGGCTTGTGTTGAAAATGTATTTTTAATTCAGTTTTTTTATACTGTGGCAGACATGCCTACCGTTCAGCTTTTGGCGTATTTGTTCCGCTTTGTACTGGTTTTGTTACGCCAAATTGGAAAATTGGGGTTTTCATGGGTTTTCATGTGTTGGCGTGTAGTGTCTAGGTTGATAAAACAAAGGTGCAAATAAGGTCACAATGCTATAATTATCATTACTTGGGTTTTCTGGGTTTATGAAAAGAGATTTTCTGGGCTTTTTTTTTAAATTTTTTTTTGCTTAATTACGCGTGTTTGGCAATGAATTATTTTTTCCTTTACCGTATTGCTAAGATTGGGAATATATCTAAACGTCCTTCTTCAGAAAGTTAAAAGTATGACTTTTTCAAACTGTAAAAAAACATCCTCTTTTTTTGTCAAGATTGTTCCTCTTTTTAGTCCTTGCCATGTCTGCTGTGACTATTTTAATTCAGTTTTTTTATACTGTGACTATTTGAATGTGTTTTGTCTGAATAAACGGGGGTTATGCATTTTAGGATAATGCTTTAGACAATGTTGTTTTTATTAGTATTGATATAATTTTGTAATTTGCCTTTTCAGTCTTTGATGACAAATTTCCGTCGTCGTTTGATGGAAAAGATTACCCTTAAATTCATTGATACATCCAGCAAATGGGGACATGGTCGCTTCCAGACTGCTGAAGAGAAGCGTACCTTCATGGGGCCTCTTAAAAAGGAACTAATGCTTAAAGAAAAAGAAAAGGATGCTGCTTCTGTTTAGATAAGCTGGTCTGATTTGTGGAATTAAATTTTAATTCTCTTGTTATTTCGTTTGTTCTTATTTTTTGATTATGTTTCCATAGGTACATAGTTATAGTTTATAAATGTGATGTGGTCATGAATACATTATATCATTAAGTTTAGACAACAGTGTTTAAACTGCACTAAAAATAATGTGCAATCTAAATGGGTACAGCTCCTTGAAACTCCTGGAAAACAGATAGTTGTGTTCCAAGACCTTAAAACTCCTGGAAAAACTGCATTTATTTAGTCCTGGGAAAATACTAAAAATTTCGAGGGAGATTAATTATTAATAAAAAAAAATTTTATAACTGCTCTTAGATTGTACATTCACTTTTCCAGAAAGGCATAGTTAACCCTCTGCCACTTTTTATTTCCGCGCGCAAACGTTGATGACACCAGTGATACCACTACATACTCCATGGTTCTTTTTTTTTATACTAGGTCTTTTATCCATAGTTGGGTAGATGTAGGCTATATGTCTCAGTAATGTCGTAAAACAAAAAAAGGCTATGTAACAAGGTGTCTGTTTATTTTAAAGAGCTCAGCTTGGCTTTTCAAAAAATTTACTCCTGAAAAACTTCTTGAATTTTGAGGCAATTTTTCTCTACGAACCCTGATGAGTTAGCCCCAGTTATTTGTGAAAAAATTGTACTTTCCTGCACTATAGTCAGTTTAAGAAGTAAAGGATTCAAACCCTCTAACTCTAACGTTAATTTAACACAACATTTTAGAATGTGTGGATGTTGGGTCAAATTTAGTGTATTAAAGTGTAATTTGATGTGTTCAGGTAACTTTATCACTAACTCATTTGGTCAAGCAAATACCTGGTACTCCAGTAATTGTGTTGCATAGTGGGGATGAATGAGCCAATATGTCATGAACATATTTTTCAAAAATTTAAGATAGCAATGTAGTAAAATCTGTTAGACCAAATTGATCCATAGGGCCGGTGCAGCCGTCAGTGTTCAACAGTTAGTGCTATGAACAGCTGCATTTACTTTACCCATCACATGCGGTTAGACTCAAAGGATGCTCTCCGACCCGGGTACCGTACTAATCCTGGCCTCCACCAGGACCCATGCAGCCGAATGCAGTGCCACCATGCTCACTAAGAGGATAATATAGTATTATTAGTAATTTAGTATCTTGTTTTTATTCAGAAAATGTTTGAAAAACTTCTTGTATGCAAGGCATTTATATGGTGGCTAATTATTTTTATTGTAATAGATAACAAGTTATTGTTTGAGTGAGCTGTATCATTTATCATAATTTATGGATATATTCAGCGGAATATCGAATATCTTAATGTTGTCCACGGGTGAGAACAGAAGGTTTGGGGAAAAGTTCAATTGTTTTTGTTAGGGTTGTATTTTATAGTGACAACGGTACAGTCTTCATTTTAAAACATGCCCCTTGTGTGATCTGTACAGTAAATTAATTCCTAGGTTGTTTGAGTGTGTAGGCTATCCAGACTATCCTAGTGGTGTGCATTACAGACAGAGGTTTATTATTCAAGGGTAATTATTAAAAGATATTGTAGCCTATCCATTGGTGAAGCATCATACTAGGAGATTATGTGGCCAACCACTTTATGTGCCACTAGTTTATTTCAGGTATGTGCAGGGACGTAGCTTGCTAGCACTAGCACCGATCTTCTGTACAACATATATTTTAAACCATGCAGACTTTCAGTACGTTAGCTCAACGTGTTGTCTACAATACCACTGTGTGGTAAATAATTGTAAAAAAAATAATATTAGGGCGAGTCATTTGATTTACCGTAACCATGGGTTAAACTCACCCATTTGCCAGGATATATAATATAATAATATATATTTTTTTTTCCTTAGGTATATGAATATAAGTTTACGGGTGTGTTACACCCAGTTGAAAAGATATGCAATAACTGAATAACTAGTATATTGCCGTATAAAGGGCTAAGTGTAGGCCTACAGGTACTGGTATATGTATAAGCATATTTATAATTGATGCAAGAATTTAAAATGTTGCATTAAGTTTTTTATTGAATAATAATATTTGTATATAACAACAAACATGATGTAGGTAAGCTCAAGCTACGGGTATTTGAGAGGTTTAGGCACGCTAACAATAAATAATGCAATGGTTACACGTTAGACAACTGTCAGGAACCTGGGTAGGTGGATCAAATTATCCCACGGCCCAGATATCCTCTCTACCCCTTAGGTCAAGTGAGTTAAGTGGTAAATTAGTCAAAATGATAACTTTTTAAAAACTAAAATCATTACTGATAGTGTCACTGGTACCGTATTACTTATTTTAAAAAATTCCTTGGAGTTGGAGCATGTTTATTATGTTAATCATAATCCACCAGTTAGTTTCTTCTTCCCAACCTACTCATTGAACAATTCCGATACATTATTTCCAAATATTATAATAAGTATGGTATAAGGACCAATTTGGTCTAGCGGGTACTAGACTTTAGTAATCATGATTCACGAACCTAGAACTAGAATATGTACATACCGGTAACCTCTATTAGGATAAATCAAGTATTATTTTGCTATCTTTTCCCCTACCACTGGTACTCAGTATACATTTGCTTATACTTGTACATATATACCATTTATGGCCAATACAGCAGTCCAGACTGCATAACTTAGGCTATGTGGTACGGTACTCTATATATTTACTTGTACATATACACTATTTATGGCCAATACATCAGTGGAGACTCCATAACTTAGGCTGTTGATGATGCTTTTAGTTCATATTACACTTAACAGGTATTGAATAATTTTACTATTGAATAATTTTACTCCGGACAATAAATACATAATACGGACAATAAATACATAATACATCTAATAATCTAACACTACACATGCACTGAACAAGAATACTATACATCTACCTAATCTAATAAAACAAACACAATTATATTTTAAAACATTTATTACAACATTTATACAACAGATGAGCCATCAAGTTCAAGTGAAAAAGAAATCAAATCATGATTTAATTTTAATTGATAATTACAACTTAATAAATATTTCTTTTCATTGAAATTTTTTTAATTAAAAGCAAAATGTGGCGAATCAGTTTACAAAAATGTTTAACTTATACTTATGATGGCAAATTTTTGATTACATTACAAGTAATATCACAGATAATGTAACCTTTGTCAGATAAAATTAAAATTTTCAATAAGCCCCAAACACAGGGAAATAAAATTGGACTCTTAAAATTGTGATGCCAGTTAGTGATTCAATATAAATTAAATTTTTAGAAAAAACTAATAACAAAAAAAAGTTGTTTCAAAGTCTTAATACTTCTGAGTTGGAGCTGGTGGAGGAGCAGAAAATGGAACTGCAGGAGTGCTTTGCATCCATTGACTTTTGAATCCATTTTGAACACCATTTTGGAATGGCTTTTGTCCAGCATTTTGTGTTCCAGTGCTGCTTGCGCTAAACCCATTCATGTTGGTCATGGTACTACTGTTGCCACCATAGTTGTAGCTCTGAGATTTGTATCCTCCACCATAACTGTTACCATTGGAAAATTTTCCTCCAGAATTAAACCTGCCACCTACACCACCTCTACCACCTCCACGGCCGCCACCTTCCTGACCTCTCCACCTACTTCTGCCTGTAAATGTAGATATTTAAAACAATAAGTTTACACCAAAAGATGTTTATATTCAAATCAGGGTTCATTCTCTTTTTGGAACGAAAAAATAATTTTTTTACAACATAGGGGCCTATAGATCTAATCTAATTTTATAATACATTCCAATCATTAACCCTTTCTCCCCTGGAGTCGCCGGCATCCATAAGCCCCTGAAGTTGCAGATTTTTAGTCCCTTCTTTTGATAGCGCTTCGTGTTTTTAAATACATATTCAACACCCCTTTTTAACTCTGATGAAAGAGAGCGATAGTGATGCTATTTTTACACGTTGGTTTGGTATTTTTAGCTTGTTCGATCGTGTTTCTGAGAATTTAAAAAAAAACTCATTTTTAGTGCTAATTATAGGAAATTCGATGGCTTTTTCAGACATATTTAGGGATCTTTGGACTAGGTTAATAATGGAAAGGCTATGATCATAGTGTTAGTGTAAACGTGTAGGCCTAGATGTTTATTAGTATTAGGCTTGGAATAAGTGGATTCGGGTCTGATATGACAACTACTAAATTCCATTATGAATTACGGCAACTGAACAACGTATGGTCAGTGATCTATTTTTTTTACTTTTATTCATCAGTTTTATTGATATCTTTTTGGGTTTAAATTGAAGCATATATATTTATATTTAAAATATGAAAAATTAAATTCCTTTGCTTTCAAGTCTTTTTATTGTGAATTTTTTAATAATATCTTTTTTTTTATGTTTTTGTTAATATACAGAGTTATGCAACTTGACTTAGGGATGAGGTAGATTAAGTCAGGCAGCTACCTAGTGGCAAAAGGGTTAAGCGTACTAAAATTCTATATAAATAAAACCTTACTGCAGTGTAGTGTCTAGGGAGGGGCAAGTAGTGCTGTGTTTTGTTGTTGGATTTAGTCTTTTTGTGGGAAGGGAGGAGGATAGGTTAATTTTGGACTAGTGCATATTATTATTTATCCATGAACTAAAAAAATAACTGTCATATGTGAAACAAAAACGTTAGACAATCCTAAAACTAGAAATTTTTAATATCTATTTTTGAGCCTGAAATATCAGGAAGCAGCGGAAACCCTGTTAATAGTTCCCTATGGGCAATTTTCGTGTCGCCCAGTATCGCTTGGACTGCCTATAAATCTTGTCACTCAACCTAAAGACATGGCTCAGGACTTGATTGGCGGCCTATACCTTAGCCAGGGCGACGTGCAATGATGATTAGGGCAATTTAACTCATTTGCTACTAACCTACTTTCCAAAAACACCCCTTAAATTAAATTATTTTAATTTTATGACTAAATATTCCCTAAAGTTAATAACAATTACACCATAAAATAGATAAATCCTTCAGATGTCTGGAAATGTATACTTTTATACATAAAAAATATCGAATTATCGATAGAATCATTCGCTGTTGAGACCTTAGGATTTGGCTAAATATTTGCACTAGGCCTAGCGACGAAGTCTAATAACTTATCATAAAGTCCATAAATCGAGTTGTAATGGAAATTCATCTAAGTCTATATCCGAAGCATCCTTATTATCAGAACTGTAGTTATATTTGGAGGTATAGAGCTATTGATTAAAAAACTAAAAAAATAAAGACGAAGGCTATGAAAACAGTATTACAAGACAAAAGACCAGTGAAAACTACCCGTACTTTGAAAGTGCAACTTAATAAAAACATCCGGCTTCTATTAACGAAACAGACTATATTCCTACTTTTTAAAAGTCATGCATGCAGTAAAAAAACAGAACGCGTGGCAAAAAATCAATAACCGTCGATGGGTTAGTCACACATGTGTCGGACGCATTGAGTCGCAGGAGTAGCAAATGTGTTAAGGATTCCATATATTTACAAAAATTTGGGGGGGGGGTGGGGGTTTGATGGAAAAGAGATGTTCCAGACATTATAAATTCTGAAATTCATTTAATTCTAGACACCGTACAAATCCTGTATACGGTAAAGACAGACATTGAAAAATTAATATTACCTGTCCTCAAGTTCTTGGAACTGTCTTCTAGCTGCAGCAATTTTGGATTGATAATCTGCTTAGCTTCCCTTAATACATTCACCAAATCTGAAGCCTGCTTGGAGTTGTTGGGAGTGAAAAATGTATAGGCTGTGCCAGTATTTGTGGAACGACCAGTGCGGCCAATACGGTGGACATAGTCTTCAGAGCAATTGGGATAGTCAAAGTTGATAACAAATTTGATGTCCTCCACATCTGCAATTTAATAACCAAAAATAAGCACAAAATAGCAATGAGAACTTACCAAAAAGACTGCCTATAATAAATCTAAATGCTAATATAAACACTATGTTAAAAAAAAAATTCCGTTTTAACAGCGGTAAATTATACTAACAGCGGTATAATTAAATGACCATAACTTCCTGACTTTTTTTTTAGTACAACTATTTTTTTTAACTAAGCCCACAATATTGTGTCTTAACACAGAGATAGCGTTGAACTCTCTCGAGTGCTTTCCAAGCGTTTTCATGAACTGGTGGCAATACTTAATACATCATATGGTGGTGTGTTATGAAACTTTCAAAAGCAGCATCACTTATTCAGAAACTTTTATATCCTCAAAACCACAAGACTAGTATAAGATCTTAACATTACTGCAGATCCTCTTTAAAACTGAAGATTTTTTTATGTGATGACTACTGTAGGTTGTTTTATTGTGCTCACCACCCCATTGTCATTGCCACTCAGTACTTACGCCTGGTGTGCACTACCTGGCCAGCCCCATTGCTCCCAAAGAAGCTTAAAAAGACTGGCATTGGCTTCGAGATCATTATGAACGCCACTCCCTGTCAGTGCCCACAGTGGGAAGATGGTACTGTATGCCTATCAGTCAGCTTCAGCCATCAATCACCGCTTCCTTATATCACACTAGGATTAAAATAAAAAATTTAAATATATTTAAGCAAGATGTGTCACCACATCATTTTGAAAATGATTACATTTTTTACAAAAAATATTACTGTCTTTAAATTATAAAATCAACTGGTTAAACCTTAAATCTGAAAGAAAACAGAAACTGATATTAGACACATAAAATGTCTGAACTTAAAAAGCAAAATAACAGAACGCTAACATAAAACTATAGCAACATAAAAACGTACAAACTGAATTTAAATTAAAAGCCAAAGCTTAAAACTTTTTAATTACAGAATTAAGAGAACTTAGTTTTACCTAATCCACGAGATGCAACATCTGTAGCTATTAAAATTGGGTTTCTGCCATTTCTGAAGTCTGGAAAACAAATTAACATTTAACTCAAGTTGTTTATGTCATTGTAATATCTTCACTCAGGTGTTATTTTGGTAGTTTATGAAGATATTTAAATTATAACAAAATTTTGTAGAAAAATAAACACTTTTCTGTGGTCCAAATCAAGCTCTTTTTACAGTGGGAGGGGAGAAAATGGTTGTTAATAGAACATTTAGAGGCAATAAAAGAGCTAAAATAAGGCAGCTTACCATTTAAAGCCCAGTCTCTTTCTTGTTGTGTTTTATCACCATGTATACTTATGACAGGCCATCTGCAAACAAAATTTTTTAACAATTGTAAAGCAAGTCTAAAAAACAATAATCTAACAGTCAAAAAACAAATCTAAGAAATAATACATACCCATCTTTTTTCATTCTTCTGGATATATCATCAGCTTTACGTTTGGTCTCCACAAAAATCAATGTCTTGTTTTCTTTTTCCTGCATTATCTCATTAAGTAGTTTCACAAGCCTGAAAATCATAATAATATTGAGTACCTATGCATTATAGCTAAATTTAAAACTAACAATTTGTTTAAAAAATCAATGCATTTACTTCTCTTCTTTTTCGTGTTCCATGCAGACATCAATAATTTGTAGAATGTTGTGATTGGCCGTGAGTTGCAGGGCACCAATGTTCACCTGGATGTAGTCGTTCAAAAATTCCTCTGCAAGCCGGCGAACTTCCTTGGGCCACGTGGCACTCCACATCAAAGTTTGACGATCAGGCTACAATTAGTATCAATTGTACATTAGAAAAATAATTCATTTTTTGTTGTAATTATAAATTATTGTATTAAAAATATAAAAAAACACTCACCCTGATTTGTTCAAGAATCTTTCTAATCTGAGGTTCAAATCCCATGTCTAACATCCTGTCAGCTTCATCCAAAACTAAATAAGTCGTACGTCTAAGATTTGTCTTTCCCGCTTCCAAAAAGTCTATCAACCGTCCAGGGGTAGCTATACATATTTCAGCACCTTGAATATAATAAAATGTTTACTTCAGCTCCTAAAATGTAATAAAATATGAATGCAACTTAAAAAGGAAAACATATTTAAAGCCTAGCAAGATATAACAATTATTTACCCCTTTCAAGATCACGAAGTTGTGGTCCTTTAGGTGCCCCTCCATATACACAAGCAGATCTCAACTGAGAGGATCTACCAAACTCATTGGAGATTTCAATTACTTGCTGAGCCAACTCCCGAGTTGGTACAAGCACCAGAACCTTTGAATAAAAAAAGATATAGTCTAAATATTGTTACATTTACTTGAGAGGACAGAGTTCGATCAACTTTTAAAGTAAACTTACAATAGGTCCATCTCCATGCTCCAAATAAGGCTGGTGATTGACATGAACAATGGCTGGCAACATAAACTGTAAATATTAAGAAATTATTTATTAATATATGTTCTAGAAGCCATAATATTGATGGAATCAAATACAAAAAAAATAATAAATCATATTAAAAGTCACAAACGTAACACTAAATTTATCCATGTGTGTGAAATATTTTTTTTAATCTTTGTTTAGTGACTTACTTGTAAAAATTTGTTTTAAGAAAAACAAAAAAGCATGAGACTTGACCACATTTTTGCATTTGAAAAAAAATACTTTGTCCATTTTAGCAAAATTGACAATATTTGCCTAACTATATAATAAATGTCTCATTTTGTATACCTTTAGATCCAACAAAAGACCAAAGGAAAGTTTCCATGAATATAATATAGCATCACCAAGATTAGCTTTACAATAATAATTACAAAGCTGTAATTGGTAATGTGATGCTTCATTTTTTACAAACAAGTCATAATCTATTATACCCAGTATACATTTTGTAATACAATACAAGTAATCCCATGATGTACTACTTGATATATATTATCACATAGTAAACTATTTAGACACGATTTCCAATTAGACATCAATTATTATATATTACCGTACCCCTAAGGTTTTTCCAGATCCAGTTTGTGCTATCCCAACCAAATTCCTTCCAGAAAGGGCAATTGGCCAGGCTTGGCTTTGAATAGATGTTGGTGCCTGCCAGCTGTTTCTTCTGACCTGATTCATAACATAGTCTTAAAAAAAAATGTATACGACAAATGAAATGGATATTTGTGATTTTTCTACAGTTTTACAGTAGGCATCTGGAAGTAAATAAACAAACCTGGAAAATTGCCCTCCTCAAATGTAAAAATTGGATTGGGAACATCCTTGCCACAAATTGTTATCTGTTTATCTTTATGAAACTGCTGAATTTCAATCTAAAATTAAAACAATTATTTATTATAATAGGAATCAGCGAGAAACAGCATGGTCTACTAAAGATCAATAAAAAAAAATAGGTCTGAAGTATTCTTCAGGGATTACTGAATCACTACCATAAAAACATAAACATTTAATTATGTCTCTTTCTCTTGACATTTTAGCCAATTACAAAGAGTGATTTTTAACCACACCAAAACTCCAAACGATGACAACCAAAACACTGAAACAGGACAAAATTATAACTTGTAGACTCCTTTTTTTTTTAAATCTCGATTCAATTGAAACATTTTCTAGCACTAGAAAGTCTAGTAGAAATTTTGGGTTCGGAAAGATTTAAATTTAGGGCCTAGGATTAATAAAATCATAAAGATATAGGCCTACCAGTTAGTAGGTACTTCGATAAAACCCATTTCCGACATTTTTTTTTGTTTACCTAAAATCATGAAAAATTTGAATCGCACTTTTTCAGCCCTAATCTGATAGTTATTGGATTTAAGAATTTTCTACAAGCTTTCATTCAATTTTAGCCAAGAAAAGTCATTAATTTTCGTATATGAGATATTTAACATTATTAATTTTGATTTTTCACTACTTGTAATTAAGTTGGAAACGTTTTTGATTTAGCGGGAAAATCGGTAAGTTTGACGAATTTACAACTTTTTTATTTGTGTATACAAAACTTTTTAATAAAGCTTTTCGTTTTTATCATGTAAAAATAAGTATAATTACGAAATTTCATAACAATCGGCTAATTCGATCGATTCTTTTTTTTAAATCCAAAATTACAAATAACATATAGCAAAAAATGTTTTTTTATTTTTTGTTCTCATTATATTTAGCTGTCGAAAACTTTATGATGTACTTTTGTATTTAATCTGTATAAATGTATAAAATAGTGTCAATTTTAACATATACAATTACAGCACTTTTTATTAAAAAATATTATAAACTTTGTTTGTGAAATCTATTTTTAGAAACTACACGCCTTTGTTTTTAGGTCATATTAAAGTAATATTTATTTTTAGAACATTAAAAAAAAAAACACGTGGCATTTTTTAAAAAGTAGGATTGGATTTTACAAAATAAATAAATGGAAAAATGCTAGAAACCAACTTTATCCGCGTAATTTTTTACTCAGTATTGTATAGGTCTATTAGAAAAGCCATGGTTAGGTCTAGTATTTTAGGGCACAGGGTTATAGGGCACAACAAAGCCTGTATTAAAGACTTTACATAGGTAGCGCCGCACATGGGCTAGGCTAGGGCTATAACTATAGCCAGGATATATAGAATATAGGAATATAGGTCATGACTAGGAGTAGGCCTAGTCACTTTATAGTCATATATAAGCCTTATGATAAGGCATAGACATAGCCTAGGGCTATTTACGTAGGCCATGATAAAGCTTGGTTGTGTACAATATTAGCAAAGGACTAATAATATATAATTTAGCCAACTATAGTCTATAGAGCCAAGAATTCCAACAAGCTCAACAAAATTGTATGAAGGGTCATGATTAAATATGATTAGGCCTAGCCTATTTACTATAGAGTCTCTAGAAGTAGTCCCATTAATAAGTAGACTATAGGGCCTACTGTACTGTATTAGGCTATATATTGTCTATAGCAGCCATGATTATGTCTATTATATTATCTAGGCTCTAGACTCTAAAACGTAGGCCAATTACTTTCATAAAGAGTCTAGTAACACTATAATAATAATTAATTATTTTAAAAAATATGTAGGCCTAGGCCTAGGCCTCCTGCACCTACACAGGACAGCCAAAAAAAGATTGCAATGACCATAGCATATTATAAATTTTAAAAAAAAAAAAACTTTAATTTATAGGCCTAGATAATTTTTTTAAATATTTAATAGGCTATAGGCCTACATTTATAAAACTTCTGTTTTGTTTTTTTATTATTCATTATAGCTTCTCATATGGATCTAGCATTCAAGTTGAAAATATAGAAATGAAAAGGGAATGGAAGAAACAATTTTAATATAAAAAGTTAAAAAAGACCTGTGTCACTATGTGTTTTTTTTTTTCAAGATAGTATAAAAAAATTAAATCACATGGTCCCTGTGACAAAAATGACTAAGATATAAGGATTATTACAGCCTATAAATATGTAATCACATATGGTGAAAATTTGATAAGACATGAATTGTTTATTGTCCGTGTGGAAAAAATAAGATGAGCTCTGCCCATTACTTTAATAAAATAATGGACATTCTAAGAATGCTGTATTTATATTTAATGAAATACAACATTTAAAAAAAATGTGAAAAAGAAATCATTAAAAAGGCAAATTGCATGCTGCTTTCACTATAGGGTACACAACATCAAAGTTTTTAATATAATAGCTTTTATCAAAAAGAATACTCTTCTGATGAAACACATAGTTTAAAATATTTTACATTGCACAAAGGTATCATTGTTCATGGTACTTATGGGCAAGACTGTTATGTGGTGCAGCTGAACCCTGATTCTTATTGATTCTGATGGTAAAGGTATATTTTTGAACTACACGCCCAAATATATATTAAAAAGAGGGGGTGGGGGAGAGCGAGGTGTTTCTGGTGCACTAATTACCGTAATCCATTCATGCCTAAAAAAATTGTCTATTAATTATAATTTCAATTTTCAGTGGCATATATTTTTCTTTACATTTACGAGCTCAACTCACCCACCATTACCGACTATTAGCACAGACTGCTTTTCTTTATTCAAATAAATACCTATTTTCAAGCACTGTTGCTTTTAATAGAATTGTAATAATTATGTAAAATTTACTTATGAATTAAATTATAATGGTAATTTATCAGTATGTTCTTGTTTTCTCAACATGGATTAAAAAGTATATTTTATATGTAAAAAGTATTATCTTGGTTATTCATACTATAATTTTGAGTGTTTAATTACAAATGATATATCTGCAATAAAAATAACAGTAGCACAAAATGTAATTAAATTTTAATTTAGCTTGAAGTAATATTATAATCATTAAAAAAATACATTAATATTATTAGACATTGTACTTTGCCAGCAGCATGCTCAAATTGTTCTTGAGTAAACTCCAAGAAAATTACAACTATTTAGGCTTTTTATAATTAATTATGTATATGAATTTACCCTGATCTGACACTATTTTAATATTTAGGTAAAAGTAAATGCAGATGGTTGATGTAATTGTAATGGTCACAAAATCTTTTGTATATTGTTGACACAGAACATTGTCATATTTAAATTCGCCTTCAATTTCCCCATTATGTGACACTCTGATAGGGTATTTTTATCATAAATATTAAGTAAATTGTTATGAATAAAGTCAAATTATATATAAATAAATATATTTAATTTCATATTGTACTCTTTATTATAATTCTGTGGCACGGTGGCCTAGCTGCAGCGCATTCGACTGGCGATCCAAAGTTTCTGGGTACAAATCCTGGTGCAGGCTAGGATTTTTTCCAGGACTTAAGGTCTACCCAGCTATGATGGGTACCTGACACTAGTTGGGGTAAAGTAATGGTGGATGGGCAATATGCCACAGAAACTGGTGAACGCTGCTTCACTGTGCCTAGACTTGGGATGACGTTAGAATGTTTGAGGAGTGGTTTTGACATGTCATGTTACAAACATTATTTAAATACATTTTACCCAAAATATGGGGAAAAAATGTAAATACTGTAAAAAAAAATATTTTCAAATACATTACAAGTCTCTCACCCCCCTTCCTCCCCCATGTGGCTACGCCCCTTGTCTAGAAAAGTATTTGTATCCAGTTGGGGATCGGGGGTGAAGAGGCTTTTTAATGGGTAAAAAACCTCAGATCTATGTTTATGTTATATATAGGTCAGTGAGGTGAAATTGTGTTTAATAGTAAAATACTAAATTCTGGGGAAAACGGGGTTCTGGGCCCCCTCCCCAATCGACACCTATGTAAATACCTATTTTAAAATTTAAATAATTTATAGTAGAATAAGTGTTTCAAATTTCATACATTTATCTTTTACGGTTTTTAAGTTATAGCAATTTAAACAGCTCAGTTCATGTTTTTGGGTCACACTTTTTTTTTATATTTAGATGGGTCAAATAGGCTTAATTTTCGGACACTTAAAAAATTAATAACTTCGTTAATATTTCATGTAGAAACAAAAATGAGGTGTCATTGGAAAGCCTATACCAAACTACATTTAACTAAATAGGTTTTGTTTCAATGTTATTAATTTTAACAATTTTAGAAATTTTATCGAAGTACCTACAGTTAGGCACTAGACCTAATTATATACAAAAATAATTTGTTCACCCTATGGACACAATAGAAGCATTTTCTAACAAGTTTAGCGGCAATTTTGTTTGAGTTCTTAGAGATTTAAATATTAAATAATATTTCATAAAATCAAATTATAGAATAGTTAGGCAACAGGCCTAAATAAACTTTGATAATAAAAGTACTAACTGGTGATCTATTAGAAACTGCTGGATGTTCTTTGTAAAAGTTTTTTTCAAACTTGGGGAGTGTCGACATGTCCCATTTTGGCTTTCGTAGATTTAAGCCTGGCTGAGAGCCTTTCATAGAATTACGGAAAGATCCACCGCCTGCTCCTCCACCTCTTCCTTTAAATCCGTCTCTGTCACGTGAGCCACCACCATATTTCGCTCCAGAATCCCTAAATTTTACAGAAATATAGTATCATTTATGATAAGTGATAAATTAGAAACAGTGTAATAAAATTACCTCATTTGAGAAATAAAATGTCAGTTTTAATGGCTACCATGCGCATGCCGTCGGAAGTGAAGACAAAATAATTGTAAATTTTATTTTAGCTTATATTATAAATTACGTTTACCCAAATTAAAGCTCATTATAGCATTAATAAACAGTTTACATACCCTCCACCACGTCTATCTCTTGAATCAAATCTTCCTTTGTTAGACATGTTTCGTTCTGTTCTAGTGATAAGAAATGTCAGTGTGGCTAAAGTGAACTTCAACAGGATCTAGCCGCAGTACATGCGTATGGATCTGACGTAGTTACATAATATGCTAATTAGTGTTTGCATTTAAGACCCTTTCAAGAACTAGAAAAAAAATATTGAACTCAATTTAAATAACTTTAAAAGAAAAACAAAAGAAAATATTTAAAAACAAACTATTGTTGTTGACACACATAGCATTTTATGTTGGCACTATTTTATGTGCATCATATCTAATTATAGGCGATGACGCAAATTGGTAACCGTATTTTTGCACGTGGGAGATAGAAAGCCTTTATAATCCAAGGTTTTTTAAACCTAGATCTGGTATGATACAAGTAAAATTTTCATTTAAAACCAAAACCTTAAGAATTTAAAAAAAACATGGTTTAAACAAAAAAAAAACATTCGTTTAAACCTTTTTTTAAAGAAAAATAAAATAAATATAGGCCTACACTCTTGAAGAAATGTTCAAAAAATAATAATAGACTATAATTTGTTTTTCTAATAGCCTTTATATATAAGGCCACTAGATCTATGCTATAGGCCTAAATTAGACCAGTCTGAATTAACGGTTAAGACTGGTCAATGCGCGCCTCCAAAGTGCCAAAGTGTTTTTGCTTAGCCTATCCTGCTCTTGTGGTTCCAGAATGTCCAGCCCTTGTTTTTCTATTGATTTGTTGTCTTCTTTTTTTTTGTGCGTGTGTGACAAATTGTTCACCAGCAATGCTTATAGGCCTACATCCCACCATGCCATATAGATCAATTATTGCTAGGTCAGCGGCTAGTTTTTCGCATGGCATGTCTGGGTCGATGTAAAGTTTTTCAATAGACTTCGGCCTAGTTGACTTATTTTAAACTTTTTTAGTTGTCTTTGAACTGCTTGCCAAATTGACAATATTGTAAATTGTAATAATAATTATATAGTATGAGATCATGTGATAACATAGACTATAAGATGCTGCCATATTTACTGCGACTGTGTGGTTCTGTGCACCAAACCAAACCTTCTGGGCCCTGCAGCATAGCCTAGGCTACGCCTCAAATAGAAGAAAGACTCATGCATGCAGTTCCTCGTTCTAATGCGCTGCCTTGTAGCCTACTTGTGCGCACACCTGACCTCTCCCGAAAGGACCATGTCACAACCAATAATGAAGTCTTAAAAATAGGCAGACATGTCCAGTATATGTTCACTCGAGTCTCCCCCGCCAACGCCAAATATAACTCCCATTGACAAAGAGCAGAGACTAGCCGCGGTCTCTTAATGCCCTATAATAAACGGCGACCATTCTGTCAAACGAAAAGGTAAAAAGATGAGCACCCATTTATAAGGTTTTTCCAACTCAGGTTCCACAAAGAATATAATTATCTGCGTGGGTGTTCGTCATATTCCTCAACACGGCATTAGTGTAGCCTACTCATAGAGTCCCATTTTTATCGTCACTAAAACAGACTCTGCCTGTTGCAGATACACGCATGGTTTAATTGTTGAGACAAGCATAATAGCCTATTATAGATCTATAGATAAAATTATATAGTATCATAGTAAATCAAATGACAAACATAATGCACTGTGTCCACATCAACATGGCTTCAGGCCCGGATTTAGAGACCCCAGGACCCCTAGGCAATTGACATTTGGGGGCCCCCAACCATCTCGAAGCTATTTTGGAAATTTAGCAAATTAAATGCACTAGTACAGAACATATAATTTTTAATCGACTTTAATAAACATCAGAATAATACAGTCTATGTTACTATAGTTACGTCATTCTATAAAATGTATAGAATCATATTATACGACGAACTGTCTTCTGTGCAAAAGAATGACGTTATCATAGTCAATTGCATTATTTCTGACTATCTACATTACAGAGAGGGAATTGAGCCTGTTCTATGTTAGATCTTAAATAATTCTTTACTCTTTTTAGTGCTGAAAACGACCGTTCTGCTGAGCAGTTTGACGCTGGTATACAGCATTCGGAGCGCAATTCCTACGTTTGGATAAATGTCCAAAAAGTCTTTTCCCTATAAGTATTTGTATTGCTTCAGTGACGATAACTCCATAACGTCATCATTCGACGACAAATGAGCTTGCAGGTGCATACACTTGTTTTCCAAAGTCATATCCAAATCCCACGGATAAAAAGTTATAAGGTTTCTGTTTCCTTCAGGGATGTATTTAGATTCCAAACGCTGTAGTTTCGTAAAAAAAGTCAAAATTTTACTTAACTCCTCAGAAGCAGTGTCCCGTCTCCGTAGTTTTGTAATTAGTCTGTCTATAATGACGTTAAAAATGGTAACTCTGAATCTGTTCCTGCCAGAGAGTTCGGTCTCGTTTCCTTTTTCTTCGTCGAACTGGACTTTACGCTTACGTTTCTTCTGCATGTCATATCATAGCTATTTTCATCGGATTTTTTAATAACTTTCAACTCATAATGATCAAAGGTGCTGGGTTTCCTTAAGTGTTCTAGGTATGTTACCAAAGACTGATACAGTACAACGATCGTACCCAGGTCGATGTTAACAATTGGAGAGATTTGCTTACTTTGTTGAATCTATCCAAGATGTCCTTCCAGAGAAGTGACAAAAAGCAAGTTTTCATCGAGTCTAATGAATTCAGAAGACCTGAAGCCTCAGAGCCCGTATATGGTTTTTCATTTGCATCATTGGCAATTATCTGAAGAGCTGCTATGATCTCATCCCAGAAGCAACATAGACTTTGGCAGGCATAAGCTCGAGTAGACCATCTTGCCTGAGAAAGACTCTTCACGACTGTTGAATTTGACTTCCGTTTCGACAGCACAATTTCCCATCTGTGTGTTGATGCCAAAAAAAAACTATACAATGACTGCAAAATACCGAAGAAAGATACAGCAGCTTTACAAGACTCGGCCACACAGGGAACGAAATCTATCAGAGGGTTTATTTGTTTTATTCTCGCTTGAAACTTGAAGACCAGAATATACACCTGACATATTGCTAGCATTGTCGTAAGACTCCCGGACTCCCCCCGGCATATTGCTAGTATTGTCGTAAGACTGCCCCCGGCATATTGCTAGCATTGTCGTAAGACTACCCCCGGCATATTGCTAGTATTGTCGTAAGACTGCCCCGGCATATTGCTAGCATTGTCGTAAGACTGCCCCGGCATTTCGCTAGCATTGTCGTAAGACTGCCCCCGATATATTACTAGCATTGTCGTAAGACTGTCCCCGGCAATCGACGATATCGAAGTCGTGATTTTTCAGTGTCTCTATGACGACTTTAGCCACAATTTGGAATGAATTTCAAAAATCGTTCGACAGGACATCGTCTTCAGAGACATATCTCACTATGAAAGAAAGTTGATCTACATGAGAAATGTCCGGAGTAGAGTCCACAGAGATAGAGAAATATTTGGCATTTTTTTTATCTCAGTCATAATTGTATTTATTACCTTTTCTGCCATGATATTGATCATTTCATCGCATATTTTTGACGAAAGATATGATGTTGTGCCACTTCCTTTGTTACCGTGGCGTTTTATGTGTAAGTCCAGAAAAGGATCGAACTCAGCCAAAAGTTCTAGGGTTATAACATAGTTCCCACTGATTTCTGATACAAATCTCTTATGGGAACCGCGTGCAGAAAGTGACCCCACAACAGCCACAATGCGACTCAAAATCCCATGTCAGTATTTTATTTCTTCTTCCGTTTGAAGAACAAGACTCTTGTCAACTGTACCAACAGCACTTTCCTAGCTAATAGTGTAACGACTGCTGACCTGTGTTCGTCCGAATCCTCATGTTCCTTCGTTCTTTGAACTGCGTTTTTCCAGTCGTTGTACCCTTCAATAGCTAGCGATCCCAATTTCCCAAACATCTTACAAGGGGCGCAAAACACTGCACCCTTGCTCTTCGAAAATATGAGCCAAGTTCGAGGTCGTGTTTTACCATTGCTTATTGTTCGGCTAAGAAGAGCAGGGCTGTAAGTTATATTATGAGTGCCCTGTTTTGGAAAAATGTAGTAAAAATATTTATTATATTATTTTCTATAAAGCTTTTTGATAAGGCAAGCCAGGCTTTTGAGCTCATGTAAAGATTCCGCCATCGGGGCCCCTAGGCTGGCTGGGCCCCTAGGCTGGCTGGGCCCCTAGGCCCGGGCCTTGTGGGCCTAGGCGGAAATCCGGGCCTGCATGGCTTCAGGAAAAACAGATCAGATGCCAAAAAGGTTTCTCAAGCATCTCATCTTGCATTGATCTTTCTTTCTAGCTCAGCTGATATAATGTCCATGGCCACTGATCTATAAAAAGAATGGATTAGGCACGGAAGTAACATTCTTGATTACAAAAAAAAATAGGCTTTCACGTGACTTTTACTTATCTAATATGAAATAATAATATTTTCTAAACACTGACCTGTAAATACATTTCAAGTGACTTAGACTTCCTTTTATCTTATGGATTAGTTCTAATCATAAGTGGTTTATTCATGTAGCCTAAGTCGCTTATGTAGACAAGTGAATAGTGGGAAATGGGAATTTATTTAGGCTTCAATTTGCGCATACATATTTAAAATTAATGTGGAGGCGCTATTCATTATTTTTATAAATCAGTGGTCCATGGCGCTCAAGCATATCAGAAAATGGAGATGACTTTAGTGAGCGCATCAGCCTGATTTTGGTGCTGAGGGCTAAGTTCTTGTCTTTCCATATTGTCGTGAGCATCTTTAAGGATGCTTTACTCTGAGCAGTCCTGGCCATTACTTCTGGTTAGGAGCCCTCTTCGGATACGCTCCCAGGTATTTGAAGCTGCCGACTGTTTCCAAACTATGTTCACCAAGCTTGATCTGTGTGGTGATGCCGGTGGTGTTAGGCCTACTAGTAATTTATTATATTTTTTTCGGCACTGACTTGCATGCCGGCATAGGATGAGGAAATTTTGTTTAGCCGCTTTACTAGATTGGCTAGTTCTTCATCAATACTGGCCAGTCCATTTATGTCATCAGCTAATCGAAGATTGGTGATCGTTCTGCCACCTATGCAGACTAGGCTGTCCCTTCATGATCTTCCAATGCAGGGTTCGGGAACTTTTTTGTCTGAGAGAGCCATGGACACCACATATTTTGAAAATTAATTCTGTGAGAACCATACAATATGTTTAAAACTAAACATTTAAGTAAATGTGTGCATTTTGTGTAATTTCAACACTAAAAGTCAACATAATTAAAGTCTATCGCAGCTAGCAGCCCAACTCAGACCTTAATGTCCTGCACCAAATGACAAAGTCTGTATCTCGCAGATAACAATGCAGAACATGCAATTTAAAAAAAAGTAATATGAAGACTTTGTTACGAATAGCGCCTTTATAAATATGTAATTTGTAATTTGTAGTCTAGGTAAAGATCACATTATAAAGTAAGACTACCGAAATACAAAATTATCATTTAAAAGTGGAAACTATTTTTTAAGTATGTGATTTCCGGTTTCGGAATACTTTACTGTTATCGACTGTTGGCGGGAATTATTTATTATTTATTATTAAAATAAAATAACAAAAACAAATGCTTGAATTTTCCCGATAACATTAAAATTAAAGGCTATTAACAAGTATATCGATTCTATGCACGCAATAAAATGCAAAAATCAATAACGTAAGTATCCCTAAACTATTGCGATGTAAACACTCGTAATATTAAAATAATAATAATATTAGGCCTAATAATAAAATATAAATTCATAGTATTTTATTATATTAGTTAGGCTATTTTTTATTTTCTTAAAAATTATTAATTAATTATTATTATTTATTATTATAGTCTTTATAGTATGTAGTCTAGTTACCGCTAGGGCCAGGTCGTTTAGCCACTCAGTTAGCCTTTACTTATCTTATACATTACAGACGCTCCTTCTATAAAGAAGATTATTGCGTCCTACGCTAGTAACTAGTAGTACAGTAGTAGTAGTAGTAACACTACTACACTCTACACACTACACAGTCACTACAGGTACACACTTCACCTGTCTCTGATGACTTAGACTTAGTCTCTTAGAGTCCTATGATTTATATATATAATGATATGACTATATATATATGACATAGACATATGGTTATGCCCCTATGCAATGCAGCCTATCTAATAACTAGCCTATCTCAGATTCTATGGATTTGGCTAGGGTAGCCAAGCCCAAGTCCCACTCCAAAAAAAAATAAAAAAATAATTAATTAGTCTATTCTACAAGGCTGCGTCTATTTGTAGTCAACTTACCTACCTCAACCAACCAATTAGATCTAGACTAGTTTTAGGTTTAATGAGTGTTAAGGGTACTTTAGTGTTTTGAAACACAAAACAAACAGCAACTTCTAATTTAAGTCTTCTAATTGTGATTTTTTTTAAATAAGTGAAAATATAGACCTAGTCTTTGTCTGAATAATTTATAAACATTGACAATTTTAAAATGCCAGTAAAATGTTAACAAATTGTTTATTACAAAAAATCACATTTAACTGGTTTGACTAAAATTGAATATTAAAAAAATATATAAGTAAAAAAAAATATTGACAATGGTTGCCAGTGGGATTTGAACCTGGATCACCCAGTTGACAGCCCAGAGTAGGCCTACTAACCACAAGACCAAGAAACCTTGTTTGTCAGGTTACAAAAACATAGTAATTAAGAATATAGGGCCAGTTTTGATTGGCTGACTACAAATAGCCGCCTAGAAGCTATTTGTAGTTAATTACAAATAGCTGCCTAGAAGCTATTTGTAGTTAACTACCAATAGACACTCCCATTCTACAATTAGGCCTATCATTATTACATAAATATATCTACAACCATCTCTATAAATTAGGCCTAAACAAGATACCTTTATAAAAATAAATTAAAATGTGCCAATAAGCTTTTTTGGTTTAGGAACTTTAGGTCATTTAGTTTTTTTTTTATGGCTGCGGCTATTCGGACCTGGGTCCCTTTAGCATGAAATGGCTATTCGGACCCAGCTTCAGTCGGAATTCATTAGAACTCATAAAAAAGCATTAAAAAGAAGGGGAAAAGCACAGTTTGTCTTAACATATATTTATAAGAAATAGCAAAAAAAAAAACCAAATCTATCCCTATCCTGTATAACCTAACCGATACTAACTATTACCAAAAATACTACAAAGCCATCCCTAACCTATATAAACTAACCGATACTAACTATTTATTACTAAGTCTATCGGGTCCAAATAGCCACTGCCACTTTGTTATTTTATTATTAAAAAAAGAATGTAGCAATGCAGCCTAAAAAAATGAGCCATATTCTTCAGTTCTTCGCATGGAAAGAAATAGTTTCAAATAGGCTTTCTAGTTTGTAGCATAGTCTTGAGATGGACACCATCAGGAAAAAGGAAGAGGGGAAAACCAATGAGAACATGGAGAATAATCATGGAAGAAGTGAAGGCCATCACCAAAACCTGACATAAGGTCATAAAGTCCTGAATAGCGAGGCATGGTGGGATTTTATTGCTACCATATATGCTCCACGTATTTTTTGTTGCAAGGGAATTGTAAGGGCCATCAGCAAAAATGACATACCAAGCTATACCAAGGTTTTCATTGAGATTATGAAAAGAAATATTGGCCAATTAAAACTCTTTAAAAATTTTTGTCACTAAACCATCTATTTATGGAGAAATTCTCTTTATCTATCTGTGATGCTTCTCCTTAATAATTAATTTTTAGTGGTGGGCCCTCTTGATTGTATTATATTATAATGCTCTTCTAAAAGATTAAAAGCAAATGACAGCTACTGAAAACACTTGGCATATTATATATTATAATACTAGTAGTTATGCCCTTAAAAATGATGACTACAATGTGTTTTGCTAAGAGAGAAAGAAAAAAACTGGTGTGAGAAAGTTTCTTTCAGAATTTAGGTTTGGTTCTTTTAAATTTTTTCTGGTCGCCCTTACCCTGGCATATGCATACAAATTGTTGCTGTCAAGCTTCTGGTATTAAAAAATAGTGAACAGTTGTGTTGACTTGACTTGTTATTATTAAATTAACAATAATATACTATCAAAAAGAAATAAAACTAACACAAATACTAAACAATAAAATAGTAAATAATAAAAAAACATAGATAATAATATTTCAATACAATAAAAACTATAGTGAGAACGATTTTTTTGGTATTTAATTTTTGTTATTCCTTATTGTATCAATAAAGCAGTAATGAGAATGTTTCTTTTGGTATTTATTTTTGTTATTTTATATTGTGTCCTGTTGACTTGACCCTGGTACATGCATATAAATTGTTGCTGTCAAGCTTCTTGTATTTAAATTAAAAGTAATCATTTATAACTTGTCCTTTATAATTTGTATCATTTAATTTATAGAGTGTATGAAGTCGCATATTAAAGGATGTTCTCAATAGCGCAGTGAATCCATTAAATAATTAAAACATTTGGTTACTATTACTTAAAAGGATAAAGCAAACATCTTTAATGAAAAAACACACATGATTTGATAGACATTACGTCATATGCTAGTATTTGTTAAAAGTACAACGTTCAAACTCTCCAAGCCAAAATGCTGGTGCGTGCCTTTTAAAAAAGGAGATTATGACAAACTGTGGTAATAAATGGCTCTAAGTCATCACCAATAACTGAAAACTCAGGAGTTCCACAAGGAACTGTTCTAGGACCCCTACTATTTCTAATTTATATTAATGATCTTCCAAATTGCATCAACACAGGAACAAAAGTTAGACTATTTGCAGATGATTGCATAATTTATAGAATTTATTAGAATAATAAAGACAGGAAAAGATAATGAACTTCTACAAAAAGACTTAGATGAACTACAAAAATGGGAATCAAACTGGAGTATGTCTTTTCACCCAGAAAAATGCCAACTAATAATCCAAGAAAAAGAAACAAATAATAGCAAACTACTTCATTCATGGTAAAGAACTAACTCAAACTAACAATGCTAAGTATCTAGGAGTAATAATAAATGATAAGTTATCTTGGAACCCTCATATCGATGAAGTAATTAAAAAATCAAACAAAACATTAGGATTTAGGTTTCATAAAAATGAACTTTTACAAATGTAATAAAAATATAAAACTAAAATGCTATCTCACATTAGTTAGACCTATACTAGAATATGCAGCACCTGTATGGGACCCATCAACTAAAGAAAACATTAAAAAATTAGAACAAATCCAAAAAAGAGCTGCAAGGTTCATAACCAGTGAATATTCCTAGTTAACAAGAGTAACACCATTAGTCAAATCACTAAACCTAGAAACACTAGAGGACAGAAGGGCAAAGAGTAAAGTAGTAATAATACATGTCTTATAAGTTAACAGACGTTCCTTCTAGGTAGAAGATTATTACGTCCACTAGGCCCAAAACTCCTGCAGGGCGACAGGGATCCGCCGGTGGCAGGGCTAGAACCCGCGACCTGTCTGTTGGATTTTGGTTGACAGTCCGGTGATCTAACCGCTGGACCAGCCGGCTTCACATAAGGCATTAAACTCTAATTTAGAAATACAACACAATAACAACCTGTTGCAAAGCTCAGAAAAAAATAAAGACAAAAACACTTCTTTGTCCCTTATGCAAGAACAAATGCATATAAGTACTCTTTCTTCCTGAGTGGCATTCGGGCATGGAATGGGTTGCCTGAAGAAACAAGGAAAACCAGTAATGTAACATCATTTACAACATTAATAAAAATGCAAGACTAGACTCGGACCACGGATGAGCGTAGGACGCAATAATCTTCTTTATAGAAGGAGCGTCTGTAATGTATAAGATAAGATAAGATATAAAGAAACTCACAGTAATTATATATATTGATAATTTAATATGATCATATTTTTACTGTTAATTTTTTTCAGATCATTTTTCAAAAAAGATCCCAATCCTAAATCAGAGAGCAGTTCTAAAGAGCCTAAAAAGTTGTCAGTGCTAGAATCAACTAAGAAGGAGCCAGAAGTGAAAACTGCCAAGGTCAATGGTCAAACTAAATCTAACAAAAAGGAAGACAAGAGGTAGTTTGTAATCATCTGGAATATATTGCTAGTTTAAGTTAATTATACTCTAAAATAGAGAAACTCTTCAATATTTTCAATTACGGTATATACTCGCTTATAAGTTGCACCGGTGTATAAGTTCAGGATTATTATTCTAATATGTTGTTATTGACCCTATGTATTAGACGCACCCCTAATCTTGGCGTGAAAATATTCCCGGCATTGATGTATGAGATTAGTTTTTCTAGTTAATTTCTCATTCAATTCTTTTTATAATACTTTTAATCAAATCTAGAAGTGAATATCCTTTGAATAACATCCAGATTTTTATGTTTACAGTGTGTTTTCATTGAGAGAAATATTATAGGGGGTGTTTTCAATGTGTGTTTGTAATAGTGATAATGAATAATTAAATCAGGCTTCTTATTTTTTTATTTTTTTAAAGTATGGGAAATAATAATTCCGTATTAATTGCAGGCCACATTCAGTAAAAAAAGGCTATTTTTTTATTTGGGTGTTCTTTGGAATGTTAATTAACTGCAGCGACGTAGGCTACGGTTATTGCGTATTCCTAGGCCTAAGTTAAATTTGTAAAAAACTTTTTGACTACTTATATTATAAGCTATAACTGTTTCTCATAAAAAAGTTCTTAGGTCAAAATTAAATACATAAAATTGTGCGCGATCAACTGGAGATGTAGTATAAAACATGTTTACATCAACTGCAGTTTTAAAATACTTTCACCATAGCAGACAATTTGAATTTTTATAAATGTCACCCAGCGAGTGATATCACCTGACTAAACATGCTGGCTTGCAAAGTGGGCGAGGGATTTTCTTTCTTTCAGTTCAGTATTTTCTCTACGTCTCTTTGTGTTTGCAATAATCTCGCATACTACAAACAAAATAGACACACAAAATGTTATTTTTATGTTATTAAGTTTGAATTAAATTTACAGGCTAGATCTAAAAATTAAGCTGAAGGTCTTACATAAATATTTTCATGTAAAATGGCCTACGCATATCCTAGTAATTCTACATCAATACAATTAACGATGCAGGTGATCCAGGAAACTTTAGGACAGAGTCATGATGCTTTTCTAACTTTTTAAAAACACTGTTGGGTGTACACTTTTTGTCCAATTTTTTGGGTAAAAAAAAGTGTGACTTATACGCGAGTATATCATATCATATCATATCATATATATATATATAAATCTCAAAAGGAATATGTATGTATGTATGTATGTGGGTGGCTATGTATGTACATACCGCATAATCTTTTTAAATACTGGACATAAAAACGTGAAATTTGCTACAAATATTCTTTGCGTTACGGCGGTGAACATTGTCAAGGTTTAAAAAAAATTTAAATGACCGCAGTAGTCAGTTTGGTCAAAAAACGCGAATAAAACGACACATTTTGGTTTCATGTTAAAATTGCCGTCCAACTTTTTTTAGTTTTTCGATCGATCGTGCCAAAACAAATAAGAAAAAAGGACGCTCTGAGATTATTTCTCTATTGCGTCATCACATTTTGCACAGAGCTAACTAGCCGTCTTTTTTTAATGACATCATCAAATTTTGCGTATTCATCTTAAATTTACTTTGTTTGAATGTTTGCTATTGTACTTTATGAATGAATAGAACAAAATATATTGACGTTTTAATTTGCGTCGTAATTTATAGCGGGCAATTTTTAAATTGTTATAATGGGTAATGGGTAATGATTTTAAGGGGTAATTTATGTTGCAGCGGGCAAATAAAAAATTCCATCACGTTTAAATTCGAGTCGTATACGAAATATAAAATGTGTAGTTCTTGAGGCCAATCTCATTATAACTGCTATAGTAGTTAGAGTGCATGTAAATATAACTTGAACCGGTTCGGAGGACCGGCACATAAAATAAATGAGAAAAAAGGACGCACAGAGATTATTTTTGTATGACGTCATCAAACTTTGCGTATTCATTTTAAATTAACTTTGCTTCAATGTTTGCTAATGTTCTTTATGAATGAATAGAACAAAATATATTAACGTTTTAATTTGCGTCGTAATTTATAGCGGGCAATTTTTAAATTGTTATAATGGGAAATGGGTAATGATTTTAATGGGTAATTTATGTTGTAGCGGGCAAATAAAAAATTCCATCACGTTTAAATTTGTGTCGTATACGAAATATAAACTGTGTAGTTGTTCCGGGCAATCACATTAAAACTGCTTGAGTAGTTAGAGTGTATGTAAACATAACTTTTAGCCGGTTCGTAGGACCGGGCACATACCGGCTAGTATATATATAAATCTCAAAAGGTGTATGTATGTATGTGGGTATGTACATACCCCATAATCTTTTTTAATACTGGACATAAAAACGTGAAATTTGCTACAAATATTCTTTGCGTTACGGCGGTGAACACTGTCAAGGTTTAAAAAAATTAAAATGACCGCAGTGGTCAGTTTGGTAAAAAACCAAGAATAAAACGACACATTTGGTTTCATGTTGAATTTGCCGTTCCAACTTTTTATAGTTTTTCGATCGATCGCGCTAAAAATAAAAAAGAAAAAAGGGTGCGCGAAAAAAATTGGCTGGCTTTTTTTTATGATGTCATCAAATTTTGCGTATTCATGTTCAATTAAATTGTTTCAATGTTTGCTAATGTACTTTATGAATGTATATAACAAAATATATTCACGTTTTAATTTGTGTCCTGATTTGTAGTGGGCAATTTTTAAATTGTTATAATCGGTAATGGTTTTAATGGGTAATTTTTGTTGTAGCAGGCAAATAACAAATCCCTTCACGTTTAAATTAGTGTCGTATACGAAATATATAATTTTTAGTTGTTGCTTGAGTATTTAGAGTGCATGTAAACATAACTTTTAGCCGGTTCGGAGGACGGGCACATACCGGCTAGTACAGTATAAAGGTTAAGAATGAAAATTACTTAAAACCTTTTTTTTTATACTGCTCACAATTTTTGTCTTTTCATTGGTTGAAAATTACAGAAACAAAAATGCTGAAAGTAAAAAACAGAGTCCATTGAAAGAAGAGAAAAAAAGCCCACCCCTTGATAGTAAAGATACCTCAGATACATCCTATGATGACTCTCCTATCAAAGTTAAAAAAGGACCTATCAAAAAATGTGTCATAGAAAGTGACGAGGAGTATGATGAATCTGTTGAACAGAAGAGCTCCGATGACATTGATGAGGGTGATGAGAAAACTGAAGTTTTAGTCAGTCCAAAGGTATTAATAAAAAAATGTGTACCATTTCCTTTTTTTTTTACATTGTAAAATATAAACGAATCTAAGTGTCATGCCGTAAAGACACAGGAGCCAGCCTTTACAGAAAACTTTCTAGTAGATTGTGCCTGGACTCAAGAGTAGGAGCTAAACCACAAGCCCCCATGTACTAAATTTTGCCAAAAATTTTGTAAATGTTTGTCACACAAAAGTTCATTCCCCCTTGAAAAAAGTACTGGGTTAACCCCTGCTCAATAGCTTAAAGGCTTGTCCGTTTAAAAACAAAAATAATAATTTTGTAACAGTAGATATTTTTTCTCCAAGGCTATTTAGTCTGTTGGACTAATTGCATAGCTGTCTACTGTTACAGTTTTGGTCATAGCATTACAATTTCAATAATCAAATTACTGTGTTACGGCATTCTGTTAAGCATTTATGATCGGATATTATTTTTCAGAAAGATTGTCAAAGAAGTTTGGAAAATAAAGCAAATCTTCACGACAAACACATTTTTATGGTCAATGCTTCATGCTTTTTTTTTAGGCCAATCTAATTTGTCATGCTATGATATCACAGTTTACATTTAGATTCTCTGCATTTTATTATACAAATGAGAAGTTTAAAACACCTAGTTTTCATTAAAATGAAGTGATTCTTTTTTTAAATGAAAGCAACAAACAGGCCAAAAAGTAATTTAGCAAAAACATGAAAAAAGTTTATTGTTACTTTTTTTTTCCAGTCCGTAATGACTTATTTCTAGGTATAAAAAACAACTGTTTTACCCAATTGATGTGTAAACCAATGTTGTGTTTACTAATAATAGTTAGCTATTACTAAACACTGTAAGATTCTACCTATAAATAGGATCTCAAATAGGATTCACTGAATAATAATTAAAACACATTTGGGCATTCAGGCTTTTTAAAAGGTCATAAAAATAGCAGCGTTCACCAGTTTCTGTGGCCACAGCATACTAGGTGATTGTGTGGCCAGCACTATGCACAGCGGCTTTACTTTACCCCAACTAAGGTCAGGTACCCATCAAAGCTGGGTAGACTCATGGACACCCTCCAGACCAGGGAAAAAATCCTAGCCTGCACCAGGATTCGAACCCGGGACCTTCGGCTCGCCAGTTTAACGCGCTGCCGCTCGGCTACCGTGCCCCATTCTCATACATAAGTTATCTTTTAATTACAGAATATATTCTAATGACTTCATTGTTATTAAAAACTTTTTTTTTTTTTTTGTTGAAGCATTTGAGAAAATAACTATGAAAGTCAGAGACACACAAGCTTGCTAAATTTCCAGATTTTTTTGTTAATACTGCAATAGAATGTAAAGAAAAAGGTTTTTTTAGAAGAAGTAATTGTATGTATTATGTTGATTTTATTTTCTCTTTTTTTTTTTCTCTGTGGCAAGATGAAGTCTGGTCAGGATCCTGACAACAAATTTCTTAGTCCCATGAAAACACCAGAGGCTAAAAAGAAGCCAGCTGATGAAAATGATATTTCTGTTACACCTGAAAAAACACCAGGAGGCTTCTATAAAAGAAAAACGGGTATAACTATAGTTAAACTAGGGTTTTTGTTTGCATATCTTCAATATAGTTTAATACATTTGTATATGGGGTTAAAAAATACTTGATTTGTGTGTTTGTGGTTGAGCATAAAATGACACAAAATATTTATATGTGTTATGAGTTGAGAGAGACCAGTTTTGTTAAAGTCATAGTGTAATCAAACCCTCAAATGTCAATACTACTGACTTTAAATGTTTATTATTTTTTACTAATTCATTTCTATTTGGGGTTTCACTTTTACTGAACAAGTTTCTTTTTAACTTTATGATTTCCTTGTCAAAATGTGATTTTATTGATTTGAGTATAAATTCAATGAACTCATTCCTTACTGAGAGCAATATTTTCAACAAGCTCACCAATTTCAGACTAGGAGCCAGTGTTCATGGCTCGCATGCATATTTTTCTTTTAAAAAAATCTCAAATCCTAAATTTAAAACATTAAAATAAACTTCCATTTTGTGCTTTGCCAATATCCAGATCGTTTCTTAAAAAAACAATTTTTCAGTTCAAAGCATGTGTTTTTGAATATTTTTTTGCGATAAAGAAAATAGGCTTGGGAAGGCATTTAAGCCAGCATCAGACACTGTTACAGTTTTTTATTTGAATCATACTTATTTGTATTTTTTGTTCAATCTAAATAAAATTGGACAGTTTTATTGGAAAATGAATTTCAAAATTATTGCAAACTTTTTGTCAATCAGATGAGTAGTTCCTGAGTTATTATGTATGTTTGGCTAATTCATTCATTTTTTGTTGTTGTGAGTTACGTAATGCACCTTTGACCTAAAATTTATCATCAAATAATTTAATTTAGTAAAATATTCTAACAGACCATCTTATTCTGTTTCATTTGATATGTAATACATGCACATTTAAAAATCAGACATAAAAGTTACATAGGTTGAAATTAAAGAGGGTTTGGTTTAAAAAATTGGGTCTTGAAAATTGTCCAGTCAGAATGAGGAAACTGGCTAAGTATGGAATAATTTATATTATGAGAAAGTCTGTTTAAAACAAATTTAGGTTAATGAAATGATTTATTGTTATGTTTATTTGCTTCTTCAATGATTAATTTTAGTGTTACAATCCAAACATTGCCTCACTAACCATTGAAAACTTGAACTAGGATGAATTATTTATGGTTGAGAGAAAACATTTTCAGTTATATATTTGTTTTAATTTATTGGGTGAAACCTTGAAATACTAAGACAATGAGTGTAGTCAGTGAATATGTTTATTTAGATTCATCCTGGCAGATGATCATAGAAGGATTAAAAAAATTAATAAATTGATGCTTTAACTGTAATTGTGTTGATTTAAAAAGGAAGTGAAAAGATATAGCTGTCAGTATTTTTAAGGCACATGTTCTTTTATTCCACTAAACAACTGTAACTTGCATTTGGTGATGTTAAATGATAATTGGAACTCAGATTATCTGTTTGGAGAGTAATAATCGGTTTAAAAAGGCTCAAAACTGAAACAATTTTTGTTGAAGATTATCTCACAAGTTTATTGGTTGTGAGGGAAATATTTGTAAATCTTACATTTGCACAAATCATTAAATGCCATGTAAGCACTAATAAGACAGAAATTATTTTGTTCAAGCAACAACTATCCCTTTCAATATAGTCTAAACCAGGGGTCGGCAACCTACGACACGCAGACTTGGCTCGCGGTACCCTTTTCAATGGCACGCGGGAGACCCCCGAAAAAAAAAGTTTTTAATGGCTTCTGCGTCCATGTCTTTTTTTTTCATTAGCTCTCGCTGTTCAGACTCTAAATATATAATTTAATAAAAAAAAGAAGTACAGTTTCTTTTAAATAAATCAGCCATTTCATTATATCTTTTGCCTGTTCTAAAGCGTTCAGTTTTAGCGCATAAAAACTAGTCTGTTGTTACATCCAAAGAATGTGCCGATCACTCTACATTTGGGTTGGTTTTGTTTGTATTATATCGCAAGCACACACAAATATCGAATACAAATAATTAGTATCTGCAAACCATTAACTGAATTGTTATTATAAGGTATCTCCTACAATTTAACGTAAAAAAATACTGTACCGTCGAAATGAAAACTCCCCCCCCCCCCCTGCCCCAAAAACAAAATAAAATGAACATCAACCTTGATCGATTTAGGATTTCCGATTTGATATTTACGTTTTATCTTAACAAGAGGATATCCTTCAAATTATTATAATTTCATCATATCTGTAGGGCTATATATTTTTCAATTATTCAAAATATTATATATTGCGGCGATATATCAAGGTATAAGTGCCCATAAAAAGGCCGAAAAGGACAAAAACGCTGCTGCGATGGTTGGCAAACAAAGAAGATTTGTAAAATTTCTTGTAAACAACATTGGGCGTCTACTGTTAAGTTTCCATTGCATTATATGCTTACACCATGAAAGTTTGTGTGCAAAGATCTCTACATTAGACTTGCGCTCCGTAATGGAAACTGTTGTTAAAATAGCCAACTTTATAGTTTACCACTCTTTGTTGATCACTGACAATTCAAATCTTTACTACAAGAAATTGAAAGCACAGCAGTTTTAACTGGCTTAGTTAAGGTGAAGTGTTGAATATATTCGTTTCGTGTCTCAAAGCAATTAAAATGTTTTTTGATGAAAAAATATTTTTCGGAATTGATTAATGAAAATGTCTGATGAAGCTGATGTTTTTGACAGACATTACGACTCATTTAAATGAGTTGAGCTTGCGTTTACACGGACAGGATCAAACAGTTTGGTTACTCATTTTTACTGGAAAGAATTAGGATTGAAACTGGACATATTTATACTTGCTATTAACTCTTATACATTTAAGTACTTCCCCAATGTTAAAGCTCATTCAGTTCTATATAAATTATTACAAATAGATGACCTTAAGAAATAGATTGAAGCAATCAAAGTGGAGTTTTCTGGCAGAAGTCTATTTTGAAATGCAAATTGAATTTAAAACACCCGATATATGGACATCAAAATTTGCCGAATTGCAAAAGAATCTAGAAGAGAATGCTGTTTAGAAAAGTCGTCTGGTATTCTTAAACTGTTCATTTGTTTGAAATATGTTTCATTTGTTTTACTTTCATCTATTGGCTCAACTTACACTTGTAAACAGATTTTCTATTAAAAGATTTTCTTATACAATAAAACTTTTGTAATCACAGAAGAAAGTCGCCTAACTCTTGAAGCTAAAGCAAGGCTCACATTAATTGATAGAGACAAATTGCATTCAAATGTTTTTTTATCTTCTTTAAATAAGCACATAAAATAATTTGAAATCAAATTTATTTGTTTTAACTTTAAATAAGCAACAGCTTAAGCGTATGTATACGAGCATCATATTACGTAATTGCTGTAATTCTGTGTTGACTTTTGTACGGTTTCTTAGTAAAGCGCCTTTTTTCATGCTACATCCATCCACCCCTGTGGCACTACAGCCCATGTAGGGCTTTGGCCTGCTTCACCACCTCCTTCCATTCGGGCCTATCCCTGGCTTTCCTTCGCCAAGCCCGCACACCAAGCTTTTGCAAATCTGCTTCTACAGCTTCAAGCCATCTTTGTCTTGGTCTACCCCTAAGCCTCTTTCCTTTTGGTCTCTGGTGATCTGCCTTATGCCATTCTTTCCAAGTGGCCTGCCCACCTCAGTCTGCCCTTCTTTATCAGAGTTTTTCCCCTAGTTTCTTGTAGGGCAGCTATCGTGATGTTATATTTTGCAAGTTCTTCCACGAGGCGGGCAAGTGCTCCGGCTCTATAGAGGCTTAGTATATTCCATGTCGCAATCCATAAATCATGTCCGTGTTCAGGCTTGGGTCGTAAACCATTAAGATCTGTCCGTTTGTTTGGAAGTGATTTAGTTTTCGTAACAATTGTTTTTGAGTGACTGGGTTGTTAGCCCTGCGCACAACCTTCTGGGGGGCTGCCCCTTACAGCTCTCGGGATAGCTGCCTCTTTGTTCGGGTGAGGTTCCCTAGCCTTTGTGGATCCCTCCACTAACTGCAAGGCAGCAGTTGCTGATTTTGGTCCGCCCCGGGTATTTTATTTCCCCGGTACCCGCCATATCTGATGGGTGTTCCCCTATCCGCCACCTGGGGAGGCGCCCGATGGGAGTTCAGCAACTCCTCACGAGTTTCATGCTACATACATTTAATAATTATTGTTTAAAAATAATAAATATGGCCGAGGTTGACTGTTTGGCTGTTGGCACGCTGAGTGATTTAGAAATTCTACTTTGGCACGCCGCTATCAAAAGGTTGCCGACCCCTGGTCTAAACAATACCATTTTAGCTTTTTGGGCCTAATGCAATGGAGGAGGGTGGGTGTTTTCTATGATCATTAGGGTTAATGGGGTCACAGAGCTAAGGTTACCATGTGCTAAAATTTGTTCATGGCATTCATTTAGATCTTGTAGAATATAAAGTACACACTGTGTTGCACTGTTTGTCTTGTAGAATATAAAGTACACACTGTGTTGCACTGTTTGCGCATCTGTAATTTATATTAAATGATAATTTGGAATTTACTATTATTGGTTTTGAAAGCTATTATCTGCTTTTTTTTTTAAGGTAATCTTTGTCCTAACGCTATTTTAGTGGTTCTGAAGGAATACATTTTGAATCTCATGAATCAAGTCATTGATAAATGTGTTTTCATGTATCCAGCTTATCCTATGAATATAACATAAGCAACCTAATTTCGGTTTTCCTGGCTTGACACATCTGATAAAATTGTTTTAACATCCGCACTTTTATAATATTTAGCTGAGCTTCCTGTCCACACTCTGAGCTCAAGGAAGCGAAAGTCTCAAGTGTTATCCCCGGAAGAGCCTGAGAATGTCAACAAGAAACTAAAGGCTACTGGTCAGCTGGATGGCACCAAGGACACCAAAGACAAGGACAGTAGTCAGGACAAGTCCAAGCCAACTAAAAATGTCAGCAAGTCAAAACAAAAGAAGAGTGCCAATAAGCCCAAGGAAAGGGAAGAAGAAGACATGGAAACTGAGGTAGATCTAAGTTTGAAAAGTCAATTTTACATACCATTGAATTTTTTTAAAGTAAACATTATTTTACTTTTTTATTGGGTCTTTTAGTATGATGGTATTATACAATGAAAGATAATGAAAAAAGTATTTTAAATTGAATAAATTCAAATTAATGTACAGCATACAATATGACTGGGTGGCTAGAACAAGTCCTAGCCCCTTGTACTTTTCTCTACTAATTTCAGGTATAGGGATGTTAAAACCGTTTTTTTTCCAAAACTGGTTTTTGGTTCTATAAAACCGGTTTAAAACCGGATTTTGGTTCCCCCTTTTCTGCGCAGTGTCATGAGTCACAAGACCGAGAAGCCAATTGTGCGTAGTTTTGTAGGTATATTTGAAAATACTTCAAACTTAATTAGTATTTGCAGGGCATTCAAGGGGTTGAAAATATAAACCGGTTTTCAGTTTCAAAACCGGAATTTGGTATTCCGGTTTTTGTTTAACATCCCTAATCAGGTACCCTATCATAGCCATCACAAACTGATAAGCATCCTCACTTCTGTACCCATGTGCTTCAAAGACTGGTGAAGTGTGTAAACTGCTTATACGCTCACATAAAGAGCACACCAGCAGGGGACAGCCCTTGTTGCGCGTCCGAGGTTCATTGCACTGCCGTGGGGCTCCCAGCCTTTGATAGGAAGGAAGTAATGAGCGCAACATTCTATCTCAAACCCGCCTTGGTGCCTGGATGCCCACACCTATGGTCTGGGATTTGTGCTCCCTCAAATCCGCCACCACCGTTATGTCCCTTTTAACCCACCACCACTGACCGCTATGTCCCTCAAACCCACCACTGACCGATATGTCCCTCAAACCCACCACTGACCGCTATGTCCCTCAAACCCACCACCACTGACCACTATGTCCCTCAAACCCACCACCGACCGATATGTCCCTCAAACCCACCACCGACCGCTATGTCCCTCAAACCCACCACCGACCACTATGTCCCTCAAATCCACCACCGACCGATATGTCCCTCAAATCCACCACCGACCGATATGTCCCTCAAACCCACCACCGACCGATATGTCCCTCAAACCCACCACCGACCGCTATGTCCTATGATTTGTAAGTAAGTGTTAGTAAAGATATATCACTTTTATGAACAATTTGTCTTTATGTTTGGTTAAGGATACAGAAACTGTCATTGACTTAAAGACGGAAGAGAAGGAAAGTCCCAAAAAAGACACAAAAACACCTAAAACGAAAACCAAAAGAAAATTGTTGAAAGAAGACTCTCCAGATGAGAACAAAGATAAAAGTATCCCAGAGAGTACTGATGGTGAGTTCAAACAGATATTTTTACATTGCTAAAGTTTCCATTTTTGAAGAAATGACAAAGATGAAAAATATTATAGGAAAAATAGATCTATAAGGAAACTACATAGTGTACATTGAGCTAATCAATTTAAGAATGCATGTGTTAAATACATATTAGAATGATTTTGAGTTTTCACCTTAGAGCTCTCATAATATATTTTATATTTTTTTAATTACAAGTTTAAAAAGTTAAAAAATTTGAGTTGATTTTGTGTCCTTCAGGTTCAAGAGTAGAGATTAAAAAAGAGAAAACTAATATTCCAATCCACAGTTTTTTTGGTAAGTGTGCATTCAATGTTGGTTGATTTGTTGTTAAGTGTGCATTGTTTGTTAGTTGATTGGCTGGTTAAGTGTGCATTCATTGTTGGTTGATTGGTTTTTAAGTGTGCATTCATTGTTGGTAGATTGGCTGGTTAAGGGGAGGAATTCCAGTGAAAATTGACCTAAATGTGATGCAACCCCACGGAAAAAATCGGCAAAATAGGATAATTAGTTTTAGGTATTGAATTAAAGCTAATTCATTTATCTACATATTGGTAAAAATATTTTTAAAATCCATTAATTAGTTCAAAAGTTATTCAAAATTACATAAGTAAAGGTAAGGGAAGTCCTTTTGGAGAACAATGAAAAAAAAAACAATACCGATTTTTTTTAAAATTTAACATTGTAACAGATAATTAATTATTTTCAGGACAAACAAATATTAACCAATCGTCATGAAATTTAATAAACATGATTATAATGAATTAATACACAAGCCGTTAAAGGTTTAAATGTTTTAGGTAATATTTATTACATTTTTAAACAATTTAATGTTTAGAGCTCATTTTGTGTGATTTTATACAAAAGCTGCATAAAAACACAATTTTGAGTAATTTCTAAAAATCATTTTAGCTTGAAAATTTCACAGCTATAAGTTAAGGCATTCAACATTACAAATCAATAATAATCTAAAAAACGACTTAGGACCCTTTTCTTTGAATTTTTTGCATTTATTGAAAAATCAGTTTTACCGACTTCCGTACCGGTTCGTGGGGTTGCATCACAAATGACAAAAACATGGCATTTTTAGTTTTTGCTTAATTTGTATACTTTAACTATCCCCAAATTCTAAAATGCATAGTTTGGGTAACATTATTTCACTATTTCAATGTAAAAATTGCATTTGAAATGGGTATAGGTTAGAATTTATAATTATTTTTTTTCAACATATTTCCACAACAGTAATATAAAAAATGAGTTTAATTATATATTTTTATACATCAAATTAAAGGTTAAAATATTGTCTATTTGGGGAAAAAATCTTACAACAAACCATTAAGAAATAGATGACAAAATTGAATTTTACCATTTGCCTCCAAAAATTTTTATTTTTTTCTAATATTATCAGTTTTTCTGGTTTTTCTTAAAACCTTGTTTCCATATAAATGATTCCCTACTAGTTTTTTTTTTATCTACTGTGGCGTTTTGGGAGAAGATTAACGTCACACGCAACTAAGAAAGGTCTTAGATGTAATCCGCTCTTATAAGATACTATAATCATATCATCTGTACGTACAAACCACTGACATTAAATGCCACAATCTTGCATGTCTGATTGGAGTAAGAATGTGTCTTTCCTTTCTATCTCCTATATTTAACATTAAAGTATTTTGCTTGAATTGAATTTTATTTACATATATGTATATGTTCGGCATGCCCATAAGTATATTACTTATATTGACTTTAGTTTCCATTCATGTATATTGTCATTGTTAACTAAGTCTACATCATGCCCACCATTCTAAATTGTGTAACATGGTTACGTCTCGCCCCCCCCTCCCCTACCACGGACGATCGAGAAACAGGTCAAGGTCATTCCTGAACCCACCGTCTCTGACCTTCGCCCCCCCGTCCCTCCTCACTTATAACATGTATATGAAAATAGACCTCTAAGGGCTCGTTCCCTGGTCAAAACCCCCTTTGTTGCTTAAACAAAGGCGCCGCCGGAAGATAAGAATTACCTTGGATGGCTGACCGCCTCTTCGCCCCTCCCCCTTACCGCCACTCGCACCCACCATCCCCCACCCCTCTCCCCATGCTTTCCCTACTCCTGTCAATCAGACTAAACGTGTACATTTCCCCCTATCCTCCCATTTTATATCACGTGACTATTACTATTAATGCTTTTAGTTTTAGTTATAGATTGAAGAGGTGGAGTTTTAGGGACAGTCTAGTTTTAGGAGATCGGAAAGCGGAGTGGGTCCCATCTGGGCCCCTCCGGGCCTTTGTGAAGGCTCCGACCCTAAGTCCATTTTGTATCCTTGATGTTTATATTATTGGACTAAGTATCTAGGATATTGATATTATGTATGATATATATGTGCAACGGTATACTCAGTCTTAATGTGAATAAACTTCAGAATAATGTTTTCGCTCGTGTTCTCTAGTGACTATAATCGATGTTGTGAAGTCTATATGTGTTTAGTATAGCCAAACCTCTGCATAACTACCTCAGACGAGCCACGGAATTCTACACACACAATTATAAATTTGATCATCAATACGTAACCTCTAGCACAGTACTCCGGCTCATCCCTTAAGACAAAAACGCAGCCAACAAGAATAGAAAGAGAATAATTCATCTCTTATCTATTTATGCAGACCACTCTTATAAGAAGGAAAGAATACACATACGAGCCTGCCTGCCACACCGCGTGACATAATTCAGTCACGTTTACTTAATCATACAGAAGGCACGACACACAGGAGGCTCAGGTGCAGATCTAACCCCAACTTATAAAGTTTACGTGGTGATTAAGTGGTCTAATCACCCCCCGCCACGTGACATCTACCAACCAATTATCACATGTTTTTTCCATGTTCATATTATATGCCTCACAAAAAAATTCATAAAAAATTAAATTTCAGTTAAATTAAAAATTCCCTCTGTCAGCCTTGTAAAAATGATGCTTATGTATATTTATGCAAAATTTAAATAAATTATATCTATATATATAAAAAGAGACCGTTTGTCCGCATACGGATACCCATTGGTCAATTTGAAATCCTGTGTGTTTGTGTCACTGACCTATTTAGGCCTAGGCATATATACTATCTAATAATTTTTCAGGCGTACATGTGTCTTCGATAGCTCAGTGGTTAACGTAGCTGTCTTCTATGTGGGCGACCCGGGTTTGATTCTCCAGTTACACTATACCCTTTTTTTTTCTACAATTTTTTTTTAAACTTTTAAAAACAAAAGACATTGTAAATATACGGGCAATTTAGATTTTTGTTAAATAAAAATACTTGCCTATTTTTTTACCCGATTACAATATTTATTTTAAATTACTTTCCTAAAAGTCTTAAGTAAACAAAAAAAATATAATAATAAAATAATATAATATAAAAAATAATAATTTAATTATTAGATGATAGCTTTCTTTTAATAGTAGTTTATACAATTTTCATCTGCACCTTATAAGTTATAAGACTTATACTTATACAGTCCTTTTTTTTTCATCCGGGCAATGTAGCTTGTTGATAAATACAAAAGTAGTATCGTTTTTAATTCAAGTTAAAAATATTAATTAAAAAAAACAAAATGACCACCGTCTCCATGGCAACCATATTTTTTTAAACTTTTCTCCCCGTTTGTATAAGTTTAGTCACTAGTACTATATATGGTCCAAATATTATACATATTGGATAAGAAATAAAAAAAAATCCCCTTCTACTGGAATTCCTCCCCTTAAGTGTGCATTCATTGTTAGTTGATTGGCTGGTTAATTGTGCATTCATTGTTGGTTTATCGGGTGTTAAGTGTGCATTGATTGTTGGTTGATTGGTTGTTATGTGTGTATTCATTGTTGGTTGATTGGCTGGTTAAGTGTGCATTCATTGTCTGTTGATTGGCTGGTTAAGTGTGCATTCATTGTCGGTTGACTGGTTGGTTAAGTGTGCATTCATTGTTGGTTGATTGGCTGGTTAAGTGAGCATTCATTGTTGGTTGACTGGTTGGTTAAGTGTGCATTCATTGTTGGTTGATTAGTTGTTAAGTGTGCATTCATTGTTGGTTGATTGGCTGGTTAAGTGTGCATTCATTGTTGGTTGATTGGCTGGTTAAGTGTGCATTCATTGTTGTTTGATTGGCTGGTTAAGTGTGCATTCTTTGTTGGTTGATGGGTTGTTAAGTGTGCATTCTTTGGTGGTTGATTGGTTTTTAAGTGTGCATTCATTGTTGGTTGATTGGCTGGTTAAGTGTGCATTCATTGTTGGTTGATTGGTTGTTAAGTGTGCATTCTTTGTTGGTTGATTGGTTGTTAAGTGTGCATTCATTGTTTGTTGATTGGTTGGTTAAGTGTGCATTCATTGTTGGTTGATTGGTTGTTAAGTGTGCATTCATTGTTGGTTGATTGGCTGGTTAAGTGTGCATTCATTGTTGGTTGATTGGCTGGTTAAGTGTGCATTCATTGTTGGTTGATTGGTTGTTAAGTGTGCATTCATTGTTGGTTGATTGGTTGGTTAAGTGTGCATTCATTGTTGGTTGATTGGCTGGTTAAGTGTGCATTAATTGTTAGTTGATTGTCTGGTTGATTGTGCATTCATTGTTGGTTGATTTGTTGTTAAGTTTGCATTGATTGTTGGTTGATTGGTTGTTAAGTGTGTATTCATTGTTGGTTGATTGGTTGTTAAGTGTGCATTCATTGTTGGTGGATTGGTTGTTTAGTGTGAATTCATTGTTGGTTGATTGGTTGTTAAGTGTGCATTCATTGTTGGTGGATTGGTAGTTAAGTGTGCATTTATTGTTGGTGGATTGGTTGGTTAAGTGTGCATTCATTGTTGGTGGATTGGTCGTTAAGTGTGCATTCATTGTTGGTGGATTGGTCGTTAAGTGTGCATTTATTGTTGGTGGATTGGTTGGTTAAGTGTGCATTCATTGTTGGTGGATTGGTCGTTAAGTGTGCATTCATTGTTGGTTCATTGGTTTGTTAAGTGTGCATTCATTGTTGGTTCATTGGTTGGTTAAGTGTGCATTCATTGTTTGTGGATTGGTTGTTAAGTGTGCATTCATTGTTGGTTGATTGGCTGGTTAAGTGTGCATTCTTTGATGTTTGATTGGCTGTTAAGTGTGCATTTTTTGTTGGTTGATTGGCTGTTAAGTGTGCATTCATTGTTGTTTGATTGGCTGGTTAAATGTGCATTCATTGTTGGTGGATTGGTTGTTAAATGTGCATTCATTGTTGGCGGATTGGTTGGTTAAGTGTGCATTCATTGTTTGTTGATTGGTTGTTAAGTGTGCATTCATTGTTCGTGGATTGGCTGGTTAAATGTGCATTCATTGTTGGTGGATTGGTTGTTAAATGTGCATTCATTGTTGGTGGATTGGTTGGTTAAGTGTGCATTCATTGTTGGTGGATTGGTTGTTAAATGTGCATTCATTGTTGGTGGATTGGTTGTTAAATGTGCATTCATTGTTGGTGGATTGGTTGGTTAAGTGGGCATTCTTTGTTTGTGGATTGGTTGTTAAGTGTGCTTTCATTGTTGGTTGATTGGCTGGTTAAGTGGGCATTCTTTGTTTGTGGATTGGTTGGTTAAGTGTGCATTCATTGTTGGTGGATTGGTCGTTAAGTGTGCATTTATTGATGGTGGATTGGTTGGTTAAGTGTGCATTCATTGTTGGTGGATTGGTTGGTTAAGTGTGCATTCATTGTTGGTGGATTGGTCGTTAAGTGTGCATTCATTGTTGGTTCATTGGTTGGTTAAGTGTGCATTCATTGTTTGTGGATTGGTAGTTAAACGTGCATTCATTGTTGGTGGATTGGTTGTTAAATGTGCATTCATTGTTGGTGGATTGGTTGTTAAATGTGCATTCATTGTTGGTGGATTGGTTGGTTAAGTGGGCATTCTTTGTTTGTGGATTGGTTGTTAAGTGTGCTTTCATTGTTGGTTGATTGGCTGGTTAAGTGGGCATTCATTGTTGGTTCATTGGTTGGTTAAGTGTGCTTTCATTGTTGGTTGATTGGCTGGTTAAGTGTGCTTTCATTGTTGGTTGATTGGCTGGTTAAGTGGGCATTCTTTGTTTGTGGATTGGTTGTTAAATGTGCATTCATTGTTGGTGGATTGGTTGTTAAATGTGCATTCATTGTTGGTGGATTGGTTGTTAAATGTGCATTCATTGTTGGTGGATTGGTTGGTTAAGTGGGCATTCTTTGTTTGTGGATTGGTTGTTAAGTGTGCTTTCATTGTTGGTTGATTGGCTGGTTAAGTGGGCATTCTTTGTTTGTGGATTGGTTGGTTAAGTGTGCATTCATTGTTGGTGGATTGGTCGTTAAGTGTGCATTTATTGATGGTGGATTGGTTGGTTAAGTGTGCATTCATTGTTGGTGGATTGGTTGGTTAAGTGTGCATTCATTGTTGGTGGATTGGTCGTTAAGTGTGCATTCATTGTTGGTTCATTGGTTGGTTAAGTGTGCATTCATTGTTTGTGGATTGGTAGTTAAATGTGCATTCATTGTTGGTGGATTGGTTGTTAAATGTGCATTCATTGTTGGTGGATTGGTTGTTAAATGTGCATTCATTGTTGGTGGATTGGTTGGTTAAGTGGGCATTCTTTGTTTGTGGATTGGTTGTTAAGTGTGCTTTCATTGTTGGTTGATTGGCTGGTTAAGTGGGCATTCATTGTTGGTTCATTGGTTGGTTAAGTGTGCTTTCATTGTTGGTTGATTGGCTGGTTAAGTGTGCTTTCATTGTTGGTTGATTGGCTGGTTAAGTGGGCATTCTTTGTTTGTGGATTGGTTGTTAAATGTGCATTCATTGTTGGTGGATTGGTTGTTAAATGTGCATTCATTGTTGGTGGATTGGTTGTTAAATGTGCATTCATTGTTGGTGGATTGGCTGGTTAAGTGTGCATTCTTTGTTGGTGTGTTGGTTGTTAAGTGTGCTTTCATTGTTCGTGGATTGTTGTTGGGTTAGAAAAGGTGGAAATTGAATGCAGGCTAAAACAATTTAGTTTCCTTTCTATTTCAGCTCCAAAGAGTGCCAGTAAGACAAAGAGTGCAGACACACCCACAGTTAAATCTCTGAGTCAAAACAAATCAGAAGGAATGGAAAAATCAAACAGCAAAAGGTAAACGAACCAATAGTTTTTTCCAAGTATATTATTGCAAACCATTTCTCGCATCTACAAACTCTACCCAATCATCTTCCAGATTTAAACTTTAACAATATAAGAAAATTGTCTTGCATCAAAATAAAGTGGTTGTGAAAATTGTGTAAATGCAGACATTTTGTTAAGAAGGTAATACACATTGGTTGTTTTGGTTGTTTTAACAATATACACTTGTACATTTCAATTTCCTAATGGGTTTCTGGTAAGAATATCTTTCAACATTGTGCTGTTTATGACTATAGGTGTGTGGAGCTTGCTACAACTTTATATAGAGAGTTGAATGTATTTCTCATCTGTGATTCCCATTGGATAATGACACATAGCCATATTGTCTTATATTTTACTTTTGTGCACATTTTGTGCCTATATGTTTCCACTGTTGGCAGCACGTTCTGCTGGCGCACCAGAGGGTCTAGGTTTGAATCTTATTGAAGGCTAGAAGGGTGTCTCCCAAACTTTGTACCTGACATTAGTTGAGGTAAAGTAAAGGCGGCTGGGCATTTTGCTAGCCAGCACAATCCCCTAGTATGCAGTGTCCACAAAAACTGGTAAACGCTGCTTCACCGGCCCTATGGATCAATAGAGTCCGAAGGTTACTTTACTAAGTGTCCACCGCAGTAAAATGGTTAGAATTCCTGCCTGACAAGAATGTTACCTGGTTCTATTCCCCACAGGGATGGCATTACTTTTTCTTTTCTGAAATAACAATTAAAAAAAATTTTTTTCCTGATTACAATTAAAAAAAATTGTTTTCCTCATTACAATTAAAAAACATTGTTTTCCTGATTACAATATCTTATACAATTATAAATATTATGGGAGTTTTTTCTCTATTGTTTTCAATAGGTAAAAGAAGTAGACTAAAAATTGTATTTTACATGTCACTATTGTAGGGTAAGGCTTGACTACCTGAATTTAGTATACTAATTATACTTTTGAAGGTTTGACATAAATATAGCAATAACAATTGACTAATACAAATTAGGCTAAACCTATGTTATGTAAATATATAATTACAATTACAGTAGTTCTTTATAATCATGCTATTTATCTTAACCATTTATATTTAATCTACTTATCTACATATAAAGCTAAATGTATGTGCTGTTTGCCCTTCAATGTAATTGTAATACAGGACTGTTCTGGGCAGTGCTGGGTAATTCAGCAAGTGATTAGAAAAGCTGTCCTCTATTAAATTGGTTATACTGCAGTTGCACATCTATCAAGTTACACTTGTACTAAACATTTAAAAACCAACAGACCCACCGACTCACCATGTCTAAAATATTGAAGTATTTTGTGGTGGAATCCTTTAAACATGTGTCTTTTTTTTAAAATATAGTTTTGTTATGCCTATGTTGTATGTTATTATATGCTCTGCTCTCTGACTCTTGTAGAGAATGACAATGAGCCACAATGCACATGACAATATACGTGATACTACTCACGAAAACCAATTTGAAAAACTATCCAACTAATTAGGGATTTTAGAGATTTTTGCACCAATTTATAGATAAATGAATTAGCTTATAATTTTCCATATTTCAGTACCTAAGATACTTACACCCGAATGAACTTATACTGAATGAACTTATATTATAGATCTATCAATAGGCAGAATAAACTTACTCTTAAAACCTAGAATGAAGTTATTATTATAGACTTGAAAGTAAAACCTCGGCTTAATTAATCTGCTATTTGGCCGCTTTACCATACTATTTGTATTAACCTAGGCAGTGAGGCAGATATTGAAATTCCCTTAGACAGTACACTGTGAACTGGACCTACATTCTTTAACACGGAAATGTGAAATTAGAAGAGTTGGGCCAGAGGATGTCGTAGTGTTCTGTTGAACTGTACATAACATGAAAATAACAGATTATCCACGTCTGCGAGTTCATAGAGCTCAACCCTCCCCGACTTATTCAATTGAACTCCCCTCCCCACACCTCCGCCCATCTAACGACTCGCCATCGTTGCGAACTTCCTTTACTTTAAGGACGCTTTCTTTAAACCTTTATGACAGACCGCCCCCTTTATCCTCACCAGCCCTCGCCACAATAGCCATTAAATTCCAGAGTCATCTGAGGTTAATATCCTTTGGGATTCGCAGGAATACTGGAGTGTGTGTGTGTGGGGGGGGGGGGTATGGTACTGTGCGACGGGTTATTGCCTTGCCACTGTCGAAGTGAGCCGAGTGACCTCGCATCGACCTGTCCTTGACATGCCCACTTGGTGTCTGCCCTAGAACGACTATGTTGAGAGTATCGAGGATCGCCAAAAATGTGAGAACCCATCGCGGCAAAAATGTCGCTTTGTCCCTCAATGTTCACGTCTGCTACAAAATCGCTAAACAAAAGTAACTAAAAAATCAAAATAATTTTTTCATTCATACCAATATTCCTTTTACACTACTAGAGCAATCAAATCAAATAAATGTTGTCAACTTCCAGTTTATTAGATTTTCTTTTATAGGTAAGTGTGAGCATACAAAGACGACATTTTCTGTTTGGCTCCTCCACTGATCTATAAAACAAATGGACTAGATACGAAAACTATATTGTTGATTCAAAGCGTCAGCCATTGTTATATGCTGATCACTGATCTATAAAACTATTTTTCCTAAGCACTGACCTGTAAATACATTTCAAGTGACTGTAACTTTCGTAGTATCGTATAGGTTTCGTTCTAAAAACATGTGTTGATTTCCTATCACTTATTTATAAGTATCAGTGAAGGAGAATAAAGTTGTAGCTTCCGCTCACCTCAACAGGTACAAAGACATTTATTAAGGCAGCCCCTTATCCATTCTTTTTATAGATCAGTGACAGGGACTGCGACTAAGTGGGACAGTGCATCCGTGTATTTTTATAGATCAGTGTTTCGGAATCACAAGTCATAATCTGCACACACACATTGGCCAATAAATTAACAGAATGACAATAAATTATGGCGATAACTTTAATAACATTGATTAAAAACATAATTTAAAAATGTTAGCCCCCTCTCTTTGTTTTGTTATAGAAGACATTTAGTTAGATCGTAGGCCTACACTTAGCGGTTACAGTTCCTGTAGGTATCTTGAAATGGTGGGTTTTTGTCGAGCATCAGTTCCAAATCCAAATCTATAGTCCAAGTTGGCGTTTGAGTTTTTTTTTTGGTCGTAGTTTTCGCTGTGTCGATGTACAAGTAGGCTATAGACTATAGACCATTTTTTCATAGTTGTAAAGGTTTGAGACAAGTTGGCATTTTTTTTTTAAAAGTGAATAGCCATGTAGTTAAGGTGACCCTTATCCTTTGTTTTGAACATTATTCTATGGGTACTTTAAAATACCAGATGAGCGTAGGACGCAATAATCTTCTTTATAGGAGGAGCGTCTGTAATAGATACACTATGAGACGTTAAGATATTTCCCACAGACTACTATAACTGAGTTTGTGAATTGTCTGTGTAAGGTTTAGGGATTGTACAATGATTTTAGAGTAAGAACCTTGATATATTAGAATTAGACTATATGTCGCTGAGAAAATCACATCTATATGCCCTGTAAAGTAAATGTCTCTTGTGACTGGTGACGTGACATTCAGATGCCACTATTTGTGTTCCGTCAAATGGCATATCTGGAACGTGCCATTAGTTCACGTTGAGCGTGTTAATGTATATTGTGGACTACATGAACGTATTTATGTACATTGTGGACTACATGGGAGTATTTGTGTATATTGTAGACTCCGTGAAAGTATTTATGTATATTGTGGACTACGTGGAAGTATTTGTGTATATTGTGGACTACGTGGAAGTATTTGTGTATATTGTGGACTACGTGGAAGTATTTGTGTATATTGTGGACTACGTGGAAGTATTTGTGTATATTGTGGACTACGTGGAAGTATTTGTGTATATTGTGGACTACATGGAAGTATTTGTGTATATTGTGGACTACGTGGAAGTATTTGTGTATATTGTGGACTACGTGGAAGTATTTGTGTATATTGTGGACTACGTGGAAGTATTTGTGTATATTGTGGACTACATGGAAGTATTTGTGTATATTGTGGACTACGTGGAAGTATTTGTGTATATTGTGGACTACGTGGAAGTATTTGTGTATATTGTGGACTTACGTGGAAGAACTAGAAACGTCCCAGCATCGCTGTTCTTTCCTTACATTTTCTCATCAATTATGTCAAGATAGCCCCAGGGGGATGCTGGGTAGAAGGAGTAACTATGTCGGTGTTACAATCAATTTTTACTTCTGTCACTGTATCGTGGACTCAACGTTTAGTTCTGTCTAAATATCTTAGACTCAATGTTTAGTTGTCTCTATCATGGACTCAATGTTTAGTTCTGTCTCTTTATCATGGACTCAATATTTAGTTCTGTCTAAATATCTTAGACTCAATGCTTAGTTGTCTCTGTATCATGGACTCAATGTTTAGTTCTGTCTAAATATCTTAGACTCAATGTTTAGTTGTCTCTGTATCATGGACTCAATGTTTAGTTCTGTCTAAGTATCTTAGACTCAATGTTTAGTTGTCTCTGTATCATGGACTCAATGTTTAGTTCTGTCTAAGTATCTTAGACTCAATGTTTAGTTGTCTCTGTATCATGGACTCAATGTTTAGTTCTGTCTAAGTATCTTAGACTCAATGTTTAGTTCTGTCTCTGTATCATGGACTCAATGTTTAGTTCTGTCTAAATATCTTAGACTCAATGTTTAGTTGTCTCCTTATCATGGACTCAATATTTCGTTCTGTCTAAGTATCTTAGACTCAATGTTTAGTTCTGTCTCTGTATCATGGACAATGTTCTCCCCATCTCTCATGGAATGAAAATGTAAATGTTTAATTGCCTGTATATTATGGACATTCTGAAGGTATTCTCCAGTCCATGTAAGAATCAGGAGATCGTTTAGATATCGCATTGATCCTAAATTAGACTTTCAATGTCACGTCTGCTGCTCATTAGGCTCACGTCGCCGCCTTGATACTGATATAAACTTAAGCACAATATTTAAAGCAACCGGAAGCACTCACTACGACAGTGTTTAAATAAAGCCAGAAACTATTTGTTTTGGTACAAACTTTTATTATAAAATAGAAGTGTTGACAATTTCGTTATGACCAATCTAATCCATATGCACACCTACACACACACACACAGGCACATTAGTATACACAACACACTTGGTTGATGTACACTGTACGACAGAATTATACAGAACTATAGCTAAAAGATAAAACACACATGGTGTATAAAGATATTATTCACCAGTAAACAACACAATATGACTATTCGTGACAATTCATGTACACAGAGGACGCTGACAGGTTAAAATGTGTGTGTGTGTGTGTGGGGGGGGGGGGTTCTCCCAACTTCTCATGGAAATACTAAATGACTAAATGTGTAGTAATGGTTTAAAAAAAAGTAGACATATAGTCACACTCTATAGTCTATACAGTGCACTTAACAGTGCCCAATGAGGACTTAATTTATTGAACATTCAACATGTAGGCTACATGCGTAGTCTAATATATATTCGTGAAGATTATTACGAAACTTGACAGTACGCTTTCTTCTAAGTAAAAAAAAAGAATAACATGAACGTTTGATAGTATCGTTCAGTCTTTGTGCTAAAGAACTAGTGCTAAAACTCCCATGGACCAAGAGCTGAGATTAATTTCTTTAAGGGCCCTTGGGGGTCAACTCTGCGGTCTGTACTAAAGGTGTCACGCCTTTAGTAGTGCTATAGGGCCCATCAGCTCACCGAAACCTTCTTTTGAAGGGCTGCTTATATGTAGGTACCGATATTGCCATGCGATACGTAGTTTTCCCCTCACCTTTTTGGCGTACCACTTGTGGAAAAACTACAACTAAGGGAGCGGAAGTTGCATCCAGCGTACGCAGGAAATATCTGATTATTAGCTGTTGCCAGATAACTAACTGAACCAACTACTCGGACGAATAGAAACAAAACTGAGAACAGGACCTCCTAACAGTTTAATCGAATGTCTTTCAACTATCAGCAATAAGTTATTCGTCCCGCCCCATCCTCTAAAGCGAATGCTTTGTAGTCGATTTTTTTTTTACATGCCGTGATAATGCTTCCAACTACAACCAAACAACAAACAATACAAACACATCAAACACAGCACTTGGTGTGTGTTTATTTAGTAGAACAAAAATGTAAGTCTATCTCATTGCTAAAAAGACGTGTATTTCTGAAATGTATTTTTACATTGAACAAAAAGCACACCTCGTTAGTTACAATGAAATTAAACTCAACGTGTAACTATGGAAATGAAATCTACTGCTCACGTTAACACACACAGACAAATAGTTATCTGTAAAAACGTTTCTGCTTTATTAAAGAATTCTTATAAAAACACCCGACGCCCTTCCGAGTGTCCCCGTTTGCTAGAGTGAGGAAAATAATTTTTTTAAGCTTCTCTCTGAACTGCCAGTTTTGTTGAACAGAAGCGCCTCCTTCCCCATATACACCCCCCCCCCCCAAACCCGCCCCCATTCCCTCCCCGTGTTGACGAGACGGGGATTTGAATGACACAACAGTTATGTCTGGAGGCTGCGGTGGAGAAATTGGAATAGCGGGACTTAATCTCTCCACAGGCCAGAGTTTCTCAACTAGTACTTGTAAGTCTTTTGGGTTTGTTACGCACAGCAATGGACATCATGAAAGAAGGTCTTTAGGGAGTCGCCGGGAGCTATGCTTGTATATTGGTCTGTTTGTATATTGGTCTGTTTGTATATTGGTCTGTTTGTATATTGGGCTGTTTGTATATTGGGCTGTTTGTATATTGGGCTGTTTGTATATTGGGCTGTTTGTATATTGGGCTGTTTGTATATTGGGCTGTTTGTATATTGGTCTGTTTGTATATTGGGCTGTTTGTATATTGGGCTGTTTGTATATTGGGCTGTTTGTATATTGGGCTGTTTGTATATTGGGCTGTTTGTATATTGGGCTGTTTGTATATTGGGCTGTTTGTATATTGGGCTGTTTGTATATTGGGCTGTTTGTATATTGGGCTGTTTGTAGATTTGTGTATAGGCTCTTATATTTATTTCTTGGTGTGTTTATTAGTGTGTTTGTAGATTATGTGTTTGTATATTGGTGTATATTTAGACTCGCATGTATGTTTATTAGTGCGTGTGTTTATTTGTGGGCTGTATCTATAGTATATAGTTGTGTGTGTGAGCGTAGGTAGATCATCATCATGTGTATGTGGCAGAGCGTGTATTGATACCAGTCAGTGACATAATCTAACAGTCAAACGTTCAATTAGAATGCACACTTCTACCGTGTTTGTTTAAAATGCTCATAAATAGAACTAAAAGGTGTATAAAAAGGCTTAAAGCCAATGAAAACTGGGGTATAGAACACTAGCGAACGATATATAGAACTACAGAGAACATAATAGAGATACCGGTATTATAGATATATAATCCACTTGCCATATACAGAACAATAGTCTGAACGATGAAATCAATGCCATTGTGACAGTCTTCCTGAGTGAGTTGCTGTAAACGCGAAGTAAAGATCTAATTAAACATCTACATCTAAAAACATCCAGATCTAAATCCAACACACTGGCCTATGTTAACCTTTATTTTCTTCACAATAATGACGTGATCATGTAGCCATTTAAGCAACATCTTCAGCTATGGGGGAGGGGGGGGGGTAAATGTACTCCAATCTCCCTATTAAAAAAACAACAACAGACCCATACAGAAATAACAATCAAGCACTATCAAAATAATACTAGTATTATTAGAATAGTATGCTTTGTTGTGTTTAGAAGTAGAATTTCAAAATATTCTCGATTCGGCCCGCCTCACCAACGGCAGGCATAAGGCAGCCATTGCGTTAAAACGTCCTTTCGACCTGTGCATCTGTTCGGTGCCAAACATTCAATTCGTTAAAAGAAATGTTAATGTTGTTATACCGGCGCAGTAGAAATAAAACAAAATTTAAAGAGCAAAATAACACAATAAGAAAACATCACAACAGCATGAAAAACAAAACTATAACAAACAACAACAACCAGCAAACAAGTCAACAGCAACAAAGGAACCAGTGACATTGATATAAATATATTGAATTTGAATGTTCCCATTAATGGTAACATAATTCTTACAGACTATGATATTCTCAACACATACATAGCTTCATTGCATACAAATACATATATTATACAAGTATTCATGTATCTACAATAATACCCATGCCTATCGATTCCTGTGCTCCTATTATTTATTTTGTATACTAATGTCAACCATACACCAGGTCTTCTGTTGGATTTCGTATAGTTTCATGCTTCTAGTAGCCAACTCGAGGACGGTGTTCATGCCTTGTCATTCATGCACTGTCCTTGAGTTAAAGTAAGTCCAATGAAGTGTCTTGTAACACAGATGCCCGAGGGCGAGTATGAATGAAGAAATGTTTTAAGTTTTCACACTATTATTAGCAAGACGAACAACACAACACAGTGTTTCACAATCACAGGACACAAACGAGTTCATGTAACTAAGCCTGTTGTTGCAGATGAAATTTCACTTGACTATAACTGTTGCCGAAACTGGATTTACACGCGCCACAAGCTTTCCTATAGGTACAATGTACGAGTCGAGTGGACTAATGAACAATTACCATAATAAACTTTCTTCATTTGTGATTCGCTTCCTATGTGCTCATTGGCGCGTACAGGTTAACACAGGGCTTTTTGTCTAGTCATAGTGAGATGTCGGCTTCACCACGTCGGTGTTAACATTATCGTTTGAATACCATGAACGAGTTGGTCCGAATACATAGATCTAGAGAGAGGAATAAGCACACGGTATTTTTTAAGCACACCTAGTATCAATCCTCAAACAGGATGTGGCCGGAAAATGAAGAGAAATGGTTGAGAATGGCCGAGTTTTCATTCAGCTGAACCCAGACGTGGTCTTCGCGCGCCAGCTTGAGGATCACCGTGTTACTTCCGGTTCCGTGTCGCGCCTGCGCATCCCCGTGAAACGCCATCTGGTGATCGTTGTTGAGCATTAGCCACCCGTAGGCTGTCTGGTTCTCCATGCTCAGCATGTGAACTGTGAACAGATATGTGCCGTTGACCTAAAGGAAAATTGAACAAAGTTAAGGAAGTGGCAAGTGAAAGAGTTAAGTTAACCAGGTCTGGGATTACCGATTCCAACTACCCATGTTTTGGGGTGTGGGATTTCATTTTTAAGGGACGAATCTATCATGAGTTTCTTTTAATAATAAATTAATAAATAGTCAGAATAAGCAAAATTGAAACAAAATTGTCGCCTGGATGTCTCATAAAAATTTCAAGAACTCCTTATAAATGGGTGCAGCCATGGCATGATTAGCGACGTCTGGCTATGATTTATGGACATCCGGGGATTAGCCTTTCAAACATAATCTATTAATTTGAGTTACACAAACTTGCCCTGGGTGACGCAATACAAATAAATAATAAAAAAGAATAATTATGAAATTAGTGAAAAACATTTGGATAGAAATTAGGGAAATCAAAAATTAGAACCAGATCCCTGTTTGAAAAGTAAGCCAGACTTAATGACCTAAGTGTTGCAATTGTTGTTTTGATTTTGAATTCTTGGTGATTTATCAATTCAGTTTGAGTAGATTATTACATCTTTGTCTTTTCACAATGCCACTAGATCTAGATCATTTGTTAAGAAAATATATCTGTTGATTGATCGTTGAGCTAATGTCAAGTTAATGGAAAACCTTTGTGTATAGTCCTACAGTGTAAGGGCTGATGTTTAAATAACTGTTTTGTTTTTTTAACCGCTCCAATGCCCCGATAATGTTCATTGATAAGTTTATGTACCGGTAGCTAGTTCGTTCCTTGAAAAACAAAGTGTTTTTTTAGTCAATGACCCCCATAGGTCACGTACCTTGCATATGAAGTGTGAGGTGAAAACGTCGAAGCTGTCCCCGAGGTTTAAGTGGATCTTGTCGAAGGTGATGGTCGTCTTCTGCAGCACCGGCCCCAGCGGCTCACTTCGAGTCACGGTGAAGGCCACGCGTGCTGGCTGCTCCCCCTTGGCGCCCTTCACGCCCTGCTCGCCCGGCGGACCTGTTCGTGTACATACATCAGAATGCTTTAGTCGGTTTAACTTAGCATTGGTTATGTTATAGTTAAAGTAAAATGGCAGAAGCATTAAGATGCTTACACTTTTATATTTTGCATTGGTCCTCTTATAGTCAAAACAAAATGGCTGACCTGCTTGAGCTGTAAATTATGCAATTTTAGTATTTTCTTTTATATTATCGACAGCGAAAGAGTTAGGCGCACACATACCTGTGGGTCCTTGTGGTCCGATGTCGCCCTTCACGCCTTGCGGTCCCATGATTCCGCATTCTCCCTTGGCGCCCTTTCTTCCACGAGCGCCTTTGGGACCCGTTGGACCCTCGTCTCCTTTCATGCCTGAAATAACCACAGAGAAAAACCACACATTGGTATCTTATCTACCCATTCATCCATCCATTCATTTATTGGTTTATATCTATCTATCTACGGTATCTGTGTATCTGTCCATCTATCTATCCAACCATCGGTAGTCTATCCATCTACCCACCCACCCATCCATTCATCCATAAATATGTTATATTATTATATATATATTTGTCTCTGTGTATATGTATAAATGTATCTTGAGTGTCTAATTGTCTACCCGCCAGTCTGCCTTCTTGCTGTCTGTATATCTATCTGCCTGCTATCTGTTTGTCCATCAGTCGGTCTACCTGCTGTCTGCCTGCCTTTCTATCTCCCTACCTCCCTGTCAGCCTGCCTGCCTATCCATCTATTAACCTGCCTGTCAGCCTGCCTATCTTCATACCTGATTGTCTATCTTTCTACCTGCCCGTCTCTCTATCGCCTACCTGCATGTCAGCCTGCGCCCTCTCTATCGCCTATTTGCTTGTCTGTCTATCCGCCTACCAGCTTGTCTGTCTGCCTGTCTCTCTATCGCCTACCTGCTTGTCTACCTACCAGCCTGTCACTCGTTTCAATTAGTCAATCAGCACCTACCCGTGAAACCTTTATTTCCAATGTCGCCTTTGTCTCCTTTACTCCCGGGCTGACCATCTTGACCCCTCTGCCCGGGATGGCCGTACATCCCCGGCGCCCCCGCGGGGCCCTGCAGTCCCCGGCAGCAGTGGTTGCATTGATCGTCACCCTTGTGGCCGCTGTAGTAGTTGGCCGCCTGAATGGCCAGAGGCAGAGTGACCAGCAGTGTACAGACGTTCATGGTTAACTGGGGGAATAGAAAGGAAAGAGAGAGAATGACCGCGTTCTTGATGAACAATTATAGAGGGTTACTGCCCGGGAAACACAGGGCGTATGTTCGACCGGAGGAAATGAAAGGGCAGCAGATGCGTGTTAATGAAAAGCTCATTAATTGTCCTTATGCCGGGACGGTAGCCTACATTTTTTTTCAATAAAAAAAAAAAAAAAAAGAAAATGTGGGGAAATATGAGAAAATTTGTCCGTGACACGCGGCGAAAAAAACAACGATAAGTAAACCATTCTACTGAAGTTCTTGACCAAAAAGGAAACAATTCTAATGAAGTTCTTGAACAAAAAGGAAACAATTCTAATGAAGTTCTTGAACAAAAAGGAAACAATTCTAATGAAGTTCTTGAACAAAAAGGAAACAATTCTACTGAAGTTATTGAACAAAGAGGAAACAATTCTAATGAAGTTCTTGAACAAAAAGGAAACAATTCTAATGAAGTTCTTGAACAAAAAGGAAACAATTCTAATGAAGTTCTTGAACAAAAAGGAAACAATTCTACTGAAGTTATTGAACAAAAAGGAAACAATTCTAATGAAGTTCTTGAACAAAAAGGAAACAATTCTAATGAAGTTCTTGAACAAAAAGGAAACAATTCTAATGAAGTTCTTGAACAAAAAGGAAACAATTCTACTGAAGTTCTTGAACAAAAAGGAAACAATTCTAATGAAGTTCTTGAACAAAAGGAAACAATTCTAATGAAGTTCTTGAACAAAAAGGAAACAATTCTAATGAAGTTCTTGAACAAAAAGGAAACAATTCTAATGAAGTTCTTGAACAAAAAGGAAACAATTCTAATGAAGTTCTTGAACAAAAAGGAAACAATTCTACTGAAGTTCTTGAACAAAAAGGAAACAATTCTAATGAAGTTCTTGAACAAAAAGGAAACAATTCTAATGAAGTTCTTGAACAAAAAGTAACCAATTCTAATGAAGTTCTTGAACAAAAAGGAAACAGTTTTTACGAAGTTATAAGACAAAAAACAATAACTTCAACACAAAATATACACAGGAAGAAACAGTTATAACAAAATACTAGACGGCAACTTTTTGCTAATGGTGTGTCAATCTAGGATTTCTAAATCATTCTGCGTGCCAACAGCCTAAAAGTCAACCTGCTCTTTTTTATTATGCTTGTTTTCTTTTTTTTTATAAGACAAGTAGGTTTTTAAATCGTAGTTAGACAAAGGTCAAAAGCAAAGGAACTCTATAGAGAAAATCGTTAAAGCGTTTTATATTTGATTAAAAAAAATAATGTGTATGTGATAGTGATAATAATGATACAAACTGTGTAGTTAATGTAATGTTCAGAAAATGTGCATATATTATTTTAGTCAGACAATATTTAGATAATTTTCAAGTACTTTTTACAGTTTGGTCTTTATAAATGGTATACGTTGTAGGCCATTTAGTCTTTTATAAAAAAAAAAAACATAATACAAGTATTAGAAATATTAGCTCAAATAAAAGGGGCTAATTATATCCCTTTAATTAAAATAAAGATTCTAAATTTCATTCAATAATAGTGATGCCAAACAAGTAGATCTAATGTTTTGTAATATAACAAATATTACTGACTAATTATTATTTCTTTACATAAACTAGCATTGTGGTATTCATTACAAGATTTAATTATTAGAGTTATAAAATTAATTTACTAAACAGTTGTAAATAAATATTTCCTGCATTAATTATTTGTCCGTTCAACCTTAAGGAGTTTATCTTTTAAACAAATTGGCACATTTCGATGCCCATTTATTTAAATGTTTAAAATTCAACTGGGTACGTTTTAAAATCGCCAATATCCCTACACTTAATAAAAAAATATCTACATCTAAGAAGGTTGTAGTAAGATCAAGCCAGTTATGCTTGATTAGGCATGAAAAAATTAGTCTATGAATTAAAAAAAACCTTGCCTTTGTTTAGAAAACTCCGCTTTGAGTACCTCGATGTGCTTCTGAAAAAGCCCAACTATCTATCTTAATAATAATATATTGTTTTATAAAGGGAAGTATATATCGTTAAATGTTTGAAATTGATTTATAAATTGATATATTACCGGAAAATATAGATGTTTTTTTTTTTTTCATTAATAATAAAACACCTCTTGGAGGTCTCTCGCGTGCCATTGCAAATCGCTCTGCGTGTCAAGTTAGGCAAGCGTAACTTGGCACGCGTGCCTTAGGTTGCCGACCCCTGTGATAAACTATATAAAAAGGTAATCAGTTATAAAAAAAAGTCCTATAAAAACTGATTCAGTTTCTGGTGTAAACTCAGCAGTCCGCTTCTTTGCACTTCTGTCTATTTGATTAGGGTGAAAATGTCGAAATTAAGAGCAGACGTTAGTGTGTGCGAGAGTTCTGAGCTTGTTTTGATTATATCTCACTTTCTTGTATGATTTCTTTAAAAGAAACAAGGAATTTTGGGTGGACTTATAAGGATTAAACCCCATATTGATTCCGTGCTTGATTACTGAAACCTTGAAGAAAGGGGCAGAGAACTGAGAGGAACTCACGTTTGGTCCACACTACTTGAGGGAGTATTCATTGAACCAAACTGAACCGCCAGATTTATTGGACTTGCCCTATTTCTATGACTTTATCTGGAGACAGAGTTGACTGCTGGGAATAATAAAATAATTTACACGTTTTAAAATACGTTGTACACGTTTGGTTCGTTTATGGTTTCTGAGATGATTTTTTTATTCGTTAAAAATCTCTTTAAAATTTGATTCCAACATTGTTTAATTAAGTCAAACTCATAAACAAATTGATTGTTATATATTTTTTTACTCCCTTTATTTTAAGTTGCAATTTCTGTCTGTCTGGATGGTTGCAATCATCGTGCAAGAATTGGCTTCGATTTTTCGACCATTTCCCGTGGTCCAATCGAGCTGAAATTTGGACAGCAGACTTGTGGCGACAATACATTCTATCAAATTTTCAGCTAAATCAACTTAATAATACTACACTTATGACAATATTCATTTCTTAAAAGGAAAGTATACGAAAAATTTAGGTTTCACTTTAAAAATGCCTGTGCAACTTTTTATAGTTTTTCGGCGCAAAGCTAGAAAACAAAAATTATGCGCTAAGATTATTTTTAAAACAATTCATACGGAGTAAGGAGATATTTTTGAGATTTGCGACACAGATATTTTTCTGTACGTTTCATTTGCAGTAGTCAAACAATTATTTAATTACATGATGGTAAACTTAGTTTGCAAATAAAGGGAGTATAATAAAAACTGCGTTTTTATGGTTTTCTTGTTAAATTTGTGATGCTGTTTGGTGTAAATTACAATTGAATACAGATGTAACTTTTTTTCTTGTCTAGATTTGTTGTTTTGAGACACGAAAATGTATTACAAATTACAATACTCAGAAAGGTGTAGACTGTAGACTAGATATTAAGCACACATACAAAGGAAATATTTCTTCCCTTGAGGCTTTCGGGTATAGAATGGGTTTTCCAGACCTAATCAGGAAGGCCAACAACTTAACATCATTTAATTAAAAGCCTTAATCAAAATGCAAACCTTCGACGCCAACCACTCAAAACGAACACGACTCTTTACGTAAACATCTTCGACACAAAGGAGGCGTGAGTACAAGAACAAGGTTTAAACATTAGTCCGGGAATTGAGTGCTATGTATCCGGTCCAGTTTTAGCCATCAAAATTGACAAGTCCTAATGATTATCCATGCATGGTGAACCAACATTTCCGGTCCTATTCGTTCATTTACTAACAAAACATGTCTGTGTAGGCCTATTCGTTACTGTTTGTACTGCGAGTAAGAAAAAATGTAGGGCAGATTAAATTTTATTTAATCTCCAAAAGATATTGCCGAAAAAAAACAACGATGGATTGTAAACGTCAGACGTTCCGAACCTAACCATAACCCTATTTTTACTCCCTTTCTTTTAACTTGTACCGTCTGTCTGCTTGGTTGGTTGGTTGGTTGCTTGTTTGCTTGGTAAATTTTGCATCAATTTTTCGACCACTTCCCGTCGTCCAATTGAGCAGAAACTTGGGCAGCAGACTTGTTGCGACTAACAATACATTCTATCAAATTTTCAGCATCATAGCCTTTAGAATAGTCACTAATACCTTCGACCAATTTGCGAATCGAAGAAAATTTTACATAAAACATAGCTGACGGAAGTAAATAAACTTTTCGGATATGTTCGTTTTTACGAAATAAATAGAATGAAAACGACACAATGTAGCCGAAACAAAGCGAGTTATCTTTTTATGTTTTTTTTTGCGGGCCAAAGCTAGGAAAAAAAAAGGATGCGCAAAATTTTCGTGTATAAATTTATAAGGTATGATATCACTTATATTAATTTCATTCTATCAAAATATACATTAAATATAAACTTAGTTTATAAAGAAAGGGCGTATAATAAAAACTTTGTTTTTATGGGTTAGTTTGTTATTCCTAAACTTATTGCTTGATGCAAAAGAATTTTCGTTTTGTGTCTATATGTATCTAACCGCTATTCTTGACCACTTTATTTTATAATGTAAGCTAAATTTAACTTAACATGACTAAAACGTCGACTAATAATCATCATATATATTTACTCACTTTTGATATTAAATTAAAAACGGATTCCTCATAACTAATCTTGTAGTCTTTGTATATTTTTAAAAGACCAGAACTGGGCGATGAGAGCGAAATAAATTGTCAACACCAGCCAAAGCCGGTAATATAATGTAAAGTATGTAGCCGGCAATAAACCGGAAGTTTATGAACACGATTACCCCTGACCCATTGAAAAGGTCATGCCTCATTAAGACTTGTCAATAGTTGCATTGAGATAAGTTTGAGCATCCGAGCAAAGGCTTTAGTCATTAGTCATAGAACAACAAATAATTCTATGAATCAAGAGTTGTTGTTTAGTTGCCGAAACACTGCCCCAGAGCACAACTGGAACGAGCTTATTCGGCTCTTTGGTTCCGGCTTTCAAAAGTCTATAGGACATGTAACTTGTTGGGTACCGCGTACCGGTTGCACCTTTCGTTCCCCACCCCAGACAACCTCTTTCACAGAGAAGAAATGGCGTAAACACCTGGAATAAATTTACCTGTTGTAACTTCAGAAAGTTATCGTAGTTTGCAATACCGTTTATGTACAACTTTAAGAAGGAGACACAAGCTTCACTAATTCAAGAGGAACTTACTAACTCACTGTTCTTGTGTTCGAGTAAATCAATATACATGTGGAGATTGTTTGAGAATAAGAATAGTTTTCATTTTGAAGTAAAACTTAAAAATAAATTGTTTTCATCTCTAGAAATGAAAGTAAGAGAAATCAGGGATACTAGTGAATGAGCTACACTTGTATGTGAATGAATAGGCTACAATTGTATGTGAATGAATAGGCTACAATTATATGTGAATGAATGGGCTACACTTGTATGTGAATGAATGGGCTAAACTTTTATGTGAATGAATGGGCTATACTTGATTGTGAATGAATGGGCTACACTTATATGTGAATGAATGGGCTACACTTGTATGTGAATGAATGGGCTACACTTTTTTTTAGAATGAATGGCTACACTTGTATGTGAATGAATGGGCTACACTTTATGCATAATTAAAAACAGTACTGAAGCTACAAATACATTGTCTTCGTCATCAACGGCATGTTAAAAGTGTTTGACCGTAAGTCCGATACTTGTCATGCATTTGTTTGACCGGGTAGAGTGGAACAAGGGGCAGGACCGAAGCACATGCACTGCATTTTCTAGAGCTGTTCCGCTGGTGCGCCTTTCACTTGTTCCAATTTTGTAGTTTTCGGAACATGTGTTGGTTTAGCATGTTATACTATGTCCTTAGTGTGAAGATATTTTTTTGAAACAATAAATGAATTACATGACAACCATCAAAAAACAAACAAACTATAAAAGCTTGTACCTGATCATACAAGTCCATTTTGAATATCTTTCACCCAAAGACTTAAACGGGCTTTCGTTTTTGTGTGTGTGTGACTTTTGTGTATAGCTGTGATGCTATTTGATTATATTGTAATATGTAGGCCTATATTGTATTATTAAATATTTTTTAACTGCAGTACGTTTCTTTTAATATGCATGCAATGCGTATGGACACAATTAGCCCACTGGCCAACCAGTGAATAGTATAATAACTTAATTCAACGGTCACAAAGAAACACTTACCTTGATCACTGGGGGATCCTTTTTTTTATTGGTCCAATTGTATAGAAGAAAATCTCAGACACGCGGTGTATAACGGTAGAGTCTTAGAAGGACACTTCGTTTAGCTGGCCACTGGCATTGATTTCTACACCCTCGTGTTGCAGGACACATGCATTGAGTCACCGCTGAACTGTCCACTTTGCATCGTGTCCTCGAAATGTGATCCGCTCATTAGAGACGTTTATCTCCCCCAAAAGTTTCGATTTGTCTACACCGGTAAATGCAATCTGTATTGATTTCTCCACTGGACACTGGGCACGTCTTGGCTGGGTGCAGACATTTTCAAATCTTTAATCTGGTAATTTTTAAAAATATCTTTACCTACAAAAAAAAAAAAGTAACTGGTTGGATATTTAGTTCCGGATAAATTAAGGCTATTCAAAATGTCTTTTATGGAGTCTTGAAGTAGGTCAAACGTCTGTTCTGAAGTCTTTAAGTAGGTCAAACGTCTGTTCTGAAGTCTCTAAGTAGGTCAAACGTCTGTTCTGAAGTCTTTAAGTATCAACTCATCAACTGTTTTGAAAAGTTTTCACATACATCCTGCCGCTCTAGTGGTCAGTTTTGAAATAGATGGTCCAGCAACATAGAGCTCAACGAACGTGCAGATACAAAAGTGACAGTACTGTAGTACACTAGAATTGGTGCGCTGTAAACAGTGTGACATGCAATAACTGTGATGTCCCCGCTACATCACCGATGCCGGCATACAAAATGACAACCGGTAAAGTGAGCGTATCAGTAGTACAGTGTTATATCACAGGTTAAAGCATGTCCACCACCCCACTCCGACCCACCAGCCCCTCCCTCCTCCTGTACCAGCACACTCAGCCATCGGGTCTTGTCTGTGCCGGCGGTGTCAATGTCGGCCACATTTAATCACCGCTCAGATTGATTCCAAGTTTTGTCACCAAATCTCTCGCCGTGGTCTCCCAATTCTCTGGCACCACCGTCTCGTGTTTTTCTTCCGTCTACCCCCCCCCCTCCCCACTCCTTAGCCTCGTCGCCCCCCTCCTCCCTGTCCCCATCTCCATCCTCTAAGCCCTGCTCGTCCAGAAAGTCTGCTCATTAATTTCTGGCTAGGTCTCCTACATAGACTAACATCCCTTCCCCCCACTGTTCTTCCTCTGTCTTGTTTCCCCTTCTTTAGTGAAACTGCTGAAACTAAACTAAACTTTATTTTTCAGGTGGAAGGGGGGGGAAGCGGCGAACTTGATGGCATAAAGTTTAAATACAACCAAACGTTCCAAATTAGTGTCCCTTATCAATATCTGCCATGCAGCACTGTTATTTTCTGTTAATAACAAAATATAATGTAAAATGAGGTTTTTCTACTCATTCACAATCCCCTCTTTCTCACTGTCAATCACATTCACTCTCTCTTTTTCAGCCTCCTATTACCATTTTTTAAAGGGAATATTTCAATAAGTTTGTCTCTCTCTCTCTCGTTTTTTTGCTCATTTTTTTCCCGTCTCTTTCTCTCCCTCTCTCACTTGTAGTTCGCTGCGTCCGATTCGCCTTTCACCTCTCTAGATTAATTACACTCAAGATTAAAATTAAGTCTCTCGTCTCATTTATTTCTACGCTTTCTCCATCTCTCTATTCTTACTCAATGTTATTTTTCAAGGTTGTTGGAGTTTTCAGTCCCATCGTCTTCAATCGAAACACATTTTCTCTTTACACCACCACCCCCACGCCTCGTCCACAGAACTGATATTAGACCCAGTCCTAACTCCAAATACGACAGACAGAGCCAAACCCATATGTTGATAAACTGTCTCTATCTATCTATCTATCTATCTATTTATCTATTTATCTGTCTATATCTATCTTTCTATCTAGGCCAATCTATCTAGGCCTATCTATCTATCTAGGACTAACTATCTATTTTCCTACCTACCTATCTATCTCTCTCTCTCTCTATATATATATATATATCTATCTTTCTATCTACCTACTTACCTACCTACCTATCTATCTATCTATCTATCTATCTATCTATCTATCTATCTATCTATCTATCTATCTATCTATCTATCTATCTATCTATCGATATTTATTTATTTATTGATGTTTAGTTTTAGGTAAGATGTATGTGAAAGCTCTGTTTATTTATAAATACGTTCATGTGTATATTGCATTACGCCCTATGTTTATATTGGTATCTTCTTACATATTTGTAAAGCAACCGTGTACATATTTTTAAAATGTCTACTGGTTTTCTTTTAAGCCTTTCCTATTGCCAGCTGTGTGCATTTGTCAGTTTGTGTGCATGTTTGACATGCCCGAATAAATGGTCCTCGCGTTGTGACAGATGTCATCTCCTGTCTCACTTGACGGACGTGAGGTGGGCGGGGGTGACATACGGAGATTGAGAAATTATTTCCTTCTTCTTCGTCTATTTCAATCTCCCACTGAGACACCCGTTACTAGAGACAATCCACACGACAGCCTTGATCAAACTGCTGGCTTTTGATACAGTGTCTCTATTGCAATTTGAGGTTGGGGTAATATCTAGTCTACTTTTATTACTCTTCTAATGAATGCACATAGGTACATGTTGTGAACACGTTACATAGGAGGTATCAACGACCAGACCCCATGCACTTCTCCCAATCCTGTAAGTAATGTTTCCAGTATTATCGAAAAGTACCGGGGCATTTATTTCTTATTATGAAGTAAGCTTGACTCCAAGTACCATTGGCTTGGACAAATCACCTGCTCTGGACATCAGAGGGAGACATGTATGTGGTCAGTCATCGTTTGGATCTTGATAGCGAATGTACCTGTATATAATGTTGTCTGCTTTGATAATTTTTTTCCCCCTGTTTTATAAGCCTACGATTTCTTAAGGTTTTGAAAAAACAAAACATATTGAGCTAAAGAACCTTACAAACAATAAACCAGGGTCCATAGAAATAAACAAAAATGAAAGGATATTCTCTTATGACTTCATGAAAAATTATGGAAATGAGTTCTGGATTATAACGATTTGTCAAACCGTTGTTGCCAACTGATGAGATCTTAATTCAGAAATTGAACAAATAGAAAAACAGAAACAAATATCTTACTTTTGCGATCTCGCAAAACTAAGTCGCCTCACTAAGTTGTTGCCACATAAAAGTCACACTAAGTAGTTGCCCCATAATAGTCACACTAAGTCGCCTCACTAAGTTGTTGCCCCATAATAGTCACACTAAGTTGTTGCCCCATAATAGTCACACTAAGTTGTTGACCTATAATAGTATCACTAAGTTGTTGCCCCATAATAGTCACACTAAGTTGTTGCCCCATAATAAGCACACTAAGTTGTTGCCCCATAATAAGCACACTAAGGTGTTGCCCCATAATAGTCACACTAAGTTGTTGCCTCATAATAGTCCCACTAAGGTGTTGCCCCAAATAGTCACACTAAGTTGTTGCCCCATAATAGTCACACTAAATTGTTGCCACAATAGTCACACTAAGTCATAACACTAAGTTGTTGCCCCATAAAAGTCACACTAAGTTGTTGCCCCAAAATAGTCACACTAAGTTGTTGCCCCACAATTGTCACACTAAGTTGTTGCCCAATAATAGTCACACTAAGTTTTTGCCCCATAATAGTCACATTAAGTCGCCTTACTAAGTTGTTGCCCCAAAATAGTCACACTAAGTTGTTACCACAATAGTCACTCTAAGTCGTAACACTAAGTTGTTGCCCCATAATAGTCACACTAAATTGTTGCCCCAAAATAGTCACACTAAGTTGTTGCCCCATAATAGTCACACTAAGTTGTTGCCCCCAAATAGTCACACTAAGTTGTTGCCCCCAAATAGTCACACGAAGTTGTTGCCCCATAATAGTCACACTAAGTTGTTACCACAATAGTCACACTAAGTCGTAACACTAAGTTGTTGCCCCATAATAGTCACACTAAGTTTTTGCCCCATAATAGTCACACTAATATGTTGCTCTCAATAGTCACACTAAGTCGTACCACTAAGCTGTTGCCCCTTAACAGTCACACTAAGCTTCAATCACGCACGTCCCGTCGTAACACTAAGCTGTTGCCCCTTAACAGTCACACTAAGCTTCAATTACGCATGCCCGCACGTCTTTCCTTATATATGCCCCCATGATATTTATCTTTATTCTATGACAAGCTTGTGATCTTGTCCTATATATCCTCCACGCCCAGGCAGTTCAGATTCAATGAATTGTTCCTTGCTACTAAATTAGAGGACACGGCCATTAATCCCAACAACTTCTTCAAGCGCCCAGGGGTTATCTTCTTTTAAAATCAAAACCAATAAATCTCCCGTTCCCTTTACACTGTTGTTGTTTTTTTTACTCCACCAGGAAGAAAATTTGAGTTTAAGCAAACTATCAATAAAGCCCCAAAGAGCACAAGGATAGCCTGCCCTCCACCCAGCAACCTCCCTTTATCCCCAACCTCCGTCCATACCCCACCCATCCTACTTGGCAGACGCCCATCTATTGTTACCTCAGCCAGTCTTGGAAGAGAGAGAGAGAGAGAGAGAGAGAGGGAAAAAAAAAAGATAAATGGCGATTTGTTCAACACTCCTTATTTCAAGAACACCTAAGTATAAGATTGATTACAGTCAATGCTGATTGATTGATTGATCTTGTACATTTGTACATTTACATATCAAACGCAATTATAACTGCAGATGTATAAAAACATGCATCATCTTTCAACAATGATCAAACAATACCAACAAAGAAAGTAACAAACAGAAAGGCTCAACTGTAAAACAACAGCTTGAAGGAAAATTTTTACTGTCCAACAAAATGTTGGGTTAAAGATAAATCTTTTAATCATTTAAATCCAATAAGCTACACCCTTCACCCCCCGCACCCAACCACCCTTCGCCATTTTTACAATCGCCCCCCCCCCTCCTCCTCCTCTCCCTCTCCCGCAAGACTTCCATCTCCTGGAGAACATTTTGTGACCGATTTTTTGTTGTAGTTCTGGTTTTTCTTTCTTCTTGTAGTGGTGAAATGAAAGAATGAAATGAAGAGACTACACCACATTGTTCACTCTTGTCCTTCCATTTCCACACACAGACAACTGGCCAGACAAACTTTGGATTACCAGGAAAAGGAAAAAGAGGGGAGGGGGGGGGGTGTGAAGTAGAGATTCCATGTTTGTGGGTTAAACACTAACTACTTAAAAAAATATCAGTGGATACACCATCTGTGCTGAGGTCATCATCAGGCTACCAACTCTTGAGTTGAACCAATTTCATGATGATGTAGTACAATAGTTCATTCACATATTAACTCACTTAGACATGTAATGGCTTTATTCAAATCAGGACTTATTTTTTTGTTTCTAAGAAAAATGTCCAATAGTATTGAATGAACCTAGAGTTTTTTTGGCATTAAAGAATGCTTCTTTGCCAGCCATTAATTTCTTAACCCCTGAATTTATGAAGGTAAAATAGAGTACTGTATAGATAGTGGACTATTTACTTGTGATATTGTAAAAGTGAACAATTCTGATGTTTGGTACTTATCAAAACTAGGGAGGCTCACAGAAACTTCCCGAAATCTGGACAAAGTCATCCGATTTTTTAAACCAGGAGATGAACAAATGATGTTTAGAAATTGCTGCCTTATACATTCCAACTAGAACACAGCTCCTTCATTTCAGCCAATATATTTCTTTTGTACATAGATCAACATGTGCCTTTAATATACTTGTAAAGGATATAAAAAAAAATTGTAAAGTATCCATTTCAGGTCATTCTTGTTCATAGCCTAGCAAAGCAGCATTCACTCGTTTTCATGGCTTCAGTATACACAGAGGTTGTATGGCCAGCACAATGCTCAGCTGCATTTACTTTCCCCTAACTAATGTTAGGTACCCATCAGAGCTTTGTAGACTTTCGCTCCCAGAGAAAAAAAAACTGTCTTTAATTTGGATCAGGGATGTATTTAGGATTGTGGGGGCCCTGTTCCCAAATTTATGTGGGGCCCCTCGTGGTCTCGCCCCTACCTTCCACATACCTCAGAAAAGGGCCTTTAATTCATGTTAATTCATGTTCTGTAAAATCATAAATTTTTTGTTGCACTTAGCTTGGTCACGTTGGACTGGAGCGAAAGAATGGGGGATGTCACTAAAACATTTATTTTTGGGAAGTGTGGCGGCCCCTTTTGTGTGGGGGCCCCATTTCCAATGGAACATGTGGAACATGCCTAAATACACCACTGATTTGGATTTGAACTCAAGAGCTTGGAAATCACAAACTGAATGTGCTGCCTCTTAAAAATGGTGTTACACTTGGCCAAGGTATAGGCCTACTCTTATTATGCTGGTTCTTATAAAGACCTACTGGTTGCCATAGACAGAGATCATTAAGACATTAAGTTTGGAAAAGTTTGGTAATTTTACTAAAATTGTGGACAAAGTAAAGTAGCATTAAAAAAATTATATATTTAAAATGAATAACTACAGCATGTTAGTAAGTTGAGTCTGACACTTCATGTTTTTTGTAAAATTATTTTATAGGTACTTAAAAAATATCCACAAACATAAAAAAAAAATAACGATCTATATATACAACCAGACAATTAAGAACAGCTATTGACAATTATGGAATTTTAAAATGACTTTTAGAGTAAAAACCCAGATAGAGTTCCCTGATGCTATAGTTTATTGCTGTCAATGCTAACAATTTTAAGCAACAAGAACAATCACTCTATTAAAAAAAATATGACCAAAAGGAATTGATGATTTTGTGGGGTTTTTTTTGTGTTCAGTATACAAATTGTTTCAATGGCTTAATCTCTTTAATTATATCTTAAAATAAATCAAAACAAAAAATAATCATATTTTATGAACAATTGTTTTATATTTTCCAGCTTATCTGTAGACTCAGGGAAAAAGACAGAGCTAGGAGCAGACTATGATCCATCTAAAACTAAATACAACCCTCTAGAAGATGCCTTTTGGAAACATTCTGAAAAGTAAGTTGTATTGAATATTGTGTTGTCTCTAGATTTACAGTTACCATACTGAGTAGATCCATAGTTGACTAAATGCTTAAAAACAAAAAAAGTCCATTAAATAAATGTATGGGTGATTGATTTTTTTTCAATACTTTTTCTATATTTGTTTACATTGTATAAAAACATACTAGAGCTTAATTAACTCTTGTTTATGAAATTTAGAAAAAGTTCAATGAAATATTTATTTGTTTTGTTTTATCTGCTTGAAAGAGTTCCCTACCTTGCCCTAGCCAGGACTTTAGAGTTGATAGAAGACACTTCAGCAAGGTGATGTATACTTTGTACTTTATACTTAGTTACCTAATCTGTTGTTACAAAAGAGTCCAGCAAAGTGATGTATTCATTGCACTTTATGTATGGTTTCTTAATCTGTTGTTACAAAAGAGTCCAGCAAAGTGATGTATTCATTGCACTTTATGTATGGTTTCTTAATCTGTTGTTACAAAAGAGTCCAGCAAAGTGATGTATTCATTGCACTTTATGTATGGTTTCTTAATCTGTTGTTACAAAAGTCTTAAAGAGTACAGAAAAGAGATGCATACTTCATACTTTACATAGGCTATGGTTATGTAATCTGTTGTTGGAAAGTAATTCAGCAAAGAGAGATCTATACTTTGTACTATTTTAATTTATGGTTACTCCAATATTTTGATGCCAGTCTCTACAGTAAATCAAAACCCAGTTTTGTAATAAGGAAGACTTTAACACTCTCAGCAGTTATTAACAAATCTGTTCACCTTCCATCAAGGCAGCAGAGATAGCCATTCCTTAGATCTCAGCATCAAATGCTAGTAAAATGGAAAATCATGTTCTTAGGCCTGGAGATTTTCCATGAATCTACCCATAATACTAAAGTTAGCTAGGCATTGTGATGGCCAAACAATCCCCTTGTTTGCAATGGCCTCAGGAAGTGGTAATATCTGCTTTACTTATAGCTTAGTTCATCTAGTCAATGGACAACTCAAGCCACTTGGTTAACAATAAATAATTCACTCATTAAACTTTCAATTTACAAGTTCACAAGTTAAATCTATGTAAGTCTTTATACAATATTGAAGATAGATGTAAATGCACCTAATGATAATGCCTTTAATAAACACATCCACTGGTATAAATAAGAAAAAACTACCGATTTGCCCACCCCTTTAGAAAATACCCAAAGCTACTAAACAAAAAAAGAATTAGCAAAAAAAAAAATGAACTCGCTGAATCTGAATATTCTAGAAAAGTACTTTTTATAAGATAAGATAAGATTGCTTTATTAATCCAAATAAATGGAAAATTGACTTGATTACATAAATTCCGTCTTTCAGCATACCTAAAACAAAAATAAAGAACCATTTGTACTCAAACACAATAGACATTCACGCACACTATCATACCATTTATCATACAAGAAAAAAGTAGGCCTATTATTTAGGAGTCAGCTATTGAGCCATTGTATTTCCTGGCTGAAATACACAAACTCAAATAATATCTTAGTCTTACTCATAATAAACAAAAGAGATAATTCTTTAAACCACATAGTTAAACAATTAATATATTTACGTATATAATATATTTAATAATAATAATAATTCTATTTGTATAGTGCTACCAACAAACATAATGTAAGCTCAGAATGCATTTAACATTGAGCAACAAACAAGCAAGAACACAGATATATTTCTTTAGGATAAAAATGATATAAAGCTCATTTTTTATAATTTAAAGCTTTACAAATATACGACAAAGCAAATAAATGTAGCTTTAACAGACTTAATATAAAAGTTAAACATTAGGGGTCTAAAAAATGTTATAACATATATATATAACACAGTGAAGCAAAATAGTCATATAGGATTATAACCTGCAAATGTAATAATGTGTTTATTGTTTTTCGATGCCATTTATCCATATATCATAGAGATTAATTTGTTTCTGTATGCAGATTAAAAATGATAGAAATAATGTGCAACTTCTTCCGCTCTGTGATTGCCCTGTCACCTGGGGACCTGCTTCACTGTGTTTACCTGTGTTTAAACAAGCTGGCACCTGCCTATCAAGGTGTTGAACTGGGAATCGGAGAAACTGTCCTGATGAGAGCTATTGCCCAGGCCACAGGTACAAAGTCTTGTGTATATCTCTTGTACAGATGTTTTTTAAAGCAATTAATTTTTTTTAGTAAATGAATACTTTTTCTATTTTTTAAGATCACTTAGACTAGTTAACATGTTGTGATGTATAATGAAGAGAAGGGTTAACCAACAGAAATACCGTAGTAAACCTGTTTGGTGGAAGTTTTAATCACTTTTAGTTTCAGTTGACTGATAATCACAATCACTTCAGTTTTCTGTAAAGAACCCTTAATTTCCGAACGTCTGGCTTGCTGTACAGATGTGCTCTTTCTTTAAAAATCTGATTACTTTTAAATATTTCCTCTGTATTAAAATCTACATTGCTCCAAGCTTACAACAATTGAATATATTTGTGATTAAATATAATCAACATGGTAAGTCAACAGGATGGGTGGCCTAGTGCCTGCATACTGGTGTTCCTGAGCTTAAATCCTGTGAAGGCTAGGTTTTTCTCCACAGGTCTGGGGGGTGTCCCTTACTCTATATAGCTATGATGGTATCTGTCATTAGTTTGGGCAAAGTAGAGGCGGCTGGGCATTGGGCTGGCCAAACAATGCCATAGTTTGACATGGCCACAGAAACTGGTGATTCATGCACTTCTGTATGCAAGGGCCTCAAAGACTGCCGAAGTGTGTAAAGCACAGATAAGTTCACATTAAGAGCACACTGGTGGGCTTACGCGTGGGAGAAAGCCCCTGCTGCTAGGTAGAGGCTCCGAGACTCTTTGGGTCTGTGCCTGGATTTGTGCTGCCGGGTGACTGTGCAGGTATAAGAGCGAGGCATCACGATAATGATCCGAGGGTAAAACCGCAGGTGGAGAGAAGCAGTGTAGTACATGTGACTGCGGACACCATACCCTATGTTAGTCTTGGACAGTACCTTGGTGTTCTCCCCCCCCCCCTCCCCCATAAATAGCCAGATAGTTCGTCCGTTCTTTTTTAGAGACAATTATAAATTGGTGATTCATGTTCTATTTGGTCAGACAAGATTACGTAACATAGAGGTTCAACTTGACAATGTTATCATTTAAAAGTCATCCATTTAACATCGTAGTAATTGTTCATTGATCTTTAAGTCCTTGTATGAGTTAAATCTGAACATTACTAGAAATATCCAACATTTAACTTACACTGAAGAGAATGAATGAGTCTTACTTGATTAACAAACTAATGTATCATGTCAACAAACTGATACATAGCAATGTATTGAAGTTCTAAGCCGTATATATTAAAAACATTACCTACTACACTCATAATATTATTTAACAAACTGAAATTAAATTACAAGTTTAGTTTTTGAATTTAATGAGCTCTGATTATAAAAGAAAATCAACAAAATACTAGAAAAAAAAAGAGACATTATGGTATTATAAAACAAATTTTTAACTTTTCCAAGTTGTTGTTTTTTTTTCATTTAATAATATTCTATTTTGTTCCCATTAATATTTGTAACTCCAGGTCGCAATGTGGATAAAATAAAAGAAGACGCTCAAGAGAAAGGAGATTTAGGATTAGTGGCTGAGGTAGACAACAGAACTATTTGTTTTGTACTCAATCGCATCACTTTACTACATGTTTGTACTTTAGAAGGGTTTGGTCTTAATGATAAATTCTTTGATCGATTTATTTCAAAACATCTTTGATCTGTTTATTTGATAACATCTTTGATCTGTTTATTTGATAACATCTTTGATCTGTTTATTTGATAAAGTCTTTGATCTTTTTAAAGCCTTTGATCTGTTTATTTTATAACACCTTCATTCTGTTTATTTTATAACATCTTCATTCTGTTTATTTTATAACACCTTCATTCTGTTTATTTTATAACACCTTCATTCTGTTTATTTTATAACACCTTCATTCTGTTTATTTTATAACACCTTCATTCTGTTTATTTTATAACACCTTCATTCTGTTTATTTTAGAACACCTTCATTCTGTTTATTTTATAACACCTTCATTCTGTTTATTTTATAACACCTTCATTCTGTTTATTTTATAACAACTTCATTCTGTTTATTTTATAACACCTTCATTCTGTTTATTTTATAACACCTTCATTCTGTTTATTTTATAACATCTTTTTTAATTTTATTTTATAACATCTTTGTTTTTTTTTTTTTATAACATCTTTGTTCTGTTGATTCTCCAATGTCATTGTTCTGTTTATTGTATAATTTGTTTTGTTCTGTTTATTTTGCAGAGCAGTCGAAGCACCCAGAAGATGATGTTCACTCCTGCAAGACTAACAGTTTCTGGAGTGTTTGCAAAACTTAAAGAAATAGCAGCAATGACTGGAAATGCTGTATGTTTATACCACAGAAATAGATTTATATGTAAAAAAAGAAAGAAACATCCTTTGTTTAAATTTATATTTAAAGAGGAAAAATAGACAAATGTAGTCGAATAACACTGAAATACTTTTAAACTTAAAACCTTTTTAGGGATTTGACTTTCTCAAGAATCGCTGGATCTAAGTTAAAAGTTAGAATGATTTCTACGTTTAATTCAATATGTACATTTTAAATAATTTACTTGCCTGCTTAGCATTCAAATAAATGAATATTACAAATAATACATATTATTGATCTTCTAATGTTATGACATAATGCCTACATATTTGGTCTAATATAGTTTTCGGTATAGAATTATGCCTGTAACATATACAAAAAGAAAATATTACCTTATTTCTAAACTTAGAAAAAAAACACAATGATCTAATAAATGATTCCAGTAGACATTCAGATAAAAACACCTTTCTTGTTCCATATGTTCATTCATTTAAGTACTATTTCTTCCAGTGTTGTCTCCTTTCAAGATATGGGTTATCTTGAACTAGTCAGGAAAACCATCAACTGATCGTTGTTATCAAATATCAAACCATTTTTTGTTTGTTTTCATAGTCAATGGCCAAGAAAATAGATAGAATTAAGGCAATGTTCGTCGCCTGCCGTCTCTGTGAAGCCCGCTACCTGGTGAGGTCCCTAGGAGGAAAACTACGAATTGGTTTAGCAGAACAGTCAGTGTTGACAGCACTTGGCCATGCCTTGTTTCTCACACCCCCTTCTAAAGGTAGGAGTTGCCTGGAAATTAAATAGATCACTGGTAACAACATTTTTTTATGTATAAAAAGTTAATTTTTACATGTCAAATTAGAGTTCAACCTAATAGACCAGCTGTTATAATGTTTTATTGTTACATGTCTATATAATTTATAATTTGAGTATACTAGCTTCTGTCTCTCTTCAGAGGCAAACAGGAACTAACACAACAGCTGCTTCATATAGTAGATGATATTGTCACATAAACAATAAAATATATTATAATAAAGTACCATAATTCCTTCTATTAATCTTCATAACTTCTTTGTAGAATAAGTACACATCGTTATACGATCAATATATACATACGGTATCTTATTTCACACTGAAAAACTCCTCACTGAACACATCTTTTAAAATATTAAGTCCACATGTCTTGGACTATACTTAAAGTGTCCGTACAATAATTGACCAAAACATCTCCTTACTTCCCTTTGTTAACTTTCTTGATATCACTCAGTACAAAATCATGCTTTACACCAGGTGTGTCAAACTCAAAAAGCACCACGGGCCCCATAAGATACTTTGAGTATACCGGCGGGCCACACAACAAATCTGAGAAACACTGCAATATTATTGAATTATATTTAATTAATTTGCACGCCTACTACAACGGCTTTGTTAAGCTAACGCCACACAACGCAAAATATTACAATTGTAACCCAACATTTATTTAAGAAAATTCAATCATTTTTACACTTTAATTAGTGTTTTGTCCTGAGGTTTGATGCCTCCTTTTTATGACAATATTTCGTATGTCTGGCTGAAATGTAGGGCCCTATATAACAGTTCTGACCTTCATCAGGGATAACAAGTGTTCATCGGTCAGCCTTGTTCTCTGAGAAGTTTTTGTTAATTTCATGAAGGAAAATAACTGTTCACACACATAGTTGGAACCGAACATTGCCATAATACTAGTTGAAAACTTTCTGAAGTTTGTAAACTTTCCAGGAAGGTATGAATTGAAGCCAGGTATCCCTACTTCTAGATACTTTGCTTTGAGTGTAGAATCAAACTGCATTTCTAATAACTCCATCTGCATGTTTTCCTATGCTTTGACAACATCAAAGTTGAATAGTGCCGAGAATATTGCAAAATGGTACTTAAAAGATGAGAAATCACAATCTTTCCTGGAACTCTTTTGACAATAACTCTATGTGACTCTCATATTTAGCAAAGGCAAGTACAGATTCAGCATTGACCTGTTTTTTTAGTCCTTTGCAGTAAGGAAAATGAACCAAATTTTTACCTGACAATAACTGTGTTTTCTATAAGCTTAAGTTTGTTTTTGCCTTGTAATTTCAAATTAAGATCACTTACATTAAATGTGCAGTAATGTCCACAGAAAACGCTAGAGTGCTTTACACATATCTCTCTGTCTCTCATCAGCCTTTTTGTGAAACTTGAATGATTAGTAGGGCCCACAATTTACTGCTAGCAGACACAACTGCGATATTCTCTGTCACAAGAAAAACCATGAGCCGTTTTTTGTTTGGGTTAGGAATTAACCTTATACTTATGGAGTTCTGGTACTGCAGTGGAATTAGAAAAGGCTTGCCATGGCATTATTTGTATTTAACAGTTTATTATAGGCCGTACTGATTAGTAAAATGTCATATTTCACGTTAACTTGCATATTTATTTACTAAACCTTTTTTTGTATATGACATAGTGCAACCTTTAAAAAAAAAATTATTGAGCTTAAAGTCACATTAGTTGTTGCGATGCACTAGATAATATTAGATGGAGGTGAAGAGCTACTCTCATCATTATTTCTTCATGTGTCAGAATTCCCACCTGAAGTTCTGGATGCTGGGAAATCTTTAGGGGCAGATACGTTAAAGAAGAAACTGGATGAAGCAGCATTAATAGTGAAAACAACTTACTGGTGAGAGGCTTATGAATTAATTCATGTCTGTTCAAGTTCATACTTAGTTTGTTTAATAGTTGCAGTCCTTTTGAGACTTTATGCTACATTGTGGTTTAGCATTCATTATAAAAGTCTTTAATTTTAACTATTTGTTATGATTAAGACATTGCTAGAGTGTTATAGTCTTCAATATAACTAAGTCCTAGATAAGTTCAAATGTTGAACTGTAACATTATATTGTGAATCTATAGATTTCAAATGACTTAACGATATTTCAAATGTGTAGATGATATTTAAGTGTGCAGATAATATTTAAATTATTTACTTTGTAAATTTTAAAAAAGATGGCTTTAATGTATAAAGCTGATAGAACTATGTAGATGATGTAAAATGTCTTGAATTCCATGCTGTTTCTTCCAGTGAACTTCCCAGCTATGATGCCATTATTCCCATAGTGCTGGAACATGGATTACACAATCTACGCTCACACTGCAAACTCACACCAGGTCTGGAAGTTGATTACAGAAGATTTCTCATGATACCTTATTTGTTGTTCTGATTAACTGTATCTCTCTATTACAGCTAAATAGATAAACTCTACAACATTCTAAGTCATTTTAGGATAGTTTTCTAAAATAACTTAATAAACAAATAACCAAAGTCTGCTAATCCTACCCCAGGTATCCCACTACGTCCAATGTTGGCTCATCCAACTAAAGGTGTCAGTGAAGTCCTCAAGAGGTTTGAAAATATGGAATTTACCTGTGAGTACAAGTATGATGGAGAGAGAGCACAGGTATTGAATTTTTTAGTTTTTCTTCTTTTCAAAAACGTTTTTGTTTAAAACTTACATATGTTTCCATTTTGGAATTTCAATTTTGTTTATTCATACTGCTGAACAAAAAAATGTGTGTTATATGTGTGCATATGGTATACATTTTATAGAAATGTTTGTTTATATGTAGCATGTTACAGTATAAGTAGTCCACTTTTAAAAGGCGCTTAGTCACTTTTTGGATAAAAAAAACAAGTTATACCCAACTGTCTACAAGAATATATGATTTATTTAAACAATGATCTTTAGTTCAACCATCAAAACATTTTCAGTACTTAAATTTAGCAGATAGAAGAAATGAAGTTCCTTTATAAAGATGATAAATTTTGAAGTAAAAAGTTGATTTCTGCAAAAAAAACTTTTTTATTGACTTAAAACTTTTTGCAAGTAGACTTTTAAAATATTTTTAGTATGCATTTTCCTTCCACTTTTGGATATGTCTAGGAATCTACCTTCTACTCTAGGGAAAACCAATTTTTTTGTTTTGTTGGAAGTTGGGAGGAAATCATTCAAATATGGAGTCCCTTAATTTTTGTGTGTGTTCTTGAAGAAATATTTTAAAGCCAAGTTTGTTTAGCACAAAAACAATTCCTTGACAATAAATGCCTTGCAAACACTAATTCGTCATAGGCGATTCATAGGCCTATTGTTTTTTTTTCAAATCCAGAATATTGCTTGCGATACAAGAACAGAGAACAAAAATTGTTTAAAATTGGATTTCTAGAACTGAAAATAGGTTATGATAATAAAAACAATGTTAATATCCTATTCTAGACACAACTAGGCCAAACCCATTATGCAGTTGTTGTTTTTTCAGCATATTATTGTACAGAAGTTTTTTTTATAATCTACCATTGTATTGTTTAAAGTCTTTATTCATTGTTAACCTGCATTGGAATTCTATCTGAAACTTTAACATATAAGCTCAGTTATTAAATTATTTTACACTTCACCCAATGGTTTGAGTGAATAATATCCTAGAGTACTAGACCCTAGTTAGAAGATAAAAGTATATAACGATTGTAATATGTTTTTATGTAAACAACACTCCACATTAGCCCAACTTTTTATATATCTAATATCTTTCTTTCTTGTGTTTGAAAAGATTCACTATTTAGAAGATGGAAAGATTCACATCTACAGCAGAAACTCTGAGGACAACACCAGCAAGTACCCTGACATTATTAAAAGAATACCCAAAGTCTTGAAGTCTACAGTGAAGTCTTGTGTTCTGGACGCAGAAGCTGTTGCCTGGGATGTGGAGAAACAGCACATATTACCTTTTCAAGTGCTCAGCACAAGGAAACGCAAGGTAAGATAATGCAATAGAAAATATCTAGAACCAAGTTATTCTTAGTAATAGCCCCTTGGTGAATGATTTTTACCAGTTATAATGGCCATTACACTACATATAAGGAAATGCATTTTTTTCAATAAGAAGCTTGTATGTTCAGAGCAATGCTAAACTGTTTTTTTTTTACTTTCCTTGGTGGATGGGTGAGTTATATAAACTGGGAATAGAAATAAACAAGAACTTGACCTTGATTTAAACTCACATCCACCAGAATAGGAAAACACTGTTAGCCTCTCCTCCATCTAGTCAGTTAGTCGTATTCTATTGCCATAATTTCTTGCAGTGTACAAACCTGTCACAGGCTTCACTTGTAGCCTCTCCTCCATCTAGTCAGTTAGTCGTATTCTATTGCCATAATTTCTTGCAGTGTTCAAACCTGTCACAGGCTTCACTTGTACCTTTACTCCATCTAGTCAGTTAGTCGTATTCTATTGCCATAATTTCTTGCAGTGTACAAACCTGTCACAGGCTTCACTTGTAGCCTCTCCTCCATCTAGTCAGTTAGTCGTATTCAATTGCCATAATTTCTTGCAGTGTACAAACCTGTCACAGGCTTCACTTGTACCTTTACTCCATCTAGTCAGTTAGTTGTAATCTAATGTCACCACCTGTAGCAGTGTCAACCTGTCATTTGTTGAGGCCACATATTAACAAGTTTTCTTTCTTCCCTTGTCCTACAAGGATGCTGATGAGACTCAGATTAAAGTCCAGGTTTGCGTCTATGCCTTTGACCTGCTTTATTTGAATGGTGAGTCTTTAGTGGACCAGCCATTCAGGAAAAGAAGAGAGCTGTTGCATTCCTCATTCTCTGAAGTGGAGGGGGAGTTTGTCTTTGCCAAGTCCATGATTTCATCTAACACTGAGGAAATAGAAGTCTTTTTAGAAGAATCTATCAAAGGTAAGTTTTAATTGTTTGTTTTGCAGAAACTCTCTAGAGCTATTCTTTTGACTTCTTCAGTAGTTTTATGTGCAACCGCATTAAATATATATATAAAGAATACCTGGAAAAAATTATTCCATCACTTTTTTGTAATTTAGAGTTTTTTCATTTTAAAAAAGGACAATGCAGAAATCCCTTTTTGTTTTATTGGAGAAGGTTTATTTTTCTCTAATTTTCCTATGGTTATTGTGTTTTTTTTCACTTGAAAGTAATTAAGTATATACTATGTATATACTATGTATTACCATAGCTTTACAAAAGTACAAAAGTAATTCAGTATATACTATGTATATACTATGTATATACTATTTATATACTATGTATATACTATGTATATACTATGTATATACTATTTATATACTATGTATATACTATGTATATACTATGTAAATACTATGTATCACCATAGCTTTACAAAAGTACAAAAGTGTGACTGCTGTTTTTTCCTGTGTGCTCTTCATATATATATATATATATCAAAAACTGCTTTGTTACAAGCCAGTTACTAATCTATAATTGTATCTAAAAAAAACTACGAGCCTTCCAGCTCTTATTTCCAGGGTATAACAGTGAAAGAAGTGAACTGGGGAAGGGGGGGAGGGACAGCTTTGAGGCCAATGGGAAATACCAGTTATTGATAAAAAAATTTTTTAAAAGTTTGCATTTAAATCATTAATTTATTCAATGTTGTAAATTGGTTACAATTTTTTTCAACCTATTGGACATTACATTTTACTGATAGAACAAATAAATGTTATGAAGTCAGTGTCACCAATTTAGTAGTAACAGTTGGTTTTAATGAAAGAAAATGTTCACTAATTTGGTAGTAACAGTTGGTTTTAATGAAAGAAAATGTTCACCAATTTGGTAGTAACAGTTGGTTTTAATGAAAGAAAAATTTAACATTTTGCAGGTAATTGTGAAGGTTTGATGGTGAAGACTTTGGATGTTGATGCGACATATGAAATAGCTAAACGGTCTCATAATTGGTTGAAGGTAAAGGTTTTAACTAGGCATTCTTATAATAGTGTATACAATCTTATATTTTGTACTACCGGTAATTAACCCACACCTGACAAAACATTCTGCAGACATGACTATCATTTAGGAAGTTAAAATATAAAATAACTTAAATATTTGTCTTTGTTCAATCAAACCAGATATAAATTGTCAAAAGGACAAATAAAATTACATATGGAAGTATACCAAACAACAAACAAATGTAAAAGAGCACCAAAAAAATGAAAATCACACTTTGATGTCCTGCAGTTGGTTTCTAGTGTATTTCTAGTTTAAAAAGAAATACAACTTAAGTTTAAAATTCTTCTGCTTTACCTAACTACAGCTCAACATAGACACAGTCTTTTTTACCTGTGACTCACTTTCTTAACTTTTGATTACATAGTTTTTGGTGTATTGCCTGGATGTTTAAAAAAAGCTTGAATTAGTTTATAAAACATTGACATGTGGCACCACTGACATTTTTGTTAATTCACTGGTAAGCAATGGAATATATTGTCAAATTGTCTGTTTTGTTGATCAGTTGAAGAAAGATTACCTTGAAGGTGTTGGGGATACTCTGGATGTAGTGGTCATCGGAGGCTATATGGGCACTGGCAAGAGAACTGGCAAGTATGGAGGCTTTCTCTTGGCTTGTTATGATGAGCAGAACGAAGAATATCAAACTATTTGTAAGGTAAGGGGACTTAACTCTTGATTTATTTATTTTTCAAAACCATTTTAGTGTTGCTTAACCCTTTTAGTAGCAACTCATTTTTGTGCAATTATTGCACTGGTGAAAGCTGTTATTTCACATTAACTCAAACCTGCTTTCTTCAGTCTTTACAAGAAATATAAATATTTTTCAAAAGACTATTAAAAAAAAACAATTCAGTCGGTGGTTTAATTTTTCAAACACTTTCCATTGTTATTCAGAAAGCTGGGACTCATTTATTTCAGTAAATCCAGTCTTCCATCTATTAATTTGTTTAACCGTTGTATGGGATATTTTATTATGCAAGGTTACTAGTCTATCCATCCATCCAATGCTCATCCATCCATCCATCCAATGCTCATCCATCCATCCACATTATACAGTAGAACTCATCCTACCGGAATCCCTGAAACTAGCCTCAGACATCCATTGTTAGTTACCCTTGAACTAAGGAAAATTTCACCTGAGGTAGGATCGAACTTGGTACCAATTCAAAATGTTAGTTTTCATTTATTAGCAGGCTTACGAACGTTGCAGTCAAGAAAATTTTGTTTTAGCGCCCATCTAGTTCATCTAGAACATAGGTTCTCAACCTTTTTCGGCTCACCGCCCCCTTTTAATTTTTTTTTCCGCTCACCGCCCCCCTTCCCCAATTTTTTTAGCGGAAACATTTGTTAATTAAAGGGAGATAATTAACCCGTTTCATTTGAGGTAGTATTTCAATTTTTTTTTCTTTTTAAAAAACTAAATGGCTTTCATTTATAACTTTGAAATAATATGATAGAATTGTAAAAATATTATTTGAAAATTTTATAAATATTGTATGACTAAATAATTTATATGAATATTTTGAAGCATTTTAATAACTACCCAGTTTGTATGATTACTACGTATCTATACCGCACAGCTATTGTGGTTACCTCTTTACGAATGATTCAAACGTATTAAAGGTCATCTCGGTAATAGGCTACAAACAGATCAAAAGAGTAATATTAGCAGATGTTAAGGCGACAGTCCGGTGAATCAACCATTAGACGAGACGGCCGCATACCATATTTGCCAAATACTAACCCCTACTTCATCGAAAAGTCATTGCGATTCATATTTGTTCAATAACATGTATGCCTACTGTTGGGGGATATCAGATATTTAGTAGCACTTGCGTTTACATCATATTTTATCCAAAAACTAATCGATTCAAATAGCTGAGGTGTTGAAATTATTGCAGGTACGTTTGTACCGCCCACTTGCCCTTCATCGCCCCCCAATCGCCCCCGGGAATGTTATCGCCCCCCTAAAGCTTCTCATCGCCCCCTGGGGGGCGATATCGCCCCCGTTGAGAACCTATGATCTAGAACATAGATGCCAAAGACACAATTACCTCCCATTAAAAAAATACTTAGTTGTGTATTGTTAAGCAACCTTAATTTTCTTCACTGCATTGGCTGTGTGGTATATTTGTCTAAAGGTGTTTATATCTAAAATTGTCAAAAGTTTTTTATTGGTTCATTATTCATAAGATATATTTTTTTTTTAACGAAATTATTGAAAACAATTAATCTATGACTAAATCTTTGTTCTGCTCCGGATTTTAGCTGGAAATTTTATTCCATATGGAAAATGCAAATTGATGATGATGTGTGTCCATTGTTTTCGATGACGACCATCCTCTATCAGAGTCATGATTTCTTATGAATTCAGAAAATGCAAATTAATATTTATGTAGTAACATGGGGATTCAATGGTGGTCACTCAACTATTATTTGTCTTTTTAATAGAAAATAAACTACATATCTACCAAATAGTCTGTAATACTTAGGCTTTAAATAAATATGGTTAGTTAAATCTCCTTTGGCTGATTCTGAGTCAGTTCATGTTGATTTATTCACAGATTGGCACAGGCTTTACTGATGAAGACCTTGAGAAACACTTCAATTTTTTCAAAGAGCATGTAGTGGACAAACCAAAGTCTTACTATGCTTGGGATTCAGCTCATGAACCAGATCATTGGTTCGAGGCAGTTCAAGTCTGGGAAATCAAAGCCGCTGATTTGTCAATATCTCCCACACATAAAGCTGCAATGGGATTGGTCAGTTCACTTTCTTTTTTCTTTCTTACATTTCTTCCAACTTTTGTATTTTCTTTCTCTACTTTATTTATTTATTTATTTCTTCCCTTTTGTCTATTTTTTTTACTTCTTTCATCTTTTTGACTTTTTATCTTCCATTTTTTTCTTCTTTCTTTTCTTCCTACTTTCTTACTCTTTCTATCCTATCTTCTGTCTTTTCAAATCAATTTTTTCCCCTTTTTTTCTTATTTTCTTTCTTTCCTTTCTTCTTTTTTTCTTTCCTTTCTTATTCTTAATTCTTTTATGTTTTTTAATAACCGAATTTTGTACCAAAATGTTCCATTTTTTCCTGCAAGTCACAATTTTTCCTATCGATGTTAAAATTATAAAAAAAGGAAAAAAAAATATAAAAAAAATAATGCAGATTAAACAAGCGCTGTAGTATTTTAACATTCTATTTTAGACTTACACATTCCTCAATTACTCGTTAGCACTGAACTATTTTATATACATAAATATCATTAGATGTTTATATTTTTGTCAGTACACAACTTCACAGACTATAGGTTAAGATTTAATAATATGTTTACAAAAGTTAGTCAGGCTTAAGAGGCTTAAGAGTTAAGATACCTTAGGCCTGATTGTAATGTACAATTTTTAAATTGTGAAATACATAACTTGGGCCTAGGAGTAATGGTAACTTAGTATAACTTGGGCCTAGGAGTAATGGTAACTTAGTATAACTTGGGCCTAGGAGTAATGGTAACTTAGTATAACTTGGGCCTAGGAGTAATGGTAACTTAGTATAACTTGGGCCTAGGAGTAATGGTAACTTAGTATAACTTGGGCCTAGGAGTAATGGTAACTTAGTATAACTTGGGCCTAGGAGTAATGGTAACTTAGTATAACTTGGGCCTAGGAGTAATGGTAACTTAGTATAACTTGGGCCTAGGAGTAATGGTAACTTAGTATAACTTGGGCCTAGGAGTAATGGTAACTTAGTATAACTTGGGCCTAGGAGTAATGGTAACTTAGTATAACTTGGGCCTAGGAGTAATGGTAACTTAGTATAACTTGGGCCTAGGAGTAATGGTAACTTAGTATAACTTGGGCCTAGGAGTAATGGTAACTTAGTATAACTTGGGCCTAGGAGTAATGGTAACTTAGTATAACTTGGGCCTAGGAGTAATGGTAACTTAGTATAACTTGGGCCTAGGAGTAATGGTAACTTAGTATAACTTGGGCCTAGGAGTAATGGTAACTTAGTATAACTTGGGCCTAGGAGTAATGGTAACTTAGTATAACTTGGCCTAGGAGTAATGGTAACTTAGTATTTAGACTGTCCAGTTGTCAGGTGAAGATAAATTATTTTAAGTTTTTAATGTAGGCATAGTCACAGGCTGTACTTTGATAGTAAACTCCAGTTAAATTATTAGAGTCTAAATTCCATTTGGAAAGAAAAAAAAATGCTAAAACAGTAAAATGGAAGAAGAAAATTGCTACTATTTTAATTTCAAAATCATAGAAGGTAGTTATCATCTATGTTCTACTGTTTTAGATAGGTCTGCTTCTTTAGATAGTCCCATTTTTGTATTTCTTAAACAAAAATCAATGAGTAAGTCTTACATATATTATAGTTTGATATACAAACAACTTTCACTGTAATCACACACAATTTCCATTTGTTTGGAATAATAAAGCAATCTTATTAGTATTTATGTATATTTATTTTATGGTTAGCCAATATTTATAATTATATGAGGCTTCACCATTAAACACAGAAAAATATCCCCCCCCCCCCTTCCCCCGAGCCTGGTCACATCTTTGCTTTATTCTTTTCTTTCTTTCTTCTTTTTTATTGTTTTAATACTCTGTCTAACTTTCTTTCATTTTTTTATTGTTTTAATACTCTGTCTAACTTTCTTTCATTTTTTTCATTTTTTTTTCTCTCTCTTCTTGTTTTTTTTTTTTCCAAACAATAAAGGGTGTTTATAATTTTCATAAAATGTTAATTTTTATTCCTGAACTTTACAAATTCAGGTGGACAGTCATAAAATGTTAATTTTTATTCCTGAACTTTACAAATTCAGGTGGACAGTCATAAAATGTTAATTTTTATTCCTGAACTTTACAAATTCAGGTGGACAGTCATAAAATGTTAATTTTTATTCCTGAACTTTACAAATTCAGGTGGACAGTCATAAAATGTTTATTTTTATTCCTGAACTTTACAAATTCTAGGTGGACAGTCATAAAATGTTAATTTTTATTCCTGAACTTTACAAATTCAGGTGGACAGTCATAAAATGTTAATTTTTATTCCTGAACTTTACAAATTCAGGTGGACAGTCATAAAATGTTAATTTTTATTCCTGAACTTTACAAATTCAGGTGGACAGTCATAAAATGTTTATTTTTATTCCTGAACTTTACAAATTCAGGTGGACAGTCAGAAAATGTTAATTTTTATTCCTGAACTTTACAAATTCAGGTGGACAGTCAGAAAATGTTAATTTTTATTCCTGAACTTTACAAATTCAGGTGGACAGTCATAAAATGTTAATTTTTATTCCTGAACTTTACAAATTCAGGTGGACAGTCATAAAATGTTAATTTTTATTCCTGAACTTTACAAATTCAGGTGGACAGTCATAAAATGTTAATTTTTATTCCTGAACTTTACAAATTCAGGTGGACAGTCATAAAATGTTTATTTTTATTCCTGAACTTTACAAATTCTAGGTGGACAGTCATAAAATGTTAATTTTTATTCCTGAACTTTACAAATTCAGGTGGACAGTCATAAAATGTTAATTTTTATTCCTGAACTTTACAAATTCAGGTGGACAGTCATAAAATGTTAATTTTTATTCCTGAACTTTACAAATTCAGGTGGACAGTCATAAAATGTTTATTTTTATTCCTGAACTTTACAAATTCAGGTGGACAGTCAGAAAATGTTAATTTTTATTCCTGAACTTTACAAATTCAGGTGGACAGTCAGAAAATGTTAATTTTTATTCCTGAACTTTACAAATTCAGGTGGACAGTCATAAAATGTTAATTTTTATTCCTGAACTTTACAAATTCAGGTGGACAGTCATAAAATGTTAATTTTTATTCCTGAACTTTACAAATTCAGGTGAACAGTCAGAAAATGTTAATTTTTATTCCTGAACTTTACAAATTCAGGTGGACAGTCAGAAAGGAATTTCTTTAAGATTTCCAAGATTTCAGAGAATCAGGGATGATAAAAAACCAGAAGATGCTACAACCTCTGCCCAGGTAAAGAAACATTATCCCCCTTTGAATATTCGATACATTTTGTAAATGAACATAGGCATGAAATGGTTTCCTGATTTGCTTGTTTTGAGAGTTAATGATTCTTGGTTACCTGTTAATGTAGCCTTGGCCTACAAGAAGATTGTGTGGCCAGCAAAATGACCTTTACAGCAGTAAATTAGTAGCTGAGCTAACACAGTAAAAGAATTTAGACCTAATTTACGTGGTTTTGAACTGAGGCACTGTTTTTTTTTCTGTTGAACCATTCAGCCTTTAAAATATAATACATGATCAATCTGGGGTTTTATTATAGTACTATAGGTTTTTTTCTAAAGTGTGTTCTAATGTTTGTTCTTATTTTTGTGTTGCTATAACCAGACATCTGTTGGACATATTTATTCATACTTGTACACAACAGATGACCAATACAGGTGTAATTGAATACTAATGTTTGGCCACTGCATCTTTCTGTTTGACAGGTCGCTGAGATGTACAAAAATCAAAGTCAGATACAGAATCAGGCCAAGGCTGCTGAGGAGGATGAAGAAGAGTTCTACTGAGTATTTTTAACAAAACAATTTTTATAATTTGCTTATTGTATAAAACTGGAATTAATAAAAAAAAAGAATACCAACAATTTTTTTTAATGAATCCATTGTCTTTTAAATTTGAAATATCATTAAATGTAATTTGGTGTGTGGTGATTTATTTGTGTATGTAAGTTGTATTCTGCTGACATATATAGTTGACTTAGTCCTGGTCCATAGATTAATAAAGTATATACTATACAGTTCTGTATGTTTATAAACATAGCACTTGAGTTTTTGTGTTCAAATTGTGTAAACCAGCTTGTTGAGTCTAAGAGATAGTTTATACACCAGTTAATGTTTACATTAGATATTGTGTAAATTAGATATTGTGTGTACATTAGATATTTTGTTCATATAATGCCCATAACATGCAAGAGAAGAAGCAATTGTATTTAGATAAGAACATTCTTACATAATGTTGAATTTTTGTGTGTGTGTGGACACAATGCTTCAGTTATCAAATTTATGTTTTTGTACAAAGTCAAATAAAGTAAAGGTTTTTAAAAAAATGTTCAACCTTGATATTTTTGTAATCAAAAGTACAAATATGTGTAAAGATAAATACAGGTAGTTTGGTAACTCACTACCCTATAGTTATGTTTGGTAACTCACTACCCTATAGTTATGTTTGGTAACTCACTACCCTATAGTTATGTTTGGTAACTCACTACCCTATAGTTATGTTTGGTAACTCACTACCCTATAGTTATGTTTGGTAACTCACTACCCTATAGTTATGTTTGGTAACTCACTACCCTATAGTTATGTTTGGTAACTCACTACCCTATAGTTATGTTTGGTAACTCACTACTCTATAGTTATGTTTGGTAACTCACTACCCTATAGTTATGTTTGGTAACTCACTACCCTATAGTTATTTGTGGTAACTCACTATTCTATAGTTATGTTTGGTAATTCACTACCCTATAGTTATGTGTGGTAACTCACTATTCTATGGTTATGTTTGGTAATTCACTACCCTATAGTTATGTTTGGTAACTCACTACCCTATAGTTATGTTTGGTAACTCACTACCCTATAGTTATGTTTGGTAACTCACTACCCTATAGTTATGTGTGGTAACTCACTATTCTATAGTTACGTTTATTAGCATATGTTTGGCCAAAATTATGCTTGCATATTTTATCCAGTACATCATTTACAAATGTATATATTATTGACATAGAAATAGGAAATGTCAGTCGTTACAATAAATCTTCTTCTTCTTCTTTATGTGCCAGGTCTGGAACAGACATCGGCGGTCATGACTCTCCATTCTTTCCTGTTGTTAGCTTTTTGCAGAAAGTTATTATTACTTATGTTGTTGTTCGCGGCCCATTCGTTCAGTCTTTCTACATATGTTAGCCTTTGTCTTCCTCTGTCTCTCTTACCAGATATTTTCCCACACAAAGCCAGTCTTTCTATACCATTTTTCCTATAGATGTGTCCTAGAAATTTCATCTGTCTATTCCTAATGGTGTTAATGAGTTCTCTTGAGGTACATGCTGTTTTAAACACCTCTGCATTAGATTTCTTTTCAGTCCATGATATTCTCATCATCCTTCTTAGAAACCACATTTCTACTGCCTCCAATCTTTTCCTTGTTTCATTATCAATAGTCCAACATTCACATCCATATAGAAGAACAGACCAAACATATCCCTTCAGTATGCGCATTTTGGTACATATTCTGATATTCCTGTTTTTCATGATACTGCTTAAGCTCATGAAGCTGTTTTTAGCTATTGCGATTCTTCTCTTTATTTCTTTGTTGCATTTGCCTTCCTGTGGTTACAATAAATAGTGAATACAATTACAGGAACGTTGTCTACTAATTTTTTATTTAAGCTCTTAAAAACATTTCTGCTGATATTTCCATGTAACTAACAGTGTGTAACATTCACTGAGCTATATATACATGGAGTGCTCAAGCAATAAAAATGGAGAAGAAAAAATGGGAGAAAATGTGGACTTTTAAATATAGATAGGTGCACTGTATGGCACTGAGCTATATATACATGGAAGTAACAAAAATGTAAAAACTTTTCGTAATTGCGTCATTGAAATTTCATTAAAAAAACTCTTTTATACTGAACATACATATTACATATAGATTATATATATATATGAGCTTATACTCTCTTATGTGTGTAAATTGCGTTAATTTTAATGAGTACCGGATTCATTAATTTAATGGCGAAGTCAAAAGATGAAATGGTTGATTTTTTTGGATAATACTTTGAATACCACATATAATATGTTAACTCAGTAAGTAATTTTAATGAATATTTTTTTTTATTTAGACCTGTATATATAGATAAGTGCCATACAGTGCACTTATCTATATTTAAAAGTCCGCATTTTCTCCTACAATTTACTTCCTTTGGGCACTCCATATATTATAGCTTAGTGTATATATATATATATATATATTCTCCTACAATTTACTTCCTTTGGGCACTCCATATATTATAGCTTAGTGTATATATATATATATATTCTCCTACAATTTACTTCCTTTGGGCACTCCATATATTATAGCTTAGTTTATATATATATATATATTCTCCTACAATTTACTTCCTTTGGGCACTCCATATATTATAGCTTAGTGTATATATATATATATATATTCTCCTATAATTTACTTCCTTTGGGCACTCCATATATTATACCTCAGTGGTAACATTGTCAATAAAGGGAATTAATCTCGTCATAATTAAAAAAGGGAAATATATATAATTACATAATTGTTTTTAAGTTCAAAAATATTTGTGACATAAAAAAAAAAAACTCAGCTAGACTACTGATTAATATTATTGTTGACATAAATATCACAGCATTAACTAATGGAATCTATAATCACAACACATGAACTAATGAATATGTAAAGCCTAAATATTGAAACTACTGAGACTTGTCAGTGGTTGGTTGATATTATTGATATTGCCATTGGTGAACAAATTGATCCAAGCAGCATTCACCAGTTTCTGCGGCAACGACATACTATCACAACGCGTGGCCAGCTCAATACTCAGCCGCCTTAACTTTTCCCCAACTAGTGTCATGTACCCGTCAGAGCTGGGCTTACTCAAGGACAACCACAAGAGGTGGGCTTACTCAAGGACAACCACAAGAGCTGGGCTTACTCAAGGACACCCACAAGAGCTGGGCTTACTCTAGGACAACCACAAGAGCTGGGCTTACTCAAGGACAACCACAAGAGTTGGGCTTACTCACGGACAACCACAAGAGCTGGGAAAATTCCAATTCCATGACCTTCGGTATGGCAGACCAACGCTCAACCTCCTTATGTAGATGTACACCTATCAAATAAAACAGACTTATGACAACGGATTTCTTTAACGTGAATTACTTTTTAAACACTATGTTGTTAATGTGCCCATCTTTCTAAGCATTTAACTATCTTATTAATCTATAAGCAATTATTTATCTGTATTTCTGCCCACCCAACTGTATGTACTCAGTCAAAGTTCTGTACAAAATTCTTGCTTACCTAAACATTTATAAACAACATAAGTATAAAAAAAAAAACAGTGAAACGAAAAAAAAAACAACCCATGAGCCTCGCATTCTGGCCAGCTGTTGCGGCTGCATTTATTAGGATCTGCCCTGATGTCACCCCACCCTCACGTATCCCCCTCCCCACATCACGTACAACCTGGGCTGATGTCAACTTGTTCAAACTGTACATACACATAGCATGTCCCAAGTAGGCTTGAACTTTGGTGTAGGCCATGTACAGGGTTTCCATATTGAATGTATGTTAGATTTGTACATATATTGCAATGTTGTTTATTGTTTTACTGATCCATAGATGTATGCTGTATACTCATTGTGTTTAATGTTGTGGTAAAACCAGGGCATGTTGGATGGGTGAGGGCGCGATCGTCTAGCGTACCGAATCCTGAGTCTACCTACAGTAGTAGTTAGGGATAGGGCCTAAGTAAAGGGACTTGGTATTCTGCCGACCACACAATCCTCTATCATACCGTGGTCACGGAAATTTGTGAAGGCTGCATCACAATGCCTATTGATCAAATTGATTTGACTGAGATATTTCAATTTTCTTTTCTTTCTACAATGGCGTCTTCTGCGATTTAAAATAACGGTGTGACCTATTTTATTTTAATCTGTTCAGCCTCTCCCTGAAACTTATTGTCCAGACGCCCATGGAAGTTGATATCGTCTGCATTCAGTTAACATTTTCAATAATCCATACAGGCGAGGTTGAAAATACAGGTTTTATCGAAATTTAATTATTGCTTTAAACTATTGCAGTAAATCGCCCCCCCCCCCCTGTCAGCAAACTGTTTTTATCCACTATATGGTCGATACTTAACCAAGTTTTGAAAAATATGGGCATAATTTCGGGGTCATTTATAGTGTACTAACATGTTCTGAACTTTTGGGACAAAGGTTTTTTTTTTAGGGGTGTGGATAATAAAATTCTTAACAGTCTTGAAATAAACAAAAGTCATTGATCTAAACACATTAAAGCTCATATAGAGTCTAATTTGTTGCAATTTGCGCCAACGGCGTTACGGGCAGTAAATAAGTAAGAAAGAGTCTAATTGATAAACACATATTATAAACATACTTGAGTCTGCAGTGTGTGTGTGAAGAAACCTATTGTTAACAGGTTATAATATTTAGCTGGGAAAAGAGGTAGGGCCTATCACTATGTCATTAGTAAAGGGAGTTTTGTCAGTCTGTTGGGAAATCTGTCTATTCTCGTTTCTTTGTTTGCCAGTCACGACCAGAAGACCTTGTTTTATGGTAGTCTAACTAAAACGAATAGATTCCCATGATTACATTGTTTTAAGAATTTATAAAGAAACTATTTAGTTCGAGACTGGGAAATATGATAAATTAATAACAACCAGTGACCAGCAGCTGTCACTTATTTATAGAGCGATTTTGACGTCAGGTTTAAAAATAGAATCTGATGAATCTGCATATTTTTGTTCCGTCCAAAGCCTTCCTAGTTTCATTTATTTTCTTTCTTTTAATTTATTATTTTTAAACGTAAAATCACTATTTGCACTGACATAAAAAAAAAAGAACAAACCATGACGAACTTGTTAAGCCGTAAACCTAAAACTGGTGGGTTTATTAATCTACCAATCTATACAGTTACACACTACACTTTCTGAGACTATCATCATTATTTATGGTAATTGAACAGATACTTTGTATATATTACGATATAATTTACTACCCCCCTGTATCAACACACGTTTTTAACCCCAAGGGTCATTAGCCTCCCCCACCCCTTCTTTCCCTTTTCCCCTTTCCAATAAACACCACACGATGTCTCCAATAAACACCGCACGATGTCTATACTTAAATGTAAGGTTCGTGACAGCTCTAGTTGTGGCTTGTACTGTATAATTTATTCACAAGAATATAGTAGTCTCTTTTTCTATGGATTTATATTTATTTCTTCTAAATTTATATTTATTTTTATATCTATATATATTTATATTGTATATATTTATATTTATTTATTCTAAATACTAATATTTTTTAATAAAGCATTACAATATGAAGAATGTAGACAAACATATAAACATCTCAGAATGAGCAGACATGGTCCGAGATTATGAAACGATTTAATAGTGTGGGATCCAGAAGGATTATTTTAAAATGCCCTTAAAAACGTACGATAAACAATGCAACAGCTGAACAATAGATTCTTTCGACCTAAAAATCTTTTTCAAAGTTATATAAAACCATAACCATATTGTTTAGTACACAAAATGAAATAACATGTGTTCCAAAAGACATCCACCTACCTACCTACCTACATACATAGCCTACATACATACATATATACATACAAACCTACATACATACATACATACATACATACCCACCCATACCTAATTAAGTAATTACCTACCTGAATATATACCAACCTACTTACTTATTTATATATATATTTATCTACATACCTATTTATTTACCTACCTACCTATCTTTAACATACCTATTTATCCACCTATGTAGAGACCTGCCTAATTGTATCTCGTTATCTATGTATCTATTTATCCTCCATCTATCGGATCCCAACCTTCTCTCTCCCTCTCTGTCTACCTATTGATATATCTAAGTAAATTGATATATGTATGTCTGCCTTCCTGTATATAAATATATTGTATTTAATCCATACCTAATTAGCCTCCACAAAATGTCTTGACGTACGTCATATGCCAGTGAAGTACATGTATAATACCGCTCTCACACACTCCCCGCACCCATCTCACACACACAAAGCACACTCGAAGTGCACTAAGTCTCCACGACACCTGGAGTAGCGGTGATAAACATCTTGAACATCACTACTAGGATATTTTAAACTGTATTGTTTCTATACAACAACATAGGCAGACACACTGCTAGGATATTTTAAACTGTATTGTTTCTATACAACAACATAGGCAGACACACTGCTAGGATATTTTAAACTGTATTGTTTCTATACAACAACATAGGCAGACACACTGCTACGATATTTTAAACTGTATTGTTTCAATACAACAACATAGGCAGACACACTGCTAGGATATTTTAAACTTTATTGTTTCTATACAATAACATAGGCAGACACACTGCTAGGATATTTTAAACTCTATTGTTTCTATACAACAACATAGGCAGACACACTGCTAGGATATTTTAAACTTTATTGTTTCTATACAATAACATAGGCAGACACACTGCTAGGATATTTTAAACTGTATTGTTTCTATACAATAACATAGGCAGACACACTGCTAGGATATTTAAAACTCTATTGTTTCTATACAACAACATAGGCAGACACACTGCTAGGATATTTTAAACATTGGCGCAACCCAATTATTTTCTAATGAATAAGTCAGCGAGGAATAAAAAGAATTGATTAATACGGTAGCATTGCAGATTCCCAGAATTCTTAGTGTTTGACTTTTCCTATTTTTTTTTTTTAAAGTGTATTTTAGCCGGAAAACGGAAACAGGAAATACTACCATTGGTAGAAGTTCAAGGAGAAAGTTCAAAGGGCCTCAACAAGGACGAAACCATGTGTCTTGCAGACATCTACACGATTACCATGGTATTTTTGTTTACTGTTAAATCTGAGTATTTGAGAATATTTCACTTTTAAGTAGGGATGTTAAACGAATACCGGATTTTCGGTTTTAAAACCGTGTACTGGTTTTGATCTTCAAAACCGGTTTTCGGTTTGTTGGTTTTGGTTGGAAGGTAATCATTTACTTCAAGTAGCACACAGTTTTTATGTTCTGATGGAAATATTTTTAAAAAATAATGCTGGATTAGTATAAAACAATTCTTGAAATGCCTTGCTGACACTAATTATTGTTTTTAAAATCCAAATCCTAACGCAGGGAGTTGGGGGGGGGGGGGGGAGAAGAGAACCGAAAACCGGTTTTGAAAAAAACCCGGTATTAACATCCTTACTTTTAAGTTTGTTGGGGTTTTTTCTGTTGCAGGAGAAAGCAATTGGTTACAATGGGATTTTATGGCAAAATCATTTCTAATTCACATCAAAATTTCATTTGTAAGGAATCTATCAAGTTGAGTTAAAAATGGGAGGATTACATCAAAATCGACCAAGAAACAGTCCGATGACGTTAGTGACCGAAATAAAACTTCAAAAATTTTTTTTTTTAAAAAGGAAGAAAAAATATAATTCTATTATTATATTAAATAAAACTAATCCAACAGAGAAATGTTTGATATTATTGGAAAAAATATTGTTTTCTTAGTATTTGTACTGTAAGAAATATTTTTAAAGTATAGATCTCGTATTTCTTTTTATCGTTCTTTTTTGTCAGAAATATAAGCCAACGGATTTTTACTTTGAATTAGGGAGCAACCGGAAATCGTCTTGGCATTCACCATGTCCGATTTATCCGTACTTTTTTAGTTTCGCCTTGAGTATTATAATCCCGGAAATAATTCACCGAATTATAACACAATAAACTAACATTTACAAAGTGATTCATGACACACTTGCCTAATATAAACATCTTCAGCTTCACAACTTGAAACAAACTTTCGACATGTAGGCCTACACACACGCTCTTACATTCAGACACATATTAATTAGAATGTAGACAAAACACATAGCATCAGAGGGAGCAACGGTTCTCTCAGCCTGCCCATACACACCAGTTGAACTCCCATGATCTAAGAGCAGAGATTTGACTCTCCTTGGTGTCTGAAGCGAGAAAATCTTTTCTTTTGATATAAAACAGAATCTCATCGAACTCCAGTCTATCTGTCATTCATAGAATATAAAGTGTGTCGAGTGTTTCAGCCGTGAAGCCCTAAATGATTATACAAGTATTTTAAAACGATTGTTTGTTTATAACTTGGATATAGTGGTAAATATACCCAGCTTTGGTAGAATTTAAAAACATATATTTGATACACATAGTTTTGTCGTCAGTTTTTATTTATGTTGATGAAGTCCGGACATACCAACATTGCTATGCTGACCCCAACTTTAAAATAACTTAAATTTGCTAGGGCCAGTTGTGTAACTAGGGTACATGGCGCCCTGAGACGAGGGTCACAAATTGGCGCCTAGTCAGAATGTTAGTTTGTATTTATTTGTAAACTACGATTAAGAAAGTATCGGTTTGGAGCAAATCTAAACTTTGGCGCATGGGACGGCCGCATGGGACGGCCGCGTAGGACGGTCACGTGGGACGGTCACGCTACTGGCTAAAGCCCAGACTGTTAGAGTATATTAGGTAGCCCTAACAATTTGTAGAACAACATTATCAGCAAAAAAAGAAGATTATCAAAGCCAGAAAGTAAAAAAGTATGGATTTGATCGGGGTTGACAACGTCTCCACATGGCTCTTCATTACATTTTGCATTTCTCACATTCTGTATGTATAAAAACAACAATAAGTGCAAGGAAGTAGTTTATTTATAACTCAATTGTGTGAAATAAATCCTTTATAACTACGTGAGTAGCCCAATGCCAAGGTCGAAGTCTGTTGAATCTAGTTTGTAACTCAAGCTAAAATCAATAAAACCAACAATATTGGGATGAGCAGATGTTGAACTTCTGTCAGTTCTCGCTGGCTTCTCTCCCCCTTATTGCTTAGTTTAGATATATTGTTAGAGTCCTTTTTGAAAATAATTCAATTCCCAGGGGAAATAAACCAAGGATAATACAACACGAGAATAGACATTTAACAAATCAAATTTAGTTGAAGCTTGTACGTTTTACTTGTTTGGACAAATTGAATTATACTTTTGTAGCAAAGGGACACTGACATTTTTAAAATTAATGATTTTCTTTTTGGTGCAAACAATTTTTAAATCTTTTGGATTGATTTGATGAAGAAAATGAATAACAAAAAACGTTTAAACCAAACATTATGATGTCTATATAAACCAAGACAGAATCTGTTCACTTTCACGACGACAACATTCTTTTGCATGCTAGCCTTAGATCATGATAGGGCACAGACTATATGGGAAGAGACTACTGGTATATGGGAATGGACTATATGGGATTAGACTATATGGGAATATACTATATGGGAATAGACTATATGGGAATAGACTATATGGGAATATACTGTATGGGAATAGACTATATGGGAATAGACTATATGGGAATATACTATATGGGAATAGACTATATGGGAATAGACTATATGGGAATATACTATATGGGAATAGACTATATGGGAATAGACTATATGGGAATATACTATATGGGAATAGACTATATGGGAATAGACTATATAGGAATAAACTGAATAAACTATATGTGAATGCTTTGAAGTCTGATGAAACGTGTCAATAAAGATAATTGTCAGTCAGTCATATTTTGATTCTATGAAGACATTTTCGCGTGAATAAGTTTATCTCATGTTGGTGAAATTGTTTCTTCTAGGCTTTTCTTATATTTAGTTATTTCATTTAAAAGACTCATTATAGATTGAGCCATCTCTGTTGTCTCCCTTTTGCCAAAACACTCCAGAGTTATTCAATCGCATAATAATAGATTTAGATGTTGTGTTTTCCACTGGGTTTAAAATCAATGCAATTTTTTTATCCAGTAAAATGAGTAAAGTCATCTGTAAGACCTAACTGCCAAAATAACGTTCATGTGGTCACTAGTCTCAACCTTTACACAAGAAAAAACGTGGATTCTTTTAGAACGGAAACTCTATAAGTATAAGGATTTAACAGGGAACACTGTATGCTTAAAACTGATTAACATTTTATAAAATCGTAATATGTATATTTCTAAATCCGACAATGCCGCTTCAAATCTAAAAACAAATACAGTCTAGGTTGGCCATGTAATATAGCCCTTGTCTCTAATTTGGCCATGTAATATAGTCCTTGTCTCTACGTTGGCCATGTAATATAGTCCTTGTCTCTACGTTGGCCATGTAATATAGTCATTGTCTCTAGGTTGGTCATGTAATATAGTAGATCTATCTGTCACTAAGTTGACCATGTAATATAGTCCTTGTCTCTAAGTTGGCCATGTAATATAGTCCTTGTCTCTAGGTTGGTCATGTAATATAGTAGATCTATCTGTCACTAAGTTGGACATGTAATATAGTCCTTGTATCTAAGTTGGCCATGTAATATAGTCCTTGTCTCTAGGTTGGTCATGTAATATAGTAGATCTATCTGTCACTAAGTTGGCCATGTAATATAGTCCTTGTATCTAAGTTGGCCATGTAATATAGTTCTTGTTTCTAGGTTGGCCATGTAACATAGTTCTTGTTTCTAAGTTGGCAATGTAATATAGTTCTTGTTTCTAACTTGGCCATGTAACATAGTTCTTGTTTCTAAGTTGGCCATGTAATATAGTTCTTGTTTCTAACTTGGCCATGTAACATAGTTCTTGTTTCTAAGTTGGCAATGTAATATAGTTCTTGTTTCTAAGTTGGCCATGTAATATAGTTCTTGTTTCTAAGTTGGCCATGTAATATAGTTCTTGTTTCTAAGTTGGCCATGTAATATATTTCTTGTTTCTAAGTTGGCCATGTAATATAGTTCTTGTTTCTAAGTTGGCCATGTAATATAGTTCTTGTTTCTAAGTTGGCCATGGAATATATTTCTTGTTTCTAAGTTGGCCATGTAATATATTTCTTGTTTCTAAGTTGGCCATGTAATATATTTCTTGTTTCTAAGTTGGCCATGTAATATATTTCTTGTTTCTAAGTTGGCCATGTAATATATTTCTTGTTTCTAAGTTGACCATGTAATATATTTCTTGTTTCTAAGTTGGCCATGTAATAAATACGTTTTGGCTGAGTTAAGTAAACAACATCATCAGTTGGGTATTTATTTGGATACAGTGGCCCGGTTGCGCTATGCATAGCTTTTCTAAACATCATAGGTTTGAAGATCGAACTCGGGGTTGTTTCTGATTGCTGAGTTGTAATTAGCAAGATTGATGTTTTAAGTTTTAAGCCAAAAGAAGTATCATTAGGATATGTAGCTTATCCAGTCATAGCCAAATGTGGGTTTTAAACTAAGTACTATCATACAGGTAAGAAATATATCGAGCTACAAATGTTTAAGAAAGAACTTGTACATGTTGATACTTTTTGTTGATTTAAAGCGAAAATAAAACTTTGGTCTATAATCTATAACAGGGGTCTCCAAACTTTTCAGCCCGAGGGCCGCATTAACTTTTAAACAGCAGTTCAGGGGCCGACTACACACTCGAGGTCCGGATAAAAAATAATGAAAACATGGATGTTGTTTTTAATTATTTATTTAATATTATTTTATTCAGTTAATATTTAATAACACATTGTTACACTACACACGAACACCCGGATTAGTGGTAATGGTGACATTGTTTCCTGGATGCCAAAATAGCAGATATTTCTGGCTTTAGATTTGATGTCCCTTACATCAACTTTGACCTGAGATTATCATCGGACAAGTTTTCTCTCAAATAGTTCCTGACGTAGGTATGTTGTTCCAAAAATTAATAGGTACATTGATGCAAAAGTTTTGACATTAGGAAAGTCTTGCTTGGGCAAAAACTGGTAAAAACCCACCAGTCCTTCTTTGAACTTGTCCCTAAGGAGGTCATTTGCTTGCAACTCAATGACCTCCAACTGCAGTTTATCTGGGCAACTGGCCACATCGGTTTCAAAATGGTTTTGAAACATTCTCACTTCTACTGCCTTTGAATCCTATTCGGAAAACCGCTCCTGATCTCGCATGCAAAAATGACATGCTAAACTCAGCCGTTGTTTCAGCCATGAATACCTTGCACTGCTGAAAGTGCGTCAAGTTGTTCGCCTGTACTTGTTCCGAAAACAATACAAGTTGGGATCTAAAGGCACTTAGGTGGATGTATAGATCAAAAGCTAGATTTTTCTCTCATTGTAGTATTAGGCTCAGAAAATGTAAATTACTAGTAGAGACTAATTTCCATACCCATTCTTCATCAGACAGTAATGGCTGTGGCTTGCCTTTATTTTCCAGGAAGTCACATGTTTCCTTTCTTAACTTAAATACTCTGCTCGGAACTTAGCCATCTAAGTGCTGTGTAATATGGTAAATCTTGCAATTCTGTGTCTGTATCTTTCAACATATCTCTGAACTGTCTATGGTTGAGCCCGTGTGACCTTATTGAGATCACCATCTTCATCAAAGGATTCAATACACTTCTAATGTCCAAATATTTAACACACAAAGCTTGCTGGTGAATAATACAGAGTAGAAACATTGGCTGTGGAATGTTTTTTCTCTATACACATCTGCTTCACTTGTCCAACCAAGCCTGTCTATATGCCACTCACGTTCTTTCCTACATCAACAGCCAGGCAACTGAGGCAACTTAGGTTAGTCCAGTCCAAGTTACAATTTGCAAATGTCTTTGAATACATCATGTCCAGTAACAGTGCCATACTCCGCCACTAGATGGCGTTAACGTTATATCATCTCATTGAATGTAGACGTAAGTTGAAAAAGTAAGCAGCGAATAAGGCTTTTACAATGTAGTGATCGATTGGAAAACATAACGCACTACTGCCCGCCTCTATTTGAGTTCGGCAAAAACATAACGTCCACGTAGGTGGCGGCTGATCTTGGTAGGATAAAGATACATTTCCGTGAAGGTCTCGGCGGGCCGCATGAGAAGGCTTCGGGGGCCACATGTGGCCCGCGGGCCGCAGTTTGGAGACCCCTGGTCTATAAGATCTATAGAATTGAATCAGCACAACTACTAGGTCACTTCCTGTACAATTTAGGTCAACATTTGTCACGATAATGGACTTATGTTCAATAGTTTACCTTGACCTAATTCAATGAGACCTTAACTCCCCCATGGCTATCGTCGAAATGAAATCCACTTATTGTCTGCATCCACCGGAAACGGATTAATTAATACCGTGAACGTGATATTTATCAAGCATATACAATCTAATAATTATAACTTACCTATATGTAGTGATCTCAGAGAATCGACGCAGGGTAATTATGCCTTTACTTCCGGTTCAGAGTTCTTTACCTTTTTACCCTGCCCTCCACCGCCCCCCCCCCCCCACTCCTGTACTTAATGGGTAGGCTTTTCGTCTATTGATTTGTTTTCGCCCCCCACCCGGGGCCTCTTATATTACCCCCCCCCCCACACACACACACTTACATTCGGGATGGTTTTCCTTTTAGTATCTTATTAGTTAGTGTTTCACACCTTCATTCTCAAAGAATCGTTCCACTGCATGGGGAGGATTAGGGTTTGATCCCTGAACTGGAGGGTGCCCCTGATTTGGGGCAAAGTAAAGGTGGCTCAAGATAGGCATATATGGAGAAAGATGACTGCTGAAGTGTCCATTCTCCCCCCCCCCCCCCCAAAGACCACAACAGTCAAGGAATTTATGATGATGAAAGGTGTCTGAGCATTGTGTTGGACACACAATCCCCTAGTATGCCGTGGGACACAGATTCTGGTGAACGCTGCTTCACTGGTCCCGTGGATCAAATCGGTCAGACGGGAAACTATTTTTTTTACTTTACTGGACACATAAGATTGAAACCCTTTGGGATAAATTGTGAACGAAGAACAACACTCTTTATTCCTCACATAGAAGCCTACATAGATAGGTCTACACCACAAGTAAACCAGTCAAATGGACTACATACAATTGTAACCTCAGAATTCGGTAGAAGAGTTAAGTAATCAGCTTACACTTTCTCACATAGTTTACATAAATATTATTTTCATAATAAACTAAGCGTGTTAAACAGTCTTAAATACATGAAGATGGAGGGAATACAATTCAACCATCTATGAGATATGAGTTAAATATACATTTTAACACAGTGTAATTTATGTACTAAGTATCAGTGACAAAATTTAATTTATTACTATTAATTTAAATTTCCTTCTTTATACCCACATCCAAACATTCATATTTCATAATTAATGTCATGTGCAAATATCTCTGAGATTTTTTAAATACTTTCAGATCCATAGTTCAAAAGCTTCGAGAATTTTATAAAGTTTTATCCAATAGAGAAATTATATAAAGTAAAAAAAATGGCTCTCAAATTGTTTACATCGATAGTAAGCATCTTCTTCTTCATTATACAGACGGGTTTAACATATATATATATATTTGTATATAGCATCTTAATATATTATTAGTCACAATCAGAGAGGCCTTCTTAAGTCAACATGAGAACTCACCCCACCTACTCTCATCCCTTTCTCTCCCCATAGGCTAAGCTTGCACCCTCCTCGCACCTATCATGTTATAGAAATGCTCTACTTCAAAACAAAATAGATTTCTTTGGACATCATGACGTTGGTAGCTGAGAAAATAAATCCAGATACAAATAAAAATAAAAGACTTTTGTAGTGACATTAATACGTTTGAGTTATAAATTGTTCATACTGAATTATAATTCATTTAATAATGATTTCTTTAGTTGCTGTCGATGCTGATTTAAAAAAATGAATGGCTTAATAACGTAGGCTTTGCCTTAATCCAACTTTATCTGTGCTAAACCTCTCTCCGATTAACTGGTATTACCATTTATAAAGTGCGTATGTTCCCATAACGTCAGTAAACCATAGCCATTAGCCACCCACATTTGAACAATTTATGCAAACGTTGAATTATATAAGTTGTGAAATTTAGCGGGTTGCACATTTTCAGCATGAACAATTTTGAACCAATTTCTCGGACATAAAAATGTCAGTACATGAGGTGAACATTTAACTCCTTAAATATTCACACACCTGTGTATGTAAATTTAAAACAAACCTACGTATACAAATCTATTAATAAACTCTACTTATGGTGATTTGGGAGAAGGGGGGATGTAGGCCTATAGTTATAGATTTACGTAAAAGGGTATTTTCGGAAATGAAACAAATATGTTGAAATACATTTTCAACATGATTTTTATAATGTTTGGTACTTGGTAGCCTTTTGTTGGTTAAAAACGGCACTTGAAATGTTGGATTGATTATTTGATGATACTCAAATATTTATTCTATTTATTCTAAATCAACAAATTATACAAAGCTGGGATTATTATTTTGTTATACGCCTTACGTGAAGTTTAAAATCAGATCCAAACACTGCTGACTTGGCAATATCTGTTGACCACACTTGTGGATGACCTGATACAAAGCCCCAACCCCTCTCTTTACACACACACACCCACACACACATACACACACATAGGTGTTTCGTCATTGTGTCCAGAAAGTTGTCCAAGTAGGTCATCGTTGTGTGTCGTTGTTTTTTTGTCTTACATTGTTATCGTTGACCTCAGATAACTCTGACTAGATGCCATCGGAAACTGTTTTATCACTGGCACGCTCTGATCCGCCAAGCGTGTCTTCTGTAACCTTGAACTCAACACACAGACATGCACACATAGAAACACACACACGCACATCAACATCACACACACACAACTAATAATGTTTATTGATTTTTATCTATTCAGATTATGTGCTGATGGTTGCATGATGTTTAGAAATGTGTAAATAACAATTATTGAATATAATACAGTTTTTTTTGTTAATAATGTAATTAATTTGATCATGGAAACATTTACAAACACAGATGTTCTACCTTGCTATGTTTAAATTTTTGTTCTTTATTCCAAACCAAAACTTAAACTTAAATCAAATAAATCTATATATAGTTAGAAAATATCTCATTGTTTATTTTATTATTATCATTCTTCTTAATATCATTTAGACTTTATGTTTACATTTTATTCCTTTTTTTAAAGACTTTTTTTTTCTGGAATATTACTTCATTCCGTAGTTTACCCAGCATGCACAGCTGCCTTCAATAGCCCCAAATGACAGGTGCCCATAATACTCCACAGTCCCCGAAAAAAAAACACCTGTCGTTTAACCTGTGGATTCGAACCCGAGACCTTGGGAATGTCAAGACAACAGTCTTAAATATAGGGAAGTTATAGAGAAGTTATAGAGGCTACCAACTTTATTCCATAACGGACATTTGTATCTAAACGTACATATCTATGTATCTTGTGTTTCTAACAGTTTTAAATTAGATACCAGTATCATATTTGCATAGATAATTGTGTACCTTTGTTATTTCTTAATGATTTAATGTGTTTTTAATGCGAAGCAACAAGAAAAAGAAAAACTGTTTAACTCAATCAATCTTCGTTAAACAAATGTATTTCATCGTTTTAGTGATCAGTGATGTTATGAGCAGTGGTGTTATGAGCAGTAATGTTATGAGCAGTGATGCTATCAGCAATGATGTTCTGAATGACCACAACTAGTAACCAATGATTTTGCTAGAATTAAACAAAAAGAAACAATTAAATTATGTTAGAACTATGGTTACTTTGAGAAATATTTAAATCAAATGAATGCTAAAAATGTTTTGTAAAGTGGGTTTTCAAAAGTTGTTTTTAGTAGCACACCAGTATTTATTTTTATTTGCATACTTTATTTGGTTTGGCTAAATGATAACAACCTTTGTTTAGTGCAGACAATGGCATTATAATAGTTTTGTTTGTTTTAAAATGTTCTAATTATGTCTGCTTTAATGTCGGCGTGTAGGAATCAATGAAGAGTTCTCTTCCATTAATTTGACGTTTTGTTGATTCATGAGTTACTTCAGGGGCAGTATTGATTTCACAGACAACATCCAACTTGTCTTGTTATTCTCTCCCTTTCCCAGCCGGCACTTTTTTCTTTCAGGGGGACATAATCATGTTGAGCAGACGTGCGAAGTATTCAATTTCAAAATTAATTTCGCTTTTTTTTTCATTCTCTTTTTCTTTGTTGTTAAAAGCATAATTTATTTGATCAATATTTAGCTACTAGCTACAAGACACATTTGATATTTTGGGTTATTTTAAGACAAAAACACATAATTTAATCATTCAAATCTACTTCTTGATGTTAGTGTTTTTTTTCTTGTGTCTACACAAACTAATATTTTTAAAGGAAATGTTATTAAATACTCATTTTAGTTTACGACATTGAAGTTTTACATCAACAAGGAGTTTATTAATCGTGATCAGGAGTCCACTTAATGTTTTTATATCATTAAAAAAAACACCTACGCACCGATTATAGTGCCGTCGAGATGAACTTGTTTATGTTGTGTGGCGCGAGAGATATTATTGAATTTAATTAACACGTATTTCCCTCCGTGATAAGAGAACTAATGAATATGGAAATCGGGAAAATAGTTTTTTTTAATACTTACTTTTTGTTTACGTTGGTCAGTCTAGACTTTGGTTGGGGGTGGGGGCGCTGGTAGAGTCCAAGCATCCCTGACCTGCTGGTTTATAAGAGACAAGGAAAGCCAAGAAAGAAAAGCTCTGGGGTTTTTAGGGTTAACGTTTATTATCAATCTATTGGAAGCCTTATAAGCAAGTGAGCAAGATAGAGTTAGGATTAACATAGATTATAGATATGCACGGGTCAAGTGTTTAGCTGACATGTGTGTGTGAGGTTGGGGGTGGGGTAGGGAGCAGTGGCAGAATGTCATTGTAAGTGAAAGAAAATAATGTGTGGGTGTTTGCACATGTACATGGACAGAACTCTTTGTTTGTTATTATAGAACAATATTCTTGAATGAATGGAACTCAGGTATACGTGATAATCCC